>JAVSCE010003424.1:0-600000 GCA_032199065.1 Smutsia gigantea | reverse complement strand
ACTTGCCCTCTATACCCATTTTGTTGAGAGTTTTAATCATGAATGGATGCCGAATTTTGTCGAATACTTTTTCAGCATGTATGGAGATGATCATGTGGTTTTGTTCTTCTTTTTGTTGATGTGGTGGATGATGTTGATGTATTTTCGAATATTGTACCATCCTTGCATCCCTGGCATGAATCCCACTTGATCATGGTGTATGAGCCTCTTGATGTATTTTTGAATTCGGTTCACTAATATTTTGTTGAGTATTTTTGCATCTATGTTCATCAGGAATATTGGTCTGTAATTTTCTTCTTTTGTGGTGTCTTTGCCCGGTTTTGGTATTTGAGTGATGCTGGCCTCATAGAATAAGTTTGGAAGTATTCCCTCTTCTACTCTTTGGAAAACTTCTATTTCACTGCTGGTAATTGGTCTGTTGAGATTTTCTGTTTCTTTCTGGGTCAGCCTTGGAAGGTTGTATTTTTCTAGAATGTTGTCCATTTCTTCTAGGTTGTCCAGTTTATTAGCATATAATTTTTCATAGTATTCTCTAATAATTCTTTGTATTTCTGTTCTGTCCGTAGTGATTTTTCCTTTCTCATTTCTGATTCTGTTTATGTGAGTTGACTCTCTTTTTTTCTTGATAAGCCTGGCTAGGGTTTTATCTCTTTTGTTTATTTTCTCAAAGAATTAGCTCTTGGTTTCATTGACCCTTTCTATTGTTTTATTCTTCTCAATTTTCTTTATTTCTGCTGTAATCTTTATTATGTCCCTCCTTCTACTGACTTTGGGCCTCATTTGTTCTTCTTTTTCTAGTTTCGTTAATTGTGAGTGTAGAGTGTTCATATGGGATTGTTCTTATTTCAGGTGATAGGCCTGTATTGCAATATACTTTCCTGTTAGCGTGGCATTCACTGCATCCCACAGATTTTTGTGGTGTTGAATCATTGTCGTTTGTCTCCATATATTGCTTGATCTCTGGTTATTTTTGATCATTGATCCATTGATTATTTAGGAGCATGTTATTTAAGCCTCCATGTGTTTGTGGGATTTTTCATTTTCTTTGCTTTATTTACTTCTAGTTTCATACCTTTGTGGTCTGAGAAACTTGTTGGTACAATTTCAATCTTTTTGAATTTACTGAGGCTCTTTTTGTGGCCTAGTATATAAATGTTCCATGTACACTTGAGAAGAATGTGTAGTCTACTGCTTTTGGGTGTAGAGTTCTGTAGATGTCTGTTAGGCCCATCTGTTCTAATGTGTTGTGGAGTGCCTCTGTCTCCTTACTTATTTTCTGTCTGTTTGATCTGTCCTTCAGAGTGAGTGGTGTGTGGAAGTTTCCTAGAATGAATGCATTGCATTCTATTTCCCCCTTTAATTCTGTTAGTATTCGTTTCACATATGTAGGTGCTCCTGTGTTGGGCGCATAGATATTTATAATGGTTATATCTTCTTGTTGGTTTGACCCTTTTATCATTATGTAATGTTCTTCTTTGTGTCTTGTGACTTTCTTTGTTTTGAAGTCTATTTTGTCTGATATAAGAACTGCAACTCCTGCTTTTTTCTCCCTGTTAGTTGCATGAAATGCCTTTCTCCATCCCTTCACTTTTAGTCTGTGTATGTCTTTGAGTTTAAAGTGAGTCTCTTGAATGCAGCATATAGATGGGTCTTGTTTTTTATATCCATTCAGTGACTCTATGTCTTTTGATTGGTGCATTCAGTCCACTTACATTTAGGGTGATTATTGATAGGTATGTACTTATTGGCATTGCAGGCTTCAGATTCGTGGTTACGAAAGGTTCAAGGTTAACTTCCTCACTCTCTTAGAGTCTAAATTAACTCACTTAAAATGCTATTACAAACACAATCTAAAGGTCCTTTTTTTTTTCCTCCTCCTTTTTCTTCCTCCTCCATTCTTTATATATTAGGTATCATATTCTGTACTCTTTGTCTGTCCCTTGATTGACTCTGGGAATAGTTAGTTTAATTTTGCATTTGCTTAGTAATTAGCTGTTCTACTTTCTTTACTGTGGTGTTATTACCTCTGGTGACAGCTGTTAAACCTTAGGAACAGTTCCATCAATAGAAGTCCGTCCAAAATACACTGTAGAGATGGTTTGTGGGAGGTAAATGCTCTCAGCTTTTGCTTATCTGGGAATTGTTTAATCCATCCTTCAAATTTAAATGATAATCTTGCCAGATAAAGTAATCTTGGTTCAAGGCCCTTCTGCTTCATTGCATTAAATATATCATGCCACTCCCTTCTGACCTGTAAGGTTTCTGCTGAAAAGTCTGATGATAGCCTGATGGGCTCTCCTTTGTATGTGATCTTATTTCTCTCTCTGGCTGCTTTTAATAGTCTGTCCTTATCCTTGATCTTTGCTATTTTAATTACTATATGTCTTGATGTTGTCTTCCTTGGGTCCCTTGTGTTGGGAGATCTGTGTACCTCCATGGCCTGAGAGTTTATCTCCTTCCCCAGATTGTAGAAGTTTTCAGCAATCACCTCTTCAAAGACACTTTCTATCCCTTTTTCTCTCTCTTCTTCTTCTGGTACCCCTATAATGCGAATATTGTTCCG
Organism: Smutsia gigantea; assembly: GCA_032199065.1. NCBI lineage: Eukaryota > Metazoa > Chordata > Mammalia > Pholidota > Manidae > Smutsia > Smutsia gigantea. Next base: position 597,437 of record JAVSCE010003424.1, on the reverse strand, counting down.
TTTGGATTAGTCACACAGTTCTCTCAATATTCTTTCGTTCTTAGAGATCCTTTTTCTCTCTGTACCTCAGCTTCTTTGTATTCCTCTTCTCTAGTTTCTAATTCATTTATCATCTCCCCCACCGTATCCAATCTGCTTTTAATACCATCCATTGTGCTCTTCAATGATTGGATCTCTGACCATAATTCATTCCTGAGTTCTTGAGTATCTTTCCATACCTCCATGATCATGTTAATGATTTTTATTTTGAACTCCCTTTCAGGGAGTCATGAGGTCAATATCATTTAAGTCTTTCTCAGAAGTTGTATTCATAATTTTACTCTGGACCAGGTTCCTTTGTTGTTTCACCTTTGTGTATGGCACCCTCTAGTGCCCAGAAGCTCTACTCTCTGGAGCTGCTCAGCCCCTGAAGCAATGTCGGGGGTTGCAGCGGAGTGGTATTGGTGCCTGGGGGGAGGAAAGAGCTGTTTCCTGCTTCCTGGCTGCTATGCCTGTCTCCACTGCCTGAACCACTGGGCCGAGCACACAGGTATAAGCCTCTGTGCTTTGCGTTTGTAGTTGCTGTAGACAGATCGTCCCTCTGGCTGGCCTAAGACCAGAGTAGGGTTTCCCGGTTTGCTAGCCTGGTGTGGCTGGCCAGGAGAAAGGCACAGTAGGCTGTCTATCATGGAAGGGATTCTTGGAGCTGTGTAGGCAGCCAGGGAGCTTGAGCACCTGAAGATCGTGAAAGCTCCCAACCTGCTGGGCAGAGTGCACCCAGACCATTTTGTCTACCTGTCATTTCTCCTGAGCAGTAAACTCTGTGCAATCCTTGCCCCTTTAGCAGCCCTCTTGCTAAGAGCTTCTTTGTTAGGAAGTCTCTAAGACTGCCTCCCTTTCTTTTGTCCCAGAGCAGCTGGATATAGATCCCTGCTTTCCACAAGCAGCTGGAATCTTAGTCTCTCCAGGAATTTTGCCTGTCTTAGCTTTCCAATCCCCTAATTAAGAGAGTATCATGCAAGCACCATGAATTGTAGGTTTGTGCTCCCAGAGCAGATCTCCATAGTTAGGTATTCAGCAGTCCCAGATCTCCCCTCCCTCCCTGCTCTGTTCCTCTTCCTCCCATTGGTGAGCTGGGGTGGAGGAAGGGCTTGGATTCTGCAGGACCACAGCTTTAGTATGTTACCCTTTTCTGTGAGGTCTGCTCTTGCCTCCAGGTTTATGCAGTTTGTTGCAGTCCTCTTTCCTGTTGCTCTTTCAAGAGTAGTTGTAGTAGCTTTATTTTCATACTATATGAGGTTTTAGGAGGAAGCCTGTCTCACCTCCCATGCCACCATCTTTAATCCTCTCTTGAAATATATTTTTTTTAATTCTCATTTCAGTGTTTAAGAGATCATTTTGAAAATTATAAAAGAGGGTCTCATGGAATATAGGTTCACAAAAACTCAGGTTATAAGCTGATGTTTAAAATAGCACATGTATATGTTTCTCATTTATTTGACTTGTATCTTCTAAAATATGATGGTCTTTTGTTTTAAGTCTTCCTTGAATTATAGTTATATACAGACATTTTCCCTCTTATTAGATTGTAAGTTTTTTGAGTGTAGCATCTATGGCTTTACACATCCTTGCATCCCCCATATTATCTTGCTCTATACTTATTATCCAATAGATGTTTTATAAAAATGTTTGCTGAATAAATGTTAGCCATGTCCAAAGAAAATCCATTTGTTCTCTGCTGAAAAAAAAGACAGTGTGAACTTTCAACATAAAATAAGATTCTTGGGAAATCACTCTTTTAATAGAATCCTCTATAAATGAGAAAAACGGAATGATCATGTTTCTGATCCACTTATAAACTCTATAAAAGGTAGAAACCCTGGCCTCTGCAAAACATATTCAATTATTATTTTTGCCTAACTGATGATGAAAACTTTCAGATTTCTCATGGTGGTATGTGGAGGAAATGTAGAGAAGATTTTTAAAAAGCAAGATATGGTTGGAGTCTATGAGAAATTGTTTATGTTGTAATTTAGATGCAAAATATTAGAATTCATAATTTAAATATTTATTGCATACTGCAGTAGGTACCACCTCATATTTTATTCTTTTAACATATGAGTGTATTTCCACATATGAAAGGACCATGAGCCCTTTGGCCCAGTTCCCATTTAAAACTGTATTTGTTTTCAAATAAAAGACATATAGAAGTTTTTTTCAGATTGTTTATATGGTACAAAGAATATAAAGTCCTGTCTTTGGATAAGAAAATGTAAGTTTATTTTAGCACATAGAGAACATGGTTGTTTCTATTTTTTTTTCCTTGTTTTTTAATCACATTTCTTTTTCCAGGCATTTCCTGGGAACATCAACTCTGATAGTGTGGTTCGGCATGATTTACAGCACCCAGTGACTGCCCGTTACGTACGCATAGTGCCACTGGATTGGAACGGAGAAGGTCGCATTGGGCTCAGAATTGAAGTCTATGGCTGTTCTTACTGTAAGTATCATACTGCTGAAATTTGTGGTTGGTTTTTCATCTTCATTTAATTAATAATTTGTTTATTTTTAATATTTAACATTACTTGCTTTCTATGACATTAAGTTCCTTCTGTTTTTATATGTAAATAGTATATCAGGTTATTTGTTATAAATGTATATTTACATTTTTATACAAACACACGTATAAGAATACCTTAAGGAAAGGATTTTGGAAGTGATTTTTGTTCAGTAGACTAAAACAACAAAGTTTATTCATTAAAATGCTTGAAGTCTTAGGAAATGTTTAAGTAGAAACCTACAGTGTTATCTTTTTGACTCTTCGTGATGGATTTTTGGATACATTCTTAAGAACTTCCTTTCAGTTCTCCAGCTATATACACCCTTAACTATTTTAAAGGCAGCCATTGATTTTAATGTCAGTTATATTTCATAGGTCTGTTAAGTTTTATTTGCTTCTTAAAGTTTCCCATATCACCTAAAAAGTTTTCCTTAGGTTGTGTTTTGAACCCCCATTTTGTATTTCTTAATACATTATACTTATGAGTGTGTGTGTGTGTGTGTGTGTGTGTATACATATAAAATGTTTTTTATATATATAAAATGACTCCAATACATGGATTTTGGGGGATTGTGATTCTGCCACCTATTGTTTCTTTTCATTTTTGCTGCTGGTGTTTGTATTTTCCTCCTCCTCTTCCTCTCCTTTCTTTTTTCTTCTTCTAAGCCATCTTATCTACCCTTCCTTGTTATCCTTATCTTAATGCTTATCTATCTTATTGACTGCAGCCTCAGTTTCTGTACAACTGTAGGCCTGTAGAACTTCTTTCAGGCCAACGTTGATGGTGGATTCTTCTAAAGAAGATTTATCTTTGCTTGTTTGCTTCTGTGAAGGCAGTACCAACACAGAATTACTTTAAAGATTGCTTAAGGTTTGTTGAGGCCACTATTTATACAAATTCAATCTTTAAGAACATGTTTGCAAACAATGACTTTAGAAGATAAATTCTCTGGTGAAATATTCCTCTCCTCCCAGTAGACTCTTCCTGTTCTAATTGGCTGGGGGAGAGGCACACTGGACATGAACAGGGCAGGAAGGTGGGATATCAGCTTCATGCAAGGAAGCTCTATTAGACTCGCGCCTACGCCTTCCTATAGAGCTATAAAAATCATAGCGCTCTAGAATCAGGAAATGGCAAATGTCCAATTGGACAAGTTTTTTTTAATTAACCAAAGATTTGGTAGTTTATAACGAAAAAAATACACACACACACGCATATAAAGTCACCTCTGTATAGTTGCAGAGATTGATGAAAATAATAGCTATTGTGATGATCAAATCATATTTATTCACAGGCAACACCGCTATGTGCAAACTGAGGGGGTTTTACTACGAAAGGGCCATGGAGCTCATTTAAAAAGTTCTATAAGCATTTATTTGGTCATTACTTTATTATAGCAACTATAAAGAGTAGAAAGAGAAGGGGATTTAGTTCTTCAGGAGAATGTAGATCTTCAGAAGGAAGATTTCACTCTTCAGGAGAATCCTAAAATGAGCCTAACACAGACTTGGGTCCTTTCTCTTGTGTGGTACGGGTAGAACCCTGTGTGCACACGTACTCATGCCAGCATCATGATGGGAAGGACAAAACAAAATGTTGTATTTTTGTCTGTATGACAGGTTTTCTAAGGAGCCTGTTTGGCTTTCAATAAACGAAGCATATGTAATATTCTTCATGGAGACCATGATGTGGATAATTGATTTTATTGACAATTACTTATTGAGTACTTTTTATGTGTAATGAAACATGATAAATGTTAATAATACCATGAATAGGAAAATCATGGTATGAGTGACAGAGTGGGGCAATAAATCTGGGAGTATTTACTGGGACAAAAATGAGACTTAAAATTTGACCAGATGCTCACAGCCTGAGCAATGGAGCTGAAAGGGAAACCATACAATCTCGTGCAATGCCAGAGCTAATACCACTGTTCTGTTTCCCTTCCCCTCAATTCAATAACACCATGTGATCATCACCCGTTCAATAAAAGAATCACATTGATAACCTCAGATGCACCCATCAGGTCCTCTCCCAGTTGCTACTACTTCTTAAAGGTAAAAATTCACCTAATTTTTGTCTTCATAGATCACTTATTTTTTTAAATTTCATATCAATAGAATAATAACATTCATATTCCCTGACTTTTTTGTTAAAAAAATATTTCATAACATGAAATGATCCATGTTGCTATTAGAGGCATTTATTTCCCTTAGTAATATTCTATTGTATGAATATTCTACAATTATTTATTCATTTTGTGTTGATAAACATTTGAATTGAGTCCAGTGTTTTACTATTTCAATAGAATTGCTTTACAATGGTTTAGAACTAAGAAGAGTTCATACCAGGTTAGGTTATCTATCTATATGTTTAACTTTTGTCAATAATGACAATATTTTTCCTAAAGTGGTCACATCAGTTTAGACTCTGTAAACCAATGTATTATAGTTCCTGCTGTTCTACAGATTCAGACATTTAGTATTGATTTGAAAGTTTTAACCATTCTGGTAGGTGTTGATATAATTTCATTTTAGTTTTAATAAATATTTTATTACTTTTTAAAGAGGTTATGCTTATTAGCCATTTGTATACCTTCTTTTTTGAAGTGTTGTTCAAGAATCTTGCCATATTTCTTCTGTTGGGCTGTCTTATGGATGTATTTTTTTCTTATTGTTTTGAGTATTTTTTATATCCAACAGTGTTTCTTTTGCTCTTTTTTTCATTTTTATTATAATATCTATACATGTATCTTACTTTTGATATGACTTAAGACAATCATTTAAAAACCCACTAAGACAACTGAGGAACTGAATTTTAAATTTTATTTAATTTTAATGATGTTCCTTTAGAACTCGCAGTAAAGGGCAGAAGCAGCTTGCCAGAAAGCAGAGGGTCTGCTGGCACACATGTGGCTCAGGGTGGCTTAAATATGGCTCATGGTACGACAACTTTAACTGTAATCATTGCAGGTGGATTTGTAAAGTTTGTAGTTCGTGTTGTCATGGGCTTTTCCATTCAGCCTGGGCTTTGGCAATCCCAATATGGAAGGAGGAATACCTGAGGCTAAACTGGAAGCTAGACGTTCCTAGTGCATAAGCCTCTCTGGGGTTGGGGTTGGGGAGAATCGTACACTTTGGGAAACTGTATTAACATTCACACCAGTAGATACCAATGGAGTAAATGATACATTGGCCACATAAAATAAAATAATGTAAAATAGAAGTTGAAAAATAGTACTATAGTAGGTTATAGTAAATTGGATAATGGTTCCCCTGAGATATCAGTTCCTATTCCTGGAACAAACCTGTAAATGTTATTTCCTAAGGCAAAGTGTTTGCAAATGTGATTACGTTAATCTTGACATGGCAATATTATCCTGCATTATCCAGGGGAGCTCTAATACGATCATATGTATCCTTGCAAGAGGCAGTCAGATGGAAATTTCACAGACAGAAAAGACAGGGCAATGTGGCCGTGGAGGCAGAGATTGAGTGTAGGGCTACCAGCCAAGGAATGTGAGCAGCCACCAGAAGCTGGAAGCAGAATGACAGATGTTCCCTGGAGCCTCCAGAGAGATCATCGTCCTACCAACATATTGATTTCCATCCTGTGAAATTGCTTTGTGACTGGCTTCCCAAACTGTGAGAAATCAAATCTCAGTTATCTTAAGCCACCAAGTTTGTGGTGATTTATTATAGAACAACAGAAAACCAATAAAAGTATCAATATTATTTTTGGAAAAAAAAAAGCTCTAGAGCAATAATAGTACTTTAGAGAAAGTTGTAAGTATTCTAGACCTGCCATAGCTCCTAGTCATGTGTGTCTCTTGAGCACTTGAAATGTAGTTAAGACAACTGAAGAACTAAATTTTAAATTTTATTTAATTTGAATTCATTTGAATTTGAACTTAGTGTGACTTCTGGTTACCATACTGGATGGTGCACATAGAAAAACACAAACATCTGCTTCTTCTTATTTTTCTTCCGTGTCTTTTAATAATCTAAACAACCTGTAACATTGTCTTTTAAAAGGAAGTCTCTAATTTTTTCCCTGTGTTTGGAAAACAACAATTTTATTACCCTGGAAACCATCTTACCAGATCCCTAACCAAGCCATTTTCCTAAACAATGTGCACATCAGATTATTTTTCATTTATCCACTTGAAGAATTAAAATCATGTTTATTTCTTTTCCAATGAAAATATACAGTTGACCCTTGAACAATGCAGAAGTTTGGGGTGTGGACCCCCCCACATAGTCAAAAATTCACGTCTAACTTTTGACTCTACAAAAACTACTAATAGCCTACTGCAGACCTGAAGCCTTAGTAACATAAATAATTAACACATATTTTATATGATATGTATTATATACTGTATTCTTACAAAAAAGAAAGCTAGAGAAAAGAAAATGTTTTTCTCAAATTATAACAGATCTCAAAAAAAATTTCCAATGCATCTATTTAAAAAAGCATGTATCCATGTATTAGTGGACCCCTGAATTTACCTGTGTTCAAGGGTCAACTATACATGTTCGTAATAGGAGAAAGATGTGTTAAACATATTTATTATGGAGAAATTTTCCAAGTTAGTAGGATTTAATTTTATCTGTATTGGAATTCAGAATAGAGTGAGCCCTTAAAAGATGACCTTTTCTTTTCTTTTTTTTTTTTAACTTAGTGAACCATAGTTTTGAGAGTTTGTTTGATTTTTCAGTGAGAAAAGGAATCATGGATCTCTGAGGAAATATAAATCAGATAAACCCTCCCATTTTGCCCTCTTAAGAATAGCATTGCTATGTCCTCTAGGATCTGGCAAGGAGAAACTCGGCTTTGATTCTTCCTGCAAGGGGGAGAAGTGAATGTTCTTATCTTTCTAGAAACCCCTTGGAGGATTTATCTGAGATCTGTCTTAAACCTGCAGGTTAGGGGGATGGGGGAATCCTTCTACTTAGAAATTTTCCAGAACCTGAGAGGGAAAAATCTCAGTATGAGCACAGTTTCTGCTGGAGTGCGTGCCTTCTGTGATTCCCTCTGTCTGTCTTCTTTCCTCCATGCAGTTCTCCCATGATCACTTTGTCATCTCAGGAATTAGGAACTTCTCCAGGTTGAAAATAAAAGGTTAGCTTTGCTCCAGGGAGAGCAGATCAGTTCCAGGCCACTGCTTTGAAGCCTGTAAGGCTTCTCCTGTTTTGTTTCCTGACTTGTCTTCACAATAAGAGCAATTCTAATTTTCAGGGAATATAAACTCATTTTAAATCATTCTGCCCCCTTCTCCATTTGGTTTTCCCTCAAGTTTAGTTGAAACCAGTGCCTGCTGTTATTTTTAAAACATAGTGATGCACCCCACCTCTTTTGACTCAGTGAGCCTTCTCCTAACACACTGATGCTAATCCTTTTGCTCCACACCGAAGAGACTGCAGGAAGCAGAAGGGAGAAGTCTCAGTCTAATATTTTTTAAAAATTAGTTTATGGCTGCAGTACTCAAATATTCATTTTACAAAAGCCCAAAGCCATGTACTGGTTAAAGTAGTGAGAACTTTTTATGATGAATACTAAATTAGCTTTTAACCAGAGTCTTCATAAGGTTAAGGTCAGCACCTTGGGAAATCAGGATACACGCAGAGTAATTTTTATGTATACCTCCAATTTGGGTGAATGATGAATAAAGTTTAGATATCTTGCTGAGTGCAAATTATGGCAGAAAATAAGTGCCATACTTGTGGTGGTGGTGGGGGGGGCATATTAGGAGAAGCCAGTTGTACCCTGTTCATGCTGTGCTACTGACAATGTCCTCTTAGAGGGACCCCAGACTAGTTCCCATAGCTTTCATGCTGCCTAGCAAGATATATTGCCATGTATATATGTGTTAGATTCCTAGGGCTCTTGTATTAAATTACCCCAAACTCTGTGTCCTAAGACTACAAAGATTTATTCTGTCATAGCTCTGGAGGGCAGAAGTCTAAAATTGAAGTTTAGCAAAGTTGGGTCCTTCTGGGGGCTCAGATGGAGAAACTGCTTCATGACTCTCCCCTGGCTCCTGCCGGTGACGGTTGTTGGTTTCCTTGACTTGCTATGTCTGCCTCCGCCTCCATACGGCCTCCTTCCCTTTGTGTCTTCACGTACTTTTTATGAGGGCACCAGTCATTGGATTTAGGGAACACCATAATCTTAAAGTTTATAAATGAATTATTCATCTTAAAGTAACTAATACATCTGTCAAAACCCTTTTTCCAAATAAGGCTACACATTTAGAATTTCTGTGTGGACATGAATTTTGGGGGAACATTATTTAATCCAGTACTAATATGTATCATTAAAGTTGGCAGGGATTTCTGTTTAGATCAACTTAGCTGGGCAGAGAAATAAGAAACATTTCTGGAGGTCAACCCATGTTTTCCTATTTAAATTAGATATTTAAATTTGCATAATATAAAAAATTAAAAAAGGTCCCAGATACTTGTACTTTTTGTTCATTACACACACACACACACACACACACACACGAAGTAAAAGATATCAAAGCTATGTTGCTTGGGGATCAATATATTGTGAACACAGATTCATCAATCACATTACCATTTACTGAATTCTACTGTTTGTAAAGCCCTTTACTAATTTTAAAGCTAAAATGCAAATTTTACCATGTCATATATGTGCTTAAAACACCTAATGATGTTACATTGCCTGTGAAGTCCGTTACTAATTTGAAATATAGTGCCCTTCCCTTTACCTCTGTAGTCTTACATCTGATCATTCCCAGGTTGCACTTTATGCTGTACTAATACAAACTATTCTGACTTCCAAATACATGCCCTGCTTCTTTAACATGCATTCACCCATGATACCTTCTCTGACTGCAACACCCTCTCCATCATCCTGCCTCTGACCAATCTGCCTGGCCTTCCAATATTCCACTGAGATGCAGTCTCCAACAGGAAGACTTTTCTGAATTTCCAGATGAACCACATTTTTAAAAACTTTCATTATAGTATGTGGATATTTCTAATGGAATATTTATGAATGCATTCCAAAACATAGCTGAATGTAATGTATTTAGGGGGAGAGGGTAGACAGTTACCTTATTCATTATGGCATTACATTAATTAGCAGGCAATGTTTGCTGTATTGAATTAATGCCAGATGTAAATAATACAGACCTAATTTATCCCCTTAGTGGAAATTGATTCTATTTGATGCTATAAAGATTCTTTCATTGGTTGAATAGGTTAGGATCCTATTGCACCATACTGAATGGTGCTCAAGGGACCTACAGAATGTTGAAATAATTGCTAAACTGAACATATTAGTAGATGTTCCAGAAGAGCCATGTAAAGCAAAAAACTCAGTGTTTCTTTCTCTAAGTTAAATTTTTTGAGACCTTGTGTTATTTCTACTGAAGATTATTTGAAGCCACAATTTCATGTGGCTGTTTCATGGATTACATATATAAATTGCTTATCATCAGAGGAAAAATATCACACCCTTATTAATTAATTTGAACTTTATATCCAGATTAATGTGAAAATTAAGGTAAATATAGGAATAGACTTAATAGCTATCTAAGCCAAGTGACACATGATAAGGAGATAACTAAGGTTATCATATAGTACGTTATATATGCAGGACATGCTGTATTCTTAAGATTGTATGTACGTAGGTTAAAAAAATGATTGATATGTTATAACAGGAAAAGTTCTTGCCATTAAGAAAAATGGAACTTAGATCCAATAACATGTAGTATTCTTTAGTTTTTTAAAAAGTAGCTTGTATGTCAAACTGTCATTGGAATACTTTTCAATAAAAAGATGATTTCTGTTTAGTGTGGCCCACCTTTTGGCGATAATGCAGCAACGGATCGTTGTAGCAGTTTGATATTTTTTACATGGTGAGAAATGTACTGGATCATTTGTGTCATGGTCTTTATTCATTCAGTAATGTAAATGTAGAGGTGGAGTGAAAGATTATAAGGCATTATCATTTTATGTAATAGAAAGCCAGAGACTCAGTGAGTCTCATTCCTGACATTCGAGGGTCACATTTGCATTGAAAAGAAATTTGTGGTACGAAAAACAAAGAATTGTATTTTCCTTTTTCATGGCTATGAGATACATGCTATCAGCATTAAATTTTTTTTTCCAGTGAAATTTCTTCACTTGGAACATAGTTATTTTTGAGTCTATTCAGTGAGAAAACATGCCAAATACAGCTTTCTACTTAGGCAAGGACAGTCACAAATGACAACTTGTCCTCGCCAGCGAGGGCTTCTTAAGACGTGGGAGACCTCGGGGGAGCCGCGACTACCTATGAAATGGGATGAGACAAAATGACACGGAGAGCCTGCAGTTTTTTGTCAAGCTCTACTTTATTAACAGAAAAGGCAAGGAATATATAGCATTTGAAGGGGCGTGGTAGGGAGTAGCTTTTTTTGGTTGGTTGCCCATTATGATAATGAGGTAGCTTCCAAAGTCCAATTACACACCGAGTTGTGCACATGCTCAGTAGTCTTTGACGTAAGCAACGGACCTGGTTGAGGACTTAGCGGGAAGCTGTGGCGGGAAACTGACCAAGAAGAAGTAAACAACAAGATGGAGTCCTTTTGTTCTTGTGTCACATGGTTCCTAACATCTATTGCTAAATGAGTTAACTTTCTTGTTCTTGTGCTCTAGCAGAAAGGAGGGGGAGGAGGAGAAAGGAAAGGTGAGTACAGGTTTGTGGTTAGTATAGAAGGTGGAGGAGCTCTCACAACATGGTATCATAAATGACAACAGCCCCTGACAGTTCCCCCTTACTTTTATATTTTGAGGGGCGGAAACTGAGGCCGGTCTTAGGCTGCGTGTGGCTGCAGCGGGCAGGCTTTGTGTGCATCGCAGGATTCGGGCTTTCGGAAAAATGTCTGTCTTAGGTTGTCCAGCAGAGGTACAATGCTTACCCGTCATGGAGGAACTTAAGCAGCTAAGGCTTAGTCTCTGTCTTAGGTTGCTATTGTACTTGCTAGATCTTACCCGTCTTTGACTATTTTTCCCGCACTGAAAGCCAAATCTGCGTAGTTTTTGGCACATAGGCTCTGTTACACACATTCTCGCCATGGGCTCTCAGGATCTTGACGCTTTGAGGCTGCTTGGTAGGTTCTAGCGTCTCAAAAGACAGGGGTGTCATTTGGGCAGATACCATTGTAGTCATCTAGCCTCCGCTCGGTGAGGTCCAGGCGATGATAGTGGACTTGGATAGGCTTGGTTCGTAGATCATCTATTTGATCCTTTACGAACTGTGTGAGCTTCCGTAGGGCCCAAGGGCCAAATGAAATAAGCAGAAGGAGTCCAAGTAAGGGGCCAAGAATAGAGGGGAGTAAGGTGGTTAGAAAGGGAGAGGTGGAGAACCAGTTCTGATACCAACTTTCATTTTGCTCTCTTTCTTTTTTGCGTTTCTCTAAGCTATCTTTGACTCTTTTCATGCTGTCTTCTACTATGCCTGTTTTATCTGCATAGAAGCAGCATTCCTCCTTGAGAGCTGCACAGAGGCCTCCTTGTTGGAGGAGGAGAAGATCTAAGCCTCGTCTATTTTGGAGAACTACTTCAGCTAGTGACTGGAGTGATTCAGTGAGTGCTGTAATGCCTTTTTGAATTTCAGTTAAATCTGCATCTATGGCTGCAGCAAGTCTATTGTACTGTTGGTCAGAAACAACAAGGGAGGCGATGCCTGTTCCAGCACCCACAGCACCAAGGCCAATGACAAGGGCCAGGGTGGCGGCAGCGATAGGTTCTCTTTTGACTCGACGGCTGGAATCTTCACGTAGGAGAGGGAAGAATTGATCTGCTGAGTAGATGTCAATCCTAGGGATTAATTGAACTAGAACACAGAAATCATGGTGAGTAGATAATGTATGGACAGAAATATGAGCAGTAAGGCCAGTGGCACAGGCAAAATATGTCCCATTAGGAGCAAGTATATAGGAGTCATAGGGAGAGGGAGTGAAGGTTTGATTGCATAACGGCATGATTTCCGGGGGTGGGTTGACAGATTGGCTATGAACACATGTTCCTATCCCTGATAACTGAGTCAGGGTTAATCCTTCTTTGTGAGAGGCTTGAAATCTAAACATGTCTTGGGTGTTGTTGGTAGGCACAAGGTTAGCAAGAACTGCTACACCCTCATAGAATGGTGGAGAGGAGTGGAAGCAAAGCCAACAATTAGAGGCTGTGTCGGGCTGCGTGGAGTTGAGTAAGTTCCACGACTCTTTAAGCATGTTGAGGAGAGTTTGTTCAGAAGAGGGTGGTGCAGGGGGCATGGTTAATTGTAGGGGTGAAGAGTCGGTAGTAAGGGTGGTATTGTTAAGGGTTGGGGGGAGAGGGGCCAAGCGGTTTGAACTCCCAGCACTAAGTACTTTGTTGGGACCTGCTGCTACATGAGTGGTGCTGGGAGGAGTCTTAACAAGTTTAATTTTGAAAGTAAGCCCTGTATCATGTTCGGTCGCATACAGACGAAGCCCCCACTGAAAGCCGCGAGTAGTCCAATCTTGTTTTTTACCATGATCAGTAAAACTAATAGAGAGGGGAGTGTTCCACTCTTTGAAACTATCTTTTGTCAGCGGCTTAGGGGGTGTGCCTGCTTTGACAATTATGTAATCCCAACTGGAAGAAGGATGCCAATAGGTGTCTCCAGTTGTTTCACACCCCCATGAGGCACAGTAATAATCTGACTGGTAGCCGCATTTGTAATTGAGGGACCTATCTCTATGATGTCCAGGGCAGACATAAAAGCCTCCGAGGGCCGACCATGCTGATCGGGTCTTGTTGGAGAGGTCTCTAGTTAATATTAGTCGCCGCATGGGACCAGCGCAGTATGCTTTGGAGCCACACTTATTGGGATTGGGGGGATTCGGAGAGGAGGGGGCTAACAGGTGGCTAGTTCCCCATCCTGAGTCTAAGGCACCAAAAGCAAGTTTGCACAAATCAGGGGTTAAGGTGGGCCAGGGGGTGGATGAACTCACGCTTGAGATGGAATGGACAACATCTCCCGCTTCATTAATAACTTGCCAGGTGAAGTTGAAAAGCTGATGAGGAGATGGCTGTTTGGGGGTGCCAAGGACGAGAGGCGGCCAGAGCAGAAGCAATTGTAACAGCATTTTTCTGTAAGGTAAAAGAAGGGAAATCTCAGGGGTTGCTTTCCCTGGATGAAATGTTATTAACACATTTTATTAATCTTTCTGGGAGCCATCTGGCTGACTGGTGTTCTTGATCATAGACACATGCGTGTCCTTTTCCCCATATAAGTACTGGATGGGGTCCGTGCCACTGATTAGTCATGGGGTCCTTCCAAAGGACTTGAGCATAAGTATCCTTAGTGGCCGGATGCCATAGTCTGTCTGCTGCAGACTTGCCCTGTTCGTCTACTGTTAGGAAGTTGAGGACGAACAGTGCATGATTGAGAAGATTTTTAGGATTTTTATAGTAGTTAGAGAGCTCTGTGGATGATCTTTTTTGTTTAGAAATTTGATTTTTAACCTTTTGATGAGCTCTCTCTATAATCCCCTGTCCCTGAGGATTATATGGGATGCCAGTAAGATGTTTTATTTGGAGGCAATGGCAAAACTCTCTGAAGTTTTTAGCAGTATACCCAGGACCATTGTCTGTTTTTATACATTTAGGAATTCCTAGTACAGTGAGGCATTGGAGGACATGAGAAATGACATGTTTGGCGGCCTCACCACTCTGTAGAGAGGCAAAAATAAAACCACTGAATGTGTCAATGGTAACATGAACATACTTTAGACTACCGAAGGAGGGGATGTGAGTGATATCCATCTGCCATAGCTCTCCGGGGGTAAGCCCCCTGGGATTGACTCCTAAATGAGGCTCAGGAAGAAACATGACACAATTATGACAGTTCTTTACAATGGCTCTAGCTTGTTCTCTAGTAATTTTAAACTGAAGACGAAGGGTTTGAGCATTTAGGTGGTGTAGCTTATGAGCTTCTTGTGCTTGGGTGAGGGGGGTAGAGGTAGATACATGAGCCACTAATCTTGTAAGTTGGTCAACAGTATCATTTCCTTTAGTTAGGGGTCCTGGTAAATTGGAATGGGCTCTTATGTGTCCTATAAAAAAGGGATGTCTCCGTGTTAGTATAAGCCTTTGTATGTCGCAGAATAAAGGAGATGCATTAGTAGAAGGTTTGATATAGGGAGTAGTCTCTAAAAGGGGTACAGATTGGGCAACGTAAGAGCTGTCAGTGTATAGATTAAAGGTCTGATCTGAGAGATCTATAAACACCTGCAGAACAGCGTATAGCTCCACAAGCTGTGCGGACTTAAAAGGTGTCTGGAGAGTTTTTTGGCTTTTAGATGAATGGATGGCTGCAAGACCTGTGGAAGAGCCATCAGTAAAGACCAGCAAGGCATTTGGAATAGGCCGAGAAGAAGTAACCTTGGGGAATACAAGTGGAGTTGTTTGTAAAAATTGAAGTAGCTTATCGGAGGGAAGATGGCATGAGAATGTTCCCAGAAAGCCAATGCAGGCCAGTGTCCAGGAGTCCTCATTCTGCATAAGCCATTCTATTTGTTTTTCTGCATAGGGAGTGACAATGGATGAAGGGTCTCTCCCAAAGAGTTTTCGGGTGGCTGTTCTTCCTTCCACAATTAGGGCTGCCATGAGAGAAGGGTAGGTAGTAAGGATTTTTGAGGGAGAGGCGGGGAGATGTATCCAATACAGAGGTCCTTGTTGCCAAAGAATTCCAGTAGGGGTAAAAGTGGAAGGAAACAATATTAGGAGCAGAGGTTTTGTGGGATCATAGTAAGAAACTCCTTGTTGCTGGATAGCTATGGAAACTTTATCGATAGCAGCCTGAGCCTCAGGGGTGAGGCTTCTGCTTGACGTGGGGTCAGAATCCCCCTTTAAAATATCAAATAGAGGTTTAAGGTCTCCTGTAGTAATATGGAGGTAAGGACGTAGCCAATTTATGTCTCCTAAAAGCTTCTGGAAATCATTTAAAGTTTGTAAGTGTCCTGTCCTAATGGTGAGTTTCTGTGTTTTTACCTTATAGGGAAATAGTTCAAAGCCTAAAAAGGTATGGGGGGTTGTAACTGAATTTTATCGGGAGCTACTTGAAGTCCTTGATCCCTTAAGGCTTTTATAATTAATTGTGATAAATAGAGGACTTCAGAATGGTTAGGTCCGGCCAAGAGGATGTCGTCCATGTAATGGATGAGGTAGATATGAGGGTATTGTGAGCGGAATGGATCAATGACTTGAGCAACAAACTTTTGACAGAGTGTAGGACTATTAGCCATTCCTTGGGGGAGGACCTTCCATTGAAAGCGGGGCATAGGGCCCACACAGTTGACAATAGGAACACTAAAGGCGAATCTCTTTTTGTCTTGAGGGTGTAGGGGTATGGAGAAAAAGCAATCTTTTAAATCAATGACAATTTTGTGGAAATCAACAGGGATGGCGATGGGGGACGGGATGCCTGGTTGTAAGGCTCCCATAATTTGCAAAGTTTGATTTACTTTTCTGAGATCTTGTAAAAGTCTCCATTTGCCTGATTTCTTTTTAATAACAAAGATGGGGGTATTCCATGGGGAGGTAGAGGGTTCAATGTGTCCTGCTTCTAGTTGTTCCTGCACCAACTGATAAGCAGCTTGGGCTTTTTGAGAAGAGAGGGGCCATTGATCAACCCAGACTGGCTCATCACTTTTACAAGTGATAGCATCAGCCCAAGGTGCAGGAGTGTCAATAGCCCTTATGAAAAATTTTGGGGGGCGTGGGGGTATCCCAAACCTGTTCTATCCGTTTTTTGAGTGACTATTATGGGGCTGGGGTTGCCTTGTAAGTTTTTTCCTAGTCCTGACCCAGGGGACCACCCCTGTTTTTTCAGTTGCCTGGAGGCAAATTCATTACCACTGCAAAGGACAACATCTAATTGTTCTAAAATGTCTCTTCCCCACAGGTTAACGGGGAGTCCAGGGACTACAAAAGGGCGAACTAGGCCACTGTTTCCTTCAGAATCTTCCCATTTTAAAAATTTTGAACTTTGTAAAGTATTGCTGGACTGGCCAATGCCTTGTAAATGGGTTAATGAGGGCTGTAAGGGCCATAATTGAGGCCAATGGGTTTGGGATAAGACTGTAGCATCAGCTCCAGTATCTAATATACCTTGAAAGGTTTTTCCATCAAGTTTAAGCTGGAGGGTGGGCCTATTAGTAGTAATTTTTTGCATCCAATAGACATCTGAGGAACCAGGGGTGGAGGCTCCCCGGTAACTGCTGTGAGAAGGATAGGTGGAAGAAGATAAAGGCAGGGGAATAGCTTGTGCAATGCGAGTGCCTGCAGACAGAAGAGTAGTTCCTAAGGGAGAAGATACAATAAGTTTGATTTCTCCTGTATAGTCATTGTCAATTAGAGTAGGATGAACTACAAGACCTTTGAGGGTAGATGAAGCTCGTCCAATGACAAGAAAAAACATGCCTTGGGGAGGGGGCCCATGGATTCCTGTGGGGATGATTGTTGGTCCTTCTTCAGGGGTTAATATTGTGTGGGAGGAGGGACCGAGGTCCAGGCCTGCGCTCCCTGGGGTGGCGCGCTGTAAGGATTGTGCCCTAATGCCCTCGGGGCAGGTTGGAGTTGGGGAGGGGCCGAGGGCTGGCCCCATGGTTCGTTTCCCGAAGGCTGTTGGTGAGGTATTAGAGTTTGGGGAAACGATGGACTTTGATTGATAGGCTGTCCATCGATATCTGTTTTAGATTTGCATTGATTAGCCCAATGTTTGCCACGACGGCACTTGGGGCAAACGGTAGCTGGTAAAACAGGGCTGGGAGTTACTTTCTGAGTGGCTTGGGTTTGTCCTTGTGTGGCCATAGGGCAATTTCTAGCCCAATGTCCAGGTTGTTTACATTTAAAACAGACATTGGGTTTGTTAGAGGATAAGGCTGCTCCAATTGCAATGCCGATGGCATGTGAAGCTGAGTCAATCCCTGAACAGAGTTTGATAAAGTCTGTAAGGGATTTTCCTCGGCGGTTCCCACGGAGCGCTGCTTGGCAAGCAGGATTAGCGTTTTCATATGCTAATTGGAGAACGAATGGGCTTTCACTTTCTTGGGGGCCGAAAATGCGCTCAGCGGCTTCAGTTAGGCGGCCCACAAAATCTGTATAGGATTCTTGTGTTCCCTGTCTGATTTTGGAAAGGGAGGAAGTGGAACTTTTAGTAGGGAGGTTTTTCCAGGCTGCTAAAGCTGCTGCTTGTACCTGGGTTAAGATGGCTTGGCTAAATTGCTTCTGGTTTTCAGGATTAGCATAAGGCTCAGTACCTAAAAGTTTATTGATGTTCCAATGCTCAGCTCTTTTTTGAGCAGAGGGCATATTGCTAATGAATGAGCGGCAACGGTCATCATAATCAGTTTTCCAATGGAGATAATCCCCTCTAGAAAGAACAGCCTTTACTAAGTGGAACCAGGTGGACGGAGTGGGGTGAAGGGATTCACAGATGGAATCTAAAAGTGACAGAGTGAAAGGAGCGGAAGGACCGTATTGGGAGACTGCATGCTGCAATTCTTTAAGGTGTTTAAAACGCAGCGAACGAGGACGCCGTAAAACGAAAGGAGGGGGATGGCTTTCATTATCAGAGGAGGAATTTTTTGTGTCTTCCTCAGCCTCACATTCGGAGGAGGAGGAGCGCATGCGGAGAGAATGGTTACTTTTATTATCGAACGGCGCGGCGGCAGCCGTGGTAGATAAGCCGTCGGCAGCGGCAGGGTTATCTGAGGAACGGGTGCAAACGGGAAAGACAAAGGGAGTTTTATGCTTAGGGGCTGAGAGTTTTTGGCATGAGAGAAAATGTCATTTATCATGTTCCAGTATGAAAAGGTTTGAATAGGGACCTTTTCAGGTCCGACAGCCTCATAGTGCGCCTGAAGGCAAAGTCTTACACGGTCCCAGCGTTTGGGGTCTACGATTCCTTCTTGGGGGAACCAAGGGCAGACTTTCTGGATATACTGAAAAAACTTCAAGAGATCCTGTTTTTTAACATATGCCCCTCTCTCTCGGAGGCACTGTTGAATATCTTTTAAGAACTGCGCCTCCTTAGACAGTTCCTGTCCCATTTTGAGTTAAGAGAACGTCCGAATGGACCTACCCGTTAGCCGTCCGCTTTCGTCGTCACCGATCGGGCGGCTCTCGAGCTGATAGCCCGATGAATCCTGCGCAGCTGCGACTACTTTCTCTTCTAGGTAGGCGGGCTACGATCCTCGAGCCCCACGTTGGGCGCCAGTTGTCCTCGCCAGCGAGGGCTTCTTAAGACGTGGGAGACCTCGGGGGAGCCGCGACTACCTATGAAATGGGATGAGACAAAATGACACGGAGAGCCTGCAGTTTTTTGTCAAGCTCTACTTTATTAACAGAAAAGGCAAGGAATATATAGCATTTGAAGGGGCGTGGTAGGGAGTAGCTTTTTCTGGTTGGTTGCCCATTATGATAATGAGGTAGCTTCCAAAGTCCAATCACACACCGAGTTGTGCACATGCTCAGTAGTCTTTGACGTAAGCAACGGACCTGGTTGAGGACTTAGCGGGAAGCTGTGGCGGGAAACTGACCAAGAAGAAGTAAACAACAAGATGGAGTCCTTTTGTTCTTATGCTCTAGCAGAGAGGGGGGGAAGAAGGAAAGAGAGGAAAGGTGAGTACAGGTTTGTGGTTAGTATAGAAGGTGGAGGGGCTCTCACAACATGGTATCATAAATGACAACAGCCCCTGACAGCTAGTATGCATCAATTTTGCTTAGTCTCCACGGCAGGAATCTATAGATGCACCAAAATTTTTGCATTTTATCTTTCAATAGCTTTCTTAATCAGTTCTATCATTTTTTTTCTATTTCTTTTCAAATTTGCTTTGCTCCATTTTCTCAGTTCATCATCCATATTCTTGACTACATTTCTGCATTATCTTGTTTTCTCTTGGCCTCTGGTGCCCTGTCATTTCTGAAATGGTTTAATTTTTCCTTTCCATTTATTTCTTGAGCTTTGCAAACACACTTTCATCCCCCTTTACTGTTCTATCAGTTCTTTCTTGAGCCCTTGTATCTCTTTTCTGAGCTTTTGCAAGTAGAACATTACATCTTTTACTTCATAGAGAACTCTGGTCATAATCTTTACCTGCTTTGTTCTACAGTATTTCCAAGGTGTGTCCTTTTTAGGTCACAATGTTTGTTTGTTTTCGGTATGATTATTGCCCCATCCTTGGATGGAGTTCATTCTTCCTGAATGAACTCGTGGTGACCGAGAGTGGGAAGGAGGGGCTGCAGGGTTGAGCCGGGATGGTGTGAACAGCCTGGAGTTTGGTCTGCTATCTCTAAGCACATTTTCACCTGCATTTTTTCCTGCCATAGACTGGCAGAAAGTCTCCCTGCTTACAGGAACACTCTGAATATCTCAGTTGTTTTGGTGGGGGTCGCTGAGCTTTTAATTTTCTCCAGCAGGCCAGAGTGGCCATTTGAAGGATGTTTTCTCCCTTTTGATTTTTCTTCCAGGATGGCCTACTTTTTACAAAGGTGGCAGGTCTACACAATTTCTCAGTTAACCCTGCTTCCCATTATTCCATGGGGTCAACTTCCAGGAAAACTCCCTCACTACCTGTGTGCCCGAAACTTACTTTTCTAAACTAAGGGTCCCACTTGAGAATTCTGTTCCCTGCCTACTCCATCCCAAACCCTCAGGGGCCAGTCTCAGCACCTTTTCTCACCCTGATGGCTTCGGCTACATATGAGTCCTTACTCGTAAATAGTAGTTTGAAGTTATGTGAATGTCTTGGTTTCACCAAATATATAATTTTATTTACTGTTTCTCATTCTGTTTATGGTTCTCAGGTAGCTTCAAGGAGAAAAGAGGAGCAGAGTTTTTTTTTTTTTGCTGATTATAAGCTGTTCATAAAACTGCAACATTTCCAGAATCTCTCACCTGGCCTTAGTGCATCTCCATATCAGTAGGTGTTTCCAAGGGGTGGAGAGAAGTAGTCCATCCCCATATTAATAGGTAATTACAAGAGGGAGGGAGGGCATATCTGGACTGGAGAGGTTGGGTGGGGTCTCCTTCTACAGCCGGGTCGGGAGAGACACCGGCAAACAGAAGTGGACAATTGTTTGTAAGCAGTAAATGGATTTCTCCCACTTTATTTCTCCCTTTGACTGATTTTGGTTTCAAAGGTATTTTGCTCCAGGATTTTCCCCCCAGAGTTACAACTAGTGGAAGTCAGCAGGACATCTGAACCCAAAATATGTCTACCTGGGTGTGACCCTTAGGTGGGATGTCTCTAGAGATGGTGGGGAGATGCCCAAAATACCCTCCACCATGGATGGTGGGGAGGCCTTAGTGACTGCAGCAGTAGAGGGTGCAGCTTCACCCAGGAGACCCCTACCTGTGGGACTTCCAGTTGGGGAGCCTCTAGTGGGAAGCTGGTCTAAGGTGAAGCACCTTCTAGAGGGGTAGGAGCCTCCCCAGAATTGGGGAAGTGTGGAGACACCAGAAGCTGTGGAATTAGCCCTCCATGAAATAGAAGACTATTTAGAGGCCCTGAATGGCCATGTAGCAGCTGGGATTGTGGGATGTCTTTTTCTTGAGATAGTGGAAAAGGTTATTGAGGAGAGAGACACATTTTGGCATCGCCTGGAAGAGCTGGGTGATGACCTATGGGCTGCCCTTAAGAAAGAGAGACAGTTATTGAGAAGATAGGTCGTGCTCCTGGAAGATTGCTTAGCATCAGCGAGGGATGAGGCAGTCGGAGAATTCGTGCTGCAGGAGGCCATGAGGGAGGGGGGAGGAAAGAGCGGTACCTTCAGCCCCAGAGGTGGTAGAGGAGATGTTCGGGAGAGAATGAGGGGGTGGAGACGAGGGTCGATCTGTTGCCAAGGCCACTGCCGGAGGCACCAGCCTCTCCATGTTAAAGGCCCGCCCAGTTGTATTTAAGAAAATAAAAATGCAACAACCTCAGGTTCCTCAGGGGGAGGAGCCACCCCCTCCCCAGGTTGTGGAGCACCCCATGCTCTGTCCCTATACCCAGGATGAGCTGGTGGACATGAGCATCTGGTTTCAGCAGAAGCCGTCAGAACCACTGCCTACATGGCTTTTGTGTCTCTGGAATATGGGGGTGGAAAACATTGTTATGTTGGGGTCTGAAATGAGTACACTGGCTTCCCTGATGACTCACCTTTCCCTCTGGCAACTGTTGCAAAGTGGCCATCACAACACAGGGAATCAGACACTTCTGGATTGGCTGACAGCAGCCATCAGAGCGGTTTGGCCTAAACAGAGTGGTTCACCTTACTTACTGACTAGCTGGAAAACATATGCAGAGCCCCAGCAGGTGTTACGGGAGCTGGGCAGGAAAAATATCACCTATATATGGACTCCCAAGTCCCCAGTGGGGAGTTGTTCACTGTAGGAATGAGAAACCTGGTGCTCCACACAGCTCCCTCATCTCTCTCTGGGCCCCTAGTGACTATTCTTGCCCCCACATAGGGCAACCCGTAAGTAAGGCCACTTGTACTTTAGCAGATCTGGGGGAGGTTGAAACAATAAGAGCATGGAAGGAAGTATGGGCTATGACTGAAAGGAGAGGTGCAAAGGGCCCGATGAAGGTCTCGAGGACCCAGATGTGGGTTGATTTGATAAAGGCTGGAGTAGTGAAAGAAAAATTTGATGGTCAGCCCAATAGGATCTTGTTGGAACTATGGCTTTCAATCCTAAGACTGAGACAATATGGTGAAGGATGGAGAGGGAAAGAGCAGCTAAAGGGCTGAATTGCAGGCAGAATGGCTCGTGATCACCGGAGCCCTCCCATATAGCTGTTTGCACTGCCAGATGAGCTGTCTATCGGGGCTTGACCCTGTGGCTGCTGACATGGTACCATGCCAACTGGATGGTTGATCCCTGGCCCCTTTGGGGGCAAGAGTTGTGGCAAGACCTATGGGCCTCTGGTCAGACTAAGACTGTAACCATATAACATGTGACCGGCCATTTGCCTTTGGCATCCCCAGGGAACGATGAAGCAGATACATTGGCCAGGTGCGCTGGCTACAAGGAAAGCCTGCCTCTGATGTGGCCCACTGGTTACATCAGCATTTGTTGCATGTGGGGCGCAAGACAATGTGGGCTGTAGCCCGTCGGTGGGGCTTGCCACTGGCCTTTGAAGAAGTCAGCAGAGCACAGAAGGAGTGCCTTATGTGCACTAACAGGGACTTACACTGAGTCCTGCAGCAACATGGGACAATGGTGAAGGGGCCAATACCCCTGATCAGGTGGCAGATAGACTATATTGGGCTTCTGCTCATATCAGAAGGATATTGGTATGCCATGACTTGTGTGGACATAGCTACTGACCTGTTGGTTGCTTTTCCTGCATGTCGTGCAGATCAGCAAACCACCAAAAGGTGCCTAGAGCATCTCTGTGCAGCCTATGGCCGGCCGCAGGTGATTGAGAGTGATCAAGGCCCCACTTTACTGTACATGTGTTACAAGAATGGGTGCAGCAATTAGGAATAAAGTGGAAGTTTCAGGTACCATATAACCCTGCTGGGGCAGGCATGACAGAGAGGTACAATGGTTTGTTGAAATCTGGCCTAAAGTCAGACAGCAATAGTCTACAGGGCTGGTCAGTTCGCTTATGGACAGTGCTAAGGCGTTTGAATGAGAAGCCTTGAAAAGGAGCCTTGAGCCCTGTGGATATGCTAACACATATTGCTGCTTCACCTACACAACTGTATGTGCAAACCAAAGAGGAGTTATTGAAGCCAGGATATGGATGGCCAGCAGAGCAACATCCTGTTGCCAGCCCCAACTGCATTAAAACCTGGAGACTCTGATGGGTGGACGTGACCCTGGAAATTTTGACACATGGACTGGCCATGGCTGGCCCTTTTGGCACCTTGGAGAAAAGGCCTGGAATTTGGCCTCCTGTGTGTTCCTGGAGTAATAGCAGAGTGGCCCCCAAAGATCATGGTAGTGTACCCAAAACGTCTGGGAGGTAAGAGCATCTTACAGGGAAGTTTTGTTTTATCTTTATGGCCAGTCATGTACCTCCTATAGCCCTATACATTGGCCCATCTGTAACTCCCACAGGGAGCGGCATGAAAGTCTGGTTTACTAGACCAGGACCAGATCCCATTCCTGCCACTGTTATCACAAGACCACTCTCCTGCATGTGTCCTACCTGATGGATAAGATTTCCCTATGCTGGTATCATTAAAACATGCATCTTATCACCCTTAAGGTTATTTTCTTCTACAGTCCCTGTGGCCTGGACCTGCCCCCTGGCTGCAGCTACCATGTGATGATTCCTCTTAACTCCCTACCCATTCAGCCACTGACTGCCTGTGGAATGGGTGAGCTATGGACTAAATCTGCATAGGATTTTGTACTTAGCTGAATACTCCGGCTTGAGGATTATCATGATTTTATTGCTGTTGTTATTGTACGTTATTAGTCTGGTTACAGTGCTCCAGTTTTCTTATACAGGGACCATTGCAGAAGATGGAGTGCAAGTAGATTGTGAGGCAAGATTTCTGGAGGCGTGGGCTGTGGGTAAAATTGCAACATTTCCAGAATCTCTCATCTGACCTTAGTGTATCTCCAAGGGGTGGAGAGAAGTAGTCCATCTCCATATCAATAGGTAATTACAAGGGTGAGCAAGGACATATCTGGACTGGAGAGGTTGGGTAGGGTCTCTTTTTTTGCAGCCAGGTCACGAGAGACACAGGAGAGCAGAAGTGGATGATTGCTTGTAAGCAAAGCAATAAATGTGTTTCTCCCACTTTATTTCTCCGTTTGACTGATTTCGGTTTCAAAGGTATTTTGTCCCGGGATTTTTTCCCCCTGGAGTTACATAAGCACAAACTTATTATAAAGAATGTAAACTATTTGGAGAGAGATGAAAGGTACAAGGCACAATGACCCAATGCCCATAATGTGCTGTTTCCTTGTGTCTAGAAATGATAATTACTTTTTAACAAAACTTGCTTTTTATAAATATACATCCATATTAGAACATACTTTATAGTTCCTCCCATGCCTGCACATACAGACCCAGAACACTGTGTGAAAGGACACACATACTCACACCATTTTCTGGCAATGGAAGCTCTGATTAGTTGTCATCACTTAAGGTAACTGCAGGATACAAGTTAAAGAATGTGTTCCCAGTACTGAATCCATTTGCAAAGCCTTTCCTTTCCTTTCCCATTTCCTGAAGTCAGGGCATGGAATTGGCTGTAAATTTTAGAATGCACAGTGATGTTTATAATACCTTCAGGGTGTGAAAGCATGCCCACCAGCCCCTAATTTCCTGCTGAATTTTATACCAAACTTTTTCCCTCTCAGTTTCCTTCAAGGCACCTGGTAACACCTTGATATTTACATAAAACCTACACTGTAATATTCTTCCCTGTACTCCTGAGATTCTTTCCTGCACCTCTTGTTAACCACTAGGGATCAGAGCTGTTTACTGTGACCTGAAACAGCAGCAGGAAGAGAGATCAACTGGCATGAACACCTTGGCAAGCAGCTGCTGGAGGAGGATACTGAGAAGTCGTGACCACTGGTTGATCTGTGAGCTGGACCCTGGCAATTGTAGGATCCTTACTCCCTCCACTGCCCTTGAAATGTGCACTCTGCTCGCCTTCCCCACTCCCAGAAGCTGCTCCAGGCACACAGCCTGGACATAGTGCTGTGGTGTTGAGACCATCTGGACCATGTATGTGACTGAACCCACTTAAGGCCTCTACATAAACTTGTAGGATTCTGGCAGGTTGTTGCAGAGAACGAACTGGTTGCAGCCACCCAAGATAAGCTTCGCATGTATATTCCCTTGCTTATGAAACCTGCTACCTACCCATCTGGAGTTGCCTGCCTCTTTCTTTGGCCTCTCCCTGCCTTCTGCATACGGAGGCTGGTTTCATATCACACACAGAAAGCTCCCGAGGAGCTTGCAAACCAACAGCAAAAGTCAACGTGAGGAAAGCAGGTGTTTCTTTTTAGCACTGATGGGTTAAAACACTCGATAGATTACTTTTTTTGGCTGAAACGCTATGGGAAAAGTAATTCTGCATTACCCAGAACTTTTAATGGGTACATATCTATGTTTAAATGTTAAATAATTCTGAGCTGAACATCACTTTTATGAATCAATTCTCCCCGTGCCAGTGCACGAAAAGGTTCTCCCAGACACGTCCTGAGATGAGGGCTTGGGCACAAGTGATTTATTTAGCAGGTGGTTCCAGGAAGCACATGGGAGGGGAGAAAGGAGACAAGAAGGAAAGGAAGTAATATGAGGTACACTAATGAGCAGATGACCACTATGAGCAACTAGAACTCAGTCCTTCCAGGGGCTCTGTGGAGACATGGAACATGTACCAGAATGATCCCAGCTAGGAGCAAGGGAGCAAGGGAGCAAGGGTATCTAGCCTCCGACTCTGGTCTGTCATTGCTGAGGGCTTCTCCTGGAGGAGGAAGCTCCCCACGCTCTGGTTGACCACAGTGGGTTAAGAGACAGCTCATGGGTGGAGAACCGCCAGTGCTTGCTGTCCTTTGCCATTGAAACAATGAATGCCAAGAAGCCAGGGGCCAGCAACCCAGAGAAGCTGGACCCTGGCACTGCTAAGACCCCATTTTCCTTCTGTCCTGACACTGTCTCTTCATGGGAGTTGTGATCACAATTCTAGAAAAGGACTTAGAGCAAGAAGATCGGTGAGACAGACTAGAGTCTCTGCTGCTGCGGTTGGTCCCGATCCAGCACCTCCTTCTTCTACCTTATAGCACCCCCAGCCTCAGCCAGCATTCCATCCTTGAGCAGGCGGAGCCCCTGATTTCCTGGACCCTCGTAAAGCCTTGGTTGCTGCAGTTGCCCAAGGCATGACAATCAGCAAGCAAATCACCAAGAACTGTCACAGGGAATCCACCAAGTTCCAGACAGTTCTTCCTGACCTCTCTCTCCTCATGATAATCGTGATCAGTTACCCCTGCCTGCCAGTATAGTATCTCCTTTCTTTGCCTGATAATCTATTGAAGTGAGGCCCAAATAGTCAGAGGTCAGCCATAGCTTTAGGCCCAGTAGAACAGTTACTGTGTCTCCTCGTATGTCTACCCCCTCCACACTAGTAAGCC
This sequence comes from Smutsia gigantea, assembly GCA_032199065.1. NCBI lineage: Eukaryota > Metazoa > Chordata > Mammalia > Pholidota > Manidae > Smutsia > Smutsia gigantea. Next base: position 570,762 of record JAVSCE010003424.1, on the reverse strand, counting down.
CTACTTGTAGCCCAAACGAGTCTAAAGTCATGGGGACAGGAAACACAATTTCCCCAGCTGGGCTTCTGGCAGCTCCTTGGCTTATGGACCCAAGCACATTTCTCCTCCTGAAGGATAGCCCCTGAACTCTTGACTATTACCCTTAAGCTGGTGCATTAGCTGAAATGCCAAGAGGCCACCCAATATTCTATTAGATGAGCCACTTCCAGGTGAAGCAGTGTGTGATGAAACCAGTGGGCCCATCATCACGACTCCTGTGCTTGAAGGTGGGTCCCTTCCTCTTAGGTGATGTTATTCGGGACCCCATATTGGAAAATTAGACTCCATGGGCCCCTGGGTAGTGGCGCTGACTGGTGTACTGTGGTCAAGAAAGCAATCCCTTAACCGGAATATGTACCAATCCTGATAAAGATTAACCATTGCCCTTCCCAGAGAAGAGTGGTTTCAGTGTAACAACCTGACATCCAGTGGAAGCTGGTCTCCTAGAAGTGCAGGCTCGGTCTGGGCTGGGCTGCTCTTGTGCCAGGACAGTCTGCAAGCAGCATGGCTCATTTAGCATTGGTGATGAGGAGCTCGTGCTGTTGGGTCCAGGAATATCCTTCACTATGGATGTTGGGCTCATTCTGAAGGATGTCTGAGGGCACAGGTTAGCTGAACTCTACATTGTCCCATCCACCTGGATTTTCAATGACTTGTGAGTAGTAGATGATTTCTAGTTGTCATTGATATGAGACACAAGGACCCGTACAGTTTGTGCCCCCTCCTCTGTGTCCATCCATATTCCCCTTTCCTTCTCCAAATTGCTTGTTTATGTTCTTCTTCACCCCAGGCCCCTGACCTGGCCAAGACATTGGCCACCACCAAGAAATCTGTATATATCCTTATTTCAGGCCACTTCTGTTTCCACACAAAATTGATGGCCTGCTGTCCTGCTATCAGCTCTGCCCCTTGAGATGATTTCCCCTACCACTCTTTTAGAACCTGCCCTGTGTTGGGTTAGTGTGGAAGACCTCCAGTTCCTGTCTACACCAACGTGTTGACACAATATGTCAATATAATAGCTACATGTTACATACCAAAAGAAAATTTTTGTGTAGCTCTGTTCCAGTAAAGATACTGGAACACTCACAAAGCAGCTAGCTGCAGTTGGCTTTACTGTTTGGTTGTTTACAGTGGTTTGCCATCATCCTTTATGATCCATCTGGTTTTTGCAAGGGCCATAGCAGTGAATTAAATGGAACCACCGCTCTGCAGCTTTTGTCTTTTAGGGAAGTACTGGTGTCTGCCATTTCAGCTGGGATGAGTTACTGCTTCTAATTTACTATCTCAGCTGGGATGGTGAGCTGTTTCAGGGGCTCCCACTTGGCCCTTTCTACTCTAATAGCTTTCACTCTGCAGGTCAGGAACCAACATGAGGGTTCTTCCAGCTGCTAAGTATATCCAACCCAATTACACACTCCAAAACCATGAAAATTATCACGGCGAGGGATGGCAGACTTGTTGGGCGCTTATGAAATGGACTCCGGCCAAGACTCCATTTATCACCTGGTTTTTGCACACCCACTCTAACAAGGTCACCCTGATGGTGCTTTGGCTTCTCTGCTAGTAGTGTTAGCTCAAATTCCGGATCCAACAACCTGTGAAATGTGTGGGTACTTCCATTTCTGCAGTGTGGTACACTGTACACTGTATGGATATATCCCTTTTTTGCAGTGTGGGTCTCTGTGGAGGAAGATTGGAAAATTAGTTCTGTACAGGCTTTCTGAGGCTGTGTAAGATTTCTCAACCCCAGGATTCTGTATCTGAGAACTGACATTCCATAGGGAAGCCCACATCAGCATTCTGACTACCTGTTCTTGGTCTATTTTGGTTATATAAGCCAAGCAATGTCCTCATGAGCTCCCTAACCAGCTGCCTCCCACAGGGCCATGGTATGTTCGTCTTTGCCACAGAGCCCTGCAGCTCTGGGCCTTCCAGTTGCTATTCTAGCACTGCTGTCCATAATGCTCATTACATCCACCTAGTGTCTCACGTTTACAAGTTGCCACCCTACATCTGCTATTCTGGAACTCCACCATTCCCATTCAATATTAGGGAGTCTGCTCACTGCAGTACCTCCAACTATCAACCCTGGGCTATAGAGGAAGCTACCACCGAGCTTCTCAGCAAGGCCCCTTCATTAGCACATCCCTTATGCCTTTAGTGAAGGTCCTTTCCTTTGGGCCCTCCCAGGGCATGTCGTCAGCTGGTGAGCTGTCTGGTCTTCCATCTTCCTCCAAAATCCGTTCTACCACGTGTGTCTCTGAACTTGTTGACATCTTCCTCACAATTCTGCTGAGGCAGTTCCAACATCTGCTTCATTTTCTTTATGATACCATTGTTTCCAAGCCTCCAAAAGAAGCCATTCCAACAACATATTTTGCTTAGCTCCCAGTATCCTCACCAGGATATTAAGTCTATAGCCATTGAAAAGTATGCCTGTATCTCTAACTTTCCACTACTCAACTTTATATTTCTGCTTCTTTGGTCCAATACCCTTTAGAGCCCAGTTATATTCTTTCAGATCAGTCCAGTACACACTAACCATGCCCTGCAGCTCTTTTAGAAAACAATCACTTTTTTTCTCATAGCAGGGACAGCACTTCCCAGTTTGAGTCATGCTGAAACTTGACCCTCATTATTATTCTTGAAACAATGAGAGAAAGCAGAGGTAGATCTTAAGACAAGCTTACTCTTTCAACACATGCTCCTTAGGAGTCCCCTTTGCTGATCTCTAGGCAATAAGGTTTATGTCCTCCAGTAAGAGAGAGAAGGCTACTTCTTTTGATAGAGTTTAGAGGAAACCAGTGGTTTAAAGTATAGGAGATATATGGGGTGAAGCATTCAGCCTCCTTTATAATTCTGCCTCTCTTACAATGAAGTTTTGGGCCTGATTTTCAGTATAGTCTTCTCTTTGCCTGTAGAAGATGAGAATCTCTTTACATACTATAACAGATACTTTCTGACATTCTCACCATGCCCAAAGTTGATAAGTGGTTGACCTTCATCTGTTATTTTCTTCCTGTAGTTGCTTGTATGGCAGTAAGCAACACCCGACTCCTTAATTCTTACATTCGCTACTGTGTTCATATTTTTCAAGCACCAGAGCTTTCTCGTGAGCATGGGCATCCCCTTTCACCTGTTATTCTATCTACATGAACCATAGATGAGACTCTCAGTACAAGTGATTCTAAAGCATGATAAGGATTTTGACAATATCCCCTTAACATCAGAAGTAGAAATAGGGTGCTTACTGTTCTGGCTGGAGAAGGATCCAATTTCAGAACCCCATCTGAGGTCTGCTTCCTAGTATCACCTCTATCAACTATTCTGGGCTGGTTCATCCCCCAGAAACAGATCTTGAGATAGAACCTTGAGTTTAAATGGTTTATTAAGGAGGAGATCCCAGGAAGGAGACAGGAAGAGAAAAAAGCCCAAAGAGGTTATGTTAATGAGCAAGTCCCTCTGATGGGCAACTCAGACTCAATCCTGATAGCGATCTCCAAGTTGGTCCCCCTTCAAAGGGCAAGGAGCCTGCACCATCTGCCCTCCAGCTCCTCTCTGTCACTGGACGACGCTTCTTCCCAGTAGCATTAACTGCCTGGCATTTTTGTCCTGCTCTATATGGGAACTGAAAAAAAGCTCTTAGATCAGGGATCAGCAAACATCAGCCCCATGTTAATTCCATTCCACCTCCTGTTTTTGTAAATAAAGTTTTATTGGAACACAGTCATGCCCATTCACTTATTTTTCCTATGGCTGCTCTCACACTACAAGGGCAGAGTAGAGTAGGTGTGAAACACCATCTACCCTGCGCAGCCTTAACATGTCTACTATCTGGTCCTTCACAGAAAAAATTTTTTTCTAACACCGACTTTACAAAGTCACCAGTGCTTGAAGATGGGATGCCACTGGCATGTACCCACATGGTAAGTGCTGAGGTAGAATGGATGGGCAGTAGTAGCCATGTACTACAATTTACTTAACTACCCATTTTTTGACCCTTAGATTCTTTCCCATTTTTCTCTTTTGTAGAAAATCCCGCAAAATATAATCTTATATGTATAACTTTGCACAATTTTGTGCATATTATTTCAGTTCTCTTTTACAGCTTTCTTAAGGTATAGTTGATAATACAAAGAACTACACATATTTAATGTATACAGTTTGGTTAATTTGGACATATGCATACACCCATGATATCATCACCACAATCATGGTATTAAACATGTCCATCGTCTCTGAAAGTTTCCTTGTGTCCCTTTTGTGTGTGTGTGTGTGTTAAGAACACTTAACATAAGATCTACCTTCTTGACAGATTTGTAGGTGCTATAGGTACTATGTTGTACAGCACATTTCTAGATCCTATTCTTGTGTAATAGTAACTTTATACGCCTTGAGCAACACTTCCCCATTCCCCACTTCCCCCTCGCCTGGAAACCACCACTCTATTTTCTGCTTCTAGAAAACTGACTGTTTTATTTGTCTCATATAGGTGACTTTTGTGGAATAGGTTATTAAAAGTGGAAGGTTAGGTTAAGTATTATGCATAACATTAGATTTGGTCATATGGCTAAATTATCCTCCAAAATGACACAATTTTACATTCCTTCCATGTGAGGATTCCTGCAGTATCACCAATGTTGGATGTAACTCTTGTTTCCAGGGTGGAAGTTTGGGTAGATAAGTCTGTTCTTTGGGAGAGAAAGTTGGGCTTGAGACAGAGATTTGAAAGCTGTCAGCATATAGATGATAACAAAAGGAAGAGGAGCCTTTGAGTCCACTCAAGAAAAAAACAAACAAACATTGTCATTTGAGAAGTTAAATAACTTTAGGGACACTGACATTTAAGGCATGGGTGCAGGAGGAGGGCAAACGAAGAAAATGGGGCGTTCCAGGGAGATAGAAGGTGGTCAAGGAGGGTGCTGGAGAAGCTACGGCGAGAGGCTTCCAGGAAAGAAGATGCTGCCAAATCCCAGTGAGAGCTGAAGACTCTGGAGTGTCTGGTGGATTTGGCCACAAGGAAAGCCCAAGGTGACTTTGGAGAAAATAGTATTCGTGGAATGGTGGAATGGGAAGTGATGCAGTAGTGGAGTGAGCATAAAGGGAGGAAGTCAAGATGATGGGTATCAACAGATTTTCCATGATATTTGTCAGGTAAGTGGAGAAGAAAGGGTAGAAGTTGGAAGAAGATGTAGTGTCAATGAAAAGCTTTTGGAGGGGAGGTGGATGGAGAAGAGTTTCTGAAATCAGTATCACCTGTATGTCATTCTTCATATACAAAGGAAGGGCATAGTTCATGTAAGGTTTAAATTAGAATGCCTTCCACCCACTCCAACCTGACCCCATTTCTGCTCAGAGTATCAGGAAATACAGCCCTCCTTCTAGACTTCCCTCCCTAGGCTTTCCTATGGATCAGCCAAAACTTATTTTATAGGCTGCTTTGTTCTCACAAACCTTCTCACACATCCCCTGTGGTCAGTGCTGCCACTGAAACCAAGAGAGTCCTCACTCCCACTAGTTGGCCATCTCATAGTGGTGTCTGTCCTGCAGAAGGACCGGCCCGAGGGAAGTTCCTTACGACATCAAGAAAAATCTTGTCCCTGTGATCTGCTTTCTGACCACTGCTCCAGGCTGAAGTTAAGTTCCCTAAATTAAACTCTTCAAAATCTGATCTTTGCCTTCATTTATTCCACACATGTTGAGTGCCTTCTATGTGCACAACCACTTCCATGAGTTTGCCCACACTGCCAAAGCATAGGTCAGAAGTTCTAGCATCAGGGCACCTGAATCCAGGTATTTAGTTATTCAGGTTCTCAGAATCAGCTTGCATGTGCGACCATCAAGCCCAGTCTTCACCACATGTGGCCTGGGCACTCAGGGGCTTTGTGTTGTCCATGGCTGTTTTCATACTACAAGGGCCGAGCAGTGAAGTCATTTCTCCCCTAGACCATCTGACATATTTCAATAACTTTGGATCTCAAAGGAAAGAGTTTTGGAGAGGCTTAGGCCCCATCACTTCTCTCCCAGAAAAAACCATTTGCTTCAAGCAAAATGTACCCAACCTATATCCAGATCTCAGATCCTAATTTGGTTAAAATACACATGTGTGCCCCTTCTCTCCTCTCCAGTAGAATAGGTGGATGTAACTTTGAATTTTGGGCAACCAAATTTCATTCTCATGGTTTTAGAAGAACAGAAAAGTCATGTGAGTAAGAAGGTGTCTCAGCTGTTCCTGTTTGGGAGACCTTTTCTCACTTTATCCCTGGTTCTTAGGGTAACTCCAGCATGTCTATCAGAGAAGTGGAATGCTAACTCCCTTAGAAATGGTGGGTGTTAGGGCCCTGCCTGACACGTGTGTCACTTCCCTCATTGATGGCTGTCCTGGCCGTCCCTCCACCTCACTCCATCTTGCATCTTCCTCCTGATATCCCACAGTACTGGATTGGCTGCCTCCAAGGCGAGGAAGCCCCTGACGCTAATGTGTCGGGTGGCTCTTCTTGCCACTGACTTCCCCATCCCCCACTCCCTGATTTACTAGCATTTTCCACCCTATCCAAGCAATCTTTGTCTTCTACATCAGCACAGCTCAGATTGTAGACCTGATTTTAGACTTCAAGGTAACAGCCCTCTTCTCCTTTCCAACAGAAAATAAGAGCGAGAAGGATGACAGGTCATTTTCCTAAATTTTTACCACTTTTCCCCAAACACTTAAATTTTGAAGTTGGAGGCAAGGGGAGGGTATCTATTTTAGTCATAGGAGCCTTTTAAGTGCCCAAAGGAACAAAGTTCTAAGTTGTGTCATCACTCAACAGCCATTCCTGACCCCCGTCCTCCAGGAAGCATTCCCCAGTACCGGCTCTCCTCTGGGCTACTTTATGCATAGCTGGAGGAGGGGACTAATGAAATTTTATATTTACTTATAATTCATGAGCTTGTCTCTTTCCTCTCTGTTTAATTTCTTGAGAATAGAACCCTTTGTTATAAGAATAATTTATCTTGGGGCCTAGATTTTGCCTGCAAAGAACAGGTAATCAATTAAAACTGTTGATTGAAGAATATTGGATGGATGGTGCCTTGCCTTAGAGTTTTGGCCCTGGTCAAGTTGCCTACAGATTTGGTGAGACTGAGAAATGACAACAGGATGTTCTTGGGGTAAAAGGGTTTATACCCACTTTATTCTCCCAGGAGTAGGTCGAGCACTAGGATCGTGTCTGCACCCAGCAGTGTGCAGGTCCATAATCCACCTCTGCTTCTGCCTCCTCCCAGAGCACCGGGCAGAGCTCTTCGTATAGTGACTCAGTCAATAATAGCTTATTGCCCAGGGTGTGGAAGCAGTAGCCTAGCAGTAGGCCAATTATATCATCAAGTACTTTAGGGTCAGGTGAGGATCCTGGCCATAGGAACTTCCATTTCCCCCACAGATGGAGTAGAAATTTTGCAGAAAAATAAAACATCCCATGGCCCCGTGGGTACTTCCACGTGCCTACATCCACTGACTGTCTCAGTCATGGAACTACGGCCAGGGTCTTACACAAGCTATAATATTTTTAAACATTATTTCTTACGATGACTATATTGCTTTATAGTTTTAGATTGTAGAAAAGGGGATACAATGAATATTATGCCTGCCTCCCACCCCTGTCTTCAAGTCCCTTAAATTCCCTCCTATAACTGTTAACTCCTTCCTCACAGATCTTTGCTGTTCTATGCATGGTGAAGCATGTGTTAATTCCATAACCCTGTGCTCCTCCACAGGGTCCTGTGTCAAATGCCTGGGAGTCCCTGCATGATGGTCTTTGGCCAGATGAAGCGTTCTCAGAGTGAGGAGTGAGGGCACCATGCTCCCTGCACATGCAGGGAAACAGGGTCTGGGGTGGTACCATGCCAGGAGAATAGAAGACAAACTCACCAGCTGCCTTCCTCAGGTGAAAACAAAGTCTATATAGCCTGCTGCAAGGTGGAGACTGATGGATTTTCTCAACTCCCCATTCTACTCTGCCCCTAGCATTTACTCCCCTTATATTACCACCTTTTGCTTTTCCTAGCTGGACTGTAGCATCTATCTCATTCTGAGGTGGACCAGCCAGACCTTGTGATTGTACTCCTCCTACTCCCACCCCGACCCTTATCCCTCTATTCACCCCAGAAGCCCTGCTGGGCAGCCCCAAAGAGACCCTCACCCACACTACTCTCCTCCACCAATTCCGGCAGAAGACAGACGCCTTGATTTGTCAGAGCTCTGGTACAATTTGCAAAAGGCTGTGATTTTGCAGGAGTTGAGACTGTGAGGTAGCCATTGTTTACTGGATTAGAGCCTCGGCGTTCCTAATCACACCCAGCCTTGGGCTTCAGGAGCATGAAGTAACCCTATTTACTAGCATTCAGTGGGCCTCTGGGTGTTATTTCAGATGCAGAATAATTAGCAATATGCCCAAGAAGCAACAAAGCCATGAATGGTATTTAGTGACAATTATTCAGCCAAACCATTGCTTACTATTATAGGGGCTTATTAGCACCAAATTGTTTCGATAGGAAGTGGCATCAGCAATAAAAATAATGGCTGCAGCTTGCTGCGCGAACTGAGTCAGCAGAAAGGGTCTGAGATGTGTGCACATCTCTTTACATCCCCCAGAAATTCGGGGGACCTGCTGGGATGTGTTGGCAGTGACAGGAACTGATTCAGGTGGCTCAGGGTAGAGAGCGGGCAGGGGCTGTGCACGGCGGACTTGCTTGCTCCTTCCTTTTAGTTCTTATTTATGCCTGGAGGAGAGGGTGTGGGGAGCAGACTTCTTCATACACCTTTGCCCAGCTCCCTCCCCTTTGGGTCAAACTGTAGGACACCAGGGGACCTGGTGGCAGCTCCTACCCCACCTCTCTTTACATTTATACACTGGAAATCTAGAACCTGAGGGCTGGATGGGACTTCAGAGCAAAGGCTTGCATTTTGCAGATCAAAATAATCCATGCTCAGAGATGTTGCTTAACCGACCCAAAGTCACACAGCAGGGCTGAGATGAGAATCTGGATAGGCTAGATACAGGCTTTTTCTACATCCTTCATGTAGCCTGGATCACATTTTATCCTCTCCTTCCTACAACAGAGAAAAAGTAGTCAGGTCGGCTAGTCTGCTCCTTAGGCTGAAAATGACTTGAATACTTTGTGCTGGAATTTTGGTGGGTGATGTGTGTGCAGAACCAGCAACTTAGAGGTCCACCCATTACTTGATGAATGTGGTTTATCAATTATTTTCTGTCTTATTCAATGTGCATTTCATCCCCCATGCTTGGGCTATGCTGTTAGCCAAGTTTTCATGGTCAAGCCCAACCCAAGACAGAATTCTTCAGGCTTTAGGGGTTGTTCGGGAACCCTGGCCTCTCCCTTAGCTCTCTAACTTAGGAGACTTATCTTGGGAACAGTGACAAGTGTTATAATAAAAAGACTTAAGATGTATATACACACAAAGACTGAATAGGAATAAGAAATGTAAATAGGGTTAAATGTAAATCTTCACACTTTGGTTTTGAAAAAAGTCAACTGAAGCATAGGAAAGGAGGCTATGTGACTGGATATTTGGGAGCTTGGGTAATAAGCACTGTGTAAATCTTAGGCAGCTTGGGCTGCTATAACAAAAAACCTTTGACTGGGTGGTTAAAACAACAGCCATTTATTTTCTTCTTGTAGTTCTGGAGTGCCAAGATCAGGGTACCAGCATGGCAGGTTCTGGGAAAGCTCTTCCTGACTTGCAAATACCCTTTCCGTGGTGTGTGCACATGCAGGGGGTGGAGGATGAAGAGAGAGAGAGAGAGAGAGATCTTCCTCTTCTTAATGGCAATAATCCCATCATGAGGTCCCCACCCTCATGACCTCATCTGAAACTAATCATGTCCCAAAGACCCCTGTCCTAATACCATCACACTGGGAGGGGAGGGATTCAACATATGAATTTTGGAGACACACATTTAGTTTATACAGTCAGCATTTTCAAATAAAATAACATTTTTAAAATGCCAAGTGTAAGCTTTTGTTAAATTCAAACAATGTGCTTTATGAAAGAAAGGAAGTGATGGGCCATTTTAATTTTTATGGGTCAGATTACAATGGGAGTCAGCAGCTTCCTCACTTGACAAACATCTGCTGGATAGTATTTGTGGGGAGGATCAGGGCACCCTTCATCTTAGTGACACAGGTAACCTTCCATGAGCTATACAGAGTTCTAGAGAAAAAAATATATTGAAGAGAAAAAAATGTGAATTAGAAAGTGAAGTCTCAAGAAGACTTGAAACTTCACAGCAGACTAGTAAGTTCTGTACAGAAAGCAAGAGTTTAACTCTGGAAACTGCAGCACACTCAACTCTGCAGAGACTCGGGCGAAACTCACGCTGGAGGTCATCCATGTAAAGCTACAATGACTGACCTTGGCTATCCCACGGCATGGGCAGGCCAAGCCCTAAAGCCAGAGTCAGCTCAGTTTCAATCAAGCAATGTTTTTTACCCATTGAGGGTACTGAGACCATTCCCATCTTGAATCAGTTCAAGCTCTATTTCTATTCATTTGTCTTAGTCTTATCTTTTCTTAATAGAAATGGAAAGCATTTTCATGGTTCAAGAGATTGATTAAATAAAGAGTTCTCTATATGGGGGAATGGAAATGTTTTCCTTGCATGAAAGATTACACTGACGGATAAATACACTAAATTTTCATCGAGAACCCTGGCAGCTGACATCATCACAGATCTGGTGCCAAACAGCAGATAAATCCAAGACACACCATCGAATTCGCCCCACTATTTCTTCCAAAGGACATTTGTTTTCTTCATGGGTAAAAGAAAAAACTTAGGGGAAATCATAAATTCCACCTCCATCACATTTAATACAATAAATGAAAAATAAGAATGAAAAACTTTCCCCTCAGCCATCAGAGGAAACCTCAAGCCATAACCTTTCAAAAGTGCCAGTTAGAGAAATAGAGGCAGAAGAGCCCAAGAATCTGCAGTTTGGTGCCTTGTAATGGTAGGGGAACCCCCTCCACTTATGTCCCTTCCCCTAGAAAAAGTACTTGAGGCTAGGAGGGCTGAAAGGAAGGATAAATGAAACAATCCCACAAAATTCATTCATTGTCCTCAACTTGGGGACAGGTGGATTGAAGGCTGTGTGTCATCCGACGGTGTAGGTAAATAAGACAGAGAGAAGAAATGCCCCACCACCATCTTAGTCCCACCAGAGACCAAGAAAAACAGACAGGAACACAGGAATGATTATAATCACAGGAGCTAATTACCCCAGGAACAAACAAGGCTTTAGATAAACAGAAGACATAAGAGGAAATGCTTAAGCCAAGATCCTCTGAGAAAACCGGACAATGGAAAGAAAGAAAGGGCACAAGTAGAGAGTGTAGAAGAATGAACAGATCATAAGTCCTCTAAAACCAAAAGGGTGACCCCCCACCTCCACCCCTGCCAAAGAAAGAAAACAGAGCTCACACAGGAAAACAGGAGAAAGAGAAGACTTTAAAGAAAGAAAATGTAACAAAATAGACTTAAGATAATTTATATCTCTTTTATGTAAATAAATGCTAATGGTATATCTTTATCTATTAAAAGAAGGGAAAATAACTTTGATTGTGGGGATCCAACCCCCTAACACTATGTTAGAAACTCATGTTTTTAAAAAAGTGAATTTCCAATAAAGACTGAATAGAAGTGAAGGAGTAAGCCGTTTGTGCCTGTTGGGGAAGAGCAGGTATACAGACTCTGGGGCAGGAGCTGCTACGTGCTCCCAGACGGGTTTGTCCACTGGTCCCAGAAACAGCCTGAGGCCAGTGTTGCTGGAGTGGAGCGAGTGAGTGGGAAATAGAGGGAGGCGAGCTCAGAGAGGTGATGGAGAGTTAATTGTGCATCATAGTGAAGATGTCGGCTTTTACTAGGACATGGCAAGCCCCTGGAGGTGACAATTCAATTTTAACAGCACCCCATCTTCTGATGCATTGAGAATAGGCTCTGGGCGGTAAGGAAGAACCCACAAGCTAAATAGGGGGCTCTTGAAGTAAACACATATGGTGACTTGGACCAGGATGGTGGCACTGCGGGTGGTGAGAAGTAGTCGGATTCTAAATATATAGTGACATTAGCACCAACAGGATTTTCACAAGTGGATGAGTTGGCCCTAACTGATGAATAGACAGCTCATGCATAATAAGTGAAGTGAAGAGGCAAATTGCAGGTGTAAGAGCCCATAGGTATGCAGAAGCGATTTCGGTGGGAGCATATGGAAGCGCTAGTAAGTGCTGTTCTCTTCTCAGTGAAATAAGGAACAAGATCATCAGCCAGTAGGAGGATGAGGAAAGAGGTGCTAGAGGTTTGAGAAGAAAAAAGAGTGTTTAAAATAGAGAATGGAGAGAATGGATGGACTAGGAAAATATGGTGCCGTGGATGGTCAGGTATAAGGTACCACTTAAGGCTAGTGATCATTAATTTGAAATGAAATGAATTAACATGCTCACGTGCCTTATTCCAGGCACATTCAGCCCAATAGATGCAGGGGTGAAGTGCGTAGGGAGCTGAATTTAATTAGGGCCATGGATTAGCCAAGATGGTTCAATGAAGTAAGAGAGGAATAAAGGGACTGGAGTGATTGTTGTAATAACTCATGCATTTAAGCTGGGTAAGAATGACAGTAGGAATCAACAGGGTACAGGATAATAAGAATGAATGGGTAGGTGGATTGACAGTGTCCATGGAGAGAAGGTTTTCAATTGTGTACTAGAGAGAAGGATCTAGAAACTTAGGAGTCAATGGTTGTTGAGTGGGATGATGGAGAATTAGTTTATGGAGATCCTACTTTAAGCCTCTCAGACTGATAAAATCTCAACTGTCTGATAATGCTAAGTGTCAGGATATGAATAAATAGGAATCATCACACTCTATTGTGGAAATGGAGCAATTCTTCAAAGCTAACTGGTTGTACTTAGTGAACATAGTAAATTCATATCCCAAGATCCAGCGTTCTGTCCATACCCACAAGAAGATTCCCATAAGTCTGCAGAGAAACTCAAACGGCAGCATTCTTTGCAAGATTGTTTGAGGGAGAACAAGGTTGGAGGCAACCTAGGCATGCACAGCTAGGAGAATAAAACAAAATGCAGAGCATCTATAAAATGGAATACATTGCAGTTATAAAAATGAGTAATATTTACAAACAGCTCTTCAGATATAGGGCTTTATGAAAAAAAGAAGATGAAAAATAATATTTATAAAGCTATATAGTTACCTAAAGATACATGTTAAATACACTGGAGTGGAGCAGTGGGAATTGAGGTGAAAAGAGGAGAAATAAAAACATTAAGAGACAAGTCATGCCAAGATTGATGATGGTATGAGTTTTGTTGAGGAATAGGAGGAATTCAACTGCATGAAACCTCATCCATTAAAAAAAGGATAAACTGTGCTCAGAGGAATATCTAAAGATGTAAATTCTTCCATTACTAAATAAAAACAAATGAAAATAAGTAAGTTAAATGTTCAACTCAAGAAGTTTAAAAATTGAATAAATCTACAGATGAAAGGGATTAGAAAGGATAAAATGGAAAAAAGCAAAGCAGTTTTTAAAAGTGGAAAAACATGTATTTGGTAAAAAAATGCAAGAGCTGTGTTTTTTTAAGTAATTTAAGGTATATGTATATATCTCACTAATTAGCCTAATCGAGAAAAAATACCTGATTAGCAATAAGTAAGGCGAAATAATCTCATGTATAGAGAACACTGTAAATAAAAACATTGCAAATCACTTTACTTTTATAGAAATAAATTAGAAAAAGCTGGAGGAAATGGATAATTAGAGAAATATAAGTGGCTAAAACTAATTTTGGAGGAGAGGGAAATTCTGAATCACTGGTAATATTCCAAGAACTGAGAACAGTAACAGCAGCAATGAATATCCATCAGGCTCACACATTTCCACAGACATCCTTCTAACCTTCAAGGAACATACAGTTCCAATACCATTTATTCTTATCTAGGTAGTAGGACTTAAGAGAAAAATTTTAAATTCTTTATATAGAATCTCAGTAACTGTGATACCAATATCATGCAAAGTGTTATTCCAAGATCTGATAAAAGTAGCACAAAGAAAAGACCAACCTCACTTACGATTATCAATGGAAAAAATCTTCAATAAAACATTATTAAAATAGCGAAATGTCAAATGATTGGTATACCATTATGGTTTTTACCCTTTATGGGTGTAGAGATGGTGTTATGAGTTTAATTGTGTCCCCCCAAAAGATGTTCAAATCCTACCTCCAGTGCCTGTGAATGTGACCTTATTTGGAAATACGGTCAAGTTAAGATGACATCATTTGGGTTATCTTAATCTAATATGACTGGTGTCCATGTGTAAAGGACCATTTGAGCTCAGAGAGATATATACACACAGGGTCAAGGCCATGTGAAGATGAGGACAGAGATTGGAATGATGCATCTATAAGCCAAAAAATGCCAAAGATTGCCAGCAAACCACAGAAGCTAGAAGGGAGGCTTGGAACAGATCCTCCCTCACAGCCCTCAGAAGGACCAACCCTGCTGACACCTTGATCTCATACTTCTAGCCTCCAGAACCTTGAGGTAATAAAGTTCTATGGTTTAAGTCACCCAGTCTACACTTGGTTATGGCAGCCCTGAGAAGCTAATGTCAATGATTAAAAGAGAAACATTGTGCGCTAATCCCAGTAGATGCCCAAAGTCATTTGAAGAAAACCCAACATTGATTCTTGACAAAACAGTAAAAACAAAACCTTAATAAAATTACATATAAAAATACATAGCAAAAATCAAAAGCCAGCACCTTGCTTGCTGGGGAAACACTAGAATAAGGCTCATTAAAGTCAGGAACGAAAGGGGATACTCACAGAACTAATATTATTTAACACTCTTCTGGAATTCCTAATCAATACCATTAGGAAAAAGAATAAAATCAGAGAGGCAAGATTTTCACTATGTACAGATATGATTGTGTGTTTTGTAAAAGCAAAAGAGTCAAGTAACAAATTAAAATTACATGAAATAGGAAATTTCAATATGTCATCTGGTTTATTTAAAAAGAATAGAGGACTATTTTTCTGAAGACATAGAATAAACCGTTTGAAAATAATGAAGGCAAGTAAAATGGAGGATAGTACAGCAGAGTGAAGTCATCTAAATTTGGGCGGTGGAGCCCCCATCGAGACCTTCTCCTTACCTGTTCACCCTTTAGCAACCTGCTCACACAAGCTTCTCCAACTAATATTCCCAGTCAAACCTCCCATTCATGGCACAGATGCCATGGAAAATCAACCGATATAAGTAACATCAATAGACATCTCTTTAGAAAAATCAACCTTGTCTCTCATGTGTGAAACTGATAAAAACAGTACAACGAGAGGGAAAGACCAGGATGAACAAACAGAACAATCAATGCCAGAAACAAGCAAGATTAAAAAAAAAAAAAAGCTCCAATCAGTATACTCATAGCAATTTGGGAAGACATTACAATCATAAGGCAACAAAAGTGTGCTATAAAAAAAGGAGTAATTATTAAAATATGAAAACTCTTGGAAAGTAAAGGGCCAGATGAAACCGCTAGGGATATATTCCAGATCACAGAACAAGAAATCAAGAGGTGGAAAATCAATGAAAGGATAAGGAGTATGGTGAATAAAGAGGATTTGAGAGGCAGACCTTCCAAGCAGTTCCCAAAAAGGAGAATAAGAGAAACTGAGGGAGCAATAAGACAATAATAAATAGGAGTGAAAGCATTTCCAAGGCTGTACAGACATGTGTTTGTTGTTCTGAAGGGTCTTCTTAGTGCAGATTAGCATAAGGGAGAATGATCGACACTGATACATACCATATGAAGTTCCAGAAAGATTCATACTGACAAGGTCACTTGAAATTCCAGAAAGATTCATACTAATACACATCATGTTAATTTCCAGAAAGATCTCTAGTGACACACATTTTGTGAAATTTCAAAAAACCAAGGGCAAAGAGATAATCCTCCAAGACTTAAAAGAAAAAAGAAAACAGCCGTAGATAAAGAGTCAAATATTAGCCAGTCATCAGACTTCTTATTAGCAACCCTCAATATCAGAAGGAAACATTTTTGGGGGAAAATTATTTTGAACCTAAATTCTGTGCCCAGTTAAATCATCAGTCAAGTGGAGATGGAGATGGAAAGACTTTTTGACTTGCACAAACTTAAATTTGCCTGCTATGATCCCTGTCTGAGTAGGCTGAGTATTTACTCTAGAAGAATATGAATAGAAGCCAAGAAAGAAGATGTAAGTAACAAGAAATGGAGAAAGCTAAAGAAAAGAAATTCCAGGATGACAGCTGTGTAGCAGGCCAGAATTAAATAGAAATATACAAAAAATTCCAAGAAGAATGTCTCCATGAAAGAAAATGGAAATTAATCAAGCAACAGAATGATTAAATGGCTGGATGATTATAACAACATAGTAAAGAAAGTAAACATTTCTTTTCTCAGTAAGAGAAAAGAACACCAATTAAAGATTTCAGAAAAAGCAAACATATAAAAAAATAATCTGGTTAGGAAGTAAAACAAAATGAAACATAGTTTTAAGCCATTGATGAAGTATAAGAAAAGATAATCCACTTGATCTGTTGCCTGAAATAAGTGTACAGTGAGTGTTACAAGATTTGTAACATTGGGCCTATGTATCCATCAGAGTTCAACCAGAGGAACAAAACCAGTAAGAGATATATATTAAGAAATGTATTGCAAGGGATTGGGTAATGCAAATGTGGAGGCTGGCTAGGCAAGTCCAAAATCCAAAGGGCAGGCCATCAGGAAGGGCAGTTGGAACTCTTGGGTGTGAATTGAAGCTTGTGTCCTCAGGTGGAATTTCTCTATCTTCAGGGATTCTTCAGCTCTGCTCTTAGAGCCTTTCACTTGATTGTCTCAGGCCCACCCATTTTATCTAGGATAATTTCTACTGAAAGTCAACTGATTACGGACTTTAATCACAGCTCAAAATACCTTCACACTACACCTAGATTTATGTTGATTGAATAACTGGGGACTGTATGTAGCCTAACCAAGCTGATGTATCACGTTGACTATCACAGTGTATAAAAAAGGAATCATAACCCTAGACCACTATCTGGCTCTGCAATAAACAAGACTTTCATAGTCATGAGAATGTATGTATGACTGGGTTTTTCAGCTTTCAGATTAAGCTTTTAGACAAATGATTGTCAATATTTTTGCAGGGTATAATGAAAATGTCATCAATATGTCAATGCCAACATGTGGAGGAAAATACAAAAGAACATCAATATGCTTGGAGAAGGATGGTTATTGTAGAAATATCTGGGGTGAGGAGACTGCAAACAACCTAATCATTCAATAGTTAGGGGCTACTTAAATAAATTATGAACATCTAATCATGAAATACTATGTATAAATGCTATGCCTAGGTTAGCAATATGATGTAGTCTCTCTCTTCTGATATGAGAACTCCACACTGTTAAGTGAAAAAGCACAGCACAGATCAATGTATTTAGTGGGCAAAATATATGTAATTTTTCTAGAACATGCATATACTAAGAATACACACACACATATATACATACACATGTATGTTTACACATTGTGTGTATGTATATAATTTTTTGAGGAAGATAGCAAGGAAAAGAAACTTTTGTTTTTAGCTTGACACTTTTATGGACAGGAACTGGGGGTAGATGCAGGAACAGAAAATTTTATTTTTCATTTTTGGTACTAATTTGATTTTTGTCATAATGTACATGTAATATATTTATTATTGTTTTAATGTTAACAGTGTCATCTGGGTCACAGGATTAAGAGGCATTTAAATTTACTTCCTATTTAAAAAATTAAAATTGATAAAACTTTAAAAAAATAACCTAACAAATGTTACTTAAAAATATTTACGGAACACTTGTAGGCAGTATGGCAAAACCTGATCAGGTAAAGGTAGATAAGAGCTTCTGCCCTAAAGGAGTCCATGTTGGGTGGAGATGTGTGTATTCAGCCAGAATGTCATAAACTATGTCAGTGTAATGGCACCAATAAGCACAGGGCATCACAGCAGCACCAAAGTGCCAGACTAGGAGAAGTCCAGCTATGCACCAGGAGAATGGCAAGTGTTCCTGTCACAGGTGATCAGAGGCGAGTCTAGGAGCAGGTGATCTAGAGAGTCAGGTGACCAGTCTCTGAACGTGGCTTTGTCATCGAAAAAAGGGTGACCAAGCATTTATCTCAAGGTTGCATTCAGATGAAATGAAATCCTACCTGTAAAAAGCCTGGCACGTAGAGGAGTTCAAATCTGAGTGCTTGTTGGCAAAACTGGACAGCTACATGTAAGAGAATGAAACTGGGCTACTGTCTAACCCCATATACAAAAGTAAACTCAAGGTGGTTCAAAGACCTGAATGTAAGTCATGAAACCATAAAACTCTTAGAAAAAAACATAGGCAAAAATCTCTTGGACATAAACGTGAGCGACTTCTTCATGAACATCTCTCTCCAGGCAAGGGAAACAAAAGCAAAAATGAACAAGTGGGACTATATCAAGCTGAAAAGCTTCTGTACAGCAAAGGACACCATCAGTAGAACAAAAAGACATCCTACAGTATGGGAGAATATATTCACAAATGACATATCCTATAAGGGGTTGACATCCAAAACATGTAAAGAACTCACGCATCTCAACAAACAAAAAGCAAATAATCCAATTAAGAAATGGGCAGAGGACATGATTAGACACTTCTCCAAAGAAGAAATTCAGATGGCCAACAGGCATATGAAAAGATGCTCCACATCGCTAATCATCAGAGAAATGCAGATTAAAACCACAATGAGATATCACCTCACACCAGTGAGGATGGCCAACATCCAAAACACAAACAACAACAAATGTTGGCGAGGATGTGGAGAAAAGGGAACCCTCCTACACTGCTGGTGGGACTGCAAATTAGTTCAACCATTGTGGAAAGCAGTATGGAGGTTCCTCAAAAAACTCAAAATAGAAATACCATTTGACCCAGGAATTCCACTCCTAGGAATTTACCCTAAGAATGCAGCAGCCCAGTTTGAAAAGACAGATGCACCCCTATGTTTATTGCAGCACTATTTACAATAGCCAAGAAATGGAAGCAACCTAAGTGTCCATCAGTAGATGAATGGATAAAGAAGATGTGGTACATATACACAATGGAATATTATACAGCCATAAGAAGAAAACAAATCCTACCATTTGCAACAACATGGATGGAGCTAGAGGGTATTATGCTCAATGAAATAAGCCAAGCTGAAGAAACAAGTATCAGATGATCTCACTCATATGTGGAGTATAAGAACAAAGAAAAAAACTGAAGGAACAAAACAGCAGCAGACTCACAGAACCCAAGAATGGACTAATAGTTACCAAAGGGAAAGGGACTGGGGAGCATGGGTGGGAAGGGAGACATAAGGGGGAAAAGGGGGCATTATAGCAGATGTAATGTTTGGGGGGCATGGGGAGGGCTGTACAACTCAGAGAAGACAAGTAGTGATTCTATAGCATCTCACTATGCTGATGGACAGTGACTGTAATGGGGTTGGTGGGGGGGACCTGATGAAGGGGGTAGGTTAATAACCGTAATATTGCACATGTAATTGTAGATTAATGATACCAAAATAAATTATAAAAAAAAATCTGAGTGCTTTTCTCTCTCCTCTGACCCATAGCAGGAGCTGGGAAATGGCACATGGTAGAGGTTTCCATTTTGTTTAGGTTAATCACCAACAGAAACCCAGACGTAAACGACTTGCCCGACATGCCTCGCTTCTTAGAGGCAGAGGTGGAGGAGAACAGAGATCTCCTGATCCGAGCGCGATGCTCCTTGCGTGGGGCCTACAAGCCCAGTGATGGTTCATCATCTCGTTTTCCATGGGTTGTGATGAAGTAGCAGCGGGTGATCGAGAGAACAGGTGGGTCACACAGCCCCAAAGTACAGACTATGTTATGCTTCATGAAGAAGGGCTGGGCTCCAGGTCTGCAACAAGCAGTCCACCTCTGTGGCCCCAGGGCCTTTGGGCTTTATTTCTCTCTTCCATCCCTCCTCTCCTCCACAGCATCAGCTTGTCAGTGGTGAGCAGAGGCCTCTGATCTTCAGTTCTGGAGGAGCTTGTTATGAATGTGTCTTATCGTCTTGCCAACATGCTCATAAAGCCAAGTGTGTTCAAATAGTGTATGTGTTTGAATGAGTTAAAATTTTATAGGTGGGGGGAGCATTTGGGCAATAAGGAGGGGGTCCTCCCATGCTCCGTTTGTAATTGAGTTGAAGGTGAAAAGCCCATTTCTCCATTTACAGTTATTCACACAGAGGAGGAGAGGTGGGAGCTTCAGCAGCTGAAGACGTCTTAAGAGCTCTTAGGTTCTTAAGGAATTCTGGGTAGGAACTAATGAGATAATTAGCACTGCACTTTTGAAGGGCAGCCGCAGACAAACTGCACCTAGGAGCCCGCTGGGTCTCTGAACAAGTTGAGCGGACAAAGGGTGCTCTTCAAACACTTGTTACTAATCAGCAAAATTACTGATTACCCTGTAAAGGAGTTCCAAAGGAACACTAGTTAAACACTGTTGTGCTCTATGATTGTTCTGTATAAAAAACTAGGGTTAAGTTTTACCTGTTCCCATGATTAAAACAAAAGATAGTCCTTTTTATTAAAAAGTGAATGAGGGGTATTTCTGCTCTTGACAGTTTTTTAAGCCTAAAGAAAATTAACTGCTGGGCTGGGCTGCCACAGACCTTTACCTGATAGAATGTATGGGGGATTAATCTACCACCACAGGACTTCCTTCTACTATATCTATTATCTAAACATGTACAAACTATACAGGTAAATTAACAGTCAAAACACAGGTGAGCATTTTGCCTCTTAAATTACATCTCAGAGTTCCTTGGTCCAGGAGATATCTGATCCTTGGAGCCCAGATTATTCCTGACTCAGCTAGTGGCATGTTGTTAGTGAGGCTGTTCCTTCTGTTGTAGACAGAATTTGCTGTGAACAGGAGGTCTGCTTCTTCTTAATGTACTTCAAAAGGCCAGTGCTATATGCACACAAGGATCAGGAAATATTTATTGCCGATAACAGGACTACTACTTCCTGAGCGCTCCTATGTGCCAGGCACTTTATAATTGCTAGTCGTGTAAGTAGCTCATTGCATCCTCTTCACACTTTGGAGTAAGTACTATTATTATTCTTATTTTGTAAGTGAAGAAATTAAAGCTTAAAAGCAACTCCCCCTTACTACCAACATAACTAATGTATTATCTATTATTCCATAAAAAATTATCCTAAAGCTTAGAGTCTTAAAAGAATAATAAACATTTATCATCTCACACAGTTCCTAGGTTAGGAATTCATAAGCAGCTTAGTGGGTAATTCTGGCACAGGACCTTTCATGAGGTTACAGTTAAGTTGTCAGTTGGGGCTGCATCATCTGAAGGCTTGATTGGGGCAGGAGGATATGCTTTCAAGATTGTGCACTCATATGGCTTTTGAATGGAGGCCTCAGTTTTCACCATCCTCTCCAGGGGATGCCCTAATGTTTTTGCAGTATTGCAGCTGGCCTTGTCCAGAGTGAGTAATCCAAGAGAGAGATGGAGGTGGAAAAGTCAATGTCTTTACAATCTAGTTCCAGCAGTCACACACTGTTGCTTTCACCATGTTCTCCTGGACACCCAAGCCTTCCATGATTCACTGGCAGAAGCCCCTACTCAAGGGCATGACTAAAAGAACAGAATCACTGGGGGACATCTCAGGACTGGAAGAATTTGGAGTTGAGCTTGGGTCTACTCTCCGCAAAGCTGTAGTCTTGACCAATCTATGATATTGTCTCCCCAGTAAAAACTCTCCCAGAAGGTTTCAGAATATTTGGACAGTCATGAAAGAGTAAACAATGATAAAATAAGAAAAAATACAATGCACTGAATGCCTACTATGTCCCAGACATTATATTAAGTTATCTGCCTCATTTCTTCATCAGACATGATGGTAAGTCTCAGGGAAGTTCAGATGATTTGCCCAGAGTCTCAAGAAACAAAATCAAAATTGTCTTTATGAATGTGAAGCCTGTGTGAGATGAACAAGCAAGTATGAATGGAAGCTGCTAATGTGAAGGGAGAATGAAGCCAAAGTAGCACGAGTTTGTGATTAGGAGATGATTGGCCATGGCAGAAACTAGAGTTGGAGTTGAAGATTAGGCTAATGCAGACAGAAGAAAATCATCACTCATTTGGAATACCACTGAGATAGACTTGGGGCAAAGAAACAGATAAGGTGAAAGAAACCTCAGGGCACCAGCTATAAACTCCAATTCGTCAATTATCATCTTGACCTCAGAATCTAGTTCTGTTCAGTGAGTGATTCATCTTATTCAGAGACATCATTTTGTGTTCTTAAAGACAAGAAGCTAAAAGAGAGAAAGCTTAGTTTCTGAACTCTAGATTAGACATATCCATTTGAGTAAGTAGAAAATTTTTAAGCCAAATGTATTTTTCACTTTAAATTAGATTCATTTTTTGAAGTTATTTAAGTAGCACACAGCTTTACAAATCCAATCCATGACGTAATTATAAAAGTGTCAGTGGGCATCTGCTCGGCACTGTGCTACCTGTTAGGAGATATTTAGAAGTAGAAGGTATCATCCATGTCCTAGAGAATTTTAGATTTATTTGGAAAGAAAAAGCTTACAAGGGGAACCCTTTGCAAGCAACTCTTTGTTATTTGAGAGGTCAATTGTTGTTCATAGGCAGTAAATTTAGATGGAGGACAGAAGGATGTTATCTGTGAATGCAAAGGTAATAGAGGGAAATGAGTGAAGGAGAAGAGACTTGGGTTCAGTCTTGATGATGGGCAAGTTTGGGGTGGTCTTTCCATGGATGTTTGAGTTTCAGCAAAAGCAAAGCCTGAGACAAAGCCTTGAGTGCATGCAGTTTATTTGGGGGATAATCCCAAGAACAAGAGTCAGTAGAGGGTGTAGTATGGCTATAGGGGAGCTCAGTCCTTAGCATCTTGGAGAATCATACAGAATGCCTCAAGAATTTTCTATCTGAAAGACAGGAGCTGGAGCATTAATCCATGGGCTGCCACCCCCCATTGTTTGAAGGTTAACCCCAAGGCCATTAACCTCCTTTTTCTTCCTGATTGTTGCCAGGATGTGAGCCAAGTGGACTTCTGTGGCTTTGAAGAAAACCCTAAGTCAGAAAAATAAAGAAATGCCATAGCATGCCCTTGAGATGGCAGTAAGGCTGGGCTTGCCCACCACAGCTGTGGCTGAGGTCAGAGTGGGTGGACGAGGTGTGGCAGGAGGCGCAAAATTCATCTGATTCAATCAGTAAAGTAAAAACCACCTCCCTCTGTACCCACCCTCAACTTAATTGTCACCAGCCAGAAATGTGTACATGGCCACCCCTAGCCTAGAAGGGAATACAGGGAGTAAGCTATTTCAGCAGGGCGGTGTGTAAGTAGGAATTCCTCACAGCCTGTAAGAATGGGATTGATTCGTGAGCGGGCCACCAGCATGGTTTGCTCAGTGTCATATCTAACGGTAGCCACCATCTCCCCCTCCCCTGTGTAGAGCTAACTCCCTTTTCCCCAAATATGAGTCACGCAGTATGGGGACAGTTACATGAGGAGCTACCAGCCAAACTTCCCACCAGCAACTTGCCAACATTTCCCTCTGGTGTTTCCTAGGCCTTCATGCCCCAAGGGATGTGTGGCAGAGGAGGCAACCGCATCATCCACCATTTAAATAACTGGGATTGTGTTGCAATCCTTGAGAAGAGCGTAAGGGAAAGGCTGGGCCTCCTGTTGGTGAACCAGGGAGAGGAGTATGCAACAGGCGAGCTCTTATTGCTCTCTTTTGCTTCTTGACCGCTTGACAGGTGGCAGTATTCCCGGGCTGACGCCCCAGGCCACCAAGAGGCAATAAGACTCTTGCAGCAAGTGAAAGCAAAAGGCAGACACAGCCTTCGCCCTTTTCTCCTCATCCTCTGTTGGCTTTCCTCCAAGAAGCCATCATCAAGACTCTTGTAACTTGATTTACTCTTTTCCAGAAACCTCCAATGCAGAAGGGTGTAAAACGGGAAATCCAGTCCTTTTATCTGTTTCCTCCCACTCCTGTCTCTGTGGGGAAATAGTCATGCACAGGCTGGTACCGTTGGTGGCTATGGTAACACAAGAATTGACGTACAGTCTGAAAGTCATAAACTTAATGAAACTATAGCTTTTATTGCACTCCACCCTCATCTCTGATTAAATCAGATCTGCATAATGCAAAGATATTAAATTTCCATGTTTCTCATTTTCTGTCCCCTGCCCATAGGAAGAAAGCTCTGGTGTGAGGGAACCCTGCCAGTGGGCTGGGAACATCATGGCTCTAGATTTTGCTGAAAAATGTGTTTTAATAATTGGTGCTGGCTGGTCCACAGAGCAGAGCAAACTTTTGAGAAATGGTTGGATCCAGGCGCCGTGGTGATACAGCTGCTGTCCTCTGGCAGGTGGGGGCTCTGTGAAGCCATGAAGCCACAGAGGAGGAAAGGGACATGAGTCGAGGACAGGCAAGGAGACACCTTGATTCAAAAACTGGTTCCCAAATCTCCCACATCTGGGCCAGGCCTGTGTGCGATCTGGGGACACGGAGAGAAATGAGACACAGCACCACCTGAGTGCAGGTGCTCGCAGCCTAAGTGAGAAACTCGCCTGGGTCCCTTCTCCCTGCGTGCAACACAGCCAACAAGAGTGGGTGCTGGGGATGAAGCTGTGCCGGCTGAACAGGAAACCACTGGGTGACTGTGTTTCCAGCACTGTACTGGGCTCTTGAGGGATTTAAAGATCAATGATATTGATGCTTATGCTATAAGAGCTTTCACGCTAAGAAGGGTGATGTACAAGCAGCTATGCCATGAGAGTAGTCTGACAAGAAGGCCCAAGTGCATCAACAGGGCTCAGGAAGGAGCACCTGCTTCCAGCAGGGACCCTCAGGAAGGCAGCCTGGATGTGTGACCCTCAACCAGCACTCACACATGCTTCTGCTGGAAGGAGACTTCACAGTCTTGAGTTCTGGGTTAACTTCATCCCAGAAGAAAACAGCAAAAAGCAGAAAGGAGGGCATAACAAGGCAGTGGTTCTCCCCTGAGCATGATTTTGTCCCCTGAGCCCAGAGACATTTGACAAGGCCTGCAGTAGACACTTTTGGTTGTTGCATGGAGGAGTTGCTCCTGGCAGGGATGCTGTTAACCATTCTGCTATGCACAAAACAGTCCCTACAACAAAGAATTATCTGGCCCAAGCTACCAGTAGCAATGAGGGTGGGGATCTCCAGGCAAAGGGGACATGCTAGTAACATGCTACTCATGCTCACGGAGACCAGGAGAGAGCCAGCTCAGCAGATTTCTAAGCTATGTCCCTGCCCCTGTGGGACAAATGAGGGATGGTCAGGCCATGTCAGGTGAGAAGGAAGGACTCTTTAAAGGCGTATCATTCATGAGGTTGGAGCAGGAGGGTCCCTGGACATTTCAGGCTATGGTAGGGAACCAGAAAGGAGGCATACCTGTCTTTATTTTTAGTGTTGTTTGTTTCATGCCCTGCCTATGCTCATGGGCTAAGGGCCCCTGGGATTTAGCCCTTTCCCCTCATCCTCCTCTTCCTTTCTTGGATTACTCTTTCCTAGCCTCTGGTTTTCAAAGTTTAAACAGCAGGTGGGTAAGGACTATATGTGTTCAAAGTCAGGGTGAAAGAGGTGAGATCAGGGGAGTGGGTTTGATTTCAGAGCCACCGTTCCTCCCATTTTAAGACTTTCTGGCAAAGAAGAATTGCCGTTCACTATCTCATGGGAAAAGAAAATGGCTACACACGCAAACAACTAGCCACGGAATTGCTTGGAATTCTGGGGCTTGGATTCTTGATTTTAATTTTCACCAAGTATTCAAGATAGTCACCACCAATTAATAGACGAAGAAGCCATGCCTCAAAGACATTAAGGAATTCTGCTGTGTAAGTGAGCCAAAGGCAGCCTCTGTATACTGTCCCCCTCTTTGCTTATTTCTTCACCAGAGACTGAGACTATTCATTCAAAAGTCTGCTGGTGCCAACCTCAAATTTTTACATGTCCAGTTATTTTAAAAACAGCCCAAACAAGCAGATTCTGTAGCCATTTAGAGTTTGCCTCCTTTGCATATCTCAGGAAACCTCACCCTACACCTGTTGGCAATGAGCGAGATAAGCCCCAGGGCTATAAAGACCCCAAGGTGCTATGACCTTAAACCCTGGTCCTTTGGTGTCCTCTGACTTAACAGACATCCCATTTTACTGCCGAGGGGTAACCACTAGACATAAGCCCCTTCACTCCTCTCCCCCTACTCGGAGATTTCCTTGCCCTCTCCCCTCTGGATGGTGGCCCCTGGCTTCTAAGCTTCTGATGCTGTCATGCTGTGGGGAGCTGCCCCGCTCATACCATCTGCCCAAACCCTGCCCAGTCCCACTTGTGTGTTACTTCCCCTTGTATGTCACCTTTTCCCTTGATCTGCCTCACGTCCCTGAGGCCCTCTATACCTGTCAGTCAGATCTTCAGGCTCTGAACCCAGTGAGGTTTCTCTCTGCCTCACAGCTCCCATTCTAGCTTCTAACTTTTCAACAAATGGGATTTTATAAGTGATAGAGCCTCTAAGCAACATCCCCAGGGAAGAGCTGGGGGTTTATCCGAAGCCCAATATGTATGGCTGAGTTTCCCCAAACCTGGGAGAGGCCAGTGTCACAGAAAAAGCAGAAGGTTCTTGTAGCAACACTTCATCTTATTATTATTATTGCTGCAATCCCTACATTCATCCTCTGAAAAGGATAGAACAGGGAATAGTACTCTAAGAGTTCATCATAATCATCACATTATTAATGACTTCCATCAGTGGAGCATTTACTCTGGCCAGGCACTTACTCTGCTATCTCACCATGGCTATGTGAAGTTAGGCGATGGAGCCAAGATCGACCCAACAACCCTATGAAGTTGGGCTTACTGTTCCTATTTTACATTTTGGATGTAAGGAAACTGAGGCCCAGAGAATAAGTAACCTGCCTATAGAACTTGAGTGGGAACCATGCCTTCAGCTTCAGAGCTCATGCTCTTTATTGATGCAACCTCAGTAGTGACCACAGGAGATACAGGCCTGGCCTTTCATGGACAAAGGCAACTAATAAAAAGTAGAGAATATAGAGGATGTGAGCTAATCTATTTTCTATTTTCTCAAAACAAAAATCTCAGATGTCAAGAAAATAATATGTAAGTGTTAACCAATCCTAACTTTTTAAAAACCCTATGAGGAAAAATAAAATCCTGTAGAAGTTTTAAATACAACAATGCAGTTACCGTGTAAGACCTTCCCTACTAATTGTAGTGTTTGTTTTTTTCTTATAATCTTAGTTTTCTTACCTTGGTTTCATAGGTCACTGGTTTGAACCTTATCTAGAAGACAGGACGCCTTGGGACATTTGGGGCTCTCAGGTTTGGTTGTGCCATTTCATGGACTGTGAAAAGCCTTGGAATCAGAACTTAGCTAGTTTACTAACTTAACTTGTCTTATTAGTAAAAATTATTTGATATGTTAATTAAAAATTCTATTTTCAGGCCTTGCTCTAGGTCTACTGAGTCAAGAAGGGAAAGCCTAACTCCATGGTCCTTGGCCTTGGCTGCAATGTAAGATTCTTATTCAATTGTCCTTGGATGCCACTGAAGCAAAAGTATGTTTTTAAGCTCTTGGATTATAATAGTGAGTAGCTAGCATTGATAATAATGGGCTTAATCTGTCTGTGTTGATCCATGGGTATCTTCGGGTAGTGGTCTTGCTCCCAGCGCATGTCTGCCACACACACAGAAATGTCCCCAGAAAGAAGAACCTATCAACTAGGGTATAAAACAGTTGTCTTTAGTCTTTGCATCGATAATCAGATATCTATTGGGTCAGTGTCAAAAGAGTCTCCCAGCCCCACCCACAAAAGGCAGGTGAAGGTCTAGTGGCAGAACATGAAAGGAAGTGAGTCCAGAGGCCAGGCATGAAATTGCAGTGACATGAGGGAAAATCCAGGCCTCAACTTGGAGATCAATTTCAAAGCGGGAGGAGTGGGGAACATGGACAGGCTGTAGGTACCATTATCCAAAAGCCTGAGCTCAGACCCAGAGCCAGGATCTTTGTATGCAGGGATCTAGGGCATGTGGCATGTAGAGTCCAGGATGCCAAGAGCCAATGATGGGTGATTAGGGCTCTGGTGCAGGAAATGCAGACCCTGAGGTGATAGTATTTGTGGGGAAAATGGAACTTTCTGACCAGAATTCCCACCTGGCCTTAATAGCACCCATTGTGTATATAATAAGAACACGTTTGCACATTTATGTGATGTTTACCAGTAGCAGAGCCACTTGTCAGTTACCTTGTCAGGTCCAAGGTAGGGGTGGAAAGGTCACTGGGGACCTGCCCACAGAGTTCCTCCTGGTGCAGGAGAGGGACCTAGCACTTGCAAGAGAGTAAGTGGAGCGGCTGGTTTCAAACGGGGAGTGCAGCCAGAGAGAGAGAGAGAGAGAGGAGAAGGAGAGGGAGCTTGCATGAGGGTGTTCTGAGTGGTGCCAGAGGGAGTGACTAGTGCGAGTGAGGAGAGACTGAGAAGTGAGAATAAACCCTTCCATTCCCAACTTCTGAGCCCCTGCCTTCCCTCAATCTCACCGAGTTCATAGAGAACTTGCCCCAGGGGGGAACCCCCTCTTCCCAGAGCTACGGTATTGCAATCAACAGTTCCATCCCGGGGGAAAAGAGGCAGGGCCTGAGGGGTGAGTGAGTGGAGGATGGAGCAGAAGTAAAGTGGATAGCATTTAAAGAAATGAAATACTGATCAAGGAATTCCTCAATTCCCTCTCTTTAAGGACAAGGGTGATTCCAGAATCCATGAGTAGAAAAAAGTATTTTTACAACAGGTCACTGGATAGAAGACATTTGTGGGTAAAATTGTAATATTTCCAGAATATCTCGCCTGGCTTTAGTATATCTGCATATCAATAGGCATTCAGAGGTGGAAAGAAGTATGGCTTTAGTGCACTTGCATCATTCCTCAGGGGTGGAGAGAAGTTCATCTCCGTATCAGTGGGTAATTACCTGGGCAAGGAGGGTTATCTGTACCTGAGAGGTAAGGGGGAGGGCTGGTTTTGCTTCTTCTGGAGCAGGAAAGAGAGATGGCCTGGGACTACAGTTTGTGAGCAACAAACCAATTTTAAACTTTATTTCTCCTTTTGACTGATTTTGGTTTTTAGAGGTATTTTGCCCTGGGATTTCCTTTCCCTGGACTTACTCATTCCATTTGTAAGTTTAGAGATGACCAAAAAGCAGGCCAAAAAGAATTTTCCATTGTCTGCCTGTTAATCTCAAGATGCTGTCCCCAGATCACCGAAGCCCTTTCCCTGCTTGACCTTGGGAGGGGTAAAGAAAAGACTCCTCTGTGTTCTACCTACCAGCAGAATACTCTCAATGCTTCTGGTTACCAAATGTGTGTGGCTTTTTCCCACAGCAAGCAGTTCTCCAACTCTCCACTACCGGCTGGATGTCTAACAATTTAAGTCAATTCTGACTCTGTTTACCTGGAGTTAGCGCTGACCCCACAGGTTAGGAGCTCAGTCCCATAGGATGAGGAACTGAGAAGCAAGTCAGTGTGGTCACCTGGCTTCTGACTGACTGGCTGCAAATCAGATGTTCTCACAATCACCTTCTCAGGTTGGATCATTTCCTGGAACAGCTCACAGAACTCAGGAAAGGTTTGCTTCCTCAATTACTGGCTTATTACAAAGGCTACAACTCAGGAAGATGGAGGAGATACATAAGGCAAGATGTGAGAAGGGCATGGGGCTTTCATGGCCTTTCTGGGCTCACCACCCTCTGAATACCTCCACGTGTTTACCACATAAAGCCCTCCAAACTCCTTCAGTTAGGAATTTTTGCGGAGGCTTTATTACATAGGCATAATCTTTGATCATTGCATGATCAACTCTTTGGCTATTGGTGAACCCAACCTCCAGCCCCTCTAACCTTCCTGCTGGTAGGAAGGCAGGGTAGGGGAGGAGGGGTGAGCTCAAAATTCCAACCCTGTAATCACTGTGTTGGTTCCCCTAGCAACCAGCCCCAGCCTCAGGAGTTTTCAATTAACTTAAATCAGGTGTGGTTGTTACAAATAATAAAAGACACCTTTACGGCTTTTATTATGGAATTTATCTAGGAAATTCCAAGGGTTTTAGGAGCTATTTGTCAGGAACCCTGGATGAAGACAAAAAAAATCTTTCTTACAAATCACAGCATTTCAGAAGAACACATGTGGCAAGGTGTTCCCAGCTGCATCTATGTATGCGTTCCCTGCCTCCAGGTCCAGCTCTTTCAGGTCATTTTGGCAGCTGCCCATGAGCAGACACAGCTAAGGACAGCCTTCCAAAGGCCACAGTCTTCATTTCTTCAGGCACCATTCACATGGCTCCGTGTTCTGATGGGAGCCTATAGCATCAGGGAATTGACGCTCCATGTAGAAGACACCACAAAGCCTGTAGTGGTTACTAATCATAATGACACGAGGAGGCACTTTGCTCTTGAAATACAGCAAAGCCACTGGGGAGATGCAACCTTCTGGAAACACGTTCAAGAAAACCAGCGGGACAGGCATTGCAATCCCTGAGCCTCAGACGCACCCAGGATCACTGTTCCATGTGATACTTCTTACTGAGTACCTTCTGGCATCTGCTGCTGAAAGGGCCACCCCAGGAAGCCCTGCCACATACTTTCAGAGCCACAGGAGGATTCCAGTGTGTGTTTGACAGGGATGAAGTCTCCCTGTGCAGAACTGAGCACAGGCACATATTGTGTGTGGGAGGAGATGTTCTCTCTGTGTCTGCTCTAAATGTTGTTTCCGAGTTAATCCTTCCAAGAGGAGGACATGAATGGGGATTGCCTAAACCACACTTGAGCTGAAGCAAAAGAGTTAACTAGGGTCATGGGACTCTGCAGGAACAGTTTTCTTTTGCTCTTTTTATCCCTGGGATCTTGGATAAGTTAGTGGGCCAATCAGCTGCTGTTTGCTGACAGACCCTATTTCCACCCCTGCCCCTACTCTGCTCCTACTGGACGGCCCCGACCAATGGCACCAATTTCTGAGCTCTGGAAACATCTCCTGCGGTCCCTGCCCCAAAGACTTCCCACTGCTGCTGATGTTGGCCTCACGGCTCTTCTATTACCTTGTATCCAATTCCCTGAATAAATGCTCTCTGTTATAAAGATCTCTGGTTCTTTCTTTTAAAGTCCTCAAATAATAGCTAACATTTTTACAGCATTAGTGAGTGTTTTACATCATCAACTCACTTAACCCTCATACCTTTCCCCATGCAGTGGCTGCTTCATTATCCCCAAGAACACACTCAGGCAATGGTTCTCAAATTGCAGCTCCTGGACTACCAACATTAGCATCACCTGAAAACTTGTTAGAAATGTAAATCTCAGTCTTCCCTGCTGATCTACTCAATCAGAAATGGAGGGGGTAAACACTGTTGTAACACAACATCCAGGTGATTCAGATACTTAGGAAGTTTGGAAACCACTGCTTTACAGCATGCTGCTACCCTTGGACGTTGAGGTCCTGGAAGTCAAGCAGTAGTTCATTCACCTCCCACATCCCTCCCCTCCGCCATCCCCTGTTCCACTGGCATGAATCTGACAAGTGGGAGGGCTCATCCATTCATTCTGGGCAAGACACTGTGGTGGGCAGAATAATGGCCCCCTAAAGAGGTCCACATCCTAATCCTGGGACCTGAGAATAGGTTATTGTGGGTAAAATTGCAGTATTTCCAGAATCTCTCGCCTGGCTTTAGTGCATCTCCATACAATGGGTGTTTCCAAGGGATGGAGAGGAGTAGTCCATCTCCATATCAATAGGTAATTACAGCATGAGCAGGGCTTATCTGGACTGGAGAGGTTGGGTGGGGACTTCTTCTTCTGTAGCCTGGTCGTGAGAGACATGGGGGAGCAGAAGTGGACGACTGCTTGTAAGAAATAAACTTTATTTCTCCCTTTGACTGATTTTGCTTTCAAAGGTATTTTGCCCTGGGATTTCCCCCTGAAGTTACAGTTATGTTAAATGGGCAGGGGAATAAAGGTGGCTAATGCAGGGAAGAAAAATTTTCTACTTTTCAAGGTTCCTCTAGTTGATCTAAGAATCGAATCAGCATAAGACAGATTAACAGGAGATAAAACAAAGTTTAATTATGTGCACACAGAGGTCTAATAATGAAATTGAGATCCAAAGAAAGGACCAAGGCAGGCAGTTTTTATACATTGAGACAGACAATAAGCTTGTGAGGAATTGACAGGACAAAGAAAACTTATGTTTGGGAGCTTCAGTTAGTAAGGAATTCTAAATGGCATTTGGGCTGGAGTGGTAAATGAGTAAAAAAGTACCAAGATTTGTTTATACAGCCTTCTGGGCTCAGAATTCCCCATCTCCGGTGATAAGGATGTCTCTCTGCCTACTGGAATAGGGAGGGAAACTTTCACATGGGAGATTTATTTCCTGGTTTCAGGTGGAGACAGAGGAGGGCTCTAGAACCCCTCTCGCACCAGCTCTTTCTTCAGTCACTTTAATACAATGTGCCAAAGTGGTACATTTTGGGGAGGTCTGCCCCTGGCCCCAGCACTAATCAGATGACCTTACAATAAAAAGATTATCCTGGATTAATCTGGTGAGTCCAGTATTAAAAGAGTCCTTAAAAGGGGAAGAGGGAGGAAGAGGAGTGAGAACTAGACAGATGGTGGTGTGGAAGCTGGAGGAAAGGGGCACAAGCCACGGAATGCAGGCAACCTCCAGAGCTGGAAAAAGCAAGGAAATGAATTTTCCCTAAAGCCTCTAGAAGGAATACAATCCTGCCATTGATTGATTTTAGTCCGGTGAAATCCATTTGGCCTTCTGACTCCCAGAACTGTAGGGTAAAAAATTCATACTGTTTTAAGCCACTGAGTTTGTGGTAACTTGTTACAGCAGTCACCAGAAATTAATGCAGACCCCATAAAGAAATCCCATAAAGAATTTGACACTCATGGCTGTGTTCCTGAACTCTCTTCTCAACTAATTTCTCATGTCTCTTCCTCTCCCAATCTTATCCTACTGTTCTGTACCACCAAATCAGAGTCATTTTTCCACTCCTCCTCTTTGCCTAAATCCAGTCACTGTGTCCTCTGGAACTCCTGCTCAGTGACTAGTTATCTTCCCTCCAACTTGAGTCTTCTCTTGGATCATTCCTTATCTGGTGATGGACACCATCGGAAAGCCCTCGTGTCCCTGGGTCAGGAAGTAATTTTAATGTCCTCTTAATTCACCATTGCCACTTCCAGACCATTTACCCCTCTTCCTCCTGCAAAAAGTCTTTCTTATTTAAAGTTCACACTCCTTTACTCTATCACTCTGTCACCTGTCTCCTTTCTGCCATCTCAGCCTGCCAGTCACTCTGCATCATTCACTGAAGATGTTAAGTCTTTCGCTTTTCCTATCTATCCCCTACCCCGTCAACATTCTGGGTGAGAGGAACATCCAAGCCAATGACCAACATCACCCTTGCTGCTTAGTTCCTTGATTCCTCACCTCCAAAGATATTTCCCAACTCTATATCACCTGGTTTATTCTGTGGTCACATCTATTTCTTGTCACCCCCAGTAAGCACTTTAAGAGTCTGACCTATGACCACCACCTCTAGGTCTTTCACTCTGGTATCCCGCAATGCTACCATCCTTTGATTTCTTTGTGACTTCCAAAACATCCTCATCTTTCCAAACATGCCCAGCTACAAATATATGTCTCGTTAGTTTAATCACTTCCTTGCAAATATTCTGTCCCATGACCTCTCATATCACTGTTTTGCTCACCTGGTAAACTCCAGGCCTGTGTCCTCCATGCTGCCCATGAGTAGCTGAGCTTCTGCAGAAAATCCCAAATCCAGGGTAACTGCTTTGCTTTTAGAATCACAGCCTTTTTCTCTACATGAGTCCTACCTTCTGTCTGAAGCATCAGTTACTCTTTATTCCCAAATTCCCTTCTTCTCACCCTGAGGTGACTATTTCATAGCTCACGCTTTCCCCGCTCTCCTCCCCCACACACTCCGTTGGTGACTGAGGACCCTTTCTGACAGAAAATGGAAGCCAACAGATGGAAATGCTGTCAACTTCCCATCAACAAATCTGTAAGTTTCATTAATTTCTGTCCATCCTGTCCCTACCCCTCCTTCTGTAATGAGGAGAGCATTTCACCTTTAGCCACAGTGAAATCCACTCACTGCTGTCCTGAGCGCCATTCCCATGTGCTCACCCAGAGAATATGCTGCTCTGGTTCTGTTTTTTCTCCCCCCCCCCCGCCCCCCATAAGTCTTTCTGGAGAGAATTCTAGTTTCAACTGCTTCTATTAGAAATGAAGAAAATCTAAAATCAATTGTCTGAGTTTCCACTTTCAGAAGTTAGGTGAAAACTAGGAAAACTGAAATAAGTAGAAAGAAAGAATCGAGGTAAGAGCAGAAGTCATAGAAATTGACAACAACAAAGTCAAAGTTTAATTCTTTTGTTCAAAAGGTTAACAAAATTGAGAAACCTCGAGTAAGACAGATTAAGAAAAAAGGGAGAGCACACAAATGATCAATGTCAAAAATGAAAGATGGATTATTACAGATTGTATAATTATCAAAACAATTAAAAGGCGCTACTATGAATAACTTTGTTAACAAAATTGACAATGTAGATGAAATGGGCTAGTTCTTTGAAAAACTCAAATTATCAAAAATGACACAAGAATAGCCTTCTATCTACCAATAAATTAAACTGATGGTAAAAAACCTTACCACAAAGAAAACTTCAGGCCCAAGTGGTTCCAGTGGGCATTTTCATGAATAACACCAAATTTACCTATTGCAGAAAGTAAAGGAGGGCTGAATTATTGATAGAGGCAATGAAGGAGCCAAAGGAGACAGACACAAAAGATATGGCTTTATGATTCTATTTCAATGATGTTCCAGAATAAATAAAATTAATTTGTTGTGGAAAACTTCAAAATAGTGGCTTCCTCTGATGGGCTGAGAGATTTTCTGGAAGGGGATACTAGGGAACTTTCTGGGATAAGTTACATGGATGTCAAAATTATACAGCATGTATTTCAATATAAGTGAATTTAATAAACATCCATGAAGGGGGGAGGGTAGGTGGGGATAGAGATGAAACAGAATGGCAGAAGCTGGTTGTAGAGGGCAAGGGGTTTGATAAACCTTATTCTGTCCATGCTGTGTGTGCTTTAAATTCTCCTTAACAGAGTTAAATGTGGAATATCATGAAGTTTGATTTATAAAGTGAGATACATTTGCATATCACACTATTTCAAATCTGCAGGCTTTCGATTTACACAAAATGGAGTACATTTGTATTTCCTTCGAGTGTTATTTTTTGTAATTGTTCTTAACTCATACTGAGTATGCAATTTTTGTACCCGGCTTTCTTACTCACGTTATACTGTAGGCATCTTGGCAGTTTGGCAGTCTTTGTAATCATCCCTTTTCATGGCTACCCCTCTAGCTTCTTAATGCTGAAACTCAAATTTTGTCTCATTATCTTACCTACATTGAATGTTAGCGCTACTCAGAATGATGTATCCTGAGTGCATCCCTCAGGAATACACATTTAGCTATTTATGTTCTTTATGCCCACCTTTTCCTAAGGAGGATTGGAAGGTGGCCTGAAAAGACAGATTAGTTATAGCAAGATAGTAGAAATTTAAAATAGAATACAGAAGAAAGAGAAATAAGGTTAAAGAAAGAGTTGAATCAAGGATATTTATGGAAGGACAAATCAGACAACTTTCACTGACAAAGTAAATCTCAACAAAACATACGCAGAACCTCTAACTTTGAGCAATGATTTTTAGTGTGCGTATTAGTTAGGGTGGGGTACAAAAGCCTTTTATAAGACACAGTTATTGTTGAGTCATTAAAAGGTTAGGGAATACCTACCCAATTGGTAACTTTAAATACCCTTGAACAAATGCATGTGTTAGGAGTGCTGACACTCAGGCAGTCGAAAACCTCCATATAATTTTGGACTCCCCCAAAAACTTAACTAATTGCCTACTGTTGACTTGAGGCCTTGCAGATAGCATAGTCAATTAACACATATTTTGTATGTTATATGTATTACATACTGTATTCTTGCAATAAAGTAAACTAGGGAAAAGAAAATGTTTTTTCAAATTGTTGCAAACCTCCAAAAATTTTCCACTATATTTATTGAAAAAAATCCATGTATAAGTGGACCCACACAGTTCACACCCATGTTGTTCAAAAGTCAGCTATGGTTGAATAATTTCAGGTGTAGTTTAGAATGGCTTTTAATCTTAGAATACCTGAGAGGCAGGAGAGAAGAATGGGTTTGAATCCCAGATCTGTTGCTTCCCAGCTGGTTGTCTTGAGAAAATGACTTCATCTCTCTGATTCTTTGTGTCCTCCTTTCAAAACTGAGGGCAATAAACCTCTACCTTATAGCACGGTTGTGAAGATTTATCACAGATTTAACAAATACTGAATGAATCACACTAGGTAGCAGGGACTGTTCCAGTCCCACCGGGGGGATGGCAGTTAAGTCTCCATCCTTATGAAGCTTACCTTCCAGTGGAGGTGCAGGATAAGGAGGCAAATATAGTAAAGTAACTTCAGACCTGACACATTTATTGAAGATAATAATGTACATAACAGGGACAGAGTAAAAGGTATGACTGTGTACTTTTTAAAGATATGTTGATCAGAGAATTCTTCTCTACAAAGATTCTGTTTTAAAAAGGATGTGAAAGAAGAAAAGGAAGGTATCAGGGAACAACCACTTAAGCAAAGGAAGCATCAACACTGAGCCTTGGGTTTTAGGAAACAGCAAGGAGGCCGGTGAGGCTAGAGCAGAGGGAGTGAGGGAGCCAGCGGAAGAGACCAGGCCAGAGCTCACAGCACCGGGGATGGGGCTTGGATTTTATTCCATGAGCGGAGAGGTCATGGGAGGATCTAAGCGGTGAGTTACATGGTCTGACTGGGGTGGTGTGGAGGAGGGGTTGTAGAGAAGCAAGAGTGGAGGCTGATACGCATTAGGGGCTTATACAGTGCCTGCATGTAAAAAGCACTGGCTGCATATTAGCTATTTTGAATTGGTGATATGAGTCCTTCTTTCCAGGAAAAGACACTGGCTACGAGGGACAATTCTCTGAATAGGACATCCTCTATTTTAAAATATCATGCCTTTCTCTTCTGTGTCACAGAGATATATTCTTCTAACTCATCCAGGGTGGAAGCTCAGGGATGTGGCATTGAGGCTAGGCTGAGCTATATCACCCAGAATTTTTCCCCTTGCATGTTTCCAGTTGGGGTGGAGAGGGAGGCAGTCACAGAAAGGCTCTGGGAGGCTTGGAGTGCCTAAGTGAAGTGGCAGCCCCTTTGTAGCTCACACAGGCTGTTGCTACTCGGTGGCTGGCCTCACCCCGGGAGGCAGTGGCAGGGCCTCGACGGCCCCACCCTGCCTGGACCCTCCTTCAGCGACTCCGACTCCCGGGCCAGGTGTGTGTGCTCCACTCCATGATGAAGGTCCCTGGCATCTGCAGGAGGCCCACGCCACCCAGCTCAGAAGCAGCAAGAACTGCTATGGGTTTCTGTCCTCCTTCCTCATGGGCCCAGCCCAGACCTGTGGATTCCAGTTTGCTTTTATTTTCCTGTACTTTACAGCCATCTTTCTTTCTCAACTGCCTGTGCTTTGTGCCCTTTGTACTTCAAGCTCCAGGATGAAATGCAAAGACAGCAGCCTTGCTGAGATTATTTTACCAGCTGCTACCACTGGATACAGTCAAATCCCTGTACCTAACTGTACACAGAATTACTTATGTATAATATACATATAGGAAAAGAGAGTCATAGAGTTACATAGTTACAATTTATGAATACATATATATACTGGTGGTTGTGTTTCTCCAATTGATCCCTGATTCATCCACCGAGACTGGCATCAAATCAAAGAGAAAAATAAGTAGGACCCAATATATCTCTGATTTACACCTGAAAATCTCCAAGTGTACTTCAGAAGACAACTAGCTCAGCTCCAGGCACACTCAGGTATTTATTAATAAGTTCTTGAACTTATTAATGTGGCACGGCTCTAATATTCTTGGTAGGTCGCAACTCAGGTTCTCTGAACTTCGTCAGGCCCCTGAGTAAGGGTACCCGTAGCCCAGGAAAACCAGAAACATACAGGAATGGGAGTGCTGGGAAAGGCAGTCCAGCATTGCCAAAAACACAGAGCTGCTCCTTGTCTATAGAGTCAAAGGTTAAGAAAGATCAAATGAAACTATTAATACTCTATGGTTTTCTTGGCTACTTATCCTAGGTGGCAGTAGTTTCTTAACAGTTGCGCATGAGAGACCGGCCATGGTTTAAACCTGTCTGTCGCTCTTATAAAACTTTGACCTGAGAAACCTACATTTGCAACTTGTTAAGCAGCTCACTAGAGCTCAATACTGATGGACTGCACAATAAGCCAATGGGATTGTAATTTAAGGAGGTAGAGGTGTACTCATTTTTAAAGTAAAATAAACTGTACTCTGATTCCTGTCAAATGGGGTCATATTTTAAAAACCAAAGAGGTAAACAAGTCTGCAAAAATAGAAGTTTATTATTTTGCGAAGTCCTTACATTGCTTTGTTGGGAAAAAATTCTCTGCTTTTTTGATTCACCCTGGGTTTCAAAAGAACTCGAGAGGGTCATTACCATTCCCCAGTGAGAAAGTGGCCTGGAATACACAAAGCCAAAGGCAGTTTATTCAGTTTATAGTTCCTGGAGAAGTGAAGGCCCTGGGCACCTCTATTAAACTCTCTTCATTGTTGGTTTAATAGCTCTTCCTCCATACTTTCTCTTTTTTTTTTTTTTTGCTATAAAAACCTACATTTTCCTGGGGTTGTAATATACCAAGCCCAGGTGATGAATCATGAATCAGGTCTGCTTGAAAGGTTTTGTAGAAGTTCCTCCTTTGTTGATAAAAGAAGAGAGTCATTGGCGGTAAGTGTCTTTTTTTTTTGTTTCTCCCACTCTGCCTCTTTCCATGTCTCCCCATCCCTTCTGCCTTCTGCCTTGGAAAG
Organism: Smutsia gigantea; assembly: GCA_032199065.1. Lineage (NCBI taxonomy): Eukaryota > Metazoa > Chordata > Mammalia > Pholidota > Manidae > Smutsia > Smutsia gigantea. The sequence goes on along the minus strand of JAVSCE010003424.1, from coordinate 531,462 downwards.
CAGCCAAGATGCTCACCTTAGCACCCATGCAGATGGATGAGCCACCATGCTCGGGGTGGCAGAGCAGAGAGATGAAAAGAGCCTGGGCCTCATCGAGGCAGTTAAGCAGCTGAACCAGTCTGCCTGCTTTCTGCCTGCAGACTGCACTGTGTGAAATAATCAGATGCCTTTATGCTTCAGCTTCTGCAAACGAGGCATTGTGTTACTTGTAGCCAAAGCCACTCTTAAGTTACAGCGCTCCTTTAGCTTTCCTTACCAGATTTATGCTTCTGGTAACTGCAGTGCAGAATTTGACCCCCCACCCATTTTGGAAAGCTGGACTCAGTTCTTCCTCGAGTCTGTTTGTGGTTTTCTTTTTTCAATAATAAAGTTATACTGAGTTCTGTATTTTATATACACACTTTAAGATGTCTCCTGCATAAATTGCAACATATATGTCATATAGGGAAGTAATCATTCCATTCCTTAGTGACACCATGCCAGGTATCATCAGATTTGTTAGTTAACCTGACAGTCAGTTCCCAACAAATAATTAGTTAATGTTTAAATGGTCATGAAATGAAACCCTATATCTAGCCATGCTGAACTTGCAATGGCAGGGGAATGTACACATAATGATAAGTTACATCCAGCTTTTAAGGATTTAAATCAAAATAGACCAAACAAGAAAAAAATATATCATATGAACCAAGCAAACACCCAAGTTTTATAGAGAGACTTGTCAATTTGTACTAATTCTTTGCAAAATTCCATGGTTCCTTTTCTGACAGCTGGCACAATAAAGATTTAAAACTCGGAATAGAGGGAGGAGGTGGTTTCCATCTGTGGTCATTACCTGATCACGCTGATTTCAACTGCCAGGACTAACTCCATGGGGCACATAGTTTTTATTTTCAATTTTTAAAAATAGCTTATTATAGGATATTTCAAACCCAGAGAAGAGAGCAGAAAATAATATAACATACATCCATGTACTCACTGCTGATATTTGACAAATGTTAACATTTGCCATTTGCTGTGGATGTTTTAAAAATAAAACTTTACAGATACTTTGGAGTATCTGTAAGTATCCCACACAATCCTGTCTCTTTATTGTTTAAACTTGAATTTCACGGTGCAGGTCTTCGCAAAACAAGACCACCTGCACATCTCAAACTTTATCCATACTTAGGAAGCTGTCATATATAAGTTTATCTTCAAAACATACTTTGGTTAGCAGGGTTAAGCAGTGGTGCTGCATGGTCTATATCTCTGTGGCTCCCTTCTTTTTTATTTTTCTCCATTTTTTAAAATTAAGGTATTATTGACATACACTCTAATGAAGGTTTCACATGAAAAAACAAGGTGGTTACTACATTTGCCCATATTATCAAGTCCCCACCCATACTCCAGTGCAGTCACTGTCCATCAGTGTAGTAAGATGCCACAGATACACTGTTTGCCTTCTCTGTGCTACACTATTTTCCCCGTGATCCCCCTCTGTGGCTCCCTTCTAATGCTTGGTAATCCACACTTTGCATGATTGCCCAAACCTTTAAGACCACACCTTTCTTGCTTTGTTCCAGAAACCTGGGACACTCTTCCTGGACAACCTACCAATTAACCAAGGACCTTGCAATTGTTTCGACCTCCTCATTGATCAAGGACCCTGCAAGTTTCAAGATGCCAGGAAACAGTGCCTGAGGAAACCCTCATGGCAACAGTTAAGATTCTTGTCACCATTGCCAACGTGTATGGGTGGAGGTTTCCCAACAACCAAGCAATTCTCCAGAGCCAGCTGGATGTCCTGGAATTCAATTCAGTTCCAACAGTCTGCTCCCTGGAGATAGCATCAGGCCCAGAAATTGAGGGCTTAGTCCTGCAAGACAATGGCAAGTCCAGGCTGTCACCTGGGCTTCTGACCCACCAGCTATAGATGGGAGGTTCCCACAGCCCCTTCCTCTAGTTCAATTAATTTGCTCAAGCACCTTCCAGAATTCAGAGAAACATTTTACTTACTGTATTGCCTGTTTATTATAAACGGTTGTAACTCAGGATCAGCCAGATGGGAGAGACGCACAGGGAACAGAGCTCCCATGCTTTGTCTGGGTGCATGGCTCTCCCCAAATCTTCATGTGGTCACAGACCTAGGAAGCTCTCCGAACCCTAGCCTTTTGGGTTTTTAAGGAGGCCTCATTACAAAGGTATGGCTGACTTAATCTTTGACCACTGGGGATTAAATGCAATCATCAGCCCCTGTCCCCTCCCTGGAGGTCAGGCTGCTGGACTGGAAGTTGCAACCCTTAACCACAGGGGTGATTCCCATGGCAAACAGTCCCCATTCTTAGGTGACCTAGTGGCTTTTCAAAGTCATCTCATTTACATGACAAAAGACACCCTATTGCTCTCCTCACTTAGGAAATTCCAAGGGTTTTAGGAGCTCTGTGCCAGGACCTGAGTAGAAGACTAAATATATGTTTCTTATAATAAATCACCATGTCACACTAATCTTTTGGGAAAAGACCTGGTTTGAAAGCCCAAAGCAGGAACCTGCTTCCCACCCTCAGAACGCTGCCCAGCTGGTGAGAGCCTCCTGAATAGTTGCCTCATCCTGTTTCACTCAAGAAAGGGAATCTGGTGGGAGTGGACTTCAGAACCAGCTCCCTGCCTTGAAGGTGCAGGCCATGGATGGCCTATCCGCACCCCACACATCTACCACGCAGGGCCCCTTTCCACACCCTGCCTCCTTCCCCAGACCTTACCCTTTGCACCTCCAGGGCTGCCCTTTGCCTCCATCCTGGTTTATGCCTACTGTACAATCACACTTCTGTCTCTTCAGCGCTGAACTTGAGTTTTACCTTTTTCCTCTTCTGCTCTCAGTCCAAGCTCAAATCTCCTATCCTGCCCACAGTCCAATATAAAACTTTGGCAGAAGGGGAATTTGAACCTTTACAAGCTTACCAGGGGATAGAAATTTTAGCTTTCCCACCATATAAACAACTAATGAGTGTTCCACCGTCTATAGGAGATCTAACATGTTATTCCTGATTTGGGAGAAATAACATCCTCTTAGAAACCTGAAATCAGTACTTTGCATTTTCTGAATCTACTCATACCAAACGGCCATCTTTGACACATCCTTAGGTAGCCTGACAAAAAAAGGCAAGATCTGCCCTGACTCCTCCACCCCCATTTTTTGTGTATTATTTATTTTGTATTATTTATAGGTATCCAGTGTCTGAGTCTGCATGACATGAGAACGAAGTCCTTACTACCTGAGGATTGGGGGAGCCACAGAGCACTGGAAAGAGTGAGATTATATTCTGAGAACTTTCCAAACCAAATATTTCAAGGTAACTCAACTTGTAAGAGTAAGTGGACAGCCAGACATGAGCAGAGAGGGGGATGGAAACTTCAGCCACGGGTTGCTTACATTGTAAACATTCCACATGAGCTGTTCCCGCAGGATGTGTGGAGTGAGAATGTTAGGGGTTGAGTTTATTCTCCTTGGTTCTTGGCTAGAGGCAAGGTAGACAAAGGCAGGAAAGGGAAGCTCACTGAACTCCTGTTTGGCATTAGGCAAATCCCTTGCCAGCTCCTGATACCAGGGTTCTTGTTCACAGAGCCGAAGAATGAACTTTGCAAACACTCAAGGTAGAAGAGCAAGGTAGAGGCTTTTATTTAGAGATAAAGTGGGAGGACAGAACTCCTGGCTCATGCCAGGAGGGGACAAGAGAGTCCATGATGGTGTGTTGTCTAGGGGATTTATAGTCGGTTGAGGATTTTCAGGAATGTGGGTAAAGGGCTCGGGGTGCAGACTTGTACCACCTGCCCTGCCCCCGAGGTGGGCTGGGTCGTTGTCTGTTTGCTAGGGCTGAGATACAGTGAAGTCACAGGTTATGCTGAGATACCCTTCTTTATTTGTGGAATACTCAAACATTCCAGGCCAAGTTGCTGGTATCTTTAATTTAGAGAATTAGTGTGACCTTGACTTTGCATAATGCTTAACAAAGAGTTTCCATAGGGACTTCTTTGCACATTGTTACATTGTTCTGTCTGTAATTATCTTGCTTTGCTTTTTTTTTTCCGGAGGCCCTCACCCTACTCTGTCTAAATCCATGGTCCCTGCTGTCTCACTCCTAAAGCCAGAGTTACCTGGTGTCCAGTGTCTGTTTGAATCTGCATGACATGAGAACTAAGTCCCTACTACCTGAGGATTGGGGGAGCCACAGAGCACTGGAAAGAGTGAGATTGTGTTCTGAGAACTTTCCAAACCGAAGAAAGAAGATTTCCAGGCAGGATACTAAAGAGCATGATCACACAGCTGCAGTCCTGTCTGGGTCACCCGGGTGATGGGAACTTGCAAGCCCAAATCAGAGCTCTCAGCAGCCCTTCCCTACTTATGTGGAGTAGAACAGTGAAAGTTACATACTCAAGAAAGGGCAGTGCCGGCAACCTCAGAGACGAGGCATGCTTAAGGGTTTAGGGTTTGGAGTTTTATAGGGCCTGTTGGGCAGGAGTCGGCATGAGGCATGATGTATACAGGTGATTTGTAATTCCTTTCAAGTTTTGTCTTAAGAATAGGGTTATTTAGATCACTGTGTTGGTTTGGATTTCAGCATTGTTTGTCCACATAGGTTTATGTACATTTTGGAGGTTTATCTCCTGTCCTGGTTATAAAGTTACTTGATTAAAGGGCTGGAAGAAGAGGAAGAACTGCATGTAGATTAAGTTGAAGAGTAAGCTGGGCCTTTTTGCAGGCTAAGTAGATTTTACAATGACATGAACCCCTTGTCCTATTTCCCTGCTCTACCTCATGGGGTAAGGCAGAGAAGTCCTTGATTGATTTTTCTCTGTTTAGGAAATATCTGGACATTCTAAGTCACTCCTGGCCTTTGAAACTTCAACTAATTAACTCATCAACTCTGTGAGTCCATCGTGGCTCTTTTGTTTTATCTGGTTAAGTCTTTGAGTCCCTTTTAGTGGGCTTTACTCGCTTTATTCTCCCTCCACCCGGCTCATGTCTGGCTTCCTGCCTAACTGATACAGATAACAGATCGGCCAAAATCAGCTAGTTCCACCATGGTGGAAAAGTTAACCCAAACCTCACCCCAAACCTCATTATACTCTCATTACTGTGACATTAGCATTGTGGTTTTGACCCCCCATGTAGGGGATGATGAGAACCAAACCAAGCCAAACCCCTCCCACACCGTGTGTGGGAGGAACGAGCCCAAACCCCAAGAAAACCACACCTGTTCCCTTTGAAACTTAACCCTTCTTACTGAATATTCATGTCCTTTTACACGAAAAGGCTCACTGTTGTTTCCTTTGGCAATTCCCCCTGGGTCTGCCCACACCCCACTCTCAGCATGTCCTTTGTCTCTTTTTATATTCTTATTTTCCAATAAAACTCTTAACGCTCAACCACTTTTTTTTTTTCATTTGTTCTTCAGTTCTTTCTCACAGTAAGACCAAGAACCCATCTCTGGTAACAAGCAAAGGAAGGGATGTCTTGTTTCAGGACACTTCATACTTGAAAATTCACCCTATAGTGTGTGATGGTGGCCTCTGCTGGCAACTGGTGCTTCTCCAATCTGCTTTCTTGGTGCTGGACCTTGCTCAGTCCAGAGGAAGAAGAGAAATGTTGGTGAGGAAGAAATCTCCTCTACACTTTGAAGTTCTTCTAGTTGGTCTAAGAATCAAATGACATGAGACAGATTAACAGGAGAAAAAAACAAACTTAATTATGTACATACAGGGAAGCCATAGACATGGATTCCAAAGACAGGGAGAATGAGGTGTGTATGTCATCCTGAACCAAAGAGAAGGGCGGAGGGGTCTGAGAGTTCAAAGGAAAAAGGAAACAATTCACAGGAATATGAAAGAGTGAGTGTTTGGTGAACAACTACGTGATGGGCCACACAGAAACAATGGAACACAGAGAAGAATCCTAACAGACTTAGCCACATCCTTCCCTGTCCACCACACCTAGCTTACATTATAACATAGTTATCCGTGGCGATAGCTCTCCTCTTGGAGTAGTTCCTCTATCTAAAAATTTTTCATGTAGTTGGGACGTGGGAGAGATCAAAGATTAGTTCTGAGTCCTTTGGGTCTGGATTGTTTTCAACTCTGAAATAATCTGCATGTCACAATAGCGCATCTAGGCACTCACCTGCTCTTGGCTCCTACAGAGCAAAGTTCCAAGGATAATGAGTGAGGAGGCAAGGATTCCTCCGGGAGGATGGTGAACTCATTCCAATTCACCCAGAACTTCACAGTTTTAGCACTGACAGTCTCGCGTCCTGGTAAATCCATCAGTCCTCAGCAAACCAGATTCTTAAGATTGTATAGAAAGTATTTGACAGAGAAAAGGTACCTTAAAAATTGGGAAGGTTTTACAAAACCAAGGGTCTCCAGACATTGCAAAGTGAAGCAAAAGCATATAAACAGGGAGCCTAAGCAATCACGGAGAAGGTCACAGTCAGAAAACAAATATTTAAGCCGAGAACAGAATAACTCAAAGTAACAAAGGCACAGCCAGGAATGGGGAGTTGGAGGCCCCCTTATAATCACTCTGACCAATCACAAACTTGTCATTTCATATATGTTCAACAGATATGAGTGAAAAAGAGAGCCCATTCTTCATAAATGTATTATTTCTTTGACTAAAAGTAATAAAAACTGCCTGCTTTGGTCACTTCTTTGAGTCTCATATTTTTATGGGTTCCTGTACCTATGAAATTAAATGTTTTTCTCCTGTTAATCTATGTCAATTTAATTATTAGACTAGACAAAGCACCTAAAAGGGAAGAAGGGAAACATTTTCCATCCCTACACTTATCATCTGTTAATATTATAGCATTAATCCCAAAGTACACTGATTAAATGTACTTAAAACAAGCTTTGAATTTGTTTGAGTAACTTTTACATTTTTGGCTATATGTTTTCATTTTCCAGCTCTTTTTAAATATATGTTTAGATTTGCCCAAGAAATTGGACAAAGAAAAATGAAAATGTGTTTGTAAGAGAATGGAAGAAATTATTCATAAATATTAAGAAATTAATTTTTGTGGACTGATATTTACTGTGTATATATATCAAACCAAACAAATGGTTTCAAGATGAGGAATTCAGTTAATCAGCAGAACGCTTCCCCTACATTCTGCATATTGGCTGGTGGAGTGATTTTGGTTGGCACACAGGGCAAACTGGTTTTATCAGTTGGCTGTATATTTACCACTTCAATTAGCCTGAGAGACCCCAGAGACAATAACAGATGAAGCAGCTGGAAAAAGGTATTATTTGAGAAGGCTTTTCCGGTTTTCCCAGCTTCCATGAGTTTCTCCTTCCATCAATACATTGTGCATTTCTCAATTAACTAAATTCAACTAAAGTTGTTGAGCACTGAATGTTAAGGAAGCTCTGTGTTCAATATTATGAGTAAGTGCTGAATAGAACAGGATCCCTACCTTGAGATCCTTACATTCCTAAGGGATCTAAGACAAGTATGTACACAGACAGCTTAAGATGTGGTAAAAGGTAGGTTGTTCCCCAGGAAGAGTATCAAATGAAAGAAGCGATTAATTAGCCTAGGGAATCAGGGAGGCCTAATGGAGCAAGTATGACTGGAGTAGATTTTTGCTGTAGGTCATTTGGTAGAATTTGGACAGTGGGGGTGGTGCCCCAAAGTGCATTGCTAATAGAGACCCTTGCGACTCAAGGCAGAGGCAGCAAGCTGCAGGGTATGTCTGAGCTCTAAGTCTCGTATTTTGGAACTGGCTGTGAATAGCATTTGCAGAGCTTAGTGGTGTGGGGCCCCACTGCTGTCATCAATATTCTTCTGTTTTCGGGAAATGCAATCTGGCAAAGTCTCCCTCTGTGTTAGGCGAGACCTCAACTAAGAGAAGATCCTTGACTCTGATCAGCAAAGAATTCACAAGCAGGTACAACAAAGAGTAATTTAATAAAGCAAAAGTACACACTCAAGAAGGGAGGGTGGGCGTGCTCCAGAGGCAAGCAGCCCCGTGGGGTTTGGGTCAGGTGGTCTTATAGCTGGAGTTTAAGCAGGGGTGGAATATTTGTTGGGATAGTTAGGGTTTTTCTCAGAATAGGGAGGGGATTTCAGGGAAAAAGGTTCACGCTGTCTTTTTTTGTCCGGATATGTCAGCCTCAGAACCGTCATGGCACCAAGGGATGTGATTTTTAGTATGCTAATGAGCATATAATGAGCTTTGGGGTGACTGTAGGTTATTTTCTGTTCCCCATCCCAGATCTAGTTGGTTTGAACTGGTTAGAAACTGCATTCTGTTTTGCCATCCGTTGTTTTCCTAAAATCTGGCTGGTTTCTTAGCCCTAACCCTGTTCTGCCAGCTGGCCACACAGACTGGCCTCAAGTTTCCTTGATTTGCCCGGGGGCCAAGTCATTTCCTGAACCTCACTGCCTGTGTTGCTTGTACAAGTGTGGCCACAGACTATCACCAGCGACGGCACCAGCTGGAGTCAGATAGAAATGTAGAGTCAGGCCCCAGCCCAGACCTACTGAGCCAGAATCTGCATTTTAACAAGATCCCGGGTGATTTGTGTGCACACTGTGGTTTGAAAAGCACTTCTTGAGCTAATCATCACACGTTGTCTTAAGTTACTGTCCCTCCCTTGAGTCATGTGGAAGGCGTACTGTCTATTTTCCTTCGACTGGTCGTCAGGTCCAAACCTTTAATGACTACGCTTAAAACCTGGATTTCCCAAAGTTTTAACTTCCGTAGTGCAACGGTCACTATTGATTCTTGGTCAGAAAAGGAATTTAGCTCTTTTCTCTTTTTCAACCTATCCTGGCCTCCTTCCTCCACCCTACCTCCCAGGCTTTAGAAATTTTGTCCTGTTCTGTTATTATCGTTACTTCTACATTCTCTTTTTTTTTGTCTTTCAATAATTTTATTATTTGCACTGTTTTCATAACCACATTTACCGCAGTTATTTATATAGAACCTATGAGCACATGAATTCGGTCCCTGTGTGCAAGCTCTTCACATCACCACTACCCTACTTATTAACTTCAGTACTTAATTCATCTTCTGGGTTTTTACCATCCTGAGTGGATTTTTAAGGATGAAGTACATAAGTCACATCAACCAAAATCAAAACCAGAAAAACAATCTTCATTCTTCCCTCTGTGAAGAGAAATTGAGTTTTGATTCCAGCTTCAACCTGTGATCAGGTAAGAATTCACCAGCAGGTACAACAAAGACTAATTCAGTAAAGCAAAAGTACACACTCAAGGGAGGAATGAGGTGCATATCTACTCTCTTCACATGGGAATGGTGCTTTTAAAGGGAAGGACATCCTTGGGTGCCATCAACACGTTCCAGACATTTCTTTATTATTTTCTCACATTCAGTAGTGAAGAGAAATCTGAGGTTGTGGGTGTTCATTCTAGGTAGATGATGGTAGGATTCTTTACTCTTGAAGTAATATTTTCACTGCAATATAAATAGCTATTTGTTTCTTTTTGTTAATTTTACCTAGGAATTGGTGAATTCTTCTGATGCAGAAGTTCACATCTTCCCTAAATTCTAGGAATTTTTCTTCTTATTTATCCTTGAAAATGTTTGCATTCTTCTTGTATTCTCCTCTTTTTCAGTAATACTGATCATCTGCATTGTGGAATCTCCCCTGTTTACCCTTCACCCATTATATCATTTATGACTGCATTCATTTCTTTGTTCTCTTTCTCTGCATTATAGGTGATTTTTATCGAAACTATGATCATATAATCATTTATCAAAACTTTAAAAACATCATAATCCAATGTTTGCAGCTGTGATTATTTTCCTTATTGACTGCAATCAAGGGACAAGACTGGAGTTTGCTTCATTTACCCGAGGGAGAGATGTTGGTGGCTTAAGACAGGGTAGAAGAGATGGAGATAAAGAAAAGAAGATAGGTTTAAGAGACCCAGTGAAGTTAGGAACAATAGGACTGAGGTATTGTTTGGATGAGGTAGATCAGGCAGAGAGAGAGGAATCAGGAATTCATCCATTCAATAAATATTTTACATATTCACTGAGTATAAACATACATGCTTATACATACATGCATGTATATATGAAGAACTGCAGGGATACATCAATGAACAGATGGCACTCAGACTTCTGTCTCAGAGAACTTATGAATGATATGGTGCTGTTCCCTGAGTCAGTAGTATCTCTGATGTCATATGACATATTCTCATGTGAGTTGTTCCTACTTCTCTCAATTCTACAGCCTGTGAGACTCTGCAAGGCTCCTCCCCATTTGTCCTTATTCTCATGGATGTACCCTCTGCTCTTCCCAAGTTTTTCCAACCTCGAATATCATCTGTTCTTTGCCGTGTTGGACAAGATAAGAATTTCTGTACTTGTTTCATTAGCTGTAAAAATAATTCATTCCCTCACAGCTTGCTGAACAAAGAAGCTATTACAGGAGATTGTGCAGATGAGAGGTTCATATTATGCACCCCCACATCAAACGCTTTAAAATTCCTGTTAGATATTTCAGCTGTATAAAATCTGGCTTAGATGGCAGACACTGAAGGAATCTTCAGTGCTTGTATTTTATCCACCCATTCTCCCCTCATTCCCCACAGCGCTCATCCTCCTGGATTCCAAACCCAGGCCCTTAAACAAAAACCAAAATCAGAACCAGAAAAACAATCTTCATTCTTCCCTCTGTGAAGAGAAATTGAGTTTTGATTCCAGCTTCTACCCCAACACTTTTATACCCAACGCAACTCCACCATGTTGCTCACAGTGGTGAGTCTGAAGGGCATGTGGGAAACCCAAGTAGAGGCATCAGTATGTAGAGAGATCTGGGCTGGCAACACAGGCTTAGAACTCATTAGTGTAAAGATGGCAACCGAGGCCTTTATACACCATTTTTCATAATATCCTCCACTCCACCTCTCCTCCTTTTTAGATCCTATTTGGTGAATTTTTTTTTTTACCGTTCATCTGAATGTCATTGCTTCAATCACCTAATATTAGGATCACATACATTGGACTTTATGTTAGTGCAAAATAGACACATGATGCTAAGCCATGGAGATCCAGTGGTTTATCTGATATAGGACCTAAAGTTACCTTAACATATTGGCCGTATGAACTGGTTTGCATTTGTCACTATAGCCGTTTCTAGAACTGGGAGAACAGCACCTGGTTCACATCAATTTCAGTGGGTCTGAGAGGGGCTAGATGGGGGGACAGAAACACAACACTAAGAAAACTTAATAGGAGAATAGTAGGGACACAACAGAATATTGGAACCTATTAATTTGTCCGTTCACATTTCATGAATATTATGTACAAGTAAATATGCTGGATTCTATGGTAAATTTTTAATAAGTCATCAAAATATATCACAGATTAAATTAAAAGCTAGTTGGAAAGACATAAATCCCAACAATGAATTAAAATAAATTATTAGTTTATGATATACATGTATGTCATACATATGTATATATATTATATATGCCATTGCATACTTTTATCAAATATCATTTCAAGGTGATTATCAACTAACTCCTGAATGTTAAATAGAACTTTATCATCTGAGCTAATGTTACGTCTCTACAGCCTGCCTCTTTAGATAATTGAAAACCCATATATTTTATTTCTTTCCAAAAATTCATTTTGCCTCTCAGACTATTAATAATAAATCAAACAGACATTATATGTATATGTATATATATGCAATATCATATAGCTGCCTAGATCCATAATTTATACTATCTCTACTTTATGACTGGGGATAAAAACGGATGAAAAGAAAGGGAAAGTACATTGGTGTTGAGCAGCTAAATTTAATTTGTTGGGAAAGAGACATAGACACAAGATTAGGGTCTGAGGCTTCCTCTCGGTCAGGTAGTGTGATGGTGGTGTTACGGGAGGGCTGAAGTCTTCCAAACAAAGGCAATGCCACAGCAGAGTAGACTAGGGGAAGTAAACTCTGTCGCCCAGTGAGGCCTCCTGTTCAACAGAGTCTTGAGCAAGCTTTCTAAGGTAGTTTTGGGAAGATCTTCCAAGTGGGGAGCTAGATGCTCCCTGGAGAAAGAAACATGAGGAAGGTATGGGTGATCTGTCTGGAGCTCACCAGAAAAGCACATTATCTATTTATCCAAGCAGCATCTCCTGTTCCTATTCTAAGCTCCACTGTCTGTGGACTTCTCAGGCGTGGCATCACTGGCTTCCCTTCAAGAGAACACAATATCCTAAAGAGAGGGCTTTATAATGAGTAGGATATCTTTCTCTGGTTGTGTCTTAACACCTTCTCTCTCCCTCCTATGGCTGGGGTAAATGATGCAAGAACTCAGATGCTTAATATGTAACATATGTTTGTTTATTGTCCCAAAAAGTAGAAGGCTGCACTTGGTGATTCATTATGGCACCGTCCAGTGCTATGATATCTAATTCAGTGATCCAGGATTTGGACAGTCCCCCACCAGACCCATGAGATGGTACCTCTGCTATTAAATATCTACTCTGTTAAAGATGGTTGGTAGCCGAGGTCCTGAAGAGTGACTGCTTTTAGACAATGAATACTTTTAGTAAGAGTATATATGTTAGCAAAAAAAAAAAAATGGGGAGATACTTTTATTCTCTTACCAATTGCATGAAAATTCGCCTTAGAGAGAAATTTCTCCTTGCTGTGAAAATATTTGATAATGTCTTTGCTGGGAGTAAAACAGCCTGCTGAGCCTATTAGTTCAAGGTGTCCACCAGTCTGCAGTAGATACTATGGTACTATTCCCAGGTCCCCTCTTCAAAGCTAGTGTATCCATCCCTAAGCTGCTAGGAGCATCATCTGTTAATCTAGCTGGGCACTGCCCCTGGCTGCAGGGAACTGCTTTGCCCAATGTTATGCCCCTTCCCAGGGGACACCCACAGCCAGTGAATGGCCGTGAGAATGCAAAATCCTAGTCCCTTGCACAGTTTGGGACAAGTAGGAAGGACCAGCCCAACTCTGAAGCTCCCCATGGGATCTTCTGAGGCTCCAGCTGGAAACACAGTGCAAGCCAGTCTTTGTTTGTCCAATCCTGTTTTCTCACTCCTTTGTATCTCTTAAGAATTCTCCCTAAAAGACCAACATGAAACTCTGTGTGTCAGAATCTGTATCCAGGAAACCCAGTCTAAGACAAGGGTTAACATTTGGAGAAAGGGAAAGTTACTCTGCTTTATGAAGGTGAATTGTGAGTCTCTGGGGGAAGGTTGGGAGGAAGGGAAAGGCAAAAGAATGAGTGAGGGGGACAGAATGTGGGCAGAATGGGATGTTTTTGCTTTCTGTGACTCCCCACATGTTTATTCAACTCTATAAAATCATGAAATATTAGGGATGATTAGATTTCATGTGAAAACTGGTAAAGGGCCTGATTTCTGTGTCCTATTGACACAGGAGTAAAACAGTTGTTCGGTTGCTCAGGCAGAGGGATCCCCAATTGGGTTTTATTTCTATTTGGGGGTACCATCTTGGTAGTTCAGAGTAAGGTGCAACCTCCCATCTCACCTCAAGTTAAATTCCCACCCCAGAACAGACCGACATCCTCACCACGGATGTTAAACTTTTGGAGACATCGTGGAGAAAAGTAAAGACCTGACTTGAGATGCGACGGAGAACTCCATCTCAGATTTCCCGAGGAAGTCATGACGACACTCCAAGGCCAGCCCATCAAGCCACCAAGAAGGTGCAAAACTGCTGTGCAAAACTAAGGGCACGTGTGTGTGTGTTTTTTTAAGGGATTAGGACAAACCCTTGCAGGCAAGTGCCTAGAAGAAAGCTTGTGGATTTAGACTTGGAACGCCAGCCCATAGTTTTCAAGTCACAGATGTTCAATATGATGCAAAGTACCACAAAGTATGCGGATGCCAGGCACGCTACTGAAATTGTGCTTATGGTAGAGTCTCACCAGGAAATTGAATTCATTGCCGGTGGTTCAAAGGAAGAAAAATGCCTGAAGACACCAGTCACTGAGAGGTGGGCTGAGTTCAGGGACAAACAGGGATGAGGAGTTACCCAGAGACCAGCAACAAGAGGACGCTGTCGCCACCCTGGGACTAAGGAACGCAGTGGGGGAAGGTGTTCGTGGAGCCCCACGGGAACTGGAACATTGGAGGATAGGCCACCAGTGGGAGCTACAGGCATGGAAGGAAGCCAAACATGAAATGCCTAAGCTGGGAGGAAGAGGGGAGCACACCTTGACTTACCTCTCTTCCACTTTGCAGTCTTTTGCCAAGACTTCCCAACAGTTGACCCCAATCAGAAAACTATCTGGAAAGAGGGCCTGGAGGGATACAGGAGCAGAGCAGAGAAAGGTGGAGAATGGCTCTGTTGGTAGTTGGGAGAGAGGAGTTGGCAGATGGAGAGTCATCACATAGGGCTGCTATCTGGTATGAAGTTCTGCTGTTAGAAAGAAAAAACTCTGTAGTCTTCAGTGTGTGGGCTTGGGACAAAATATTCCAGCTGGCATGTGGTAGGAAGGATTAGCTGGCAGGAAATCACAGCTCACAAGGAGGTCCATGGTCTGACCCTGAAGACACACGGGCTGTGTGGTGCTTCCAGAGGAGGTACTAGTGGGTTTGAGGCCAGGCTTCTGGTATCACGTGTGACCTGTCTGCAGGGTCCTAAAGGATTCTCCTGGCATGCATCTGTCCCTGGCTCACTGCCCTCATTACTATAGTTGGGGAGAGTTGTTGAGAGCAGTGTTTACTCTGAGTAGGTTTGTAAAATTTGACTTGCCTTCTCATGCTGGAAATCTGGCTTAATAGCCATGTCCCCTCATGGAACCACACAGGCCTGCCCATATTGTCAGAACCTGAGCAGAAAGAGAAGCTCATTTTATCTTCAGACAGTGGACCTCACTGCCTTGAGAAAATCCTCAGAGTTTGCAGAGACAGCTCAGGCTATATTTGTCCATCTTTCGTCCATCTCTCCATTGGAGAACAATGTGCCACTCTCTGCAGGTTAGACTCCTTTAAAGATGTCTTTCTGCACCTTCAAGTCCCAGGATACCAAGTGGTTTCTACCACTTCAATATTTCTCCTTCTGTCCACATTGCCACCTTTTTTTTTCTCCCCTGAATCACTACAGTGGCCTTGTCCCTGGTCTTATGTCTCTGCATGCTCCTCTACCTCTTTCTCCATGCTGCAACTGGAGACGTCTTCCCTAAATGCAAGCTTCATTAAATCAGGCCCTTGATTAAAACCCTTCAATGGTTCCCAATTAAAAGCTCTTGTAGATTTTACCACCTGGCCATTTATTCTTACCACATATAAGAATACTCTTATTCTCATTATTTTCCAACCACACACACACACACACACACACACACACCCCCATTTATTTCTGTTTCAGCTCTTTTGGAAATTCCACATTCTTCTTTAAGATACATGGCCTCTTGCATTTTCTGACTTGGGGTATCAAGACGTAGAGATCCATTTCATTCTCCTGAGTTTCCTTTATAAACATCTTGAAAGAAAACTGCCTGAAATATTTGCTATAAATGAAGTGCGTGATCTTCTCATTAGTTTCTTTCTTTCTTTAATCATCCTAAAAAGAGTCTCATAAGTCATGCTGAGGATTTACTGGGGATGCATAATAATGAAGCCAGTCTCCTGATTTAGCAACACTCCTGGGATTTCTCCCGCTTTCACTGCAGGGCACAGACGCTGTGCCGGAGGTCGGGTCAAGGTAGAGGCTTAGAAACCAAGGATATCCTGTGGGTGATTTCAGGTGGGAAGGCCCAAATAAAGAAATGTGTTCCAGGAATTTCCTTTAATGTTAACAGAGAAAGGAGGTCAAAATGTCAGGACACTGGGTTTACACTGACATTTCACTTATTACTGAACATGTAATCAGATTAAAACTCTCCATTAAATAAAGAGAGGGGTGTCTTTTCCTAATACATAGCAAAGGTTATTGTTTCATAGGAGAAATTATTGGGGATCCTCAAGAAAATCTGTTATTTTTAAAAAAGAGAGTATAAAATCTTCAGGGATCAGGCACTGTTCTGAGTGTTGGGGAACAGGGAAGTAAATAGAAAAGACAATGTCTGGTTGTCATGGGACAGGACTGGGAGAAAATAAATAGACAGATAAATAATTATGCAATGTTCAGCCAGTTAATGATAAGAGCTGGCATAGAAAATAAAGCAGAAGAGAACTGATAGTGTATGATGATGTAGAGTGCCTGTTTAAAAGGGATAATCAGGAAAAAATAATCTCTTTAAGGAAATAAAGTTTGGTTGGAGACCTGTTTGAAGTGATGGAGGAAAGCAGGCAAATGTTTAGGGAAATAACATGCCAGGAGATGACACTGCATGTTCCAAGGCCCTGATATGTGCCAGGGACAGCAAAGAGGCCAGTGTGGCCACATGACACAAGCAGGAGTGGTAGGGAACAGATCAGAGAGGTAGCCAGTGCTGAGATCCTGTGGACCTTGAGAGTGATGGGAAGGACTTTAGATACTGTGGGGTCAAAGGAAGTCACTGCAGGATTGAAGGCAAGGAGTGACATGGTTGGCTGATGTTTTCAAAGGATTGCTCTGACTTCTGTATGCAGAGAATTGACTGTGGTGGGGGGTGGGTGGGGAAGAGAGGAGAATAGCAGCAAGGACACCAATAAGGAGGGTATTGCAGGATTGTGCAAGATATTAATATAGCCAGGGCTAAGGTGTCAATGGTGTAGAATATGAGACATGTGGGATTCACAATGTATTTGAAGGCGGGTTGGTAGGATTATCTGTTGAATGGGATAAGGGTATGAGAGAAGGGAATGGGTGAAAGAAAATCCAAGAGGTGTGTCCTGAGCAAATGGGTAAATGATGTTGCCATTTATTAAGAGTGGGACCAACAGATTTGCAGAATTGGGGTGCAAATTAAGAATGTGCTTCTGATGTTTTAAGTCTCAGAGGCCTGTTAGGTATGAAAATAGAAACGTTGACTGGGTAGTTGTATATTTAAATCTGGAATTTGGGGTGAAGATTGAGACTGGAGATTTTAAGTCAGGTAAATTCAGGGTATGTATTGCAACTTAAATTGTGGGTCTTAATTTTCAAAAAAATCTTTAGGGTGTAAGGAGAGAGACTAGAGGTCTGAAGTGTTCTATCAGGAAGGAGAGGGGAACACAGCAGAAGAGCCTGAGAATCAATGGCCAGCATGATAGGAAGGAATATGTAGCCATGTGGAGTACTGAAAGCCACATGAATAATAAAAATGTTTTAAGAAGGAGAGAGTCAAAGAAGATGCTGTTTTTTTAAAAAAATCATATCCATCAGGATGGCTATTATTTTAAAACAAAAAATAAGTGTTGGTAAGGATGTAGAGAAATTAAATACTTGTGCACTGCTGAGGAAAATGTAAAATGTGCAGCCATTATGGAAAACAGGACAGTGGCTCCTCAGAAAATTAAACATAGAATTACCATATGATCCAGCAATTCCACTTCTGGGTATATACTCAAAATAATTGAAAGCAAGGACTCAAAAAGATACTTGTACACCTATGTTCATAATAGCATTAATCACAACAGACAAAAGTTAGAAGCAACCGAACTGTCCATTGATGGTTGAATGGATAAACAAAGTGTGGTGTATACATAAAATGAAATGTTATTCAGTCATAAAATGGAAGGAAATCCTGACATGCTCCAAGATGGAAACTGGAAGACATTATACTAAATGAAATAAGCCTGTCACAAAGGACAAATACTGTAAGATTCCCTTATAGGAGGTACCCAGAATAGTCAGATTCATGGACTCAGAAAGTAGAATGGTGGTTGGCAGAGGCTGGAGGGATGGGGAAATTGGGAGTTTTGTTTTTAATGGGTACAGAGTTTCAGTTTTGGAAGATGAAAATAGTTCTGGAGATTAATGGTGGTGATGGTTGTACAACGTGAATGCACTTAATTCCACTAAACTATACTAAAACTACACTAAAAATTTTTTCACTTAAAATTTTACCCAAAATTGTAAATTTTTTGTTATATATATTTACCACAGTGTTTATTTTTTAGAGGATGTTTTTTTTCAACTCATGTGCTGAGAAAGTTGGATATCAATAAATTGTTTTTAAAAGATAAACTTAGATCCTTATCTCACACAATAAACAGAGAACAACTCAAAATGGATTATTGTCCTAAATTTAAGATCGAAAAGCATAAAAGCCTTAGAATAAAACATAGAAGAAAATCTTATGATTTTGGGTTAAGCAAACATTTCTTAAAGATGACATCATAAGCATAATCCATAAAATAAAGAATTAATAAATTGGATGTCATCAAACATTTTAAACTTCTTCTCTGAAAAGTAACTATTTAAAAAGTTTTTTAAAAATCACAGAATGAGAGAAAATATTGGCAAATTATCTGAAAAGGATTTATATCCAGAATAAAAAGAAATACTATAATTCAATAATAAGAAGACAACCAATTAAAAATGGGAAAAAGAATTAAGTAGGCAATTCATCAAAAAATATATGAATGAGTAATAAACGTATGAAAAATGCTCAACACAATTAGTCATTTGGGAAACAGAAATTCAAATGATAATGAGATACAACTGACATCTACAAGCATAGCTAAAAATGAAAAGACTGACTATACCAAGTGTTGGGGAGTTTGTGGAAAAACTGAAACCTTAATGCTGATGGGAATGTATAATGGCACAACCATCTGGAAAACAGCTTGGCAACATTTTCTTTTCTTTTTTGGGGGGGTGATTTTTAAAGTTGAAATATAGTTGATATAGTTCAACAGTTTCTTAAATAGTTTAAACTTACTAGAAGATCTGTGGATCTACTCCTAGTGGATCCACTCGAGAGCAACAAAAACATGTCCACACAAAAATTGTAAGAATGCAATGTCAGCTATAAAAATAAAACAAGTTATTTTACCAACAAAATGAGTTTATTTGGGAAGAGCATAGGAGCCACAATTCGGGACAAGCAAACTATGGCAAACCATTGGCAAGTCTGAAGAGAGGCAAGTCAGCTTTTATTATGTTTTAGGAGGAAAAGTGGGAGGGTTGTTTTGAACAAAAGTTCATTGGAGACGAACAAGAATTTGAGGTCGTGGTGGTTTTCTCATCGGCTGCAATTGTGGCTAGTCCATTGTTGCTGAGCATGGAGGGATCTTCTTTCTTTTTCTAAAAAGCAGGAGATGAAATCCCATGTGAAAAGCGTCCTCCCTTGTCAGGACAGTTCTTATCTTCCTTCTTCCTGCTGGTTATGTGGGCTGCAACAAATGGTATGTATGTGACAGCGCCCCCTTCAGGGCTTCCTGACTCCACTTTTTTGGAAAAAATTCTAACGTATTTTTTTATTTTTATTTTTTTATTTAAGTATAGTTGATATACAATATTATGCAACATAGTGATTCAAAAGTCATCTACATTATTAAATGCTCACCCCAACTGGGTACCAGATAGCTACTTTCTGTCAACATAGAATGATGTTTCAGAATTATTGACTATATTCTCTATACTCTACCTTAAATGAGGCTTCCTTTATGCATTTCACAATGTTCTTAGGAACATTATTCATAATAACCAAAAAGTGGAAGCAACCCAAAGCTGATGAGTGGAGACATACAGTGTGATGCAGTCACTGGAATACTATTCCACAATCAGAAGGAACAACCGTTGATACAGGATACAACATGGTTGAACATGAAAGGTATCATGGTAAGAGAAAGATGTCAGATACAAAAGACCTCATACTGAATGGCTCCATTAAATGAAATATTCACAAAAGGTAAATCTATATAGATGGGAGATCATGGATTAGCTGTGCTGAGGTGGGCATGGGGATTGACAGCAGACGGGCATGGGAGAGCTTTTCAAGGTAATGGAAGTGTTCTACATCTGAATTACGGTGATGGCTGCATATCTCTATGAATTTACTAATAATTGTTGACTTGCACATTTGCAATGGGCATGTTTTATGGAATGTAAATTATGCATCAATAAAGCCGGTAAAACTTTTAAAAAGATTTTTAAAGGAGCGAGTCCTGTGTCTACATGCTACAGGAGACATGATGAGCAGACTCAGAAGATATGTTAGGTCCTTGACAAGAAAGGTGTTACCTTCCATCCATTAACCTTAATAAATTAATGTATCATCTTCTTAATTATACAAACAGCACATATTCACATCAGACGACTTAGAAAGTACTGATAATTCAAACAAAAAAGAAAGAAGAAAAAAAATCACACGTATTTCAAGACAACCAGTATTAACACTTCGGCTGAGGCAAACTTTGAAGACTTTTGTAACATCTTGACTAACATATTTCTAAACTTTTGTGTAAGAAGGGAATGGAGATTAATGCCATCTATATTGATTTTCATATACATATTGTAAACATCACTCAATACCAACAAATATATTTCTTTTTCATCTTTTCATTTTTATTGCATATTTTTGCAAAACGTATTCCTACGACATTGCTCTTGGTGGTTCTTTGTCATCGGCCGCATATGTAATTAATACTCATTAATGTGTTGTGTTTGTGGTGATTTACTTTAAAATCCTGTGGTATGACCACTGTGATGTGTGTGTGAGAACAAACTAATACGAACCCTCATCCCAGTCGTGGTCAATTAGCCTATGACATGTCCTAATAGTAAACGACACCTTCAGGTTGACAAAGCAAGGTAAGGAATGTTACAGTAAGTTCTAATTGAAATGGACTCAGTCAGTGGTATTGGAGGCCTAGGGCTGATAGAAGTGGTTATCAGGACCCAATAGCCTGTGTGACTTTGGTATAAAATAGGTGGATCCAAAGGTTTGTGTCTCCATCACAGCAGATCCTACAGCCCTGAACCCTTCTCCATGGACAGCCTCAAGGACGAAATTCCATCCGCCTCAGTGTAAGCGTGGTGGGAGTACGGGTAAGGGTACTTAAGGACATGGAAAAAAGAAAACATCCACAGAAAGTTTGTGCGATTGCTTGCATCTTCTCACCAATGATATCTGTGCATATGGTGGAATTTGATCTGAGATTTTACTTCATTATGAAATCATCACTTAATAGTTAGGTTACAAGAATCAAGACAGAGAATGTAATCCCCATATGCCTTTCATTATTAGAGGCTACCAAATACATACACACCTACCTATACACAAACTCACCCAGCAACTACAGTGACTTGAGTTGGTTTATTGCAGTCATGGCTCAGGGAGGTGTGACTTTTACTATGCTGATGAAAGAGAGGGGTGATTTTTACTATGGTGTAACTCCAGGGGGAAAATCCCAGGGCAAAATACCTCTAAAAGAGAAATCAGTCAAAGGGGAAATAAAGTTAAGAAACCCATTTATTTCTTACAAGCAGTCATCCTGTCTCTCTTGACTAGGCTGCAACAGAAGAGAGCTCCACACAACCTCACCAGTCCAGATAAACCCTCACATACTCTTGTAATTACCTATAGATGAATCATCTCTCCACCCCTTGAAACACCTATTGATATGCAGATGCACTAAAGCCAGGTGAGAGATTCTGAAACTCTTGCAATTTTACCCACAGCCCACCCCTCCAGACATCTTGCCTCACAATCTACATATTTCCCATCTTCCGCAATGGCCCCCATGTGAGAAAACTGGAGCACTGTAACCAGGCTAATAACATACAATAGCAACAGCAATAAAATCATGATGATCCTCAAGCTGGAGGCTACAGCTGGGTTCAAAGTCTTAGGGAGATTAAGTCCATAGCTCGCCCATTCGACAGGCAGTCAGTAGCTGAACAGGTAGCGAGTTCAGAGGAATCATCATATGGCAGCTGCTACCAGGGGGTGCACCCAGGCCACAAGGACTGTACAAGAAAATAACCTTAAGGGCGATAAGACACATGTTTTAATGACACCAGCATAGGGAAATCTTATCCATCAGGTAGGACACATGCAGGAGAGTGGTCTTGTGATAACAGTGGCAGGAACGGGATCTGGTCCTGGTCTAGTAAACAAGACTTTCACGCCACTCCCTGTGGGAGTTACAGATGGGCCAATGTATAGGGCTATGGCTATGGGAGGTACATGACTGGCCATAAAGATAAAACAAAACTTCCCTGTAAGATGCTCTTACCTCCCAGACGTTTTGGGTACACTACCATGATCTTTGGGGGCCACTCTGCTATTACTCCAGGAACACACAGGAGGCCAAATTCCAGGCCTTTTCTCCAAGGTGCCAAAAGGGCCAGCCATGGCCAGTCCATGTGTCAAAATTTCCAGGGTCACGTCCACCCATCAGAGTCTCCAGGTTTTAATGCAGTTGGGGCTGGCAACAGGATATTGCTCTGCTGGCCATCCATATCCTGGCTTCAGTAACTCCTCTTTGGTTTGCACATACAGTTGTGTAGGTGAAGCAGCAATATGTGTTAGCATATCCACAGGGCTCAAGGCTGCTTTTCAAGGCTTCTCATTCAAATGCCTTAGCACTGTCCATAAGTGAACTGACCAGCCCTGTAGACTATTGCTGTCTGACTTTAGGCCAGATTTCAACAAACCATTGTACCTCTCTGTCATGCCTGCCCCAGCAGGGTTATATGGTACCTGAAACTTCCACTTTATTCCTAATTGCTGCACCCATTCTTGTAACACATGTCCAGTAAAGTGGGGCCTTGATCACTCTCAATCACCTGCGGCCGGCCATAGGCTGCACAGAGATGCTCTAGGCACCTTTTGGTGGTTTGCTGATCTGCACAACATGCAGGAAAAGCAACCAACAGGTCAGTAGCCATGTCCACACAAGTCATGGCATACCAATATCCTTCTGATATGGGCAGAAGCCCAATATAGTCTATCTGCCACCTGATCAGGGGTATTGGCCCCTTCACCATTGTCCCATGTTGCTGCAGGACTCAGTGTAAGTCCCTGTTAGTGCACATAAAGCACTCCTTCTGTGCTCTGCTGACTTCTTCAAAGGCCAATGGCAAGCCCCACCGACGGGCTACAGCCCACATTGTCTTTTGCCCCACATGCAACAAATGCTGATGTAACCAGTGGGCCACGTTAGAGGCAGGCTTTCCTTGTAGCCAACGCACCTGGCCAATGTATCTGCTTCATCGTTCCCTGGGGATGCCAAAGGCAAATGGCCGGTCACATGTTATATGGTTACAGTCTTAGTCTGACCAGAAGCCCATAGGTCTTGCCACAACTCTTGCCCCCAAAGGGGCCAGGGATCAACCATCCAGTTGGCATGGTACCATGTCAGCAGCCACAGGGTCAAGCCCCAATAGATGGCCCAGATTTCAGTGCAGACAACTATGGGGGAGGGCTCCTGGGTGATCACGAGCCATACTGCCTGCAAGTCAGCCCATTGACTGCTCTTCCCCTCTCCATCCTCCATCCATATTGTCTCAGTCTTAGGATGGAAAGACACAGCCCTCCACTTTGGGAGCTGCCCACGACTGGAGCCATCTATATACTAAGCATCTTCAGGTATAGGGGCTTTTACCTCCTGATAAGGACTCTCTGCTACCAATGGCTCAAAAGCAAGTTCTTCCTGCTTTCCACTGGTATAGGTCACTGGCCCCAGTAAGCGTTGGAGTTCTCCACTTAAGGGACTAGTAGGGAGGGTGCTGTGCTGCTGTGTACATGCACCTCATTTGGCCAGTGTAGGTGTCTGTGCCACGCCACTCTGTGGCCTTTAGGTCCAGTGTCACACCCACCCCATGATGGGATAGGTGGTTATTACCTTCGTCGGGGCTGTTCCAGTGATGGGCTCCATAGCCAGCAAGGTGTCATACACAGCAGCCAGTTGCTTCTTAATCAAAGTGTACCAGACCTCTGCTCCTTTCCATAGTTGTGACCAGAATCCAATGGGTTGGCGTGTCTGTTCAAGCTGCTGCCGAAGACCCTATCCATAACCATCCTTGGTTACATGAACATCTAGCTCACAGGGCCTTGATGAGTCCATTACACTCAAGACCTCTATGGCCTTGGCTGCTCTCTTAGCAGCAGTAAAAGCAACTGCACATGTCTCATCCCAGCTCCACCTGATGGGCTTTCATACCAACCAGTATATAAGGGCTTCAGAATTTGTGCCAGGTGTGGGATGAACACTCTCCAGTAGCCCAAAAGACCCCAAAACTCTTGTAAGACTGCCACAGTGGTAGGGGTAGGGAAAGCCTGGACCTTGTCTATGACTGCCTCAGGAATAACTTTAGTTTTACCTGACCAGGCAACCCCCAAGAATTTTATAGACAAATCAGGTCCCTGAACCTTGGTACTGTTCACAGCCCATCCTTTCTCCTAGACTGCAACATCAGCAGTCTAGGAACTGCCCCTTCTAAATCTGCAAGAGGATCAGACGTGAGCATATCATCAATGTAGTGATACAGCTGCACCATTAGCAGTTTCTTCCATGTGGCCAAGTCCTGGGCTACAAGTCCATGGTGGGACAAATGGTGGGACTGTGGAAGGACAGTGAATGTCCACTGCCGGCCTTCCCACATGAAGACAAACTGTTCCTGACTTTCCTGTACTATGTCAGTAGAGAAGAAAGCATTAGCAAGGTCCACAACATAATGATCAGTCCCCAGTTCATGGCTTAGTGTGTCCATAAGGACTGCTATTGAGGGGACAGCAGCATGCAAAGAGGGTGTGACTTTATTCAGTTCCCTAGAGTCCACAGTCATATGCCAGGAGCCATCTGGCTTTTTCACTGGCCACACTGGGGAATTGAAAGGACTGTGAGTGGGCTTTATGATGCCCACCTTCTCCAACTCCTGTAGAGTTTCTCCAGTTTCCTTGTGCCCCCCGAGGCAATTTATACTGCTTAGTATTTGTCACTCACTGAGGTACAGGAAGAGCTACAGGTGGGTGCTTAGCATGTCCCCTCAGAACTGCCTTTACCACATGTACTCTCAGTCTGAACTCACCTGCAGTGGTCTGTAACCACAGGCCCTGCAGGATATCTACCCCCAAAATATATTCGGAGATGGGAGAAATATACATGGTGTACTCCTTTGGGGGTAAACGTCCTATCCCCAATGGGATTTGGGCTTTCTTCAATGTAATTGCCTTTCCCCCATAGCCATCTATCACAGCAGGGGCCCCAGGAAAATGCTTAGGGTTGCCATAAATCAAAGAACATTCAGCTCCTGTGTCCACTAGCGCCAGGACACGTTGTACATTCACAGGGCACCAATGAATTGCTAATTCTACATGTGGCCTCTGGTCCCCACCACATCCCCCAAGGTGGGGACTTTTGACTCCCCTTCAGTTGAACTGCAATGCCCAGTCACCCTCCTGTGGGGGTGAGGGCCCAGGCAGAGCCTGAGTCCTGTCCCCCAAGAAGTCTTGCAGGGACACAGGCCGGACATGGGCTTTGCATCCGGCTTCTGTGTCCTGGACCTCCGTGGCCGGAACTGCTGCCCTGGATTTAACTGGTGCCATAGTTCTAACAAGATCCTATTGGGCTGCCCATCAAGTTTTTCTTTCACTACACCGGATTTTGTCAAATCAACCCACATCTGGGTCCTCGAGGCCTTCATGGGGCCCTCTGCACCTCTCCTTTCAGTCACAGCCCATACTTCCTTCCAGGGTCTTGTTGTTTCAACCTCCTCCAGATCTGCTAAAGTACGAGTAGCCCACTTATGGGCTGCCCTAGGTGGGGGGCAAGAATAGTCATTAGGGACCCAAAGAGACATGGGGGAGTTGTATGCAGCACCAGATTTCTCAATCCTACAGTGAACAACTCCTCATTAGAGGCCTGGGGGACCGTATTATAGATGATATTTTTCATGCTCAATTCCCACAACACCTGCTGGAGCTCTGCATACGTTTTCCAGCTAGTGGCGAAGTATGGTAAATCACCCTGATTAGGCCAAACTGCCCTGATGGCTGCTGTCAGTCAATCCAGAAGCACCCGATTCCCTGAGGTGTGACGGGCACTTTGCAACCGCTGCCACAAAGAAGGGTGAGTCGTCAGGGAAGTCAGTCTCATTTCAGAATCTGACATAACAATGTTCTCCACCCCCATATCCCAGAGACGTAAAAGCCGAGGTCCCGATGGCTTCTGCCCATACCGGACGCTCCTGTCCACCAGCTCGTCCTGGGTACAGGGGCGGGGCACAGAGTGCTCCAGAACCTGGAGAGCGGGTGGCTCTTCCCCTTAAGGAGCCCATGGTTGCTGTGTTTTTACTTTCTTATTTACAACAGGGTGGGCCTTTAATACAGGAGAGGCTGGGGCCTCAGGCGGTGGCTCTTGGCCCCACCCCCCCATCCTCTCCTAACAGCACCTCTGGGAGCTGAAGGCACTGGTCTTTCCTCCCCTCCCCCGTGACCTTCTGCAAAGCAGACTCTCCTGCTGCCTCCCCTCTTGCTGCTGCTAAGGAATTTTCTAGGATCGTGACTCATCCTCTCAATAACTGTCTCTCTTCCTTAAGGCATCCCATAGGTCATTGCCCAGCTCCTCCAAGAAACGTTCAAGTGTGTACCTCTCCTGCCGAAGTCTCTCTTTTCGATAACCCTCTCTCTCTCTCCTCGATAACACTTTCCACTATCTCAACAAAATGCAAGCTGCTACACGGCCACTCAGGGCCTCTAAGCAGTCTTCTATCTGATGGAGGACTAATTCTGCAACTTCCAGTGTCTCCACTCTTCCCCAATTCTGGGGAGGGCCCCACCTCTCTAGAAGGTGCTTTACCCTAGACCAATTCCCCACTAGGGGCTCCCCAAGTGGAAGCCCCACATATAGGCGGTTCCTGAAAAAAGCTGCACCCTCTACCACTGCAGCCACTGGGGCCTCCCCATTATCCCTAGAGTCAGCCCACCCTAGGGTCACACCCATTTAGAGAGATTTCAGGTTCAGAGGTCCTGCTGACTACCGCCAGTTGTAACCTCAGGGGAAAATCCCAGGGCAAAATACCTCTGAAACCAAAATCAGTCAAAGGGAGAAATAAAGTTAAGAAACCCGTTTATTTCTTGCAAGCAGTTATCCTGTCTCTCTTGACCAGGCTGCAACAGAAGAGAGCTCCACCCAACCTCTCTGGTCCAGATAAACCGTCACATGCCCTTGTAATTACCTATTGATATGTAGATGAACCACCTCTCTCCACCCCTTGAAACACCTATTGATAGGAAGATGCACTAAAGCCAGGCAAGAGATTCTGGAAATATTGCAATTTTACCCACATATGGTAATGAATGGACTCTGTGGTGAAGTTTGGGTCAATTTCTCCTCATACTGCAACCAGCCTATAGTTCGAGATAAAACTAGCCCGTCTGTTATTGATCGTCTCACTCCACATCCCAGGAGAACAGCTTACACGAATTGGTAGAACAAAAGCAAGCATTTAGTTGAATGTAAAACACCAACACAAGTCCCCTCCCCATTCCCTGCTCTTGTCTGCCTATCTACCTACTGTAACAATACAATCAAAAGGAGAGAGGGTTTTGAGTAGCTGGAAAAGAGAAAAGACTGTTCCCTAGAGTGAAGATGAAAAACAAGGGGAAGGGTAAGATGACTGAATTGGGGGTTGAGCACCTGCAGAAAGAAGGCAGAGATATCTGGAAGGTCTTTTCAGAGCTGAGAGCATTCAGAAGTGTTAAAACACAAAATTAAAGTGAGTAAATGTGAAGATCTAATTGGCTTTATTAAATTATGACTCTGGAGCATGCCATCTAGCAAGTGGAAAGATGCTGGAGGAATTGGGCAAAAGAAGTATTTTTTTTTTTTAGGAGGGAGGGTAGGGAAAGAAGTTATTAACAAAAGAGAAGGATTGTTTTAGGCAAGGTCACCCTCCCTTTGGAGGACAGCAAGGTGTCTTATCATGCAGATGACCTCATCTTCTTTTGAGGGGGAATAGAGAGGGCTCATCTGACAGATTGCCTCACTGGTGCTGACCAGAAAATTCCTGATTGACTGCTGAAACTACATTTCTGGGAGGCTTGAAATTGCAATTAGGTTTAGGTAGGTATTAAGCTCCGGTTTGGTGATTTGGCCTATCGAAAGTGATTCCATGCTGAGCCTGCATTTTTATTTTTCAACAGAAGGCAAGGAATAGCTGGAGGAGGAGCCAGCCCCACAAGAATCCTCAGACACATTAGAGGGCTTTATGAAGGCTGGTCTAGTTCAATAATATGGGATTCCCATTCTTCTCAAACCATGTGCTAGCCCACTCTAAACTCCCATGGTGGACAAATCCAATATACTGTTCCATGCTACCAAATGCATGTAGGGCAATCAACTAAGAAGGTTGATGTATGGAGGATCTCTTAGCTTTCAAAATAATGCAGCCATTTAAATCACCAACTGAAGTGAAATAGTTTAATTCTATTATCCTATGGAATTCCTAGAAAGTATTCTATGGTAACATGTAAAATACCAGGGAACAAGGACTCTTTGGGAAAAGCCACTATAGTCAAAGACTCTGCTAAGAATTGGCAGCAATAGCTAAAAGACAGAAATCATTAGTCTCTTTCTCTTTATTTCCAGATCATTTGCCAGTTTCCCAGCACCATTTGTTGAATAATCTACCCTCTACTTACTGATCTGAAATGCCAGTTTCATCATGAAACACATTCTCATATGGTCTCGGATCTATTACTGAGTTTTGTATTTCATTTCTTTTTACTCTCTGTGAAGTTCAGAGTTTGAGCATATCTTTAAAATCAAGCTAATTACAGAATTTAGATCTTTAGCCTCCCTATTTTTGCCTAGTGATCTGTCAAAGATTTAAAGAGTATAATAACTTCCTCACCACCATTCTGTCAATTTCTCCACGAGTGTCAAATATTTTGCTTATATATATTTTGATGCACCGTCATTCCCCAGACAGAAGTTGAGTTAGTTATATATTTGTTGTGGGTGGCATTTGCTCTCCTTGGTTCTTGTCCCCAACAAAACAAAGAATTGAAAGGCAAGAGACACAATAGCTAAGCAGAGGGAAAGTTTTATTTGAATACACTCCAAGGGAGTAGAGGGCCAGAGTCAAGGGAAACAAAGGCCCTGGTTATTTAGGGGAGGGTCTCTTTACCATGTCCTAGCCAGTGGGTGCCTCTTTGATTGACAAGGTGAGGTCATTTGATTGACAGCTCTAGTTACACACCCATCCCTCTCAGGGTGCATGTCTTTTTCCAAAAGCACACAGAAAAGCCCACGGGGTGGGGAGCAAAACCAAATGTAAATTTTATTTCAATGAGATTATGGTGAGGTGTGGTTATGTGCTATCATATTTTTGTTTGATTACACCTGTGTGGTGATCTGGTTGGGACCAGTTTGGCCTGGTCCCCATAGCAAGGGAGTTATTCCCCTGCAACACCTTTGTTGTCTTCAAGTGGGACTCCCTAACTGGGCATGGTTTGGGCCATTCGTTCCTTGATCATCTTCCCCTTCCCTAGCTGCTCATGTCTATCTTTCTACCTAACATAGTGTAGCTACAGGAGTTGGGGTTCCCTGCCTGGGGCAAGTTCCCTATGAATTCAATGAGACTAAAGGGAAGCAAGGGCGAGGGGTCGGATATGAAAGGGTTTATTCTCATGGCTCAGTCTTTCCCCCTGTGGTGCTCTGCTCTGAACCACCGGCCCCTTGGCTCTCTCCACCAGCACTGCCTGGGGTCCCACCTCTCGCTGGGCTCCCAAGATGTCTCTCTCTCTGGCTGCCTCACATTCTCCTTCCCTTCACCCCTTTCGCAGGAAGGAACTCTGTGGGCAGGTCCCTGGTGACTGGTGGATAACTGACTAATTACATGCAAGGAACAGAGGGGAGGAGAGAATGGCTGCTTCCTCTCCACCCATTACCCCAGACTGGCAATCCCATGTCTGACCAGCAGCTCTGCTGCTGGTAAACATCACACTGATGTGCAATAGGCTCTTATATGTATATATAATGGACACTATCAAGGCCAGGTGGGAAGTCTGATTGAAAACTTCCATTCTCCCCATACACAGTCACTGTAAATTGTAATTTTTATTAAAACAAAATGAGGCATCCAGTTTTAAAACCATAGAGAAAAGATGATTTGGTGTCTAGTTTTTTAAAAAAAATCATTCCAAACAATAAGGAGGAACTGAAAGCTAAATTCCATCTTTGACGAAATCAGATTTCTACAACCCCAAACAATGTAACTTTTATGAAGAGAAAGCATGAATGGATGACTGCTAAATGACTTAGCAATAAGAGATGGCCCATCCTGCTTACATAGATGGGAAACTGGCAAGAAACAGGAAGCATTGCCTAGCTGACACTGGAAAGCCTTACGAATTGGAGAAAGAAAATACCAAAGACACCAGGGGTTAAGGTAGGGAGGACAACCAGAGGGTTATTTGAAAAGTCTTTTTATGGGGAGCAATTTGACCCAACATCCCCTATCTTACCCACAGCTGTCCTTCACAGTCAGAGAATTATCCCCAATATAAAGCAAGAGACAAATACTTATTAACTATTGACATCTTCAGGCTCGTGATTCTTTCTTCGGCTGACTCCATCAAAGGCATTTTTCATCTCTGTTACAGTGTTTTCAATCCCTAACCTTTCCTTCTCATTCTTTTTTAGAGATTTCCTCTCTCAGCTTATATTACCTCATGTTCTTGTATGTTTTCCACCTTTTCCATTAGAACCCTTAGCATATCAAGCATTATTTTAAGTCCCCAGTCTAATAATTCCAACATCTTTGATGTATGTGAGTCTGATTCTGATGTTTGCTCTGTCTTTTCTGTCTGGTTGTTGTTGTTTGGTTTGCTAATTTTGTCTTTCAGTATGCCTTGTCATTTTTTTTGTTGTTGCTAGTCAGAAATGATATACTAGAGAAAAGGAACCTGGTACTGATTCCTTCACAGTGTCCTTCTCCTGAACTTCAGCTCCAGTAAGTTGTGATTCTCTGTCTGCCTGTCTCCCTTTTCCATTTGGGGGTCAGCAGTTTGCCCTATGATGTCAGTTTTCTGATACATCTAAGTTGTTGATTTTCGATGTGTTTTATCTTTTCTCTTATTGTGTAGGTGGGAGAGATGACTTGCAAGCTCTTTACATGTTACCCCAGAAATCCAAAGGAATCTTGATTTGGAATTTTATTCATCAGGAGTTTACAAACAATAATTAAGGAAGCTAGTGTTAGAATTTTAGAATGAGAGCTTTTAACCAGTCATTTTGATTGCTTATTTAGTGAATGACAGGAAAGAACTAGAATTTTGCCTTCAAATGAGGATGTTTAGTTAAATCCAGTCCTTTTCGTATAGACACATAGAACTTTAAAGGACTTTCCTTCCCATTTGACAGATAAGCACAGCTGGGTTTGGAGAGGTAAAGTGATTTTCATGATCACACAGCCAGTGACAGACTTGGTGTTTGAGTCCAGGTCTCCTGACAGTCAATCTGGTGTTTTTTCCATACCTACATTGTCCCCCTGGCTTATGCTTCTGAAGACCTTGGGGGTCCTTCAACCTTCATTCAGAGAGATGAGATCATCATAACAGCAAAAAACCTGGAGGAGGGGCATGCATGACCTTACTGGGGGGTGGGAAGACATGGAGGAAATGCTAAGGTGATTCAGAGGCAGTAAAAAGCATTCTGAGTGGAGGAAGATGTGTTTTGAAAAGGAAAAGGGATGTGACGGCTATAGGAAAGTGAGAGTCACCTTCCTTCTTACACCCTGGAGTTTAGCATCCTGCCTAAATCCAGACAATTGTCTGCACACTGATGCCCTCTTGTGGTTTGAAGAAAGAGATTCTTTTCCCAAAACTTGACTACAGCGGGAAACTTCAAGATTGAGCCCTTGTGGTGGGGGGGAAGTACCTTTTCCGTCCCACTCTTTGGTTCAGAAATTTGTCTAACCAGGCTTTTTCTCCAGATATACCCTTTAACTCTTTTTATTAAATGATCCAGATACGTTTACAAACATAAGTGAAGGAGAGCATTACCCCATATGGAAGACTATATGCACCTAAATGTCAGCATGGGGAAAGGGAAGCCATAGAAACACACAGAAAACACACAGGGTTGTGCATATGCAAACACACACATTTGGATATGTAAATACACACAGTGGATGAAGGCTTTGGGGGCCCTCAAGGGTATAGAATTTGGGAATCTCCCTTTCATGAAAAGAATGAATAAGTACAAACAGAAAATTAAGTACAGAGCCTTGGAAGAGCCTGTTCATCAGCTTCTAATCCTCACCCACACCCACCTGCTTGTGCACACGCACAGGAAATGAAGGCATAAAACACAGTTATTTTTATTTTTTACTATTATGCTTGAAATTCTATATAGACTGAGCGTGGTCCACCTCCGTCAAGTCACCTTGGAAGGCTGCACACATATTCTTATGATGTCCATCATTATTTTAAATGTATCTGGAGCTGTTTCTTCGGATTACCTTCAGATCCTGTGGCGTAGTCTTTGCATTATCATTGCTGATGCCAACTTAGATCCTTTAAGTGCAGATTTTTTTTCCAATAGGAAAATTCACAAGAGCGAATCCTGAAAAATACTAAGAGGATAACCAGGCTGGCTGATGCTGTTTCTGGTCAATGGTAAAGGGTCTTTTTAAGAACTCTCAAATTCCTTAGGTCTCTCATGGTTTCTACACTATCCTGTGAAGAAGCTTCCCTGAAAAGGAACTCCAAAATGTATTTAGCTGTGAAAAATCACTGGACCAGGTGTACATATGTGGTGGCCATGAGAATGTGCCTTGCTGTCTTCCAACTACAGGAAGGACAACTTAGCAGGGCCAGCTGTGGAGCTGTGAAACCCATGTCCTGTACACAAGAAGGCCAGGCTCCCAGAGGCTGCTCCCAGCTCAGACATGTGTGCAGCAGGGACATGAAGTCAGACTCCTGTGATGGTCACCTCTGGCACAAAAACATCCCAAGACGTGTCTGACAGCTGACAGGGTTTGACTCTACCTTGGGCTCCATTCCTGGAAAAACGAATAAGAAAGCCTGGGTGCTCTTTCTTTGGTGCCAGCAGGAAATTCAGACCCCATTAGCCCCTGCCCCTTCACAGGAGCTCCCACCTGGCCCCATCCCCTTACCACCATCAATTCCTGGTCAAACTCCTTCCTTCATGGCTCCAGTCATGTCGGACCCGTGTGAGGGACCTTACCTGCTTCTTCCCAGAGACCTTAATGATGCAGGTAGGAAGTCTTTCCACAGGTTCTTGGTGAGGGTGTGGCATCATCTGTTTTGACATCCAAACCCAATATTTTGGGGGGAGAGGTGTCCATCTATCTTTGAAGGGTGGCCACAATAGTAACAAAATGTTGTCAGCTCCCAAATGTTGGAATTGGCTACTTAGGTCCACGACTAGGAGCAAGTGTCGCTAAATACCCCATGTTCTTACTTGAGAGGGTCACCGGCTATGTGGTCAGCCCCCTCCCTTCAGGGTGCATAGAACGATGCCGTTTAGTGAAGTTAACACTTCCCACCCACCCCTCACACACAACTGTAATGGAAAAGAAAGGCTGAGAGGGAGAGGAGGTGGCATTTTGAAGGAGTGTCATGTTTGTGAAAAGTAGCTCTTGCTTTTTCTCCCCAAAGTTAAGAGAGAGAGGTACCAGGAGAATCAATCATAAAGTGGAAAATGCCTAAACCATATCTCCCTCGGCTGAGTTGGGAACTGGAGGTCATTTTGTCTGAAAGCTGACAAGGTAATGGATTGGCCAGATGCCACTGCACGGGCCTCTCAGCGGTAATGGCAGAGGGAAGGTATGGCTGAGGTAGGGTATGCCGGCTGGGGAGCACATTTCACGTGGCAAAGACGTATACATCTCCTGAGAAGGATAAGGGTAGATGACTCCAGACAACTTGAAGCTGCTTTGGCCTGTAGGCACCTAGCGTGGTGTGGGAGACCCATAAGCAATGTGTGATGGGCAGAGGGCACCAAGTGCCAGCCGGGAGGAGGAAGAGGAAGGCATCACAACTGAGAGACAAATCAGGTAATGGGTAGGGGGCAGGGCCATCTAAGGCTCTTGGAAACACGAACAAATGTCCTCCCCGTGAAATAACCAGCATTCCTTAGGGAACTTGTCACACAGGGAGGACTAATGGCCCCTGGCTACTCAGTGTCAGAGAAGAAACAGTAGCCAACAGGAAGAAGCGATTTTCCCACCTGGCAGCCAGTAAGGGGACACGTGTCGCCCCCTCCCTCCGCTGAGCCCCAACGCCAGCTGGTACTTACTCCCCTCTATATTCAAGCCCCTGCTGTGGGGGGAAGCAGCTGGGGGTGGGTGAGAAGGGCTTTGAAGTGATTATGGAATTAGCAATTTAAAATAAACAACACTGAATCTAAGAGAAAGGAAGCAAGAATGATCTAACAACCAAAAGTGACCACGAATTAGAGAATTCCACTGCGATATCAAGAAGGGACTCCATCATCAAGTGAGGGGGGTGGGGGGGGAAAGCCTGATGAAACTTAAGGAAGAACAGGAACGGGAAAAACAAAATGACTTCAGGTTTCTGTTCCAGTGAGTTGATATCCTCCCTAGGTCAGTTACATACAATATTTAAAAATACAAAAACGCAATTAAAGGAAATAATTCAGCATCGCCTATAACCTGATGCCCACCATGTGTACCCGTGGTTAATTGCTCTCACCTATGCAGACAATGTTAATGAAACTGTAGGTAATGCCCCTTATCTCCAGCCTCTGTGATGAGCTGACTTGTTCTTCCCTCTAGAATAGCAGTCCTCACACTCCAGCTTGTATCTCTCAATTTAAAATCTTACCTTACTAGAAAAAAACAAAGCTGTCCTTTTCCTCTCCTTTCGGAGAGTCTGGGGAAGAGAACGGCCCTTGGCTAAGAATTTAATCTAGCTCTTTCAAGAAGTAATTACAAAGCCCCTGTAAAGTCTTTGTGTAGGCCGGAGAGCGGTTCTTAAGAGGCATAAAGCTGGAAAATGGGCCCATTTCTTATTTGCTACAGGCGCTGGGGGGGGTCACAGTTTGAAAGGGTGAGGGCACCAACTCTGTTCCAAGGTAAATTACGTAGGTGTTAATTACACTTAGACAGGAGGCTTTCCAATCTATAGGGACTTAGAAGATTTCTATTCCACATTATGGGTTTAGACTGTAATATTTCTGATAATTAATATTTATCGTTGGGAAACGGTGTGTGTGTGAGCTGAAAGTGGAATTGGAAAGAAACCCCACAGCTCTCCAATGAGTAGTCAGCAGGATAAGGATTGTCTGCCGCTCACAATGGGGACCCCTAGGGGGCGGGACAGGAGTGTCCACATCAACCCTGGACAACTCTGGGGGGCTGGGGGTGACAAAGGCCACCTCCATTCTCCCTGGGATACTGTCTTAAATGGAACCACCCAGAGCTGGGTGAGTGTTCTGGGGGCCGAGGAGTAGTTGCTGGATCAGGGTCAGCCTCCGGTGTGCACAGGCAGGCTTCCTGACTCAGGAGTGAAGAGTCACAGGAAGGAGAGGAGAAGATTGAGGACGAGGCTCCCAAACAGGGCAGCACAGCCAGGTACTGGGGACCCCACGAGGGCATTCCCTGTGCGGGGGTGAACTTCTGCGTGTTTTTTTCTCACGCACATATTAGAGTTTTTAGTATCTGTGCTCCTCTGTGATGTCCTTTGGTCACTACAATCCTATGTAACAGTTGATAGATATGTTGACATACAGCTGATAAATACATATACTATATATATGCATTTTATATAACATACTATTTATACATATATTTTATATGTACAATAGATTATATATACCTGTATTAAAAGTGGCGTTATGAAGGACAAAGGAACAGACAGGAGGGACTGCCCTTCTGTGGGTAGCTGTGCCCTGGGAGAGGCACCCTACCAGGCCAAATGTGCTTC
Source organism: Smutsia gigantea (assembly GCA_032199065.1). NCBI lineage: Eukaryota > Metazoa > Chordata > Mammalia > Pholidota > Manidae > Smutsia > Smutsia gigantea. The sequence continues at coordinate 495,692 of JAVSCE010003424.1, read as the reverse complement.
CCAGCAAGATGCTCGGGCAGCAGAGACGGAGCTGGGAGCTGTGGGAAGGAGCACAGGCTGTTGCAAGGAAGGCCTGAGAACCAGACCCTGCTCGCTCCCCGGGTGGTGAGGCAGAAGTGACCTCTCCAAGTGGTCAGAGGCCGAGGTCTTCATTGCTCTATTCATGCTTCAAGGCCATCTTCCCCAAAACTGGATCCTTTTTAAAAATTGTTTTATTTCACTTTATTTTTTTTTAATTGAACTTAGTTGCTATACAGTATTATTGGTTTCAGGTGTACAACATGGTGATTTGCCTGTAATTATATGCATTACAAAGTGCTCACGATGGTAAGTGTAGCTGCCACCTGTCATCGAATGCCACATCCTTCACTGAGCCTTCCCTGAGCTAACCAAGCTAAACAGAGCCCCTCATGCCTTGATCGGAGCCTCTCTTATGGCACTTCGCAATTTCTACTTTAGACTATTTATGCAGGAACTCCTAGCCCAAACACCTCTGGCTCGCCCTCACTTCCCCCAGGCCCACCCACTCCTCCCTCTTGTCTACCTGCCTTCTGCAGCAGGACACTGAGCTGCGCGCAAACCCCCCAGATGCCTGTGCCCACTAGTTTCTGTGGGCCAGTGGAGGGTTCTCACAGCAGGTGGGAGGGAGAGGTATTTTGTCCCTTAGCTCTTTCCCTGGAAGGGCTTCTCAAGGTGGCTATGTCTCTTAAGGTAGCTGACACTAGGAGACTAGCCCCTCCTGCTTCTGTATCTACCGTCTGCCTCAGTGCTGTAGGGCTCAGGAGGGCGATACCTTACCTCCGCAAGCCCAGGTAACCACACTGCTCCTGGTGCTTCCCCTATATTCCTCAGCTTATCTTGCTCTGTGGATATCAAAAGTCTCCAGTTGGGACACTGCCTGATATAATTCTGTACTAAATAAATTGAAGGCATACCACACTATGTTTGAAGTATGCTTATATCTGCACCGTGGCTAACACAGTTGCAATAACCTCTATTACAGGTGCCCAATCCCCATTTGTTCAGTCAGTAATATGCTGACCTGTCTACCTCTAGAACGTTTTCTCAACCTCGGTCCTGCTGACGCTGTGGGGAGGGTGGCTGTGTGTGTGTTTGGGGGTGGGGGTGGGGTTGTCCTGTGGATTGTAGGTTATTTGGCAGGACCTCTGGCACCTCCCCCCAGGTTGTGGTAACCCAAGATGTCTGCTTCATGGCCAAATGCCCCAAGGTGAAAATCACTCCCCCGTGAGATTCACTGGCCCAGATATTTGCTACTCTTGTCCCTGCAGCATTCATGTTACAAAAGAATGGCATTATTTCATAACAGTTCATAATCTACATGTATGTGTACACACATGCACACATGTGTGGATGCACACATCAGGATCCCCACACACGAAACACTCAAAGACACATAATGTGACATATATAAACATATATGCACACATGCAAAATGCATTTGAAAGGAACTTTCAAAGTTAGAAAATCACAGACATCTTTTCTCATTTTTAAAAACAAAATCTTCGTTATCCAGTGGGAAAAAAAAATCACCCACAAATTGGAGATAACATTATATGAAATATCTTTGACCTTTACAGAGACTCATGTGCTTAGATCCTCCTAAGCTCATAGGCATAAGTATAAATGCAGAAATGCTAAACATAGTCCATGAAATGATGAAGAGAAATGATGTGTTTCCAGGTATGATGGGGAGATCACAGGTACCTAATGACCACCCTTCCCCCAACCCCCAGATATTCACTGAAACAACCAAGAGCTTGCAAGCACAGAGATGTATTATAATGTCTTTTAGTTTGCTGCATGCAAGACAAGTGTGCTATGGGGCCTCAAGTGTCTAAAAGCCACTACTTTGGCCTCAATATATTATCTCAGGTTTCATTCACCTTCTTCCCCCTTTGGTATCCATTTGCTTCCTCTCTAGTTCTTTTATTCTCTCCCACCAATGGACACTGTGTTACAAATCCAGTTGTTGTGGAGCTTTCCCAAGCCAGAACACCAGCTCTAATGACCAAATGTGTACATGCTCTGCCTTTCCCAGGTCAGAAGGGCTGAAAGTATTGTGGTACTATTTGGAAAAGCATTTCAAAGTCCTGGGTGGATTGTAGGTGAAGGAGAAAACTCTCCCAGGGTTTTTTGGTGCCTAGAACTGAGGAAACTCTGTTTTAAGACTCAAATAAGCAGTTTAAAATGGAGCTGCCAAATCAAGCAGGACTGGGCAGGGAGGAGGAGGCAATGTATGACACCACTGAGACCTGCCACCGTGGAGCCGTCAAACAACAGGCATGGAATCAATAAGAAGAAAACCAGGATAATTCTTGAGCTCCAGGAAGTTCTAGAGGCAAGCACAAACATCTGGGGTGGCTTTTAATGTTGTTCCCAAAGCAGCTGATGAGAATGTGCTGGATTTAAAAGGACAATAATGTAAGACCAGCCACAAAAATAGCAAGCAACCTAATGGTTCTCCACCACTCAGAGGCACCCAAGTGAGACTTCGAAAGTGAGTAAAGAGGCAGGTGTGGACCATCCCTTCCACAGAGAAAGTAGCAGCAATGGCTCTCTAAACATGGCAAAGGCGATGAGTTCTGCTCCCTGTTTCACACCCATAATTGTTCCTGGAAATTTAGCTTTAAAATCTGTTTCACCAGCCTTTCCAAAGATTTCCAAGTTAATTAATACCCTATAATAAATTCCTTCCAGCTTAAAATAAATGGAGAAGATAATATGGTCTACAACTACAAATACAGTCATCCTTGGATTTTAATTCAATCTGTGTGTTGTCCTGAAATAACACACTATATAGAAAATGGAAGTTCCATGGCCAGAACCCTCACCTGATCCTAATCAACTTTCCCACTATGCACGTGCAATGATGTAATACTTAGCCTATGGGCAGGCAGCCGGCTTACACAAGTGTTGGCAATGAGCCATTATTGCCTGTGTTACTATATATAGAGCTCCTCCCAGTGTGTGGGGCAGAAGCTGGAGTGGAGGCAGGGACAGAGACTAACTTGCTGCATGCGGATGTGATTCTAGCACTCGACCTGGTCCTGTGAGAATAAAGCTTGGTATAAACCCTTTAATCCCCAACACTCCATTGTCACCATTTGGTTTCATCAAATCCAGAGTGAACTTGCCCAGAGCTGGGAACCCTCTGACATCACACACACTCTCCACTAGCATGACCTTGAAAAAGACGTGAGTGCTTTTGGACTTTCATCCTCTGGCCAGCCCCCATGTGGAAACAGGGATGGCAAACTTTATCATCTTTTATTGGAGAATGGATATTGTAGAGGTGAAAGCTTATAATAACTTGGGACTTTCTCATTTGGATGAATAGTCAGTATTGATTAGTATAAGCCAATACAGACCTGTGGCGATAGAGATTGAACTATTATCATTTCCATTTATCCACACTTTATGCAATTGAATTTTTAGTCTCAACTTACTGCTTTATGATAAGAAGTACATATATACAGGCAGACCACATTGTATCGTGCTCCACTTTACTGAGCGTCACAGACATTGTGCTTTTTATAAATTGAAGGTCTGTGGCAACCCTGCATAGAGCAAGTCTATCAGCCCCATTTTTCCAACAGCATCTGTTCACGTCACCTCTCTGTGTCACATCTTGGTAATTCTTAGAATATTTTGAACTTTTCCAGTATTGTTATATTTGTTATGATGCTGTGTAATCAGTGATTACAATTTGCTGAAAATGCAGACGAGATGGTTAGTACTTCTTAGCAATAAAGTATTTTTAAATTAAGGTAAACTGTTTTTAGACATAATGCTTTTGCACACTCAATTGTGTGCAGTATAGTGTAAACATAACTTCTATATGTACTGGGAAACCCAAAAATTCACTTGACTTACTTTTTTTGCATTCTCTGCTGCTCTGAGATTTTTCCCGATCCCAATTCTTGATCTGCTTTCCTGGCTCACTCCCTGCTCACTGTCCAGCTGGCCTGCAGTGGGCATGGTGGTGTTCGTCACGGCATCCACTCTTGGCGTACCCCACACTCCATTCTGCTTCCTGACACTATTTCCTGGTTTACCTGCCAGCTTTCACAGAATCCCAGCTTCCCTTTTGCTCCCAGTGACCAGCAGGGACCAAAGGTACTGAGGAAACCCAGCGTTATGGGAGTCGAGTGACTCGTCCAAGTCCTTGCAGCCGGTTACAGGCAGATCCGAGGGCTGATTCCTCATCCAGCCTCACTCTCTGTGGTGATATGCTCTATCCAAGACCAGCAACCTGCAGCTATGTATAGCAACTTCAGTTGTAATTGCTGAAACTTAGAAGAAACCACGATGTCCTCCAGGAGGTGAATGGATAAATACACTGCAGTACATCCAGACAAAGGCATATTATTCAGTGCTGAAAGAAATGAGCTATCAAGCATGAAAAGACATGGAGGAACCTCAGCTGCATATTCGTATGTGAAAGAATCCAATCTGACAAGGCTACATATTGCATGGTTCCAACTATATGACGTTGTGGAAAAGGAAAACTAGGGTGACAGTAGAAGCTCACTTGTTGTCAGGGGTTACAGGGAGGAAGGGATGAATAGATGGCGGATAGAGGATTTTTAGGGCAATGAAAATTCTCTGTGTGTTACCATAATGGATCCATGTCCTTATACATTTGTCTAAGCCCATAAAATGTACCCAAGAAGGAACCCTAATGTAAACGAGGGACTCTGGGTGATAATGACATGTAGATTCATCAGTTGTAACAAGCATCCCACTCTGGTGGGGGATGTTGGCGGTCGGGGTGGTGGGGGGAGACTGTGTGTGTTGCTGGGAGGGGCAGGGGTATGTGGGAACTCTCTGTGCCTGCCTCTCAATTTTGCTGTGAACCTAAAACTGCTCTAAAAATTGTTTTATTAGAACAACACCAACAGTAGAAAACAGTCTTCCCCAAAGTGACCTACTGTTGGGTCTGGAAAAAGAGCCTCAGAGGATTCATGCTTCTGCGATTTCCTTCCTGGCATTTTTCATTAGCCGGGAAGCGGCATCGCTTTCCAGGCTAGGAAAGGACGGCTAGACACGTGTCTCTTCTCCCCTTGATGTGCATGGCGCTTGGCTGTTTTCAAAAAGCTTGCTGTTCCCTCAGTAGAATTGGAGTGTCAACAAATACTACGGGTTTTTATTGCCAGATCACTATGAGTCTCACTATAGGACCTCAGTGGGTAACATGGTTCCAGGAAGCACCTCCCCCATTCCTTGATTTGGGTCCAAAAGGTGCAGTGACTTCAGGGACCCAAACTCTACTTTCTGTAGCCTGTGCTTTGAAAGACTTCCATGGGGAGAAAGACCAGCTTAGGGACACCCTCCCTGCCTTGTCAAAGTCAGGGAAAAGAAACCAACTTTTTTGGGCCCCTGCCACGTGTTAGGCTCCGTGCCAGGCACTTGACATGCTTTATTTTATCGAATTCTTATAACAACCCTACAGCACGATATTGTTCCCATCTTAACAGCTTAGGAACCAGAGGTTGTTAAATACCAAACACGCTCAGGTAGTGAGCTGGAGAGAGGGAAAGCAATCTAAGCCTGTCTCACACAACCACACTTACATGAAAGAGTCTTTGTCTGGAAGGGACTGAGAGTCAATGATCTGAGGCCTGCGGTTCAGGGAAAAGCGTAGCGGGATTCAAGTCTCGTCCTCTGGAGGACGGCTCATTTCTTGTTAGCCATTCAGCAATTCAGCCAAAAAGGAGAAGAGGCTGGTGTTTCCCAGCCCTTTAGTGGACACCCACAGTCAGAGCTCCTAGCACATTCCTGGGCTGACCTTTGGTGACCCCTTCCTCTGGCAAGGTCGCCACCGATGATCAGTGATGGCTCAGGTGTGCCTGGACTCTTGGGAGTCTGCCTTCTTCTTAGTTTTGATCCCCTTGGGAACCTAGAGCTGTGAGTCTCAGAGGTAGGTGTAAGACCTTTCACCGGCTAACCTTGTAATAAAACTGTGTGGCAGCCTGCAGTAAGCATGTTTTTTTATTCTGATCCTTTGACATGTGGGGCCTCACTGATCCAGCTCTGTGACTGAGAGGCTGCCCCTCCCAGGACTAGGCAGCCTTGGAGAAAGCAAACAAATCTCAGAGTGTAGCTTCATTATGCAGACTAACCAATCCGAGCTCATGCTCTCTAATTACCTCCTTTACTGAGCTCTTATTCTCCAGACCACCATCCACCTGCCCTAATCACCCGGCTGGAGGCCAGGTACCAGACAACTAGAATAGCCCCTACCCGCAGAGCCTGAAAGTGTTCAAACTAGCCGATCCTGAGCCTGTTTTACCCTGCCTCACCAATTCTTTCCTGCAGAAACCATAAAGGCTTTTGCCCACATTTCCCTTTTGTTCCCCCTGCTTTCCAGCCAGCCCCGACGTGGCCCTGAGTTGCAGGTCATGTGTCCTATTTCTAGGGATCTATGGGTACAAAATCTTCTTTTATGGCAGTCATTTCTGTGTCTGCGTGTCTTACCATACCTGATTAAAACAAATCCTAGGTACAATTTAAAACACAGATACACAGAGGTACTGCCCAATACTAACCTGTTTCACGTATACTCCTCTGGGGGGTCAGGAGCATCACTGATCTCGGACAAATATGAGCTGAGAGCTGATGCTGAGTAGACCAGAGCACACATCGGGCATGCCCCGCTCTGCGGTACCCAGGGGCACCCTGTGAAGAGTAAGGGAGTTAGGGGACTGTTTTGATGGTGATTGTGATATTATGTATGTTCTGTGATGGTTCAGGAGTTTTGGGGGAAAGGTCTGAATTTAGAAAACTTGGAGGCATGCAGAGGGTATTACTGCCGAGCCTCCCAGAGAGTCAAGCATTCTGGGTGTGGGGCTGGTGGTATTTACGCATCTCAGCACAAACCGCTTAGAAAGTGCCTGGGAGGCAGGACCTTCCTGGGAGGGAAGGCTGCTGTGACAGAAGGCACACGGTGGATCCGTCCAGGTGTCTGGACACAAGGCTGCTTTGAGGCTTGCATGACAAAGGCAAGCAGAGAGTATGGAAGGACGGGTTCTCCACTTCTGGGCAGAAGCCAGCTCAGCTCGCGTGCTGAGGATCCACGCAGCGGGGGCAGTGGCTTGGTGAAGATGTCCTGCCTTGAGGGCCTGCAGCCCGGGCAGAAGCAGGAGGCAGCCTCCCGGGCAGAGCAGCTGCATCCTGGAAGGCCCTGGCTTGTGCTGCTATCAACAAGGAGCTCAGGGCAGCAGAACTGAAGAGGGCTACCCATGAGCACCCCAGGTTGCGGGCAAAGGGTGGGGCTTTGGGGAAGATTATGGGGAGTGGACAGAGAGCCAGAGTCAGCAACTCTGATATCCAGTTCACACTAATGCAACCTCGCTTATGAGAACAGGTTGGGATGCCTGGGGACGGGGCAGAGAGTTGAGAAAGCCCTGACAATTACTCCTGTGGGGTTGTTAGCAGATGAGTGAGCCAAGAACACACACAGAGCAGCCCCAGTGCTTGAAGTGGCTTAGATTTCCACACTCTCCTACCCATTAGGACACTTCTCCAAGGTTGCCTTCTGTGAGAAGAATGAGAGGGTCTCCCAGCTGGCTCTGGTAATAATTCATCTGAAACAAGTTGCTTATCCCTTTGATCTGAGAGCAGGAGGCACCCCATTTGGGCTGCTCGAAGGTACTGTGTTCTCACCGGGTCACACCGATTGTACCACGACTTACTAGGAGAGGGAACATATCCATGTCTCTGTTAACCAGTTTGGGGCCAAAGTAATATGAAAACAGTTCACTGGCTGCTGGATAGGTGGTGCTGGGCAAAGGATGTGGTTCTGCTGCTAAATCCACCAGAGCAGAGGTGGTCGGTTCTGGCCACGCTCCTCTCAGCCCCCAAACACTTGCCACGAGCACTCCCCCACCAGACACCTTCCACCCTGGAGTCCAAAAGGCCCTGTCTTTCTCCTGCACCTGTCAGGCAGATGGGACAGGCTAAGGCACCCTGTCTCTTTCTCTAAGCCAAGGAGTGGGCCGCTTACCTAAGTTGTACCAGTCTGGCACATGCAGTCAAAACAGTCCTGGCTCCTGGTTCAGCAGCGCCGCCGGAGCACAGCTATTCAATAAACCCAGCCACAGAAATCCTAGCACACAAACAAGCCACTTTCACATTCTTAAGTCTGCGTCAAGGTTGTTTTTCTGGCTAAGGAATTACGTGACTGCCTCCCAGCCCCTACTGCTTTAGAAATGCTATTATAACACACACACACAAAAAAAAATCAAAAGAAAATGGAAATTCAAATGAAATCCACCCAGCACCACCAAAACACATCCTTTGTTTTTATTTTTCAGCTTTCTTTCCATCTCACATTCATAGGCATCAAGTTTACGTAATCACAGCAGAGAGAATTTGCCCTTTTCACTTAATAGTATACCATTTTCCCAGTTATGACACAGTTCTAATTGTAATTTTAATGACCAAATACTACTCCATGGAACTGATGTTCTAAGTCACTTACCATCTTCATGAAATTGGTCATTGTTCAAGATGCCCCACTAGTCCCAAGCATTTGGGAGGTCTAATGCGGCTACCTCAGGCTTCAGACAGTTCTCCCTCCTCTGAACTAATGAGCATTTTCTCTGGTTGTTAGGCCCCTAGGGTGCACTCCCGTGTATTTTGTTTAACATCTCTGTGTAGATGTGTGGTCCCTCTTTCTAGATTCTGATAGTCATGAGAACAAATCTAAGTCACTTACACCTCTACATCCCTCACACTTCACAAAGTATACCTGATGATTCATGCTGCTCAGTAAAAATGCATAATTAACCACAGTGACAATGATACCAGTAGCATGGTTCTTCATTAGAAGCCACAGAAACAAACCTACTCTGGGTAAGATTCGCAGAAGAAATTTATGACCCAGCAATTCCACTCCTAGGTATACACCCTCAAGAAATAAAAGCACATGTCCACAGAAAAACACTGGTACAAGAACATCCATATCAGTCTCATTCAGAATAATCAAAAAGTGGAAGACAAGCCATCCGTTCATTAACAGGATCTGGATACATGATTTATAGCATGTTCATATAATGGAATACTACTCAGCAACAGAAGGGAGCAAGCTATGCATATACAAAATGACTTGGATGATCCTCCAAGACAGTGTGCTGAGTGAGAAAGTCAGACATCCAGGAGTCCAAGGTTACGCAAACTGACCGATGGTGATAGAGAGGTTGCCACTATGCTCGCTGATAAGCAGGGGAAGACCCCCAAACATCATGGTGTTTGCTAGGCATTGGAGCACAGGTAGCTGCCATTTAGAGTCTTTTAACTGGGTTATGGTGCTATGGTTTTGACCCTAGGGAAATGTGGCAATGTTAACTGAACGACCCCTGCTGACTACATTCCAGGGAGAAGATCTCACTGAAAGAATAACGACAGTTCTAGATCTTTCTCTCCTGACAAGACTCCTCGTTGCGCAGAAAGCTGGAGTGGGGAGTGAAAGAGCACAGACCAGGCCTTGAGATGGAAGCCAGCAGCTGGCAGTGTCCACTGGTTTCTATAATCCTTTATTGGATTCTGCCTTCTGTAGCCTTGCTGGGGACATGGCAGGATGGAAAGCTTGAGCATGTGCATGTGACACAGAGTGGGGTGTGGCCAATGGGAAAAGGAACCCAAGGGGTTCTGAAGGTGGAGGAGGAAGGGGACATGGGTTTCCTCTTGGCTGACTTCATCCCTGCCCTTGTCCTGCCCTTCATCAGTGAATGTCTCTGCATGCCTGGATTAAGCCTGGCAGCTGGAAGCACCCGGACAACAGGCTGACTGTGGACTGTCCACCAGTTGGGAATGAACAAGTCTCACTGCTTGAATTGTTATCACCTGGTTGAAAAGAACTGGGTTAGAGGTTTTGCCTAAAGCTGGACATAAACTTGTCCAGTACCAGGAAGCGGGTAGAAGTGGAAGTTGAACAACCCTTTCTCTCTTTGTGTTTCACACAGGGACCCATCATTTCCCCAGTGGAAAGACTTGTGTTTGATGAGGCCCCTGGACTTAAAAGACAAGCAAGATTGTCTAATGAATGACCCGAGAAACTAAGGTTGCCTTGCAGTGAGCTAGCTGAAACTGGGAGCATCGTCTCCTCCCACAGGGAGGATTTACACATAATATCAACTTCTCCTAAGTGCTAGCCATCTGGCATCTCCCAACACCTCCATGAAAAATTGGCCCAGCTAAGCCCAAATTTGATTCCCAAGTCCATAATGTTTAGTTGCTGCCTGCAAAATCACTCTCCTAAATGCCTCGTAAGATGAAAGAGTGAAAAGGAGGTAAGGTCCCTTTCCTGCTCACAGCCCCATGGTGCATCTAGAAGGTCTTGCATAGGAATTGCTCTGTAGGATGATAGGAGAATGGGCAACTTTGGATAAAGTGAAGGTTCCTATGGCCAGGATTCTCACCTGGCCCTGGTTGGCTAGCTCACTACACCTGTGTGGGCAATACGTTGTTATTGACTCTATGTAAAGAGGTCTGGGCAATGTGGTGGTCTGGCTGCAAGGCTGCAGGACAGCAGACACGAGGCTGGAGTGCTGGCAGCACCGAGGACAGAGACTGAGGCTGTGGGGCTAGAGGGGCCCAGAGGCAGAGACCGGCTTGCTGCATGCAGACTCGCTCTGAGTGGACGGGATTCTAGTGATTGACCTGCCACCGTGGGAATAAAGTGGGGCATAAACCCTTTCACCCCAAGAACGTTCCATTGCCATTTCTTTGGTCTCACTGAATCCATAGTGAATTTGTCCGGGGCTGAAACCCATTGGCAAGACAGCAACCTACGAAGCTGCTGATACTTTGCCTTTGACTCTCTGCATGTACCATGTGGTGCTCACTGTTGTTTAGCTAAAGCCATTGCAAATAGTTCTCCCCCTAAGGCCCAAAAGGGGGAAATCTCTCAAATGTAGAAAGAGATGCAGGCAATGGGCAGCCAAAACAAATGACAATCATTCCTTACATTTCTAATGACCAGACGGGCTTAGGGGCAGGGATCTTCAGACAGTTCTGGCCTGTATATATGTTATTCAGTTCAGTTCAGTTCAATTCAATTCAATTCAGGAGAACAGAGTCATTTTTGAGCAAGGGATTTAGAGTCAGAGATATTTGGATTTCAATCCCACATTTGCTAGCCACTAGGAATCCTAAAAAAAAGGTAATAGTCCTCTGTGATCCCCAGCTTACTTATTTATAAACTAGAGATGATAACATCTATTTCAAAGAGGTGTGAGGCAACCTGAGCATGGGCCTTAGCATAGTGACTGGGAAGTGGTGAATCCTCAGTCAATATATACGTTATTGTATATATATAGTAATAGTGTTTGCGTATGTATATAGCAATAGAGTAGTAACTAGTGTTAATAAGAATGTTAACAAGAAGAAAGGCAGTAACAAAAGGGGAGTGAATGTACAACTCTGGCTTCTGAAGGACCGCATCAATCTGTCAGATCTCATCAACCAGCTCCCCTCCTGAGGATGGTCTCAGGATCTGAAAACTATCACTTACAGATCCACACAGCCCAGCAGAATCTGGCTGCTTCCATGTCTCACCTGAGGGTTTCAGCCCCGGGCAAGTTCTATGGATTCGGTGAGACCAAGGAATAACAATGAAATGTTCTTGGGGTAAAAAGGTTAATACCTGGCTTTATTCTCCTGGTGGTAGGTCGAGTGCTAGAACCACGTCTGCATCCAGCAGTATGCAGGTCTATAATCCACCTCCGTCTCTGCCTCTGCCCAGAGCCCTGAGCAGAGCTCTTTATATAGTGACTCAGTCGATAATAGCTCATTGTCTACAGGTGTGGAAGCAGTAGCCTAGCAGTCGGCCAGTTACATCATCAAGTAGCTAAGGGTGAGGTGAGGATCCTGGCCATAGGAACTTCTATTTTCCCCACATCACATCAGTGGCATCAAGACAAGGATACATTTTTTTTTAAGTCAGGGATGGAGAAAAAAAGACAAAACTTTATCTATAAAATGACTAGGTTTAGGTCTCAACCATCTCTCCTAAGGGTAGAAAATGTAATCTTACTGATTCAAGGCAAGTAATTCACTGTTGTTTAAAATTAAATCTCATTTAAGTAACTGCTCAGTTAATTTTAGGGTTTTCCCTCATCTTTCCAGACATGAGAGTGATTTCAGTGCATGAGAGGGGATGGAGATTGGGGCATGAACAGAGGCCCATCGGAGGGGTGTCTGCAGCTGAGGTGAAGTTGTTATTCCCAAACCTTGGACATCTATCTGCCCCTGACCCTGCCGGACTTGCTGCTGCAGCCACGGGGCTGTCATCACTGCACCCCAAGGCTTCTTCTGGGGTGCAGACCTCTCTGCACCTAGGGTGCTTGAACCTTCTGCGTTCTCTCCTAAAACTCAGCTGCTTTTACTCCATTTGGGATAGGATTTACTTTTCTTCAAATTCCTCTTTGTAATTTATTATTTGTGGGTAAACTTTGTCCTCTTTCTCCAGGCTTCACCTCTTACTTTTAATCAAGCTTCAAAACATCTAATCCTTTTTCAAGTATCTGGTTCTTGAAATAGAGATCTATGTCATTCAAAGACATTATATCTGCTATAGATTTATCAAAAAAGTTAATGAAAAGTTTAAAAGTCTTGAATTTGACTCCTTTGTTTACTCTGTACCATTGGTACCCTATGGGCAGTGTATATGTAAAACCTTTTCTTCAGTGATGAAAGGAAAGGTTGTAGATAGAATAAATCAAACTAAATCACACACATTAATATCAAAATATTAGCTACTTCAAATAAAATTATTTTTGCCCACACCTTGTGCATGTAGCAGAGTTAGTTCAAGTCATAGCCCAGAAACTGTCCCCTCACAAGCCAGGGACAAGATGACAGTTTCAGAGATTCTCAAGTGACATGTGGAATGTGCATGAGCAAAGATGTGGGGAAGGTGCCTGCTGTGTTTATTCCTGAGCTAGGAGGATGAGCTAGGAATATCTATGATGGCAACACAAAGCCCTCATATGGATAAAGTGAAGGTTCCTATGGCCAGGATTCTCACCTGGCCCTGGTCAGCTAGCCCACTACACACATGTGGGCAATGCATCGTTATTAACTCTATATAAGGAGCTCTGCCCAGTGCTCTGGGCCATGAGGTGGCACGACTGCAGGCTGCAGGAGAGCAGAGGCTGGAGTGGTGACAGCACCGAGGCCAGAGACAGAGATGGCTGCGGAGGTAGAGAGGCCCAGAGGCAGAGACCGGCTTGCTGCGTGCAGATTCGCTTTGAGTGGGTGGGATTCTAGTGATTGATCTGCCACCGTGGGAATAAAGTTGGGTATGAACCCTTTCACCCCAAGAACATTCCATTGTCATTTGGTCTCATTGAATCCATAGTGAACTTGTCTGGGGCTGAAACCCATTGACAAGACACCTCATGACCAAGATAGGACAAGAAGATACGGACAAAGGATTAGGAAATCTTCCAAAATGTAGAGGCCACTCGGATGCGCTTCTGTGTCTTACAAGTGGTTGAGGGATAGAGTCTGCCAGACTCAAAACCGATTATCATGTGAGAGGTTGCCTTGGACTCTGAATGTGTTCTTAACTTCTCTACCCAACTTCCCTTGTTGAGTGCAAGAGTCTGTTGCAGACATAGTGCCCTGTATTGGTCTGGTTCTCCAGAAAAACAGAATCAAAATCAATAGGACAGAGTCTAGATATGAATGTGGATATAAATATAGATATACACCTAGACATATAAATATGGTGATATGGTAAATCTTAATAGATAATTCCTGATTTTATGTAAGTACAGGTATACACATAGATATAGATATCTATATAAAATGAGGACTTCTTTATTTTGATTTATTATAAGGAATCATAATAATCACTCATGCAATTACGGAGGCTGACAAGTCCAAAATCTGCTGAGTCAATATCCTAGTTCTAGTCCAAAGGCCATCAGGCTGCTGTAGAAGCAGGAAGAGCGCATGTCCCAGTTTGAAGGCGTCAGGCAGAAGAACTCTCTCTTACTCAGGAGGGCGCCAGCTTTTTGTTCTACTCAGGCCTTTGACCAATGGGATGAGGCCCGGCTGCCATAGGGAAGGCAATCTGCTTTACGCAGTCTACCTATTCAAATGTCGACCTTATCCAAAATACCCACACAGAAACACCCAGAATAACATTTTACCAAATATCTGGCACCCTGTGCCCCAGTCAAGGTGACACATAAAATTATCCATCACAGGCCTTTTCTCCCCAGCTGTATCGCCAGCCACCTCTTGCAGGTCTCAGTGACCCCTCTGCCTTAGGTTGACACTTTTTTCTAAGGGAAATGGCCATGTGTGGAGTCACTGTGCCATTATTGTGCCTCTGTCTGTCACCTTTGCCTAGTGCCAGATAGCACCCACTCTTCACACCCCTGAACTTCTCTCTATCCCTTTTCTATCACAAAGTCTTCCGGAAACCAGTACACAAAACTGTCAAGTTCAACTGGGAAAGCCCCTGGGAAGGAGAATCTCTGTGGCTCTGTGGAGGAGCCCACATTTAAAGACAGAAGTCCTGACTCCAGGTCCGGTACCCTTTCTGTCATGTCTGTGTATAGCTTACACGATTTATATCAGCACAGTTCTCCAACCCCAAGAACAGCAAAGAACAAAGCCATCTGCTGGAGCCTCTGCTGGAGGCCCTGCAGCCGTTGTTCGGCCTTATAACAGAGCTTTGGCGGTTATCCTGGGAGCAGTTACTAGAGCTTGGAAACATCAGCTCAGACAAAATTAGATTTGACCTGAGAGATTGTTCCAAACACCAACTCAACCGCCTTTGATGTTCTGAATCCCATCGAATTGCACATAGTTCTCTCTTCCTGGCTTTAAAAAGTCAGTCTCTCCAACAGAGAAATGAAAAAGACCTGATTTTTTGTTGTTGTTAAAATCTTTAAAGCTCTTTCCCTGGAAGTGTTGTAACAGGCTGGTGTGTGTGGCATCTGCTAGTTGTATCAAATGCCCCAGCACTTGAGGCGGAGATATTAGCTCACTTACCACTTTGAAAGGTGCTGCCCTAGGGCCCCAGAATGTTGAAAAGGCCAACAAAAGTTGCCTCTCAGAGATGAAGAGACCGAAGGCCGGAGAAGTCCCGTGACCTGCCAAGGGCATAGGAGTCAAACGCCAGAACCAATGCTTCACCCCAGACCTCCAGTCCTCCTCTGTTATCTTGCTCTTTTATGCTTTCCTAATGGCTTCTTATACTTGGGGAAGATTTTGACTTAGAGTAAAATTTGGGGAAGAAGAAAATTAAGAATTGGCAGAGTCAGGATTCAAACCCTGAAACTTTAATTTCTGAATCTGCTACCTTTATTATTACAATGCAAGAAAAGAAGACAGATCAGGAGGAAGGCAGGAAGTCAATAAGAAGGAGGGAGGGAGAAAGGATGTGTCCTGAGACCAGAGGCATGTCTATTCTGTTTACTACCTTAGCCCAGCAGTAGCTCTGTGTTGGACACATAGTAGGTGCTCAATAAATATTTGGGGAAGAAGGGCAAGATGGATAGATGGAAGGAAGGAAGGAAGGAAGGAAGGAAGGAAGGAAGAAGGAAGAAAGAAAGGAAGGGAGGAAATGAGCTGTTATGTGAAGGCCATCTTGCTCTGAGGTCACAGGTTTTATAATCACTTCTTTAGGCTAAGATTGTTTTCCTTTATGTTTTTTGGTGTTGTTTGTTTGTCTGTCTTTGGGTTTTGGGTTTGTTTTGTCCAAGTTAACAAGATTGGGGTCACCAGAAGTCTAGCTTCTGGATAGGCGAGCACTGTGATTTTCACTGGGTAATTTCTGTTGAGTAATTTCCCAAGCTCGCATAATCACAGGTAGGGTTAGAGCTAAGAAAAAGAAGTGTGGCCTCCATGAAAGTACATGCAGTTCCGTCCCCGTGTCCCTTTTGTATCTTCCATTCTCCCTGTTGCTTTCAGAGCTTCATTTTGCTCCATGTGACATCTACCTCAGCTGTCTACTAATCCCCCCTGGGTCCTGATTTTCAGTCAGTAAATCAGACTGAGAGACCCAAGCTGCCATTCATGCATTCATGCATTTATTCATCCACTCAGTCATTCAAAGAATATTTATTTCCACCACACACTTTGCTATGCGATTCTAAAATGAATGGGGCTCCGTCCCTGACCGAATAAAGGAAACCAACATATCTACAACTAATGTGATGATTGGAGCATCAGGGAGGCAGGAACTAATTTCTCTGATGGATATGGGAATAAAGACTTCATAGAAAAAACATTGCTAGAGCTAAATCTAAAATTTCAGTAGATGGTTTTTTGAAGATAATGGAAGGAATCAATCCAGGCAGAGGTTAAAGCCTAATCAATTCGAATGAAATCCAAAGTTCTCAGCATGGCCTATGAGGTGATCATGATCTGGTGCCTGCCTTCCTTCATCACCTTCACCCTTTCTTTGCGTATGTCAAACACATGCGCCCTCTTCTGGTGTGGGTAAAATTGTAACATTTCCAGAATATCTTGCCTGGCTTTAGTATATCTGCATATCAATAGGCGTTCAGTGGTGGAAAGAAGTATGGCTTCAGTGCATTCGCATCATTCCTCAGGGGTGGAGAGAAGTTCATCTCCATATCAATGGGTAATTACCTGGGCAAGGAGGGTTATCTGTACCCAAGAGGTGAGGGGAGGGCCAGTTTTGCTGCTGCTGGAGCAGGAAAGAAAGAAGGGCCCCGGACTGCAGTTTGTAAGAAATAAATGGATTTTAAACTTTATTTCTCCCTTTGACTGATTTCGGTTTTTAGAGGTATTTTGTCCTGGGATTTCCTCTCCCCGGACTTACATCTGATAACAAGAATCCTTGATACTTGTTTCTATTATAGGACATTTCTTTTCCTGCTCTTCCCTCTGGTTAAAATGTTCTTCACATGGCTCCCTCCACGTGAGCATTTAAGTCTCAATGCTGCATACCAGTGGGGTCCTACTGGAATCCCTGTTTTGTAAATCAGGAACCATTTTGCAATGATTAAGTAACATAACCAACTAACAAGTGAAGTTGCCAAAACTGAGCCCAGACAGTCTAGGCTTAGAGGCCCGGCTTGCATCCACTGGGTCACACTGCCTCTCTCAATCTGAACTGATCTGATTTATGCATTGACATGTTTCACTCCCCTTGCACTGGTTCCTGAGAGCAGGAGCCCCATCTGTCTTGGTCACAACTCTATCTCCAGCATGCAGTACAGGACCTGGAAAATAGGGCACACTCAGAAACTATATTTTGAGTGAATAAATGGGCAAAAGCTTGGGAGAGAGAGTGTGCATAAAGAAAAATCAAGACTACTGCTATTCCTAGGTAAGGAAATAAGGAAGTTTATTAACTTTGACCTCTGGGAACTATATCCTTTTGAACCTTTCACTCAAAGTAGAGACAGAGTCACTGGAAATATAAGACAGGTAGGAGCAGGAACAGGGTCTGGATGGTAAGGAATTTGGGGAAACTGAAAGCTTTGGGGGAGGGCAAGGAGTCCTTGCAACATACTCCAAATTGTAACACTTAAATAATAACTGCCTACTCCTAACGAAGGGAGACCAGGGGTATCACTTCATGGAGGTCCTTTTCATAGTGCAGTGATTGCTGAACAGCAGGAAAATGACTTCCTAAAAGGTCTCCATGGTGTCAGTAACCTAAGAGTCCTCTCTAGCTGACCAAGCCTAGATGGCCATAGCAGATGGTGTTAACGAGCCTGAAATCACTCAGGCGATTTCTGCAGTCTGCCGCCTGCCAGGAGCTCCCTCTCCACCACAGGTCACTGATCTCTTCTGGGTGAAGTGCCAGGGTGCTCAACGGACTATGTCATGTCAATCTAGGTGGCTCCCCAAGGGGCAGTGCTTTCAGCACAGTGATCGCTGCACTCAGGCAGGGGCCAGACTTGCTGAGCTACTGTAGGGAGGAGCCTGGGCTTGCACTTTGAGATTCTGCTTCCGACAGCAGGCTCCCCCGGCTCACCACTCCTTTTCCTAGCAGCAGAAAGGAACTCACGTGACTTAGCGGTTGATGGCTCGTTTTCTAGCAAGTAGATTCTCACCGTTCCAACCGAATAAGTGATGAATGGCTTGGGTTCACAAAGTTAGAGTGTGGCTTAACCGAAATTTGTTAACTACCGTATACTGATTACTTTCTCTGTGCTAGAGACTTTTCTAAGCCCTTTATGGTCATCATCTTATTAAATTTCAGCTATTTGTTATAGAAACTTGATTATTCCCACTGCACAAATGAAAAACTGAGGATCAGAGGGGTGAATAAATTATTCAAGGTCTTATATGCAGCGGGTGGCATAGCCTATATCTATCAAATTTCAAAATCTGTTCTTAATAACTTAACTACTGTCCTGTATTGACATGTCTATGACTTTCAGTCTCTCCAAATATGCCCTCATCTGAGAGCTGAGGGCACATATCACTACATAGCCATATATCTACTTTGTTTGGGGGGGATTTCTACAGCTTGGGGTTTTTTCTTTTGAAAAAGTAATTATGTTCCCTAACATGGATCTAACTACTGGATACAGAAACATCTGTTGCTTCTAGCCTTGGCCAAAGTTAATACAAAAACTAAGTGTCAGAAATATGTCCAGTACTCAGCTGTGGTCCATTGGACAGATAGGCAAAGAACCATTAAATTTCAAATAAACTCTATTAAATCCAAAAAATATATATTCTCTCAAGGGCCTCCTAAATGCAAAATTCCTTTTCATTAGGTGATGCAAGGGGTACAAAGGAGTATGACAAGGTGTGGTGAGCACTGCATCCCTGGGATGGGATGAGTAGGGGATGAATCACAGGTTAGTCTGATTGAGCTCCAATTGAACTAAGAATACAGGGTTTTGTTTCTAAACCACCATCATTCCTTTATTTGTCTAAACCACCAGCTCCATCCTGAAGAGTTTACAAGAATTCCGGGTTATTTTAGGAGATTGTCCACATGACAAGGTGGAGGAGGGTGG
Source organism: Smutsia gigantea (assembly GCA_032199065.1). Classification (NCBI taxonomy): domain Eukaryota; kingdom Metazoa; phylum Chordata; class Mammalia; order Pholidota; family Manidae; genus Smutsia; species Smutsia gigantea. The sequence continues at coordinate 476,700 of JAVSCE010003424.1, read as the reverse complement.
TACAGAGTGTCAGAAGGCAGCTGGACATCACTCCTAATCAACAGGCAATGTTCTGGCAGCTATCTGTGAAAATTACTCACTGAATGGCAAAGAGCTGAGAGTTCCCACAGCTTCTTGGCATACGGAATGTTCAGTTCTCACTTGAATGGGAAGGGAAGATCTTCAGGTGGTGACTCAACGCTCACAAGCCACACTGGTACAGGGGACAGAGGGGACTCCTTTGGGTGAAGAATGGACAGTCCCTTATTAGTGGCTCAGCAGCTATCTTTTTGGTCCCCACCCATGGCATCTAGTCTGGGTATGCAAAAAGCTGTTTTGCATATTCTTCTAAACCAGTTGGTCTTAATATCCTGAACCCTGGTGTGAGGGATCCAAAAGTTAAAAATGTGGTTCCATTGCACTGTTTCTGCTTTGACAATCTTCCCTTAAGGAAAAGGGTACCCCAAGTCTAGCAGCCTGGGTTTGGAAGAAAATGTTTCTCTGTGTGTCAGCAATGGTCTTCCTAATATTTCCCCTCCTAATTAGGTGCAAGTACTCCCAGCCACAGGCACAGATTGTCAACCACAGTCCTCCCCTGCAGGTGACAGTCTCGTGAGCTTAAAGCACGGAAAGGTAGAGAATGTGTGCTCTGTCACCCAGGCTCTTAAGGAGGAGAGAGAAGGGCCTGCAGTAAGCATGCTGAGCTAACCTAACCATTTTTTCTTCCAAAACCAACAACCAGATAAGCTATTCCTCTTCCTCTCATGATGAAGATTAAGAGAATAGATAAAAATTATGTGTTCCTCCTATGCTTTCCATCCCTGCGTAAGGGGGTGGGAATTCACTCCTCCGTGGAAAAATGAACCCAAGCAGCAGGGTCAGAGCTGATGTAAACCAATATTTTCATTCTAAACCACCTCTTAATTTTTCTGAGGTATGACAAGCTAGTGTATGGGTTACAGTGTCCACTTTATTACATGGTTTATCATAGTCTATAACCGTGAGTTTAAACAACTATACTACTGATAAATGGTATTTTCAAGGTCTTTCCTGAGGCACGAATCATGCCTGATTTATCATTCAGTCTTCTAGATCACCACAGACCCTGGCAATCATAGTAGTGCTCTATGATAATACTTGGTGACCGTGATTAGCAATATGGTAGAAACAAGAGCAATTGAATGAAGACCAGAAGACCTGGGTTCATTTACCAAGAATTAAGGGCTGAGTAGATCATCTATATTTGCTGTACTTCACTTCCTCATTTGTAAAATGGGTATCTTAACTTCTTCACACATGACTTGATTGTTGTGAGGTTCATTTAGGGAACCGATGCAAACTCTTTCTAAAGGGCAAAGGACTATGTAGAAAGACACTATGCTTAAAATATGGTTTCCAGGGGAAACAATTTGAACCAGTAGTTAATTAAAAGGCTATCCAGTGGCCAAAACACCCTTTTTAAGGTTTCTCAGTTTCATTAAGTATGAGGGAAATGCCAACTGAAGCCACCCTGAAATACTACTGCACACCCACCAGAATTGCTAACATGTAAAGGACAAAAGAATGCCAAGTCTTGGTGAGGATGGGGAGCAACTAGATCTCTCATATAGTGCTTGTGGGAATGTAAAATGACACAACCACTTTGGAAAATTCTTTGGCATTATCTAAGATGAATATGTGCATGTCCTATAACCAAGTAATTCCACTCCTATGCATACATACGTATGCATTTATCAAAAGATATGTAGTAGAATATTCATAGCAGCACTATTCATAATAGCCCATAATTGGAAACTTACCAAATGGCCAAGAACAATAGAAATGATAAATAGAGGTACATTCACATAATGGAATACCATACAGCAATGAAAATGAACAACCCACAATTATATGCAACAATATGGCTGTATCTCATAAATTAATGTTGAGTGAAAACCAGATCAAAATACAAATATAAAGAATATATAATATACAATTTTATTTATATAAAAGTCAAAAGTAGGCAAAACTACTTTACGCTGTTAGAAGTCAGGGTAGTGGGATACAAGGCAAACTTCTGGGATGCTGATAATATTCTATTTCTTGATTCAGGTGCTGGTTGCTTATGCAGTTTGTGAAAACTGATTCGTATAGTTTTACACTTTTCTGAATGTGTATTGTACTTTCAACATTCACACAGACATCTGCCCACACACACAGACACACACAGAGACGCAGACACATATGCAAGCTTCAATCCCCAGACTCTCAAAATACTAAATGCCTTCTGGTAGCAGCTCCTGGAACAATTTATAACTTCCTCACTGAAATAACTATTAAATAGCAAGAAAAAAAAAGATGAAAACTGGCAGCACCCCAACTGTTGCCAGGACTGGTGGGAATTTTCCGTGTGCCTCAAGGATAATCATATAGGATTGAAAGCAATCTGGATGACATGGGTGAGTTTGTCTACTTGAAAATAGGTAAAAACGTATTTCTTCCTTCTCCAATATCTTTACTCTAGATTTGAAACTTAAGGTTTGTATCTAAGGGAGTAATGAGTTCTGGTCCTTGCTCCAACATGGGGCCACTTGGGGTGGGGGTGGGATCTATTCCTTCCTTCCACCACAAATCTTTTACAGTATATAAAGGGCTTGAAAGTATTTCCTTACTCAGTTTGGCTTTGAAATTAGGAATCCAGTTCTTCTTCTGTGTTCAGGTGGATCCTGCAGCCTGTGGGGAAAATTTGGCTCTGCAAACCCTTCTTCAGAAAATACGTTCATTCTTGGAAAGATACTTTTCCAGGAAATATGTTTTCTCATGCTGTATTGCCCACCTCACAAATCTCAACAAGTTTGTTGATCATTAAAAAGATATCTGGACCTGATGAAGGGGGTAGTGTAATCACCATAATATTGCTCATTTAATTGTAGATTAATGATATCAAAATAAACTTAAAAAAAAGATATCTGGTATAGTTTTGCTATTTCATTTGTTAGTAACAGTTAAATCATTTACACATTTGGCACATCACTCCAAAATTGCTAAATGAAAGATCTCTATTTTTTGCTACCAAAATAAAATTATCCATGAAGCAATATGCTGATATTTTCATTGTCCAGAAACTTGAGTGGAAATTTTCTGTTTATTTAAAATTTATATTGCTGTGGATATCTACAGTGTATAAGTGTTCCTACAAATATGTAAGAAAACAAGAAACAGTCCAAAAGAAAATGGGTAAAGGATTAAAATAGCAATTTATAGAATAAGTGAAAATGACCATAAGCATAAAATGATATGCAGCCTCACCAGTCATGAAATAAATGCAAATTAAAATAATACTAAGATTCTTCAGTTACTAGATTTTCAAATAGTAAAGATACTGAAAATATCCAATATTGTTCAAACAGGCAATTTCATACATTATTGGTGAAAGTGGGAATCAAATATCCCCTTTGAAGGCAATATATTTTAAGATTTTAAGTGCACATTTTTTCAACATTTTTAAATTGTGAGCCTTTTGACCCTATGTTCCTATGGAGATCCTTGTGAAAAGACATAGGTAAAAGATATTCCTTGCAGGAATGTTTGTAATAGAAAAATGGGAAAAAACCTAAATATGAAGCAGTTGGAGACTTCTTAAAATAAATAATAATGTTGCCATAGTATGTTGCTAAATGGGAAAAGAAAATGTGTACTATAATCCAATTTTGTAAAAAGTGAATATATATATATAGAACTTTAAATAAATGTATACAATTTTAACTATAGCACATGATCAAACTCAGACATAAAATATGGACAGCATAAAGCTTCAAAGGACATATGCCTAAAATTTATGGTAATTAAACGGGTGGTAGTTTTATAAAAGATTTTTCCTTCCTTCTGCTCATTTGCAATCAACAGCTGAGTGATGTGAAGATCAATGGTTGGAATGACAGTAAGTTCATCATTATTATAATTGATGTGCTCATTAGTACCTGAGTTTTCTCTCCCCTGGTTTCCTACATGCTTGGTATTTCCACACAGCAGTGTTAATTATGGTGCTATAACACTAGTATAAATGGCTAGAAGTGGATCCAGTGGCACCATGGAAACACAAACTAACAGAACAGAAAGGGAACTTTATAGAGTTCATTCTGTCTTGTTTCCTACTTTAAGACAAGTAGTTTTCTGGACAGCCCCATACTTAAGAGTTATCAGTGTTTTTCCTAAAGATACTCAAAGAAATGTGCACTCTGGATACTGACATTGTAACGGCTGCCTACCAATAATTCAAACTTATAACTGGTCAAGTAACCTACTACACTGTGCTTTTCTTCTCTTTAAAAAACAAACTGATCAATGGTTTGGGCCAGTACTTTCTAGAACAAAATCCAAAATTTCAGTTTACCCCTGGAAAGAAATACCTAACGTGAGGAGGGGTAGTGGACCAAGGGCCCCAACCTTAAGGCCTCTCCTCTTTCAGGTTTCTCTCACTCATTCCCACTGCTACCAACACCATCATGCTGGTCCCCAAGAAAACACTGATCCTTTTTTAATGGCCCAACTAGAAATAAATGCCTTTATTTTTATCTCTCCCACAGAACAATATTTTCAAAAATTATTTTTTAAATGCTACAAGGATACACCAAAATGTTAACCGTGGTTATATCTAAGAAATCAAACTATTTATTATTTTGAATAATTTTTAATAGATTTTTAAAAATAAGGCATACACATTTTCAATATGTAGTGAATCTTTCACCATGTACATATGTCTGTCTTCATTTCAGGAAGATTTTCTTCTACTGTATCTTTGGTGATTAACTCAGTTACACTGTTGTATTTTCTACTTCAAGAATAATAATTATCTATATACTGATTAAATTCTCTGTTCTCATGATTTATTATTTTGCTCATTGAAAAATTTCCCCATTTTCCTGTGTTCTTGGGGAACTTCTCCAATTTGTTCTCTATTTCATATAAGTAATTTTTTTCTTCAGGATCAGTTCTATATTTTTCTTCAATGGCTATTAAAATATTAGCTTCATTGCCATATTCTTCCATCTCTTTTTTTATCTTATCCTATCTTTTTATTTAGTCCATTCTCTCCTTAAGAATATTTTTATTACATATCAGAAACAATAACTTTTTGTATTCAATTGAATCATTTCCTAATAATTTGTCCTTGATTCTAATATACATCATTTTCAGATATAGGTTCTCATTTATCTTCAGCTTGAAACTACCTTTCTATTCTTCAGCAGTATTTTTCACAAATAGATAATTACATTTCTCTTGCGGTCTCTATGTTGCATTCTGTCCACCCAGAGTTTGATTAAATTCCCTGCTTGGACTTATGGCTACAGCATGAATTAACAAGAACAGTCCAACCCTCATTTGGATGAAATGAGCCAATGAGGAGCAGAATCCAGTGGTTTGATGCTGAAAGAGAACAAGGAGGGCTATGGACTCTGGGAGAGGAGAGGGGTCCAGGAAGTGAAACAAAGTTACATCTTAAGCAAATTTTATCTTCTTCATAAATTTAGCTCTGGGTTAGTATGCCATTTCCCTTCCATTGGGATCTTGGTGTCTTCCATAAATGTATGACCAGGAAGAGTTTTGTGAGCTATGAATAAGGGTGATAAGGGGAAAAAAAAAGTCTTCTGTGGTCAAATATATTTAGAAAACAGGGTTAAATAAAGTAGAATTGGTTGGATTACCATATTAGTACTCATTTAAATATGCTGTGTGCATTATAAATTTGTATGAAGTGGCTCTATTACATAGCATCTCCCAGACATCACTGACAGTGGTAAACATTTTGATGGGAGTCTCTTATTGGACAAATATTTCCTGGAAGACACTTTGAGAAGTATTGTTTCTCAAGCTAGTCACCACAAGCCAACTCCACCAGGTTCCCTAGAAAAACCTGGAAGTGCCTGAAGGGCGGGTATGCCAAGACCAGTGTCTGGCAAACACACTGTGGGGCATAAGTATCTTGCCCTCCATGGCAATAGATGAGGATTCCAGGGAGAAACACTTTGAATGACAAAAGGCCAATTGCAAGGAGTTCAGCTATATACAAGGTCCTGAGTCCTTTTTTCCCCCCCTTTGCTTTTTTGAGTTTTTTTTAAATTGAAGTATCATTGATATACAATCTTATGATGGTTTCACATACATAAAACAGTGGTTCAACATTCACCCATATTATCAAGCCCTCACCCCCTCCACTGCCGTCACTGTCTATCAACATAGTAAGATGTTATAGAGTCAATTGTATTCTCCACGCTATACTACCATCCCAGTAACCTACCTATGTTGTGATTCAAATTACAGTGCCCCTTAATCCCCTTCTCCCCCTCCAAATCTTTCCCTTTGGTAATCACTAGTCTCTTCCTGGTGTTTAAGAGTCTACTGTTTTTTTTTGTTCCTTCTGTTTCACTTTGTTTTATTGAGTCCGTCTTTCTTTTCAAACGAATCTGGCAGTACAGGCGAGATGCAAAGTGTGTTTACTATTATATCTGTGGAGGTGACAGCATACAAGTATTCTCTTGATCTGATATGGCTCATAGTTTCTCATAAAATTCATATTAGACTAGAAAAGGAATAAGCAGCTCATTGACTCCAACATCCTTGATTTACAAGTGGGGAGGCTGTGGGCCTGAGAGGTAATGCAGCCCTATTTTGGGTAAAGGTCACTGAAAATAGCAGTGCTGAGTCTAGAACCCTGACCTCTAGTGATCCTTCTATAAAACCCTGGTGCCTAATGTATAACTTTAAAAAATGGAATTTAAGGCCAAATAGCTAAACTAGAGTGATTCATTCTAAGTATTTTATTCATCATTCTAAAACAAGCAGCAAATTAAAAGTTTTATCATCTTCCCATTTTGGCAGGTGAAAACTAAATTCTTATCCTTTCATTCATTCAATCATTCATTTACTCATTCATTCAGTGTTTACTGAGCATCTACTATAAACCAGGCTTGGAGTATAATGGTGAACAAATTTGACATCATCCCAGGGTACAGTTTTAGGGGGAGACACATATTATCAGATAATCATATAAACAAATATTACACAGTTGATTCTGACAAATTGTGCAATTACTAGACACATGCAGATACTTAGAAAGCTTAAGAGTAACAGCAACTAGGATAAGCAAAATTAACACTGAACCATAAAAACAAAGAGTTAAGAGGCTTAAAAATAGGAATGTTTTTATGACCCAGGAATCCTATTTGCTAGAAAGGTGGAGGCAGAAATTACAATGCCAACATCGTAACCCTCGTGTCTTCTAAAAGGGCTCTGGGGCAGACCCAATCCACAACCATGGTTCCAGACTAATTTCCTACTCGATAAACCCAAGATGAATCTCTCCCCTTTGTTAGCAACTCAGCTTTGTAGTAAAGCAACAAAAGGCATTTATCCCCATGACCTTGAGTTGAATTGCACCACTGAGCTGGTGGGCACAACTACAAGGAATCTCAAGAAATGCTGTCCAACAGTCTATATAATGCTTGCAGGAAGTACATCTTAGAGAGCTGTGTGCATGGAGGAGAATTTAGAGCAAGAGAGCAGAAGCAGTTGCTAGGCAGGGCTGGGGAGTGGAGCTTGAGTCACATCTAGGGAAGGTCTTCCTTTCTCCTCCACTTCTAAGTGCATCCAGATCTGCTGGAGGCCATGTTCAAAATTACACCACCTTGTGGCACAGAGAACAGAATGGAATTTGGAGGGAGACCCCACAGCCTTCCTCCCACCAGCTCCTCCGCTTTGCACTGTGTGACACTGGTCCAGTCCTTTAACCATATAGAGCGCCCCAGTTTAAAAGCCCCCACTTGAAAATTGAATGAGACTACAAGTTTTAAGCCTGGCACATAGTAGGAGTCCAGTAAATATTAATGTCTCCTTTGCACCGTCCCCCCTGCTTCCTAAGTTAGGTTGCTTCATAACTTTGTCACGAAATGCCGGACCCTGATTTATCTGGGTTTCAGTTTTATCATCTGTGAAATAAAAGAGTAGGGCAAGAGGCGGTTGCTGGGGTTTCTTTTAATTTGAGCATTTTAGGGTTCTTTCATCCTGATAGATGTACCGTGCCAAGAAGGAATCTCAGAATCTGGGATTTCTGTGACTTTGGTTCTATAGGGGTGAGTCCCAGGAGTCTCCCCAGCATCAACCGTGACCTATGCAAAGACAAGAAAAACAAATGACTAGAAAAGGGCCAACAATGCAGTGTGCATGCCTGCAAACAATTCACACACAGTTGGAGACGCTCCGCTGGAAACTAGCATTTCATTTGCAGCTTCATTTGCAGCCGAAAAGTTGCCATTTGCAATGATGTCGGTAACTGACTGGTTGGGATTCAGTGGCTCCTGGCGTGAACCATCACCAAACAACCAATTTTCACTTGGCGAGTCAGAATGACCCCTCCGTGCTCTGTGACTGAGGGGCAGGGAGGTGCGGGTCTCTGCTGGGACAAGTCTGGGCAAGGAGTCCATAGGGGCTTCACATGGCTGTTTCTGGCCTGCAGTTCCTGCCACTTGCAAGCTCTTCACACCACAAACACATAGCTTTTCTTGTTCTGGGAGCTCTCAAGAGCTTACTCATCTTGCCTAGAGTCAGAAAGAGGCGAGATGAAAGCAGGCAATGAAAAAAGAAAAACGGGAAGATGTGGCTGCTTGGAGCAAAAACAGAACATCAGATGGCCCCAGGAGTGCTGGGTATTCTGTTCAGATCTGTGCAAAGCTAGCTGTGTGACCACAGCCGTCACATCCTGTCTCTGGATGCAGTTTGCGCAGATGTAAAAGGTCAGGGTTAGATGATGTGATCTTAATTTGGCTCCATCTCTAACGTTCTATGACTCAATTATTCTAAATGGGGAAGCCTGAAGGAAAAGAAGAAATGGAAGAAGCGAAGTTGGAAGGCAGGTGGGTAAGTCTGAGAAAAGGGGATGGGAGGAGGATGAGGAAGGCTGCACTGTGAAGAGGAAAACGACACAGGTTTGCAGAGTATTCCTCACAGAGGTCTAAGTAATCTCTACAGTTACCATGATTACAATCAAGGTCATAAACGACTGAAGTCCTAATTACCTTCTTAAAGGGCAGCATTCTGCAGATGAGTCGGGAAGGCTCTCCCTCTGGTGCCCCACTCTCCGGACCCCTGAGGATCCCTCTCGTGTGAGTTCACAGCTTTGGGGAGCCAAAGGGAAGGTCAGGGGATGCACTTGGGCTGTGAGTCTGGCCAACTGGTGTGTGGAAGTGCCCAGGACAGCCCAGTGAACACCAGCTGAGGTTGGCCTGGAGAGATGGGTCCTGAGCATCAATGCCCATGTGCTCTGAGTTTGCCCAGCAGCAGCATCCTGGTCACTGCACGATCGAGGGATTCCCAGCCACTTCCTTAAACCAGCTGCACTGTGAGCTGAAGCCTTCTTATCCATAAAAGGACCCCGAGGGACTTCCGTGGTTTCCTTTTCCTGTTCTCATCTCACCTGGCTTTGCTGTAGCACTCCTAAAAGCCTCCATTAGCTCACTCCTGCCTCTCCTGGCCCCCAGGGTGTGTGCAGATGTCTGATCCTGTGCCCCCTCTCTTTGCTTGTCTCAGAACTGATCTGGCCCTTTTTCCCCTAGCTCTGATCTGCAGAGTTCTTTGGGTCTGTGTCCAGAGCCAAACAACCAGCTTAAGTAAGTGCCTATACATGGCACAGAATATCCTGCCCCTTGCAAACTGTGAGGATTCCACTCTAGGGCTTCACTGAAGGACCCCTGTGCTATATTTGTGTTGTTTACAGCATTGAGAATGCTGGTGGTGGAAGGGGAGCATGTGATTGTGAGTGAGGAGAAATAATTTTTGCTCTACCCTTCTAGGTTCTTGACTCCCCATATTAAAAACAGATTAACAGGAGAAAAATAGACAAAAGTTTAATAACATGTAGACCCCCTGAATACATGGGAGAGACACAGGAAAACTGAGTAACTCTCCAAAATGGGCCAAGTCACCACCTTAAATACCTCTAGCTAAAGACCAAAGATGTTGTGGGGGGTGGGGGTAGGCAGCTATGGGGGGCTATCAGGAAAGGCACAGTAAACAGGGCTAAGGTTGTTACGCTGATTTAAATCTTTGCCTTCTCCGTTTATAAGAGTTTCTAGAGATTTAGTCTTCCTTCTCTTCCTAGTACAGTGAGGAAGCTGCAGTTACAAATTTATAAATGTAAATATCTCTTACAAAAGGCTAACTTATACTCAGTTTTCAGAGTTTCCCTTTGCTGTTTCTTAAAGGTAATCAGCCTAAAATAACCCTTAGGTCAAAGAGACATTTTTTGGGGTGGCAAATTCTGCTCCCCTTCTTAATCAATTCAAAGACAATTTCTGTAAAGAGATCAGTTTCAAATCTTTTTGGGACTTAATAGCATTAAAAAATTTTTTCCAGTAATGCAAGCCATTGTAATTTCTCACAAAGGCCTCCAAGTTATTTGGTATTGGTTTGCAATCTATTTTATGAAAAACCCGAATCCAGAATAAGATAATCCTCAGAACTGTAACACGTGAGGTCTTATTGGTTGTGGTGTCCTCACATTGTCTGAAGGACAGGGGGTGGATATGAATCTGAGAACACTGAGCAAGGAAAACCAGTGTTAAACCAGTTGGGGTGGCCACTTCTGAAATAATGCAACTGGGGTTGGGGGGTTTAAAGCATCTCCAATGACTATGGAAAACACAAGAACATCCCAGGAAAGTCTTTGATATTGGAAATGGATTTATCGTAAATTCGTAATATAGAATGTGGAAAATACTAGCAGTTTCATTAGGCAGAAATTAAGATCAGTTGCATTAGCAAAGGTGTATGATGGTTGCCATTACACAAACCCTGCTTAGCTCCTGCTGGTTTTCCAGCCTTTCTGTGCACTAGACTCACCTCCCATTCTCCACATTCACTATCCACTTTCAGGACAATTTTTGTTCATGCTTTCCCACTCTTTTTTTCTGGATGAACACCTTATCTTTCATGGCCAGTTTGGTATTCATCTCCATTGAGAAATAAAATAGCTGCTCTTTTCCACCCTTGCCTAAAGCCTCCCCACTCCCCTGTGCCTGAGGTAGGATCACTGCTCCTTTATCTTTGTTCCCATAACCCTTTGCTCAGCTTGTTATCATCTTAGCTTATAAGTATTTGTTTGACTCCTAGTCATTTGTTACCTTGCTAAACTACGAATTCTTTGAGGTCAGTAACTACCTAGTATAGTAAGTGTTCAATAAATGTTCGACCAACCACATTTAAGGGAGTACTAGCGATGGCCTTCAGGTCAGTCTCAACACAATCTCCACTGTCTTGGCTATTCTCATCACTGGACCCACAACAGGGCTCACCCGTCTGCAGCAGTGTCTGTGTCTCCGTCAATATGGCTTAGCAGATTTGGTATCTGGTCATGAATACAAGTCCCAGCCCTGTCCCAAACCTTCAGAGTTGTCTTAGTGCCATCTTCATATCCTTGGTCTCAGTTTCTCCATCTGTGAACTGACACATTTGGACTAGATAAACTATGAACCTTAAGCTTGCTAAAGACCTAGCATCAGCCCCATCTTCCATGAGTTGAAGTCAGTTTATAAAATAATTGTACCTCCATCAGCCTTGACATCAATTTTGCTCCTCTTTGATGTTTTAGGCACCCAGATATGGGGGTGGCTTCACTGTTGCTCTTGGATTTATATTGTATTTTGTTTTGTTTTTGGCAATAGCTCTTTTGACACTGACGTTCCCTAATGTTTTGGGGTTTGGGGTTTTTTGTTGTTGTTTTTACTTACAAGCTCCTGGGTCTTGGTAAGTTAAGGCAGCTTTTCTGAAAACTTACCACACAGGAAGCTGTTGCTGAGCTTCTCTCAAGGCCTCCCAGACTGTTTCCCATTAATTTCCTTTAATTCTCATTAGCATGTTCCTGCAGCAGACTCAGAAGCAGAGAGAAATTCTACTGCAGCTAATTTAACACCTGCAAGTTTGGGGAGTTGGTAGAGAAACCACATCAACAAAATAATCACTTGCTTTCTCAGAGATTTTCAATTTGAACCCTTTAAAGGTTAGACTTCTGTGATGATTTCAATTTATGTTTTTCCATCATGTCATATGTCAATTAATGCTCTTGTCTTTTCAAATGTAAAGAGAGACAGAAAAAAAAATCTGAATGAAACCATTTTCTGTCTGTGAACGGCCACAGTCAAGAAGGCATTTTGAGGTTTCAGAGGTGGTGTGGCTGTTCTTTTCCACAGCACCATGGTTCTAGCCTTGCAGGGAAGCTGCTCTGAGGTTGGCCCGGGAGCCCTGCGGTTTGGAGATTCATCTGGTGAAGGTGGAAGCTCTGTGCGGTTCACAGGTGCATGAGCATGAAGTGCAGCAAGAAGAGATGGGCAGAAAGACCGTCAGAGGATTGAAGTACAGTGTCTGTGGGGAGCAAGCGCTTCTTCTCATGGGGCAGGGAGGTCATCCCCTCTGCCACCAAAAAAAAACAAAAACCCAAGTGAGAGGCAGGTAAGAAGGTTCCAAGAGCATCACTAGCAGAGATTGCCAGGCCCTACGGGAAGGAGCTGGATGCCATACTTGGACCAGGGGCACACCCAACAGTTCTTAGGAGAATCTGGCTGTGGTAATCATTACACACACACCCCAGGAGTGATAGGAACCCGGTGACAGACACCCTGTTTTCTGGAGGTTTCTAAAGGCAGGAAGCTTGCAGGAGAAGCCCTCAGCAGGTGGGCAGTAGGGACTGTGGTATAGCATGCCTGACAGAGTGTGAAGGGGCTGCACCCCAGATCTCCAAAGGCCTCCAAAAGCAAGAAGAAGCATTTAGTCATTGCAAAGCAACATGTGGAGACCGCTGAAGCCAGAAGAGCAGACCGGTGCTGAGGACGTGTCCAGGCTGAGGCCAGGCAAACATGGTGATACCCCTCAGGAGCAAGGTCGAGGACGTGCACCACTGGCAGGTTCCAAGGCAGACCAGGAAGATATCAGTGATAGAAGAGGCTGTGATGGGGTTGCACATCATCCTAGGAAAACCTTGCATATCTACACAGGTGCCTCCACGTTCTGGAGACCAGCAGAAACAGGTGGACCCAGTGAGACCAGGATGCTTCACAAAGCTGATGGGTAGGTAAGGTCATCCCCAGTGTCCCTTTCATGGCTCTCTACCCTCCTACAGGAATGAAACATGGAAAAGTGGTTGGAGAAGAGAAACCACAAGGGCACCACGGCCGCACCCAACATTGTAAGGGAGGAGTATAAAAGCAGACCCTCTTCCCTCTGTACCACTGCCAGACCCCGTTGCTAATTAGGAGATAAAGGACTTAAAATAGCATATTTGACCCAAGCCTTAATCCAGACTGGACTTTAAACAAACAAAAGCTACCGGAAAGTTCTACAGTTGGCCCCAGTTGTGGCTAAGGGCCTAGGAAGCAGATTCAACAGAGTGTGGTTAGAAACAGTGATGGGAAAAATAAAGCTGATGGATATTCAGAACTCACTAAGTTCTGACTGCTAAGCAAGTGGTATTTCAGGAGGTCACGATGAGGAATAAATGTGGTAATTAGTACGCACACACACACTCAGCAGAATCAAACTTCCTAAAACTTCTCTTTAACTTTTCTTCCCCCAAAGTTTCACCCATGTGGCAGCTGTTTAAAAAAATGTCCCCCGCTGTCTACACATAGTCCCCTGATTACCGCATGGCCTCCCTTGAAAAGTCATTTCCCAGTGCCCCTGACCTACACACACACATGAGCCCTGGAGAGCAAGTGGAATCCCTCTGCTCAGGCTGAATCTCTTGAGAGGAGTTGCCTTGTAGGAAATCTGGAGAATGTCCCTCCTTTCATCTGTTTTGGCTGCTATAACATAAATACCACTTAAACAACTGGCTTACACAACAAGTGTTTTGTCTCACGGCTCTGGAGGCTAGGAAGCCCCAAACCAAGGGGCTGGCAGATTTGGTGTCTGGTGAGAGCCCACCTCCTGGTTTATAGGTGACATCTTCTCACTATGCCCTCCCGTGGTAGAAAAGCAGGATCTCTGGGGTCTTTTATAAGGACACTAATGCCATGATGAGGGCTCCATCCTCTGACCTCATCATTTCCTAAAGGCCCCAAGTCCTAATTCAGTCACATTGTGGGGTAGGATTTCAACATATGGATTTGATGAGGGACACACACATTCACTCTGTAACAGTCACTCTTTCTCTAGTTTCATTCCTTCCTTTCTTTGGTGACTTGCTCATTCATATCAGTCCACTTGTCTATTTCTATCCCATTCTTAAAATTGTCTTATGAAAGTGCTTTCCAAAGTAAGAATATTAGTCAGAATATTGTCACATTTGATAGAAATATTGTTTTCTGCTTTGCTTCTTATATTTCAACCATGTTATTATTGTTGTAAATGTTTAAATGTTTCGGGAATCACATTTATCAATCATTCTATAATTTCCAAGCACGCCAGGCAAATACATTCTCTGTTAATATCTTTCTTCTTCCTCTGCTTCTGAATTACACTCAGCTGCCTTGACTCTGCTTTTCACACCAGGCTTCCCTCCTGCAGTTGGGAGGACTTCAGCAAGCAGTCCTTTCACATATAAGAAATATAGGGGACACACTTACTGGGTCCTTGTTTGTACATACATATATTTTTTTGGGGGGGGGGGTCTTCATTTTATTGATAGCTTAGCTAGGTATAGAATTCTAGATTCAAAATAGCTTAGAAATTTGAATATATTGCTCTTCTACCTAAAACCCATTGTTGCTGACCAGAAGCAGATGTATCCTTATCTTTTCCTGTGGGTGACCTCCTTTTTCTCTCCAGAAGTTTTAAGGACATTCAATTTATCCTTTGAAGTTGGACACTTCAGCAGGATATATCTATATGTGGGTATTTTCTTATTTATTCTTCTATATACTCAATAGACATACGATCTTAAGAGTTACGTCTGCTTCTGCCCAGGGAATTTTATTTTTATCTTTAATGTCTATAGTTACATTTTACCTTCTTATACTCCTGTTCTCTCCTTAGAAGTCTATTAGATTGTCATCAGGCCTCCTAGATTTGCCATTTGTGTTTCTTAACTTTTCTCTTACATTTTATTTTATTCTTTTGCTCCAAGTTCTGAGAATGCTCCTTGCTTTTATTTTCCAGATCAAAAACTTAATATCTATCCAATTCATTATTCAGCCTGCCTACTGAAATCTTTACTCTTGCAGTAACATCTTAATTTTGAAAATTTTTTATCTTATTCCAGATTGGTACTTTTTCAAAAGAGACTGCTCTTGATTTGTGGTTAGTTTCCACCCAAATGTCTAGGCAGAAACCAGAAAAAATTTAAACAGTTCCCCTCTTCCCCCTGATTATGGTTTTTCTTCCTTTCGGATTATTCATTTTATGGTTACTGATCCTTCTCTTTCCCTTTCATGCTTCTGAGCTTTTTTTAAAATGCCTTGTTTTTAATGACTTTGTTTATGAATGCCTTTTTTAAATGAAGAGCTACTTTCATATGTGCAGATAATTGGTGTGCATTTCCTCAGAAGCTTTGTATGTGTTTTTCAAACAGACCTCTTTCTTAAATAGAAAGACCAAATGTGAATTTTAAGGAAGCAAACATAATTATAGGTAGACTGCCTTTTTTTTGTTTATAATTTATTTTGGTACCATTAATCTACAATTACATGTGCAATATTATGGTTATTAAACTACCCCCTTCATCAGGTCCCCCACCAACCCCATTACAGTCACTGTCCGTCAGCGTAGTGAGATGTTATAGAACCACTACTTGTCTTCTCTGAGTTGTACAGCCCTCCCCGTGCCCCCCCAACATTACATCTGCTAGTCATAATGCCCCCTTTTCCCCCCTTGTCCCTCCCTTCCCACCCATCTTCCCCAGTCCCTTTCCCTTTGGTAACCATTAGTCCATTCTTGGGTTCTGTGAGTCTGCTACTGTTTTGTTCCTTCAGTTTTTTTCTTTGTTCCTATACTCCACAGATGAGTGAAATCATTTGATACTTGTCTTTTTCGGCTTGGCTTATTTCACTGAGCATAATACCCTCTAGCTCCATCCATGTTGTTGCAAATGGTAGGATTTGTTTTCTTCTTATGGCTGAATAATATTCCACTGAGTATATGTACCACCTCTTCTTTATCCATTCATCTACTGATGGACACTTAGGTTGCTTCCATTTCTTGGCTATTGTAAATAGTGCTGTGATAAACATAGGGGTGCATATGCCTTTTTCAAACTGGGCTGCTGCATTCTTAGGGTAAATTCCTAGGAGTGGAATTCCTGGGTCAAATGGTATTTCTATTTTGAGTTTTTTGAGGAACCTCCATACTGCTTTCCACAATGGTTGAACTAATTTGCATTCCCACCAGCAGTGTAGGAGGGTTCCCTTTTCTCCACATCCTCACCAACATTTGTTGTTATTTGTGTTTTGGATGTTGGCCATCCTCACTGGTGTGAGGTGATATCTCACTGTGGTTTTAATCTGCATTTCTCTGATTATTAGCGATGTGGAGCATCTTTTCATGTGCCTGTTGGCCATCTGAATTTCTTCTTTGGAGAAGTGTCTATTCATGTCCTCTGCCCATTTCTTAATTGGATTATTTGATATAGTCCCACTTGTTCATTTTTGCTTTTGATTCCCTTGCTCAGGGAGTTATGTTCATGAAGAAGTCGCTCATGTTTATGTCCAAGAGATTTTTGGCTATGTTTTTCTCTAAGAGTTTTATGGTTTCATGACTTACATTCAGGTCTTTGATCCACCTTGAGTTTACCTTTGTGTATGGGGTTAGACAGTAGTCCAGTTTCATTCTCTTACATGTAGCTGTCCAGTTTTTCCAACACCAGCTGCTGAAGAGGCTGTCATCTCCCCATTGTATAACCAAGGCTCCTTTATCAAATATTAATTGACTGTATATGTTTGGGTTAATGTTTGGATTTTCTATTCCACTCCACTGGTCTGTGGGTCTGTTTTTGTGCCAATACCAAATTGTCTTGATTACTGTGGCTTTGTAGTAGAGCTTGAAGTCAGGGAGCATAATTACCCCTGTTTTATTCCTCCTTCTCAGCATTGCTTTGGCTATTCGGGGCCTTTTGTGGTTCCATATGAATTTTAGAATTATTTGTTCCAGTTCACTGAAGAAAGCTGTTGGTAGTTTGTGAGGGATTGCGTTGAATCTGCAGATTGCTTTAGGTAGTATAGCCATTTTGACAATATTTATTCTTCCTAGCCAAGAGCATGGGATGCATTTCCATTTGTTAGTGTCCTCTTTAATGTCTTGTAGTTTTCAGAGTACAGGTCTTTCACTTCCTTCGTTAGGTTTATTCCTAGGAATTTTTTTTTTTTATGCAATTGTGAATGGAATTGTTTTTCTGATTTCTCTTTCTGTTAGTTCATTGTTAGTGTATAGAAAAGCAACAGATTTCTGTGTGTTAATTTTGTATCCTGCAACTTTGCTGGATTCAGATATTAGTTCTAGTAGTTTGGGAGTGGAGACTTTAGGGTTTTTATGTACAATATGTCATCTGCAAATAGGGACAATTTGACTTCTTCTTTACCAATCTGGATGCCTTGTATGTCTTTGTTTTGTCTGATTGCCATGGCTAGGACCTCCAGTTCTATGTTGAATAACAGTGGAGAGTGGGCATACCTGTCTTGTTCCCAATCTTAGATGAAAAGCTTTCAGCTTCTCGCTGTTAAGTATGATGTTAGCTGTGGGTTTGTCATATATGGCCTTTATGATGTTGAGGTACTTGCCCTCTATACCCATTTTGTTGAGAGTTTTAATCATGAATGGATGCTGAATTTTGTCAAATGCTTTTTCAGCATCTATGGAGATGATCATGTGGTTTTTGTTGTTCTTTTTGTTGATGTGGTGGATGATGTTGATGGATTTTCGAATGTTGTACCATCCTTGCATCCCTGGGATGAATCCCACTTGATCATGGTGTATGATCCTCTTGATGTATTTTTGAATTCGGTTTGCTAATATTTTGTTGAGTATTTTTGCATCTACGTTCATCAGGGATATTGGTCTGTAATTTTCTTTTTTGGTGAGGTCTTTGCCCGGTTTTGGTATTAGAGTGATGCTGGCTTCATAGAATGAGTTTGGAAGTATTCCCTCCTCTTCTAGTTTTTCAAAAACTTTAAGGAGAATGGGTGTTATTTCTTCTCTATATGTCTGGTAGGATTCAGAGGTGAATCCATGTGGTCTGGGGTTTTGTTCCTGGGTAGTTTTTTGATTACTGCTTCAATTTCATTGCTGGTGATTGGTCTGTTTAGTTGTTCTGTTTCTTGTTTGGTCAGTCTTGGACGGTTGTATTTTTCTAAGAAGTTGTCCATTTCTTGTAGGTTTTCCAGCTTGTTAGCATATAGATTCTCATAATATTCTCTTATAATTCTTTTTATTTCTGTGGGGTCCGTCATGATTTTTCCTTTCTCATTTCTGAATCTGTTTATGTGTGTAGATTCTCTTTTTGTCCTAATGAGTCTGGCTAGGGGTTTATCTATTTTGTTTATTTTTTCAAAGAACCAGCTCTTGGTTTCATTGATTTTTTCTATTGTTTTATTCTTTTCTATTTTATTTTTTTCTTCTCTGATCTTTATCATGTCCCTCCTTTTGGTGACTTTGGGTTTCATTTGTTCTTCTTTTTCCAATTTCAGTAATTGTGTCTTTAGACTATTCATTTGGGAATGTTCTTCCTTCTTTAAATATGCCTGGATTGCAATATA
The DNA here is from genome assembly GCA_032199065.1 of Smutsia gigantea. Lineage (NCBI taxonomy): Eukaryota > Metazoa > Chordata > Mammalia > Pholidota > Manidae > Smutsia > Smutsia gigantea. Next base: position 458,014 of record JAVSCE010003424.1, on the reverse strand, counting down.
CTTTCGTCTTAGGACTGCCTTTGCTGCTTCCCACAGAAGTTGTGGCTTTGTGTTGTTGTTGTTGTCATTAGTCTCCATATATTCTTTGATTTCTGTTTTGATTTGGTCATTAACCCATTGATTAATTAGGAGAATGTTGTTAAGTCTCCATGTGTTTGTGAGCCTTTTTGATTTCTTTCTAAAATTTATTTCTAGTTTTATACCTTTGTGATCTGATAAGTTGGTTGGTAGAATTTCAATATTCTTAACTTATTGAGGTTCTTTCTGTGGCCTAGTATGTGGTCTATTCTGGAAAATGTTCCATGTGTACTTGAGAAGAATGTGTATCCTGTTGCTTTTGTGGGTAGAGTTCTGTAGATGTCTGTTAGGTCCATCTGCTCTAGTGTGTTGTTCAGTGCCTCTGTGTCTTTACTTATTTTGTGTCTGGTTGATCTGTCCTTTGGAGTGAGTGGTGTGTTGAAGTCTCCTAAAATGAATGCATTGCTTTCTATTTCCTCCTTTAATTCTGTTAGTATTTGTTTCACATATGCCGGCGCTCCTGTGTTGGGTGCATATATATTTATAATGGTTATATCTCCTTGTTGGACAGTCCCTTTATCATTATGTAATATCCTTCTTTATCTCTTTCTACTTTGTTCGTTTTGAAGTCTATTTTGTCTGATACAAGTACTGCAACACCTGCTTTTTTTTCCTTGTTGTTTGCATGAAATATCTTTTTCCATCCCTTCACTTTTAGTCTCTGTATATCTTTGGGTTTGAGGTGAGTCTCTTGTAAGCAGCATATAGATGGGTCTTGCTTTTTCATCCATTCTATTACTCTGTGTCTTTTGATTGGTGCATTCAGTCCATTTACATTTAGGGTGATTATCGATAGATATGTGCTTATTGTCATTGCTGGCTTTAGATTCATGGTTACCAAAGGTTCAAGGGTTGCTTCTTTACTATCTAACAATCTAAACTTAACTTTCTTGTTAAGTTATTGTAAACACAGTCTGATGTTTCTTTATTTCTCTCCCTTCTTATTCTTCCTCTTCCATTCTTTATATACTAGGTGTTTTATTCTTTGCCCTTAGTTAGTATTTGGATGGTCTGCTTTCTTTGCTATCATTTTATTTTCTCTGGTCACATTTTTTTAACCTTAGGAATGCTTCCCTCTAGAGCAGTCCTTTCAAGGTATCCTGTAGAGATGGTTTATGAGAGGCAAATTCTCTCAACTTTCCCTTGTCTGGAAATTGTTTAATCCCTCCATCATATTTAAATGATAATCGTGCTGGATACAATATTCTTGGTTCAAGGCCCTTCTGTTTCATTATGTTAAATATATCATGCCATTCTCTTCTGGCCTGTAAGGTTTCTGTTGAGAAGTCTGATAATAGTCTGATGGGTTTTCTTTTGTAGGTGATCTTTTTTCTCTCTCTAGCTGCCTTTAATACTCTGTCCTTATCTTTGATCTTTGCCATTTTCATTATTATGTGTCTTGGTGTTGTCTTCCTTGGGTCCCTTGTGTTGGGAGATCTGTGGGCTTCCATGGCCTGGAGACTATTTCCTTCCCCAGTGTGGGAAAGTTTTCAGCAATTATTTCTTCAAAGACACTTTCTATCCCTTTTTCTCTCTCTTCTTCCTCTGGTATTCCTATAATGCGAATATTGTTCCGTTTGGATTGGTCACACAGTTCTCTTAATATTCTTTCATTCCTAGAGATCCTTTTATCTCTCTCTGCCTCAGCTTCTCTGTATTCCTGTTCTCTGACTTCTATTCCCTCAACATTCTCTTGCATCTCATCCAGTCTGCTGCTAAGTCCATCGATCGCTTGTCTCAATTCTGCATTGTCTTTCCTCACTTCCCTCACTTCCTCCCTCGTCTCTTTCATATTTCTCTGTAGATCCATCAGTATGGTTATGACTTTTGTTCTGAATTCTTTTTCAGGAAGGTTGTGCATTTCCATCCCTTCAGGTTCCCTCTCTGGTGTTTTCTGGGTCTGGGTGAGTTTTATTTGTACCATACTCCTCTGTCTTTTCATGACTATAGACGTGGTCGCTGGTAGGTGCCATGTATGTCAGCTGGGTTCTTTAAGACTTTTAAAAAGAAAAATAAAAAAAGAAAGGAAAGAAAAGAGAATAAAAAAAGAAAGAAAAGAAAACAGAAAGAAAAAAACACAACGCCCACTGGGAGTAGATTCTGTGGGGATGCTGTAGGTGGCGCTGTTGCTCCACTATTCCTCAGCCACAGCTGTGACGCTCCACAGGGCCCTTTGTAGCTGTGGCTGGGGCCAGAACGAATGGGAGGCTGTTGATATCTGTGGGAAGTCTGGGTGCGGCTACTCTTTCCCAGTCGCCAGCCAAGGGGTCCGAAATTCCCCAGGACTCCCAGCCTGCTGGGCTGAGTGTGCTGGGATGATCCTGGGCCCTTGCCTCTTTAAGACTACCAAAAAAAAAAAAAAGTGCACGCTTTTCTTTTGTCCTGGGAACCCACTGCGAGGACCTGGGTGCGTTCCCAAGCTCAGATCCTGAACCCTCTGTCTCTCCAATCTCAGATACAGAGCGTGATGTGTGTCAGCACTCCGGTGCAGATCACCAGGGCTGGTTATTTCGTGGGCCTGTACTTCCACTCCCTCCCAGCTCTGAGTCCTCTCCTCCCGCCCATGTGGCGCTGGGGTGGGGGAGTGCTCAGGTCCCGTCGGGATGCGGCTCTGTATCTTACTTGCCTCACGGGGTGCCGAGTCCTCTCAGGTGTAGATGCAGGCTGTGTGCTGTCCTGTATCTTCTGGTCTCTTTTTTAGGAATAGTTGTGTTTGTTGTATTTTCATAAATACATATGGTTTTGGGAGGAGATTTCCGCCACCCTGCTCATGCCGCCATCTTACCCGAAGTCCAGGTAGACTACCTTTTAACATCTGGGGAGCAGGAACAGGAAATAGGCTGGGGACCCACATAATTGCCAGGGCATACCCCTTTTAGAATAGAGCCCCTGAGTGCTTCAGTTTTGCTCTGGAACACTTGCAGTCTCCAAGCCCCTCACCAGGCACTCTCTTAGGGTAGATTACAGATGGATGCAAATCACTTGTTAACTTCTCTCATTGAACGGTGGAGTCTGATCACCCCTTCTTCGAGTCTGTAGTGCTTTGACCCATAGAATACAGCTAAGAGGACACTGTCAGTTCTGGGCCTGGGACATCTATAACCTCCTATCTCTTAGAACACTTGCTCTGGGAACACATCAGCCCCATCATGTGAAAAGTCCAACTACCCTGAGACCATCATGCTGTGAGGAAGCCAAGGCTAGTCACATGGAGAGGCCATACAGAGAGGCAGATGCCTGACCAGACCCTAGATGTCCAAGCCTCTTGGATGGCTTGCGCACAGGCATCAGACACGTGAATGAGGACACCTTAGGATGACTCCGCCAGCCCCATCCCCCATCTGCCTACACCTCCGGACAGAGTGAACCACCAAGCTGAGCCCAGCCCAGTCAACCCACAGAAAGATGAGAGATGATGATACAGTACTGCTTTTAACTAAGTTTTAGAGGCCTATTACAAAGCAATGATAATGGATCACCTATTTCTTATAGCAAGAGATCAATTACTTTCTCTAAAAAGCAGTTTTTAAGCTTTGGCCTGAGGATAAAAGCTGTGGCTGCCGGCAACTCTGTTTAAGATAATAAGACTCACTGACATAGTCTTAAAGTGCAGCTCTTCAATACAAACCTCGAAGGTAATCTCTAGGCCTGTTCTTGCAAGGACTCTCACTTGAATTCTCTCTGGGCTCCTGTAAAGGACCCCTGCTTAGCTCTGGTGCTTGGACTGTGATTTCTTTTACTCTTTCTCTGACAATCAGATAAGATAACCTGATAGCTTCTACATAGTCCTCAAAATTTAAGAGCTACTAATGATGTCGATTTCCTTTTCTCTGCTCCATTATGGTGTGTGTGTGTGTGTGTGTGTGTGTGTGTGTGTGTGTGTAATTTCAGTGTACACTTGGAAAATGTGGAGGTCCCAACATATGCTCAGGCTGCCATCTTGAACCAGAAACCCATTAAATTCCTAAACAGAACTCAGTGGTAAGAGAGCTCATCTTGTATCTGAGATAGCTTTAGGAATACTGGACAAGAATGTGCCTTCTGCTAATATCCCACAAAAATAATTATCTGGTGGAAATTCATGCAAAAATGTACTTACATGAATATTCCTAAGGGACTATGGTATGTTTGCCCATGTTGCCAAAGGCTGGCCTCACCTCTCACGTATATTGGGGCAGTATAAGGACAGCATCAGAGAGTGGGGGAAAATATCATCAGATTTTATGGAAAGCTTGAAAGATTTAGAGGCATGTCCTCAATATTTCTGTGAATTTGAAGTTTGTATTTTATGCTGCAGGTGCTTTTAGTGGGGGGAGAGAACCAGAAAAGAAAGTGGCTTTCTGCTTGAATAGGTAGAAGATAGGAGATAAATCTCTCAAAGTAGAGAAGTACTGGGCAAGTGTGGTCCCCAGGTTGTATGCTAGGGTTCAGAGACGCTGGTGAGGAGCAAGCATGCCTGAAGGAACGGCTGAGGTGACTTCTGTGGGAAGTGGGAAGACTTTTCTTAGCTCCAGTTGCTTGTCATGCTTGTCAGAAATTTCTTCAGAGATACAAATAACTCTTATTTGAGATTTTAGGGGCTTAATTGGCTTCTGTTTCTATTTTTAAGCCGTGAATCCTATGGCCTGTAACGTCTACGGGCTGATTTTTGAAAGAAGGGGAGCGGGATCTGGGAGAAAAATTCCCAAGACTGAAAATGAAAAATGAAAGAATTGGACAGCTGACAAGCTATGATGAAACAGACAGGTTTCCTAGGAAGGCTATAAATTTGGTGCCTCTTAAAATTGATGTAATGTGAGTATTGTTATTCGGTGTACAAGCATGACCTATTGCACAGGCAGTGAGGCAATGATGGAAGGCCACAAGATTGGGTGCTAGCCTGTTCTCTCATCCAGAATATTCAGTTCTGGCCCAAACTTAGACATCCCATGGAGCTAAACCACTGCCTCATAGTTTACCACACCCAGTTGCCCTAGAAAGCCAGAGATTATCACCATCGTCATCATTAATGTCAGTATGATTGTTATTATTATTTGGACAAGCTTCTTGGATGTTTGCCCCCCAAGCAGCTCATCAGATCATTGCCCCCTGCCAACTCAGTGCATGTCTCTTCCTAAGAGCATTCCAGTAAATACAATATTCCCCACTTTGTTTTATCTTCAGTGATGTTTTAGCGACACTATTGGGTCGGTGGCCCACACGAATGCTCCATTGGCCTGCCTCTTAATCTGTCTATGATCTGGTCTGACTTCCAGAAGAGAAGAATCATAAGGAATGAGTCAGTGAAGGCTTAGGAAGGATCAGACATAGCTCCACCTGAAAGTCAGTAGAGCTCGGGAGATGCCGTTGTTAAGACTGCTCTGTCTGGGCAGGCTCACGTGGTTTCCCCCAATCCTCTGTCTCCTGTAGCAGTTATTTTCAAACTTTAATAGGTTAAAAAATCACCTTGGAAATTCATCATGCTGTACACTAGCATGTGTGAATTTGCGTTGCTGTATGAACCTCAATAAAATAAATTTAAAAATAAATAAAAGTAAAAGTCACCTTGGGAGGCAGCTAAAAAGTCCTATCACCAAAAATTCTGATTCACTGGCTTTGGAGTGAGGCCCAGAATACCATTTCTAATAAGGGCCCCTTCCTAGTGAATTCTGATGCAAGAAGACTGACTTCACACTAAGATATAATAGGTACACATACAAAATAAACCTTACATGACCTGGAAATCTGGGTATATTTATTTAAGATGAGGAGGAGATTTAAAAAATAAAAAGGAGAGATTGTGCAGCTGCATGCTATTTCGAATGGAGCTCAGAGGCAAGAACCCCAAAGTGAGAAATGAATGGTCTTATCAAAGAAGGGCAAATTAACCTATCACGGGCAGTTGCAGGTAACAAAATAAGGACTGATTTGGGGACAGCTGGTTATGCTAAAAAATAATCCTTGAAGAAAATGCTCCTGTAGGAGGCACCTGTGAGCCATGAGGAGCAGATTATTTGAGGATTAAGAGGATTCATAGTTTCATCAATTCAGTCTAGAGAATGAATAAGCCATCAAGTGGTTTGTGTCCTTAGGAGAAACATCACAGAAAACAAAAATGGGAAAGGATCAGGCTAAAATTTGTTATGTCAAGCAAGTTTTATCTCTATTTCTAAGTCTGATCAATTATAGTGGCTCCCTGAAGCACTTAGTCAAGAGAGAATGCAAAGTCATTTCTAGGCTTAGCAGAAAAGTGAACATTGATTGATTAGCTATGTCTGTCACCAGCGAGGAGAAGCAGTATCAGGTGCATCCTTGAAATTTCTTCTTAGGCAGTGATTGTAAAATTACCCAAGTTCCACTCTAGCAGGAAGACCCAGTCATTCCTGATAAGTACCATCTCTTTCCTGATATTTCCAACCAGAGAAATATAAACACATTGTGAGATTATGTTTACACTGCTATAGATGGATGCTATTCCAGAACCTTTCAAAATACTTACCTGATGAAAATCCTGACCTGTTGTCCTTGCCCCCTTCTCCATCACGGATTCTCTTAGGCAGGTCTTCCATACTTCTTGCTTTGCCTAATTTTACAATAGAGGAGAAAAGGCAGTAATCAGTGGTGGCTCTTTCCTGTTCTATTCAAGACCTTAATTGCCAGGCATTGCCTCTCTTACTCCAGGGATCTTAAGATTTCAAACACACAAAAATGAGTGTTACTTCTTGAAGTGACTGGACATACCTGCCGTCAAAGAGCAAACTTTTTTAAAGAACCTACTTTAAAAAAGTCGCTTTAACAAAACAAAAAGCCAATATACCACATGGGAGATTTATCTGGCGAAGGGCTAATACCCAAAATATATAAAGAACTCACACAAGTCAACACTAAAAAAACCCACAAATAATACAATTAGAAAATGGCCAGAGGACCTGAATAGACATTTTTCCAAAGAAGACATACAGATAGCAAACAGGCACATGAAAAGAAGTTCCACATTGCTAATCATTAGGGAAATGCAAATCAAAACCGCAGTGAGATATCACCTCACACCGGCCAGAATGGCTACTATCCAAAAGACAAGAAATAACAAGTGTTGGCGAGGCTGTGGAGAAAAGGGGAACCCTCCTACTATGTTGGTGGGAACGTAAATTGGTGTAGTCACTGTAGAAAACAATGTGGAAGTTCCTCAAAAAAATAAAAATAAAAATACCACATGATCCAGCAATTCCACTTCTGGGAATTTACCCAAAAAAGCAAAATCATGAATTCAAAAAGGCATATGCACCTCTATGTTCATTGCAGCACTATCTACAATAGCCAAGATATGGAAACAACCCAAGAGCCCATTAATAGATGAATGGTTAAAGAAGATGTGGAAACCACACACAATGGAATATTACTCAGCCATAAAAAAAGAAGGAAGCCTTGCCGTTTGGAAACCTTGACAACATGGATGGACCTAGAGGGTATCATGCTAAGTGAAATAAGCCAGAAAAGGCAAATAAAATATGATTCCACTTATATGAGGAATTTAAAAAACAAAACAAACAAGAAATAGACCCACAAATATAGACAACAGACTGTTGGTTATCATTGGGAGGGAGGTGGGAGGGGTGAAATAGGTGAAAGGATGAAGAGGTACAAGCTGCAAATTCTAAAATAAGTTAATCATAGGATTAGAAGTACAACATTGAGAATATAACCAATAATACTGTAATATCTTAGTATGGTAATGGGGTAATTATCTTGGCAAGCATCTAGTAATATATCTAGAAAAATCATATATTATTGAGTCACTATGTTGTACATATGAAACCAATATAATATCATATATCAACTATATTCCAAAATAAAGAAGTCAGTGTGCTTATATATAATTGAAAGGCTAATTGCCAGTCATATCTGTTCATTCAAGTGAGTGCCTGTTAATGTTTTGTTGGCCTAATTTTTTTTTTAATTTATTTTGGTACCATTAATCTACAATTACATGTGCAATATTATGGTTATTAAACTACCCCCGTCATCAGGGCCCCCCCACGACCAAACCCATTACAGTCACTATCCATCAGCTTAGTGAGATGCTATAGAGTCATTACTTGTCTTCTCTGAGTTGTACAGCCCTCCCCGCGCCCCCCCCAACATTATGTCTGCTAATCGTACTGCCCCTTTTTCTCCCTTGTCCCTCCCTTCCCACCCATCTTCCCAAGTCCCTTTCCCTTTGGTAACTGTTAGTCTGTTCTTGGGTTCTGTGAGTCTGCTGCTGTTTTGTTCTGTCAGTTTCTTTCTTTGTTCTTATACTCCTCAGATGAGTGAAATCATATGATACTTGTCTTTTTCGGCTTGGCTTATTTCACTGAGCATAATAACCACTAGCTCCATCCATGTTGTTGCAAATGGTAGGATTTGTTTTCTTCTTATGGCTGTATAATATTCCATTGAGTATATGTACCACATCTTCTTATCCATTCATCTACTGATGGACACTTAGGTTGCTTCCATTTCTTGGCTATTGTAAATAGTGCTGCGATAAACAGAGGGGTGCATATGTCTTTTTCAAATTGGGCTGCTGCATTATTTGGCAAATTCCTCGGAGTGGGATTCTTGGGTCAAATGGTGTTTCTATTTTGAGTTTTTTGAGGAAGCTCCATACTGCTTTCCACAATGGTTGAACTAATTTGCATTCCCACCAGCAGTGTAGGAGGGTTCCCTTTTCTCCACATCCTTGCCAACATTTGTTGTTTGTGTTTTGGATGTTGGCCATCCTCACTGGTGTGAGGTGATATCTCATTGTGGTTTTAATTTCCATTTCTCTGATGATTAGCGATGTGAAGCATCTTTTCATGTGCCTGTTGGCCATCTGAATTTCTTCTTTGGAGTAGTGTCTATTCATGTCTTTTGCCCATTTCTTAATTGGATTATTTGCTTTTTGTTTGTTGAGGTGCATGAGTTCTTTATATATTTTGGATGTCAACCCCTCATAGGATACGTCATTTACGAATATATTCTCCCATACTGTAGGATGTCTTTTTGTTCTACTGATGGTGTCCTTTGATGTACAGAAGCTTTTCAGCTTGATATAGTCCCACTTGTTCATTTTTGCTTTTGTTTCCCTTGCCCGGGGAGATATGTTCATGAAGAATTTGCTCATGTTTATGTCCAAGAGATTTTTGCCTATTTTTTTTTTCTAAGAGGTTTATGGTTTCATTACTTACATTCAGGTCTTTGATGCATTTTGAGTTTACTTTTGTGTATGGAGTTAGACAGTAGTCCAGTTTCATTCTCTTACATGTAGCTGTCCAGTTTTTCCAACACCAGCTGCTTAAGAGGCTGTCATCTCCCCATTGTATATCTAAGGTTCCTTTATCATATATTAATTGACTGTATATGTTTGGGTTAATGTTTGGATTTTCTATTCCATTCCACTGGTCTGTGGGTCTGTTTTTGTGCCAATACCAAATTGTCTTGATTACTGTGGCTTTGTAGTAGAGCTTGAAGTCAGGGAGCGTAATTCCCCCTGTTTTATTCCTCCTTCTCAGGGTTGCTTTGGCTATTTGGGGTCTTTTGTGGTTCCGTATGAATTTTAGAATTATTTGTTCCAGTTCATTGAAGAAAGCTATCGGTATTTTGATAGGAATTGCGTTGAATCTGTAGATTGCTTTAGGTACTATAGCCATTTTGACAATATTTATTCTTTGTAGCCAAGAGCATGGGATGAGTTTCCATTTGTTAGTGTCCTCTTTAATTTCTCTTAGGAGTGTCTTGTAGTTTTCAAGGTATAAGTCTTTCACTTCCTTTGTTAGGTTTATTCCTAGGTATTTTATTTTTTTTGATGCAATTGTGAATGGAATTGTTTTTCTGATTTCTCTTTCTGTTAGTTCATCGTTAGTGTATAGAAAAGCAACAGATTTCTGTGTGTTAATTTTGTATCCTGCAACTTTGCTGAATTCAGATATTAGTTCTAGTAGTTTGGGAGTGGAGACTTTAGGGTTTTTATGTACAATATGTTGTCTGCAAATAGTGACAATTTGACTTCTTCTTTACCAATCTGGATGCCTTGTATGTCTTTGTTTTGTCTGATTGCCATGGCTAGGACCTCCAGTGCTATGCTGAATAACAGTGGAGAGAGTGGGCATCCCTGTCTTGTTCCCGATCTTTGATGAAAAGCTTTCAGCTTCTCGCTGTTCAGTATGATGTTAGCTGTGGGTTTGTCATATACGGCCTTTATGATGTTGAGGTACTTGCCATCTATACCCATTTTGTTGAGAGTTTTAATCATGAATGGATGCTGAATTTTGTCAAATGCTTTTTCAGCATCTATAGAGATGATCATGTGGTTTTTGTTGTTCTTTTTGTTGATGTGGTGGATGATGTTGATGGATTTTCGAGTGTTGTACCATCCTTGCATCCCTGGGATGAATCCCACTTGATCATGGTGTATGATCCTCTTGATGTATTTTTGAATTCGGTGTGCTAATATTTTGTTGAGTATTTTTGCATCTACATTCATCAGGGATATTGGTCTGTAATTTTCTTTTTTGGTGATGTCTTTGCCCAGTTTTGGTATTAGAGTGATGCTGGCTTAATAGAATGAGTTTGGAAGTATTCCCTCCTCTTCTAGTTTTTGGAAAACTTTAAGGAGAATGGGTGTTATTTCTACTGTATATGTCTGGTAGAATTCAGAGGTGAATCCATGTGGTCTGGGGGTTTTGTTCTTGGGTAGTTTTTTGATTACCGATTCAATTTCATTGCTGGTGATTGGTCTGTTTAGTTTTTCTGTTTCTTGCTTGGTCAGTCTTGGAAGGTTGTATTTTTCTAAGAAGTTGTCCATTTCTTGTAGGTTTTCCAGCTTGTTAGCATATAGATTCTCATAATATTCTCTTATAATTCTTTGTATTTCTGTGGGGTCCGTCGTGATTTTTCCTTTCTCATTTCTGACTCTGTTTATGTGTGTAGATTCTCTTTTTCTCTTAATGAGTCTGGCTAGGGCTTTATCCATTTTGTTTACTTTTTCAAAGAACCAGCTCTTGGTTTCACTGATTTTTTCTATTGTTTTATTCTTCTCAATTTTATTTATTTCTTCTCTGATCTTTATTTTGTCCCTCCTTCTCTTGACTTTGGGCCTCATTTGTTCTTCTTTTTCCAATTTCAGTAATTGTATCTTTAGACTATTCATTTGGGATTGTTCTTCCTTCTTTAAATAGGCCAGGATTGCAATATACTTTCCTCTTAGAACTGCCTTTGCTGCTTCCCACAAAAGTTGTGGCTTTCTGTTGTTGTTGTCATTAGTCTCCATATATTCTTTCATTTCTGTTTTGATTTGGTCTTTAAACCATTGATTATTTAGGAGAATGTTGTTAAGTCTCCATGTATTTGTGAGCCTTTTTGTTTTCTTTCTAAAAATTATTTCTAGTTTTATACCTTTGTGATCTGAGAAGTTGGTTGGTAGAATTTCAATATTTTTGAATTTACTGAGGTTCTTTTTCTGGCCTAGTATGTGGCCTATTCTGGAAAATGTTCCATGTGCACTTGAGAAGAACGTGTATCCTGTTGCTTTTGGGTGTAGAGTTCTGTAGATGTCTGTTAGGTCCATCTGTTCTAGTGTGTTGTTCAGTGCCTCTGTGTCTTTACTTATTTTGTGTCTGGTTGATCTGTCCTTTGGAGTGAGTGGTGTGTTGAAGTCTCCTAAAATGAATGCATTGCTTTCTATTTCCTCCTTTAATTCTGTTAGTATTTGTTTCACATATGCTGGCACTCCTGTGTTGGGTGCATATATATTTAAAATGGTTATATCATCTTGTTGGACTGACCCCTTTATCATTATGTAATGTCCTTCTTTATCTCTTTCTACTTTCTTCATTTTGAAGTCTATTTTGTCTGATACAATTACTGCCACACCTGCTTTTTTCTCTTTGTTGTTTGCATGAAATATCTTTTTCCATCCCTTTACCTTTAGTCTGTGTATATCGTTGGGTTTGGGGTGAGTCTCCTGTAAGCAGCATATAGATGGGTCTTGCTTTTTTATCTATTCAGTAACTCTGTGTCTTTTGATTGGTGCATTCAGTCCATTTACATTTAGGGTGATTATCGATAGATATGTACTTATTGCCATTGCTGGCTTTAGATTTGTGGTTACCAAAGGTTCAAGGGTAGCTTATCTATTATCTAAGAATCTAACTTAACTTTCTTGTTAAGTTATTGTAAACACAGTCTGATGTTTCTTTGTTTCTCTCCCTTCTTATTCTTCCTCCTCCATTTATATACTAGGTGTTTTATTCTTTGCCTTTAGTTAGTATTTGGATGGTCTGCTTTCTTTGCTGATTTTATTTTCTCTGGTGACCTCTTTTTAGCCCTAGGAGTGCTTCCATCTAGAGCAGTCCCTTTGGATTTCCTCAAGAGGTGGTTTATGGGAGCCAAATTCCCTCAGCTTTCACTTCTCTGGAAATTGTTTAATACCTCCCTCAAATTTAAATGGTAATCATGCTGGATACAATATTCTTGGTTCGTGGCCTTTCTGTTTCATTATGTTAAATATATCATGCCATTCTCTTCTGGCCTGTAAGGTTTCTGTTGAGAAGTCTGATAATAGTCTGATGAATTTTCCTTTGTAGGTGATCTTTTTTCTCTCTCTAGCTGCCTTTAATACTCTGTCCTTATCTTTGATCTTTGCCATTTTAATTATTATGTGTCTTGGTGTTGTCTTCCTTGGGTCCCTTCTATTGGAAGATCTGTAGGCTTTCATAGTTTGAGAGACTATTTCCTTCCCCAGCTTGGGGAAGTTTTCAGCAATTATTTCTTCAACGACACTTTCTATCCCTTTTTCTCTCTCTTCTTCCTCTGGTATTCCTATAATGCGAATATTGTTCCGTTTGGATTGGTCACACAGTTCTCTTAAAATTCTTTCATTCCTAGAGATCCTTTTATCTCTCTCTGCCTCAGCTTTTCTGTATTCCTGTTCTTTGATTTCTATTCCCTTAACAGTCTCTTGCATCTCGTCCAGTCTGCTGCTAAGCCCATCGATTGCTTGTTTCATCTCTGCTTTGTCTTTCCTCACTTCCTTCACTTCCTCCCTTACTTCTTGCATATTTCTCTGTAGATCCATCAGTATGGTTATGACTTTTATTCTGAATTCTTTTTCAGGAAGACTGTGCATGTCCATCCCATCAGGTTCCCTCCCCTGGGTAGTCTGGTCTGGGGTTGTCTGGGTAAGTTTTGTTTGTACCATATTTCTCTGTCTTTTCATGGTGATAGTAGTGGTCAGGAAGAAAAAAAGAAGAACGGGAAAATAGGAAAAAAAAAAAAAACCGCCTGCCAGGTGTAGTTTCTGTGAGTATCCTGTAGGTGGCGCTGATGCTCCACTATTCTGCCACCACGCGGCTCCTCCGGGCCCTTTGTGGCTCTGGATGGGGAGGGAATGAATGGGAGGCTGCTGATTTCTGCGGAAAGTCTTGGTGCGACTGCTTTTCCCAGCCACAGTTCAAAGGGACCGAAATTCCCCAGGACTCCCAGCCTGCTTGGCTGAGTGTGCTGGGCCGATCCTGCTCCTCCATTGGGCCCCTGTCTCTTTAAGACCCCTAAAAATGTGCGCGCTTTTCTTTTGTCCTGGGGAATCAGCTGGGTGGACCTGCCATCTTGGAATCTGCACCTCTGTCTGTCCAATCTCCGATACACCGCGTGAAGTGTGTCAGTGCTCCTGGCGCCTATCACCAGGGCTGGTTATTTCGTGGGCCTGTGCTTCCACTCCCTCCCTGGTCTGAATCCTCTCCTCCCGCCGGTGCGCTGGGGTGGGGGAGTGCTCGGGTCCCCCCCGGTCGCGGCTCCGTATCTTACCCGCCTCGCGGTGTGCCGAGTCCTCTCAGGTGTAGCTGCATGCTGGTGTCGTCCTGTATCTTCTGGTCTCTCTTTTAGGAATAGTTGTATTTGCTGTATTTTCATAAATATATTTGGTTTTGGGAGGAGATTTCCACTGCCCTGCTCACGTTCCCATCTTCCCGGAAGTTCTTTGTTGGCCTAATTTGAGTGACTTACGTATATACGAAAGAAAGTGAACTGAAATATACACCATCCTGAAAGAAATTTATATATTGATGGTCTATAATGCAGATTTTTCTCTAGTTCAGAATCACCTTACTCTACTACAGTAAACACTTTTTGGTTGCTTTTCTATCTGTCCTTCTGCCTTCCCAGATACTTCTTTCTTCTGAACAGCTCCAAGTTTGGGTTGGGGATGCCTGTTGTTCTAGGAAAGCTGGTTTTATCCCAGTTCTTGAGATAGATCTGGGATAAAATCAGGGCATTTGTCCTGTCTGGCCACCATGATTGGCCCAGTGTTGGGCATGTGACCTTAGCCCGTCCAGTTAGAGTGACGCTAAGGACTTTTGTGAGGAATGAAGGTGGTGTCTCTTGCTGGAACTGTGTAGTTCTTGAAACTTCTGAAAGCCTTCTTAGAATGTAGAAGAGAACCAGCCTTAGGAGAAGACAACTGAGGAAAATATCGTTGAAAGAAAAACAAACAAAAAAACCCTTGGTGACATTATTAAGCTGTTCTACCTGTGGAATTTTCAGGCAAATGAGTCTGTATTTATTTTCTCTATTGTCAAAACCAGTTTTAATTAGCTTCTTTCTTCTCTGTCCCTTGTAATACCAGCTGACACACCTAGTTCATCTGAATTGGGTGAATCTGTTTCATCAGCGCTGTCTTTGTTTCCTATGACTCAACTTTTCCTTTTCTGATTTTCCTTTATGAATGAGATTTGGGAAGCTGGATAATAAACAGCTGATAATGATTGGGATGAAAATCTCAGTCATGTTCCAAGGGATGCTTTGGAAAAGAATATGCATCTTCTGAATCAATACCATTTACATGATTCTAACAGGAAGGGAACGAGAAATAGGCTGGTTTTGTTGTAGAGGAAAATGCCTGGGTACCATGGGGAGGAATTAATTATGCAAAATAGTGAAATATGTGCAGACAAATGCTAATTTGTCAACTTATAAACTGAGCTTCCTAAATCTTAGTCTGCAATAAATTGAGTCATTTTCAAATAAATTAGGCAAATGAGCTGAAACCCTAGTATGATACATGTATTTAATCCTGACGCCCGTACTTGTACTATGTTCCATGGGATATGAACCCTTTGATCTTCAGAGTCGGGTTTTATTACATCTCCTTTGAATGTATCTGTCAATACTACCATTTCTTGTAACAGCATAGCTGTTGAAAGAATGAAATGGGAAAATGAAATAAAACCACAGATTTTCCATAAAAAGGGGATTCAGAGAAGAGTGTACCCAGGTAACACTGGGTGTGGGGGCAGTGACCTTCCATCTAATGCATTCTTAGGAATTTTTCTTGTAGATCACAGCAGGAAGCATGGAAGGCTCTCTGAAGACAGTTCAGGAAGGAGTACCTGGAGACAAACCTTTCCTGGGCAAGTAGGTTCAAAGTCTTGTACAAAAGGAAGACATCTGAAAGAGGAATGGATGGCATATGCAACTGTAAGCTGATGGCTTGGAACTGCTGTTGCTCACCTTACTGATGCAGTTAGACTTGTCCAGAGGTCATGATCTAGACCCAGATGCTGGGTGGGAGTTTCCACTCTAATGCCTCTTGCATCCAGCCACAGGAGAGGACAGTGCTACAGAGCCAGGCCTGGAGTTGGGCCGGCCTTGCATGAAAGACAAAGCAGTCCTGGAAGTTTAAAAGTGCTCCTTTTGGAGCTGCCCCGGGTTGTTTAGGCACCCCACTGCTGAAAGAGAACTAAACAGGAGATGTCGCATAAGCCTTGTGGGAGGAGTTCATCGAGAGATATGCCCTTCAGTTGACCTGAGAGCAGGACTCAGGCAATCAGAAGTTCCTTACCACCACCCCTCCTTGAATGTGCATCCCGCTCACCATGCCCATAGGAGAAGTCATTTCAAGGACACAGCCTTGAGAGAGCAAGGTGCTGCTGAGACCATCCTGACAGCGTATGAGACTGAACCCAGGTACGGCCTCTCTATAAACTGGTAAGATTTGGGCAGGTGGGTGTGGAGATCTACTCAGTTGCAGCCACCCAAGACAAGCCTCGCATGTGAGTTCCTTGCTTACCAAACCTCCACCTACCCAACTGGAATGGCCTGCCTCTTTCTGCAGTCAACACTGCCCTCTGGGTACAGGGCGGTTTCAGATTTCCCCCTAGGAACTCTGTAGATTGTCAACCAACAAATGTGCTAAATGAAATCATTTCAGGTGGGAGTAATTTCAGCATTAAAAACTGTAATGGGAGGATAAAAACAAGGCAGCAGTATTTAATTCCTTTTCGTTTCCTTGCCGACGGGGTTCTGGGGGGCAGGTCTGGTGAGGCAAGCCCTTGTCACTGGACACCAAGTGGCTAATTGCATTGCTGTAGGTGAAAAGACCTTGCTGATCTTTCCAAGGCATCTCTCCCTGGTGCCAGCATCACCCGCTCAGCCCCCACACCCTGCTGCTCACAAGGGCTCCAAATCCTCTCTCTCCCGTGCAGGCAGTGAGACTGCAGAGCCTGTCCCTTACGGAAGCCATGTAGGGGATGTGGAAGCCCTCCGGGCATTGCAGAACTCTGCTGTCTTGCCTGAGGGTTTCAGCCCCAGGCAAGTTCACTATGGATTCAGCGAGACTGAGGAATGACAATGGAACGTTCTTGGGGTAAAAGGGTTTATATCTGGCTTTATTCTCCCAGGGATGGCAGGTCAAGCGCTAGAATCCTGTCCACCTCAGAGTGAGTCTGCATGCTGCAAGCCGGTCTCTGCCTCTGGGCCTCCCTTTCCCTGCAGCCATCTCAGTCTCTGTCGTCAGCGCTGCCACCACTCCAACCTCTGCAAGCCTGCAGCCATGCAGCCCAGCTCTTTATATAGAGTCAATAACAATGTATTGCTCACACATGTGTAGTGAGCAAGCCAACCAGGGTCAGGTGAGAATCCTGGCCATAGGAACTTTCATTTTCTCGACATCTGATGATCATTTATATTTAGAAATGGATATTTTTCAGAGCCTCTCTTCTTTAAAAAATATTTTAATTTATTTTTAAATACTGCAATTAATTCACATGGTTTAACCTCCCAGTTACAAAATGATGTGCATAGAAAGAATCCCTCCCTTTACCCTTATTTCTCAGCAAAACAGTTCCCTTTCCAGAAGCACAATGTTATTCATCTTTTCTATATTCTTACTGTGGAATTTTAAGCATTTACAAGCAGCGACAAGCATATACATAGTCCCATTGTTTTAGAAATGGCAACATATCATACTCATTGCTCTGAACTTGCTTTTTTTTAAATTTCCTACTCATGGAGATAATTTCATCTAACTTTATAAAGCACTTCTCTGTACTGAATAGTATGGCTGAATAGTATTCCATTATTTGAATGTATCATTATTTCGTTACTCCCCAGTGGATGGCCATGTAGGTTGTTTGCATTATTTTGATGCTCAAACAAGTGCTGCCACAAATACCTTGTCTGTGTATCATTTTGCATGCAGACAAATTTTTAAGTAGAATAAATTCCTGGAACTGGAATTGTGTTGAGTCAAAGGAAATGGATCCTGGGAATTTTGAAGGATTTCTAATTGCTCTCTATAGAGGTTATACCAGTTATATTTCATCCAGTCATCTATGAGAGTTCCTCTTTCCCTGCACATTCATGAGCATGATGTCATCGAATTTTCTGATCAATGCCAATCTGAGTGGTAAAAAAGAAAAGTATGACAATGTGGTTTTGATTTTCATGTATATTATTATAATTGAAGTTCATATCTTTTCAAGTATTCAAGGATCATCTCATTCTTTTCTATGAACAATCTATTCACATCTTTTGTTTATTTCTCTTCTGAGTTATTGATCTTTTTCTTATTGAATTGGAGGAGCTCTTTATGTATTGGGAGAATTAACTCATCATCTGTGATTGAATTACAAATGTTTTCCCAGGTCATCCTATGTCTTTGATTTTGCTGAATGAGTATTTCCTCAATGCAGACCTTATATTATTGTTGTGATTAAGTTAAATGTATCCATTTTTTTAGATGAAATTTGGATTTATGTTATACATCATGGCATCTCAATCCCACATGCCCTTTATGTAGTTTTCCCCAGTGATAACATCTTGCAAAACCATAATACAGTATGACCAAAAGGAAATTGACATTGATGTAATACATTGATCTTATTCAGATTTTATCAATTTTACATGTATCCATTTATATGTGTATGTGTGTACATGTGTGTATTTAGTTTTATGCATTTTTATCATATGCGTAGGTCCGCATCTCCATCACCACAGGTACAGACACCTCCTATCAGCAGAAAGATCTCTCATACTGCCCTTTTATAATCATACCCACCTTCTTCCCCCCTCCATCCCCTGTCGTAAAGCCCCAGCAAGCATTAATCTTTTCTGCATCTCTATAATTTTGTTATCTCAAGAATGTTATATGATGGAATAGTGCAGTATGTAACCTTTGGAGACTGGCTTTTTTTTTTACTCAGTGTTAATTCCCTTGGGATGCTTCCCACTGTTGCAAATCAAAAATTAGCTGCTTTTTATTGTTAAGTGGTGTCTCTTGATATGGATGTACCACCGCTTAACTACTTATCATTAAAGGACTTTTTTTTTTCGAATTTTGGGATATTATGAGTAAAGCTACTATGAATATTCATGCACAGGTGTTTGTGTAGACACATGTTCTCATTTGTCTGAGATAAATACCGAAGAGTGCATTTGTAATCACGTGCTTACTTTTGTGTGAAACTGCCCAACTTTTCCAGAGTGGATGTGCCATTTCATGTTCCCATCGGCAATGTATGATCCAGTTTCTCTGCATCCTCATCAGCATTTGGTGTTGTCACTATTCTTTATTTTAACCATTCTGGTGTGAATATAGTGATACTCATTGTAGTTTTAATTTGTGTTCCCTTAATGGCTGACAAAGCTGAACATCTTTTCATGAGCTTATTTGCCTCCCGTATATCCTTTTCAGTGAAATGCCTGTTTGTGTCTTTTGCTCATTTTCTAATTGGAATTTTTGCTTTCCACTATTGAGTTTTGAGTTTCTCTCTATATTCTAGATACTAGTCTTTTATCAGGCATGTGGTTTGCAAATATTGTCTTCTAGCTTGTAGCTTGTCTTGCTAATGGGTTTCAGCCCTGGGCAAGTTTGCTATGGATTCAATGTGGCCAAAGAAATTGACAACAAAACTGTTCTTGGGGTGAAAGGGTTATACCCAACTTTATTTCCAGGTTGTAACAGGTCAGTCACTAAAATCCCGTTCACTCAGAGCGAGTCTGTATGCAGGAAGCCAGTCTCTGCCTCTGGGCTCCTCTGTCTGCACAGCCGTCCTCTGGGCCTCTCTGCACAGTCGTCCCACACAGCCATACTCTGGGCCTCTGTCCTTGGCGCTGCCACCACTCCAGCCTCTGCTCTGCTCTTCTGCAGCCTTGCAGCCATACCACTGTGTCGTACCCAGAGCACTGGGTGGACCTCTTTATATAGAGTCAACAGCCATGTATTGCCCACAGGTGTGCAGTGAGCTAGTCAACCAGGGCCAGGTGAGAATCCTGGCCACAGGAACCTTCATCTTATCCACCAGCTTATCTTTTCATTCTGTTAACAGTGACTTTTGCAGAGCAGAAGTTAATTTTTATGAAATCCAACTGGTCAGTTTCTTTTAAATTTAGAAAAGAAATCAAGAAACATGACACGTATACTACCCAAGTGTGGTGGTTGAAAACTGTAAATGCTTGACACATTCTGTAGGAAAAGTGTCTACAGAAACTGAGAACTGTGGATGTCAGGGCTGGAATTTTCTTCCCATTTTACAGATGAAGGAGTCTGTGCCTTGCTTTGACTTCTATCTAGTTCAAGGGTCTTTCCTGTACCCCACAGTGAAAGACTTTCTGTGTGTATTTAGGCAACATGATATAATCTGGCATGATATAACTCTTCTGGTTATTTCTACCACTTAGAAGACATGAAAAACCTTTCTGATTCTCCAAGCCAATTACATCTTTCCTTTCTTTGAACTCAGACATCATCTTTGACTTTAACACTCAACATTTTCCCATTAAAATTATTTATGATGTGATATGGTAAATAAATATGGACTCTGAAGACACCTAGCTGGCCTATCCCAGCAGCGATAGACACAGGATGGGACCATGGTCTGAGATCCACAAATCGAGCACATGGAATCATAAAAAATTAAAGGCATTAACATGAAAAGGCATTGATCAGACACTGAGAAAAGGGCCTTTTCTGAAGAGAGATGATATGCAATCAGGATGCTGACTAGCCCCCAGCCTGAGGCCTGAGCCTACCTGCTTTCTCTAGAGCAAGTGGGAGCCTGCACTCTAAGCCCGCAATGCTCACTTTGCTTCTAGATCGGCCTATGTGGGTTCTTGGTTTGAGAAGAACTAGGCGTTTGATGTCCCTTCTCCCCACCTGGGGCCAGGGTAGGCTCTGCAGGAAGCCTCCTGTGGGAGGGGGCTTCTCCCCCCATCACACCCTGTGATTATCAAATTAGCTCAGGCAGAAACATCCTGCCTACTTGGCAGATCCTGAAGAGAAGCCTGGAAGGGCAGCAGCTTCCCCTGGAGAACCATCCCCGGCTTATTTCCGCTCCATGATCAGGAGCAGCTCTGCGGGGAGCCTTGTTAGGAGGCAGGGATGTGCTCTCTTTCCTGGTCCTACCACACCAAGGGGAGATGTTGAGGACCCAGCCTGCTGGCAGAGCTATCCTACAGAGCCGGTGACCCAGACCAAGAACCCTCGCCAGCAAGAGGCCCCAAAAGACTGAGCTGTCCAAAATGCCTGTCCTGGGGAAGAACAAGGAGCGCAACATGAAAGAAAGAGCCAGAGGTGTCTGCACTTCCCGGTCCAGGGAGAAATGAATGGGTCCAGGGCCCCCTGCGAGGCTGCAGCGATATGTGGCCCAGTAAACACAAAAGGTCGGTGATCGCCCCTCCCTGCTTCCGTGATGAAGGGAAGGGTCCTATCGCCTGGAGGCAATCCCGTTTGCCCCCACAGCATGTTCCTGGGCATGATCTCATGACTACATGTCCTACAGGTGCTTGATGCTGACGCGTGTGGCTGACTGAGGCTGAGGCCTCCGCTCTGCTCTTGCAGGTGCTGTATCTTCCCTGTGTCTTTGCTCCATCCTCCATGGGCCCCTGGCCTCTCAGCTTCTGCTGCCTGGCCTCTCACCCTCCTCCCAGTGTGCCTCATGGCACCTGGGGCAGTGTCCTTCCACGATGGGGCACCAGGGTGGCTCAGGGCAGTGAGCCAGACCCGCTCGCCGCCCGGCCGATGCCTTCACCTTCCAAGCTGTGCAGGAATGCCCCATGTTGCCTTCACCGTATATAGTCATAGAGAGAGGGACTTTCTAGAGGGGGAAATAGGGTTGCTAATTGAAGTCTTGAGTGTCTCCCCATCCTCTGTTTCATCTTTTTTCTCTGCCTTCAACTCCCCACGGTCGCTCAGGTCAGAGAGAGTGAGTTTTTCTTTAACTTCTTTTCTACCTACTCAGACCTCCCTTACTTTTAAAGCTCTAGGAGCTTGTTAGCTGCCCTTACCCTTGAGGTGTTAAGGGGGCGCTAGGGAATTTAGGGCATCAGCCCTTTCCCAACAAAGCCCGCTGTCAGCCCTGTTGTTTACTTTGCACAACGCAGTGTTCTAAAGGTCAGAGACCTTCTGTTTGCCTCCCTCCCCAAACAGTCCTCATGTATTCCCTCCCTATCAAACCTTCTCTTCAAGTGGGGTAATGGCTGCAGTCTGGTGGGGGCAGGTCATGGGCATAGAAGGTCAAAAGAGAAAAGCACACTAATGTTTTAAAATTTTTGTCCTTATTATACAAGAAAAGGAGAACTGCCTTCCACCAGCACACACACACACACGCACACACACACACACAAATTCCCCTTTCTCTGTCCAGCTGAACCTTCTGGGGGCTTTTAGAAACCAAGGGTAGAAAACTTGAACAAGTTTGCTGAGGAAAATCTTAAGTCTTAGAGCTGGGACAAGGAGGGGGACCTGCATGCTCCCAGCAATGTTTTGTTTCTCAATCTGGGTGCTGTAAATAAAAAATAGAAAAGGGTATCCATGTTAGGAAGTCTTGGAGGTCAACCAAACCTCTCCTTTGGGAACCATGCAGTCCCTGCTGGTGACCAGGTTCTTCTCAAAGACTATGGCTTGGCCTGCATGGCCTTGCTTTTTCTGGTCCCTCCTAGGCCTGAGAGCCGCGGTCCTCCTTCCCGGCATCTCCACCCCAGCTTGGACCCTGACGCTCCCCACCTCTACTGCTTCCCTCCGTGATACTTGCTCGTTGCTCATTTCCCTGGTTGGCCTCCTTGACTCAGTCCAGGCTGGGTCAATCAATGAGGCCATCTTCATGCCTTCCCCAGTCCCAGCTTGTCTCTTCAATTCTGATTATTCAGTTTTGACAAGAGCCATTCTGGCTCATCCGCATTCCAAGCATTGCCTGGAACTTTATCACCAACCCCAGCAAAGTGACAGGCAGAAAAGAATGGAAGGAGAGGGCAGCCATGAGGCATCCACTGTCAGCTGTACCGTTTTGAATTAGACAGTTTTGAATTAGAGCATCTTTCAAAAATCAGACCTTTTCTCTGGAAAGATAAATAACAAACCCAAAAGAGTAGTTGCCTCTGGATTTGGGAAGGGGGAGGTATAGGTGGGTTTGGGGATGGGGTGGTATGCTTGTTAAAGGGACTTTTAGTTTCATCTACAATGTTTTAATTTTTTGAAAGAAAAATGTACTCACATATCTGAGAAACTAAGAGGTAATAAATAAGAAGTGTCCCTGTCTAAAAACAAAATTTTGAAAAATAGAAAAGAAATGGATAAAAGCCACAGAGTCTATGTATATAACATAATATGCAAATATTGGTCTGCATATGGAGGATAATGCAGAGGCTGATATTATCTGCTCATAGCCTAATACTACCTCTGCCCTGGACCATGAGCTACACTGGTGTGTATCTGGCCTCCAGGAACTGTTTCTGGGGTGGTGGTCTGAAGAGTGGAGAGGAAGGCAGGAATATGAAGGGTGTGAGTGGACCCCCAACTCTTTTGGGAAATTCACAGCCAGTGGCTTGGGGTGCTCCCCAAAAGCTGGCCCTCTGTGTGATCACTGGGAGCTTATCAGGAAAGAGCCTTCTTCAAAGTCCCTCCACTGCCAGTCTGGAGGAAATGTGTTCCTGGAGGCTTCAAGTTCCAACTCACAGACTTACTGTATGCCGGCAGGCTGCATGTGCATTGTGCCTTACTCCAAAGGATACCCAGATTGGGCTATGGCCCCTCCTTTTAATCTGCTCTTCTTCTCCATTTGCTGCTGCTGACACCGACACAATTCTTGCTGCATTAATTTGGCTGTGAAAGTGAGAAAATGGCAGAGCATTC
This sequence comes from Smutsia gigantea, assembly GCA_032199065.1. Taxonomy (NCBI): domain Eukaryota; kingdom Metazoa; phylum Chordata; class Mammalia; order Pholidota; family Manidae; genus Smutsia; species Smutsia gigantea. The sequence goes on along the minus strand of JAVSCE010003424.1, from coordinate 434,532 downwards.
ATTAAAAATAATATGCCACCCAGGAGATAGCTTGAGCTCCCTTCTCTTAGTATTCCTCTGTATTCCTTTCTTTCCAACTTGCAGCTGATGCTCTCTAGCTGCCAGGGAGGGAAACGAGATATTCAGGAGAAGCATGAACAAAAGGTGAGAGGTATTAGAGTAGGGACTCCAAATGGGATGAAAATCTTCAATCTCAGGAACATCTGTAAGGCAGGTTCTGAAGGCACTTAAAGAGAATAGTAAATAACCAAGGGGAAAGAATTGGATTCCTAAGGTTAGGGTGACAATGGGGGACTGGAAGGAAGTGGTATGAATGGGCATTTTAAAAAATAAAGAGAAGTAATACCATTCTTCAATAAAAAGAGCCCTGGCTCCTTAGAGAAATGGTGGAATCAAGAGTTGGGCAGGAAATAGACAACATTAGCCTGGAAGTAAGAAAGTGCTCAAAAACAGAGCTAACACAAAAGCCCTACAGAGGTGTGTCAAATGCGCAGAAGAACCAACAGAAGCACAAGAAAATGAATGATGTCGTATTAGACTATAACCCAAAGTATATATATCCACAAGTCCATACATACTGATATAAATAAATGACTAAATATATGAATAAGTAGAGAAGAGACAAATACAGTGGACAGAAGGTTTCCCAATAATTTATGCTCCTGCGCCTCTCCACGGGGGTGGAGAGCAACTCCCCGCTCTGTACATGTGACCTATGCGGAGGGTCATCCTTTCAAATATACAGCACAAAGAGAGAGAAAAGAGAATAAATAACTTTACAGTGGAGAAATCTGATGAACACTACTTAGTAGGGGTGACCAAGGTGAACATCATTCTTCTTAAATCATATGAACCGCGTGCATCCTTAATATCATGCGAAGGGCACTTCACCTTGGTAGTCTTCCTCCCTGAAACCCATTAACTCCAGTCTAACCATGAGAAAAATCACTGGACGAACATTTTACAAAATGCTTGACCATTAATCCTTGAAACTGTCAAGTTCATTACAAACAAGGGAAGTTTGAGGAAGTGTCACAGTGCAGGGGCACCTAGGGAGACCTGGTAATTACCCGGAATGTGGAGTCCTGGTGGGATCCTGGAGGAGAACAAGAAAACTCGGGGGAAATGAAGGATATCAGAATGAAGTATGGACTTCAGTTAACCATAGTGTATCAATATCATTGTTTGGAACCATAAATGTCACCTGCAATATGGAACTGGATCCAGACTGGAAAGAAAACCCTTACGTTTGTCATCAGAGCCAGAAACTTCACAACCACCTTGATAGCTGTGCTCATGTAAAAAATTGTAATAGTTGCAAGCTGTGTTTTTTAAGTTTAGTGCTAAATGTCTGTAATTCAGGTAGTCTCCTTCGGAAGTGAAAGCAGTATTTTCAGCTATCCAATTTATTTGTTCTGGGCTTGTTGACCGTAGGATAGGATGATCCAGCCGTAGCAGGAAAGAAGCAAATTTGGGGAAGGGCTGATGAAATGGATGGGTACGTAGTGTTCAAAATCAAACAGTCCCCAAAGACCCCTGTCTCCCATGCTACATCTTACGAAATACAGTTTTTCTTTTCCCAAAGACTGAAGTTTTCCTCTTCGTGTTGAATGACTAGAGCTGTTTTCATCACATTATGTATGCCTTTAAGGGGAGTTTCTAATAAATTCAGTTCTTATCAGTTAGAAGCTTCCTTCCATCTCACATTTTATCTCCTGTGTGGCCCTTTGTTTCCTAATCAAAACCACAACCTCTAAATTAAGTGAGGAAAGGATTTTGTTTTCTCAAACCACTTGGTGCCTGAGCAAATCAGAAGCAAGCTAAGGCTGCCACCTCTTTATTTGTTGTGTTAACCAATTAAAAGGTGTTACTCTCTTGGTAATAAAGTGTAACCTTACCAGAGCTCTGGGTCCTCACTCTGGCCTCTTTCCATCGGCCTCCTTGTTTAATTTGCTAGCTGAATCACTCTGGTCTCAGATTCTAAAATCATCTGGGGTTCCACTTAGGTCAAAGTCCTTCTCTGTTGGAGGGAAAATATTGAACCATTCGTCCTTTACTCTGAGCTGGCTGCCACTGGAGCTGGTAACAGTGTCAGTGACTCATGCAGCTAATTTCAGAACCCTTAGAACAGTGGTTCTCCAAGGGCAGCAGTCCAACACAAGGGCTGTGCCCTATAAGGAATATTTAAACACCAGAGGGGAGAGTGGGGTCCAGATAGAAATAGTGAAGCAAGAATATACAGTCGTTCAGATTGTTCAGATATCCACAGATAATTGATTTAATAAGTTTGATGACGGCCACCATATTTCTGTTCACTTTGCATCTGTACACAAAGCCAGGAGGAATTCGGTTAAGACTTTAATATCATGCAGGACATGTGTGTGCTTTGAAGACAGCACGTCCCTTGCTGCCAGAACTGGTTTGGTTTGACTTTTGATCCAGCCCTTATGTTTTTGTGTAACTGAGAAAGTTGACAGAATAAGAAAAAATGAACACTTCCATTGAGCTTTTTTTGAGTTTCCAAAATACTTTTGCCTTCGTGATCTCATCTGATCCTCACAATCCTGTGTTGTATGAGAGGCCAGAATTACCTTCTCTCTTTTATAGCAAAGGAAATGGTGTCCCAGGAGGTCGCAAACTGTCACGAAACTAGTAAAAAATAGCTTTAGCACTGGAATTCAGGACTTCTGAACTAAATTCCTAGGGGTTTTGTCCTGTATTATTTCTTCCTTTTTATTTCTTCTTTGGGGGTGTGAGTTCATTGATTGGCTAATGAAATGTCCCCTAAAAGAGTGTGCACGCACATGCAGGCACACACACACATACACACACACACACACACACACACACATTTTGCTATAATTTCAAGAGGTTCCCCATTCTGCCCAGGTTGAGGGCCACTGTCCTGCACTATGCATGCTCTATAAAGGTGTCAGAGCAAAGTCTCAGGAGATTCTGAGATAGGAGGCTAAGCAATTTGAAGATGAGAATTAAGAACCAAATTCCTAAGTTCTTTTGCCAATTTTTCTCTCTTCTCCTAGAATATATTATCTCTCAGAGGGAATGGCATATCCCGAAATTAACTGTGCTTCAGAAAATACCCTGGAGGGTGGCTATATGCAAAAATGGGAGCATGTTGATGGAAAATAAAAACCTGAGAAGATTTTAAATGGAAAGACTGAGAGGGAGGGTATAAGGGAAGGGAATAAAAGTAATGGTAAATTAGATATTGTCAATCATGACAATTGTGCGGCCAGCCTATTGTGCCTTTTTATGAAATCCAGACACCCAGAGCCTTGTGGGGAGAGGGGCTTGTGACAGAAATGATGCTGAGAGAACTGAGGGCAGTTTGAGCTCAGTGAGCTAACGGAGGCCAAGTAAGCACAAACTCTCGTCACACTTGGCCTGGTGCTATTTATCCCACACAGCAGTTGCATCTCTGGCTGTTTCCCCCTGCCAGCCCTGGAGAGCCCATGCTCTGGAATAAATACCCACTCATGCTGAAAGCTTGTAAGCCATTTCTTGGCCAGTGTTCCTGTCACTGTGACTGGACCCAGTGACAACATCTGGCCCTGCCTGTCAGTTCTCATGACATCCTCATTCCCAACGGCTGGGTGGACATTAAAACGTCACCTGTCCTGCTCTGAGGTCTTCCAGGTCTGCTGAATTTAATTCAGTGAGCTGCCTTGACCTCCATCTCCGGGGTAACCTCTCTGGGCTGACTGCCTGGCTCAAAATCCATCTTCCACTTCCTTGTCCACATGAGATTTCACTGAGTCTGTGCCCATTCCGAACGGTCTGAACACAACTCCAGTGTGGCATGCCTTGGGGTTTTCCTGATCTCAGTTTCCCTCTTCGATTTGCACCTGTCCACAGCCCCGTAGCTGCATCTGTCACCACAATGCCACAATGCTTTGTCCTTCAGCCCCTGGTGACCTCCAGTACAAGGATTTGGAGGGGATTTATCTCCTCTCCCTAAGCTTGGCTGCCTAGGAGATGGAATTGGGCCTTGGGGCAGGGGATGAACAGGAAGGTAAAAGGAGAGGGCATCAACAGGTGCTGAGCTAGGGTGTGCGAAAAATAAATTAGAAAACCATACCCTCAAGCAAAGGTCGAAAAAATGGATCTCAGGTTCTCTGGCCAACTATCTCCAGAAATTCCCTTGCCAAGCATCTTTGGGCCAGCCCACCCTCTCTGAATTGGTACGTGGCTCTCACAGGCCCTACTTGAGCCTTGGCTATGTCTGCAGATGGGGTTATTCAAAGTCTTGATTAAGGCTCTGGATGTCAGAATGGACACCTGTCCACTGAAGTAATCCCAGCATCAAGTTAGTAATTTTGAAAATTGATGGGCATTAACCATAGCAAAATTGGTCTTTTTAAGCCCAGTTACCTCAGTTATTTTAATGATGGCATTTGTCTATTCAGTGATTCACCTTTAGCTTGGCACTCAACCAACAGCTGGTCCATCCAGGTAGTGTCTATATCCTGACACAGAATCAAGCATTGTTGTTTATTCATTGGCTCTATTAATGCCCAATTTGTGCCCAGTCAATTGGATTAGATCAGTGGGTTAAAACCAATTAGTTAATTCAATTTTTTTTCTTTTAAAAGAGAAAAGTCTCACTAACCATTTCTTAGTGAGTTTTTTTTAATTTATCACATGTACTTTTTCTACTGAAGATACCATTCTCTGTGTCATGTTTAACTTCATGGAAGTCAGCAACAGAATTCAGGGTGACCCAGGTGACCACAGACACAAAGGGTGTTATGTAAAGGTAGGACATAGAAGGATTAAAAACAGTTTATACTGATACAGAACACTGGCTGATGGGAACCCTATGCCAAGAAAATATCACATCTATATTTAATGTGCTTATAACAGGGTTCCTATTTTTATGGGGAAATACATTTATATAGGTTAATTCGTGGTGGTTTTGAACAGAATGTCAATAAATTTCAACCAAAGAGAAAATGTATTAGTGATGCACGGAATTTGCACATGCATCTGGGAGTGGCTGTGTGATGATTATGCTTGGCATTCATTCGGCACACTCTTCATTATCACTTTTTTCAGAAATAGCTAACCCCGGTGTGCATTTCCTCTAGCTGTTAATCAGTGACGTCTTTCAGTAAAAAGCATATAATAACTAAGGACGGTGTCCTTCACAGTCTCACCCCTTTCCTTTCATAAATGTTTCATTTGGGGGCAGTAAAGCTGCATAATTGAGACAGAATTCTAAAACCACATCTACATAAAGTAGTAGAGTTATGCTCGAACCTGTCATCTCTCACTGAGCTGTTAGGCAAATAGGACTTATTCCTTGTACCAATTCCAACTACAGTTAATCCCTGCTGGCTATTTGGAGTTTTGTGTATTGAAGACTTTCTGAGGCTATGACTGGTCTCTGCAGGAAAGGGCTCCATAATTGATTAGTGATGTCTGCCATGGGCCCAGGAGGAGGGCATTGTAGGAAAGAACATTGTTATAGCCTGTTCCAGCCTTAAGGAGCAACAACTGGCTGCTCTGCTATGTAGAGAAATTACTTTCCATAGATCCACCTAAATGTGCCCATTGGAAATGGTTCAGTACAAGTTCGCCCAGGAAACACACAACTAAAATAAGCTACTTTTTGACTCAATGCATGTTTGAGGATACAGAACTAATTTATGTATGTTGTGTGGGGAGGGAGACAAAACAACTTTCAAACACGTGGTGCTGTAATCTGACCTTACTCTTAAGATAGTTACTATAACCAGACCAATTCTAACAGTAGAGTTTTACATTTTGGAGTTAAAAGTATAAAAATGCATGCACACTCACCCCTCAGTGCTGATAATGTTGCAGCAAACATGGAGAAAACCAAATTTGATAGTTCTAGATGACTGCAATAAGACAGTAGCCCTTGAGAGACGTTTCTCAAGAAGGTGTAAGACAGTGAGCTCACATGTGACCCACACACTAGACTCTTCAATTGCATTTCCAGAATGTCTCTGAGCTGCTTGGAATGTGCTAAGGCATTCTCCTGGTGTCTAACTCATGACCTAACCAAAGGAGTCTGTGTCCCGGGGGCTGCTGGCCATTCAGCTCTGGGGTAATCACTTCTGAAGTCTTCTCCAAGAGATACTTTTTCCTGCCCATCTCTGGAATTCTTAGCTCCGCTTGCCATGACAAAACACCAACAACTGGGTGGCTTAGGCAACAGTCTATTTCACACAGTTTTGGAGACTGAAAGCTCAAGATCAAGGTGCCAGCAGGGCTGGTGTCTGATGAGAGCTCTCTCTTTGGGTGGCAGATGGCTGCCTTCTTGCTGTGGGCTCACATGGCAGACAGAGCTCTGGTCACTTCCTCTTTTTATGAGTATATTAACTCCATCATGGGGTCCCACCCACATCACTTCATCTAAACGTAATTACCTCCCAGAAGCCCTGCTTCCAAAGATGATTCTACAGGGGTTAGAGCTTCATGTATGAATTTTGCAAGGGCACATTCAGTCGATAGCATCTGTTACGTGACAGAGGGAAGGCTGTTCTATGAGGCCTCAGGTAGGATTCCAGTTGGCAAGTCAGAAAGCATAATTCATTTGTTTGTATTTTGAGAATCACTCAGTGACCAGCGCCTAGGGTGTGCTTCTTTAAATGTTTATTGAAGGACCTAAAGATAGAATGAATGATAAAAATAAATACATGAATATAGAGATGAGTTAATCCTTGGCAAAACTTGCCATAGAGATAATATGAGGTCATTCGTGCCCTCCCATGTCTGGCTGACTAGATGGAGGCTGAGAAGAAAGAGTCTGCATGATATAAATTCTTGTGCTCCCATCGAGTTCTAAAATGCCACAGTTCTAGAGTTCTAATTATGCATAAGGCAAACTTCCTTAACTCCATCTGTAGGTGAGGAATGCTAGGGGAAGCATCCCCTTTCCTGTGCTTCCTATTTGGAATCTCTTATTTCACTAGAGCAATCTCTTTAGGTCTTAAAGAGGGTATGAAAAAGAGCAAGTACCTCCAGTATGATCTAAACTGGCTTTCTTAATGTCTCTCTAATAGGAGATAGTGGCAAACATAACCTTTCTTCCTTTCTTCATTTGCACACGTTTTCATAATGTTTTGTACAGAGCACTTAAGCTTTCTGTTTAGCAAGTGTTAGGAGTTGAATTGTGCCTTTCTCTCCCCCAGCAGCTTCGTATGTTGAATTCCTAACCTCCAGTACATCAGAATGTGACCTTATTTAGAGAACAGGGTCTTCACAGAGGTGATAAAATTAAAATGAAGCCATTGGGGTGGGCTGTAATCTAAGATGACTGGTGTCCTTAGACAAAGAGGGGAAGTTGGAGACCAGCATGCGTACAAGGAGAACATCACATGAACATAAAGATGGCCCTCTCCAAGCCCAAGAGAGAGAGACCTGGAAGGGATCCCTCCCTCACAGCCCTCAGAAGGAACCAGCCCTGTCAACACCTGGATCTCAGACTTCCGGCTTCTATATCTGTGCGACAATCAACTTCTGTTTTGGAAGCCACCCGGTCTGTGGAACTTTGTTACAGTAGCCAGCTAATGAAAAACAAGATCAGACATCTAGTGGCCAAAAGTTGCTCCTAAAACATTTCCGTTCAGAGTCCGTCCTGTGATACGTGGATTGTCTAAGCTGTCTGTTGTGTTCTAGCAAACCATCACAACACTTAGTGGCTTGAAGCGCCTACCAGTTTAGAACTTCTCATGCTTCTGTGGGTTGGCTGGATCTCAGATAAATGGTTCTTCTGGTCTCACAGGAGCCCAGTACTACGCTGCATTCAGCTGGGAGTTCATTTGGGAATAAAATGCCACAGATGGCATCTCATCTTCCAGGATCTCTCTCTCCGCATCAGTCAATATTCTAGGCAGCCCAGATTTCTAGCATGGCGGCTGTATCTCCAGAATGCAAAAGAAGAGGTGACTGGGCCTCTTACTGGCCAAACTGGGAGCTGACACAGCATCACTTCTACCACATTCTATTAGTCAAAGCAAGTCACAAGGCCAGCCTAGCTTCAGAAGGGGGACACACAGACTCCAGCCCTTGTTAGGAGTGGCCATCATTAATCTACCACAAAGATATTATGTGTTCCCCTGCCCTTGCTGGTGGCCCTGCTTCTCCTAAAACTGCTTTCCCTCATGCCTTACAACTGGTTTCACCTCCAAGATCTGTCTGAGCAGAAAGCATGGCAGTGGCATGGGCTATCCCACCTTCAGTCTCAAGAATTAACCACGGCTTCTGGCTCCCATGTTGCTCCTTCTGTGTCCTTTGCTGCCAGTCACACCCAGAAACAAACCCCCAAGGTGAGTCTCTCCATGCGCCTTCCCCTCATTGGCTCAGCTGGCTAAATATTTTGATCAGGGCTGCTGGCTAGATACCTGATTTCAGCTCCCCATCATCGCTCTGCCAATACCCAGTGCCACCCCCAACACTGAGGCCCTGCCCCTCAGTAATGTGCTCTGCTGGTCCCCTGGATAACTGCCTATACCCCCTAATCTCCTATAGTATTATGTCTATCTGAAAGGACACTCTGTTTCTGGCAATTTCCAGAACTGTCTGAGATTGTCATGCCCCTTGGACATTAGGCCTGGTAAGCCTGATGTACCTTTGGAACAATCTTTAATAGCCAGTCATTTTCACCCTGACCTGTCCCATTCTGGTGTGGGTTTCCTTATATCTGCACCTTCTGCCAGCTGCCTCCAGTGAACTAGAGGGTCCTAGCCTCGATTCTATATTTAGCGACACCTTGATAAGATCAGCTGTGAATGGCCATCTGTCATTATGTTCCACATGTTGACCTGTCCTGCTCTTTCCATCCCTGGCCTCCAGCCCTAACCTGCCATGAAAAACAGCAGGAGGCCCATGGGGCCACTTCTTCAAACTTAAGACTTTAGTCATGTTGATCAACTGTGAAGTTGATTGTATCAGTTAGGACCCTTCTGGTTGCAGATAGAAAACCCAGCAAAGAAGAGCATAGTTACCACAAAGTTATATTGGCTCAGGTAACACACAAGTGCAAGTAGGCAGCCTTCAGACGTAGCTAGATTCAAGGCTCAAATTGTGAATTGTGTCAACAAGACCGTGTTTCTCTCCATCTCGTGGCTCTGCCTAGTATACCGCTGGCTGCTTCCTCTGGCTTCCTGGGGGCAGCGCTGGGTTCTCCCTTCGCAGGACAGGACAGCTGCCACGGGGCCGTACTTGCCTCCTCCCAGAGGAAAGAGCGGTCATCTTTGCAGGCCTGTCCACACAAGTGCTGTGTTCATCGGATCACCGTGAGCTTCTGCCTCTGCTTTACTCTGAATCTCCAGGCTTGGGAGTTAAGTTGTGTTGTTCAGCTGAAGTCTGGGTCATGTGGAACCCCTTGGAATGAGAATGATTGAGGTAGGTCTCTGATAAAAGACCTGAGACTATGGCTGAAAGAAAGGGGAGAGAATGTTGGGAGGCAAGGAGCGTCTACACTGCATTGAGAGAAACAGCATACTGGGTTCCTAGGGTGCTTAACAGGCTAGAATAAGGGGATCACATGTGTAAAGCTAACTCAGATATATGACATATTTCATATGGATGCAAAAAGTCATCCTAACTAGCACAGGTATGACAAAGCCAATACATGTGTTTGCCGCTCAGCAGGAGTGACAAAAGCCAATGTGCTGTAATTTCTAACTATTAGAACTACTTACCATTGGACTTGATGGCCTGAGGAGATACTTTCTAACTTGTCACTAGATATGCTGAAGTAAAAGCTATTATCATCACAAATAGGGGTGCCATGGAAAGAACTGGGGGATCACAGACTTATTCATTCAACACTTACTTTGAATGCGTACGGTGCAGGCTCAGATCTCCTGAAGCAGATTCTGGCACAGACTTTGGCATGCAGGCTCTTTCTTGGGGACCAACACCAGTGGGAATGGAGAGGAAGCAGGGTTGGGCAGAGGCAGTATAGACCCAACAAAGCCTGGGCCACAGGGAGCTCTGGGCCATGGGAGAAGACATGGCCCATGAGAGTTTCTGCACTGGACTGAAATGGCTGGGCCTTTATACCTTCAATGTGATTAGTCATTGCATGTGGACCCCCCAGGGAAGGAAGCCTGTGCCTCCAGAAGAGGCAGCTTTCTGCAGCCGCGGCAGACCCTGGAGGAGCTGACAGCTGGAGATCAGTCCTTCCAAGTCCCGCACAGCCTACTGAATGCCAAGTACTGGTCTAGGCATTGGGAAAACAGTCAACAGAATGCGCAACAAAGCTCAAAGAAGAGTAGGCATTGTAGTGGAAGGTGAGAATGTAATTTAAAAAATATCTAAATGAATGTGTATCAGTTAGTGATAACTGCCATGAGGCACCATGACCAGGGGAAGATAGTCACAGTGAAGGAAGAAGCAGAGGGCGGTGGTGAGATGGAATTGCTGTCTTTATCGGGATGGTCAGGGAAACCCATCTAATAAGTGATACTTCAGCAGAAACCCAGGAAGGTGTGAGGAATAACCCTGCATACATGTGGGGCTCAGACGGGCTCCAGGCAGACAGCGAATGCAAAGGCCTTGAGGAACAGCAAGGATACCAGTGTGGCGGGAGGGAATGAATAAGGAGAAAGTAGTAGGAGATGAGTTTAGAAGGATAGCAGGAGACCAGATAGTGCAGAGCTATGAAGCCATGCTCAGACTTGGGGCCATGGTAAAAATTCATACTTGGAAGAGATGGCTTATTAGAAACACTCCCTCCACTTAGCTCCCCATTTTATAGAGGAGGAAACCAAATACCATGGTAAAAATATGATTAGTACAAAGTTGCATAGCTAGGGTGAAACTCTAGAGAAAGTCAGAATGGAGGCAGCAAGTATATGATATATCCACTAGGATGCCTTTGGTTGCTTGTAAGAGAAAATTGACTGAAAGAGGCTTTCACAAAAGGAAATTTGGTTATCTCACGTTACTGGAAGACCAGAGTTGGGAGAGCCCTGGGCATATTTCCATTATGGCTCAAGAAGATTCCATCTTTCCATGTGTCATCCTCAGTGCATCAGTCAGGATGGGCTAGGATATGCTGCAATCCCAGTCCTAATTCCAATGGCTTTAAGAAAAAAAAATGCATTTTTTTACTCATGCTACATGTCCATAGCAGGGCAGTATTTTTATTAACTATAGGGTTCTCCTTATTCTTGTCACAGACTGCCAGAGCCACTGGCATAGAACACATAGAACACTGATGATCACCATGCCAGAAGAAAATGAGAAAGAAGTCTGGGGTGTCCTGAAGCAGTGAGTAGATGCTCTGGGCCAGAAATAACATGCAACATATCTGCTCACGATTTGTTGAGCAGTAATACTTAGGCATTTTCCTCTCCTACTTAAAAATGGGTCAGGAGTTGCAATTCCACATGCCCGGAAGGCATGGATATTTATTGAAGAGCGCTAATAACCGTCAAACTGAATATCTACTTCAACAAACAACTGGTTCCTCCCACTTCCCACAAGGTCATAACATCCACAGAAACAACACTCAAGAAAGTAGAGAAATTACTACTATTTTTGAGAGCATGGAAAATCTCCCCCAGGATCTCCCAAGTTTCTTCACTTTGTATTGGCCAGAACCAGATCACATGACCATTCTTTACCAATCACTGGAAAGGAGAATGGGATTATCCTGGTTAATTGGGATCTATCTTCTAGAATCAGGGGTTGGGTCCCTTTCTCCTAGTCTGTGGGGTGTCTGATGTTGGTATAGGTGTTGGAAAAGATGATTCTTCTCTGTTACTTTTTAGTGAATCAAATCCACAAAGGAAGGACACTTCCATACTGTCAGCAATTCGGGTATTGAAACTATAAGGAGAAAGCAGGAAGGTGGATATTGGTAGGCAACCAACCTGGTTTACTACCAAGGGCAAAGTGGAAGGGTTGGAAATGTCAGTAGGAAATACGGTGCATTACAGTAAGGGTTGGAAGAAGTGACCCCCTAAGATCCTAGTCAACTCTGAGATACTGTGATCTGCCGTGAATTTGTTGACACTACCGTCTATGAACACAAGGGTTCAGAATACATGTGTGGGTAGCATGGTCTGAGGAACAAAAGCAATTTCCCTAACTTGGTGCCCTTGATCACATAGAGTCCTCATTTCTACATGAAGAAGACACATTTCTACCCATTGCTCTGAAGCTCCTCCAAAGAGCATAGGGAATTCTGGAATAACGAAGGGGAGAGAAAGCTCAGGGAAGAGGAGAGCGAGCGAATGACTTAACCACTGCAATGGTATGGAGGTAAAGACTATATTCTTACAATTCCCAAATATATATGCCTGTGTTATGATTCTCAAATGTGTATATTTTTCTCATCTGCTCTCCTGAGCCTGAAACTCTTGGGCTGAACAGCTCCACTTAGAGCTCTTAAAGGCACTTCAACATGACCATCGCTGATGCTGTCCTGATTTCCACTACGTACACCAACTACCAGTCAGTTACTTCATTCTGTCATCAACTTTTATCTGGATTATCAGCACAGCTTCCATACTGCTCTTCCCCAGCCACTGTTCCTAACTCCAGTTGACTGGATCCAGAGATCTAGCAAATGTGTAAATCTAACAGTGTCTTCCCCTCGAGTAAAACCCACCAATGGTTCCCCATCAACTGCAGAATAAATTCAGGTTCTTTGGCAGGGGATACATGCCCTTCTGCCAGCTTTATTTGGAGGATTCCTGCAGAGTTGATGCTCAACTGCTGTATTCACTGCTCACACACCCTCACACTTCATGTCTTTCTGGGTTTGCTGACAATGTTCTTTATGCTGAGAGTGTCCTATCCACTTTACAGGCTGTGTTAACTCTTAATTATCCTTCAAGATTCTGCTCATTATCTCAAAGAGAAAGCTGCCTTTGACCCACACCTTTCTGGGAGCCTGGCATCTGTGCTCTTGGAGCACTTCATGCCCACCTTTATCATAGGGCATAAACACAGACACAATAATCATTTATCTGTCTCCACAGCGATCTACAAGCACCCTTCCTTGAAGAAACGAACTTACTCATCTTTTCTCATCACTCACGACAGTGCCTGGTAGAGAGAGTATGCACTAAATAAATGTTTGTGGACCAGAATCATTAAGAAGAGAATGGCAGGCGCGATGAAGGTGAGGGGGTGGGAGGATGTGGAGAGGAAGAGAGAATGGAGAGGTAGTCGAAAGTGGGGAGTTCCCAGAGAATTTGTGCACCTTCCCTCTTAGGGTCTGGATCTCCCTCTTGTGCTTGGAACCTGGGTTCTAGCTCCAATTTATCCATTCTCCAATTTATCCATATCCGTTCCAAAAAGAGATCCTCTGCCTTTTCAGCATGGGGGGAGAGCCTTGGTTTGGGTCATGCATGAGTGAGACTGAATGGACAGCCTTGGGGATAACTCTACTGCTCACACACTGACAACAGGCCCCCTGCCTTCACCCTAAGCATGCTGGACACTTGCACGAAAGGTCAGGACATGAAGGCAGAATCTTGGCAGTGGCAGCTGCCTTTTGTTCTCATTTCCCCCACCTCCTCCGCCTGACACATGCCAAAGATGATGATTATGACTCCCGCTTGGGGTGGCCTGAAGGCCTTGAGAGTTGGACCCAGGCTTCCTTTCCACAGACCCAACCAGCATTCACACAGAAACACCCCACTGTCTGTACCCCCATCTCCCCCCGCCCCGATCACCCACAGCAGAGGGATTTTCATGCTGAGTCTTAGAGGCTCAGACAGCTTTCCTAACTGGGCTCCAATGCTCTGGAAGAAGTCCCTTGAAGAGGAAACAAAGAGGTGTTACCCAGAGCTGGGCTTGCCTGGCCCCCGCGTGCATACTAGAGGCGTGTGGGAAGGAGAGTGCTCCAGGGGAGGAGAGTGGCAGCCCAGCTCACTGACTTGACGTCGGATAACCAGACGGCCTCCTGACCCTTGGGCTCAGTTTAGGAGCCTCTAGCAATGGGTTTGACCTCTTCCCTTCTGTGCGAGCGTCGCCACTAGGGAGAGGCAAAGGCTCGCAGATACCCCAACTCCCGCTCCGGCAGCGCTCCGCCCGGGACTCCGGTAAGGCGGGCCCAGACGCGGGGGCTGTCCGGGGCAAGGGCAGCGGAGGGGGCTCTGAAGCGGGCCGGCTCCAGAGGGGCCGTTCCCACCCCGCTCCCATCCTCTGTTCGCCCGCCTGGTTCGCTGTGCTGGCTACCGGCGTCCTGGGCTTTGGTGACGCGGAGCTTCAAGTGCCGCGAGCGGGGAGCAGCCAAGAGGAGCCCCCCTCCCCCCGGGCGTGTAAACGTGGGCGGCGGGGAGCGGCCCCCTCCCCCGCCCCTCCGCTCGCGGCGCTCCCGGGCGTGCGGGTGTGTGAGTGCGCGTGGCTCCCTCGCTCCCTCTCATACTCGCTCCGGCACTCGTGCAGGCGGCCAGCCGGCGGCTCCCGGCTCGCTCGCTCCGGCCGCTGCGCTCCCGCCTCGCCGCCGCCGCCGCCTCTGCAGCCGCCGCCGGGCATGGTGAGTGAGTGAGGTCGGGCCGCCACGCGCTCCCCCGGCTAGCCTGCCGACCCCGGCCGCTGCCGGCTCCGTCCCAGGGAGCCAGCCTGCGGCGGGAGCGCGCGGCGGGGCCGGGCGGCCGGTGCGCCCTCGGTGGCCGGCGTGCAGGGCCGCCGGGCCCCGTCTTTGCAGCGGGCTTCGCGTCGCTCGGGGCCGCGACCCTCGCTCCTCGAGGGCTGCGTGCTCCCTCCCCGCCCTCCGGGAGCCCCCCGCCTCCGGGAGCCCCGGCGCCCCACCCCGTGACCGGCTCCCCGTCTTGTCCCGCAGGACCCGCCCGGACGGGACCACGCCGCTGCCGCCCGGAGCCGCGCTTCGGGTCCCGCCTGAGCCGAACCGCGCGCCGGGCCGCCGCCGCCGCCGGCGGGGGATGGGGCTGCCCCGGAGGCGCGCCGAGCCCGCAGGGAGCGCGGAGCCGGCGCGCAGCGTGAGAGCCGAGCAGCCCGCGCCGGTCCGGTCCGTGCCGCCGCCGCCGCCGCCGCCGCCGCCGCCCGCGCCTCGATGGCGCCATCGCCCCGGCGCCGCTGACCGCCCCGCGCCTCCAGCCCGGCCCGCGCGGCCGCCCTCAGGCCCGGCCGGCCGGGGCAGCGGCCTGCCGCCAGCTCCCGCGCCCGCCCGGCCCCGCCATGGCGCTGCGGTGCCTCCTCCTGCTGCTCATGCTCTCGCTGGAGTCCCTGGACCTGCTGCCCGGCGCCGAGGGCGCCCGCGGCCGCGCCGCCAACCGGACCCTGAGCGCTGGCGCCGCTGCCGTCGGGGGCCGGCGGCCCGGGGGGCCCTGGCCCGGGCGGCCGCGAGCTGAACGGCACCGCCCGGGCGCCCGGCGTCCCGGAGGCGGGGAGCCGGCGGGGGCAGCCCGCGGCGGCGGTGGCGGCGGCCAGCGCGGCCGTCACCTACGAGACGTGCTGGGGCTACTACGACGTGAGCGGCCAGTACGACAAGGAGTTTGAGTGCAACAACAGCGAGAGCGGCTACCTGTACTGCTGCGGCACCTGCTACTACCGCTTCTGCTGCAAGAAGCGCCACGAGAAGCTGGACCAGCGCCAGTGCACCAACTATCAGAGCCCGGTGTGGGTGCAGACGCCTAGCACCAAGGTGGTGTCGCCGGGGCCCGAGAACAAGTACGACCCGGAGAAGGACAAGACCAACTTCACCGTCTACATCACTTGCGGGGTGATCGCCTTCGTCATCGTGGCCGGCGTCTTCGCCAAGGTCTCCTACGACAAGGCCCACCGCCCTCCGCGGGAGATGAACATCCACAGGTGAGCGCCGCGTCCCCCGGCGCCCCCCTGCCCGGGCCTCGCCCCTCTGGGCGTGCTTCCCGGTTCCTTGGCAATACATCACCCCTTCTTGCTCCTCCACTTATTCAGACTCGGGAATGCCTGCTTTGGCGGTAGGGGGATTTACAAGGCGAAGGAAGGATGGGTGGAGTCCGTGAAGTTTAAGAATTTTACAAATTCTGTAATCCTGGATGGGGGGAATCTAGGGTTCAGTTTTCATGGCAAGTGGGCACTTCCGTGTAGGCTGTTACTGCATTGGGTTTTCTGAGTCAAACCAGAGTGTCATCATTGATATAGGAAATTGAGCAATGTTGGAACCTTACTGAAAAGAGTACCAAGTGATTTAGTGCAAGCTGGATGTTCTGGTGTGTTAGAGATGGGGTGGTATGGCAACGATGCCCTCCGCCCAGGTTAAAAAGGAATAAAGATTTATCCATTCCATGTTGACTGAGGGCAGACGGTGTCGCCTCGTTGCATCCTGCAAAATGGGATGCTTATCTTTCCCACTGAGACTGGAGAACTTGTTCTTTTAAACCCTGTAACCAGAACTCTGAGTTAACATTCTTGCTGCTGTGTTAAACCTGGTGGGCATCTTTTACTGCTTTAGATAAGGAGGTGGTGGGGGCTGCCTCCTTCCACAACTTACGCAAAGAGCTCAAGATATGGTAGTCCATGCTTCCACCCACCCTGACTGCCTCCCACCCCACCAATCCTAGATCCCAGGGAACCCTTTGGGAAACCGGCCTCTCTTTATAACTCTGAAAACGATGCCATCAGGGGATACGAAGTCAGCTATGCTTCCAGTTCGCTTGCGATGGCGAATGGCTGCACGTGCATGGTTCACCAGTCTCCCGGGGGACAAAGCCTGCCCCAAGACATGCCCCCATTTCTAGCACATGTGGTGGGGACTGCTCTAGTAACCAGGGCCACCCCCAAACCCAGTCCTGCTTCTGAGTTCGCCCGGCAGTCCCCCACCCTGAGCCACGCACCTTAAGCTCATCTCTACCCTCTGCTTCTTATCCTTTCGGCGTGAATGCCTTCTTCCTTTGCGGCTGTGGACATTAAATCATCTGTACCTTGATGAAGAGTGAGAAAGGCAGATAAAAATTTCTGGGCATGATTTTTTTTTTCTTCCCTTAATATTGTGGATGTTGAAAAAAGATAACACTGCCTGGCAGGTTTTATCGAGTCAAATCCACCAAGTGTGGGGACTTCAATACTGACAAACATGGCTGTTGGGATTGAGGTGCTTGCCCTCCATGCCACCCCTGTCCTGTCTCCCAGGTGGTGAGTCTGTGCCTGGCCTGACCTGGTGCTGGGAACGGATAGAGGAATCGTGACAAATGGTCTGTGGTCACGCCTGTCAAATGCAGAGGGCAGGTGGGTCCTGACTGGTGAAGGGTTCTCTGTCTTGGCTCACCTTGGGAAGCCGAGAAGGAACTGCCTGTGGGCAGCCCTTTCCTGAAGCTGATGTACCCCGTCCTTGTCATCCCTCCACCTCTGCCTCCAGGCCAGGAGGCACCTTCTCCTGTGGTCCTGGCCTCTTATCACATTTTCCTCTGGCTGTGACCTCCTGCTGGTTGATCCCCATAAACCTTTCTTGGGGTTCTTTCTTCTAGGAGCCTTTGTCCTCTGCCTTCTTAGAGCTGCCTCTTGCCCCAAACTTGTCACCTCCTACTGAGTTTATCCATCATCAGTTGGGGGGAGGCGTAGTATTGGCTTGTGACCCTGGAGATGTCGCCGTCCCTCTTGGTGTTTCTCCCATCTCCCAACCCTCAAATAGGGCGACTGCTTTGTGTATGGGCATGTGGCTCAATGGTGGCACCTCCGGAGCAGTGTTCTCTGGGGTTGGGGAGGAGAGGGAACTATGGAAGGGCGATGAGTTCCAGTCCTCAGACCATTATGTTGGTGTGGGGTGTTTCACCCTCAGCTTGCCCTCCCGATTTGGTGCAGTTCACAGCACCTCTTCCTCTGAGTGGCAGTCCTGCCTGCTCAGGGCCTCAGAAACCATCATATTCATGCTTGTTAGGTAGTGGCCAGTGCTGGTCTCTGTGTTTGGGGCGAGGAACAGGACAGGAGCGCTCTGCCTGGGACACTCCGTGAGTGACCTTGGGCAGGCCGGGGACTCCGGTGTTGTCCAGGCTGAGTGGCTCGGGCAGAGCAGCATCCCATCTCCACCTCTCCCCTCCCAGGTGTGCCAGGGTGAGTGTGCACATTGCAGGGAACGCGTGTTCCCACGACTCAGCTCACTTTGCTCATACCTTAGAGGTCACTGCTTGCCATTCGGGGGTATTTTTTGTGCAGATTGTCTTGTTGGGGAATCGGGGTAGGGAAAAGGAGAGAGCGATGGAGCAGGAGGTAAATATTCACATCCTAATGAGTTTTCCCTAGGGAAAGAAAGGATGTGTACTCTTCAGAGGTCAGTGGAGGAAGTTGGATATGCGTTCAGTTACATATTCCTTGAAATAGTTCGGCAAAGACCATTTCCTTTCTGAAACGTCTGAGAGTTTGTTACAGTGTGTGTACCTCCCTGAAGATGGTAGCTGGGCAGACCAGCAGGAGCTGAATATGCAGGAGAACAGCTTCACTGAAAGGACTGTTTGTGGGAGTGTTAGAAGGGGTGATCAGCCATCGGCCTGCTGAGGTCCCAGGCTGCCTCTCCCCCTCACCCCCACAACGACCCTGCACCTACCCCCATGCACACACCTTCCTTAGGGCAGTGTTACCTCTCACCTGGCCAGCCCCTGACGGGGAAGAACAGATTTGATTTTTTTCTTAGAAGTGACTAGACCTAGCCCCCCTGTTCCCTTCTGAGAATCCTACATCTCTGGGGTAAACCCTCAGCCCTCTGGTGATTATAACCAGTGAGCAAAGTCACACACAGCTGGGTCCCAGGAGGAGCGAGAGCTGGCCAGAGGGCCCAAAGGCAAAGCTGGGCTCTGGGTCTGGTTGGGTGTCCATCTTTCCCAACCAGAACACCATTTCCCACCAGAATCTCTACCTTACCTCTCCTTTTCCCCTGCCCAGGCTGAGGCTTAAGCTGGTTTACTGCAGGCATCCACCGATTTTAATTTTCATGAGGGGTTTCTGCAATCCTGGGAGACTGGCTCCCTTAGCCGTTCAATTCCACACCAGCCATCTCACATTCAAACCTGTGCCTTCCTCCCCACCCTGAGTTGATTCATTAGTGTCTTGGAGCTGAGAATCATTCTGAGGGAGTAACTGGGTGGCTTTTTTAAAATGGCTAATTAACAGATGGGTCAGGAAGCTGTTGGATGCAGTAGATGCAGCTGGTGAAGTCAGAGTTGCCCTGGGTGTTCCCACTGCCTGCACAGGGATGGAGGGGATGGGCTACTTTGGGGTTGGGGGAAGTGTTCAGGGTGGTGGGAAGGAAGACCTGAGCAGATGTTATTAGGAAGACGGGAAAGTATCAGGATGTGACCTCTGCAGCCGTCAAAACGGTCCTTCATCTTTGGGTTCCTCAGCTTATTTCTAGAGGAGTCAAGGGAACACTTTGTTCCACTTTTTCTCTCTCCAGAAATTAATTACAAGCCCAAAGAGCTCTGTTTTGTCCTCATAGACCACAGAACTGCAGTAGCAGAGCCACTTTGCTGGCTGATTCAGTGAGCTCTCTTCCTAGGTTCCCAGGCAATGAATTGCCAAATCACCCCCAAGCATTCCATTTTTTTGAAGCACTGTGGCTCACTATACTAAGCTGATCTAAACAGAGAGTCAACTTGTTTTTTTACTTTAAATATAGAAGTTGGAAGGACAGAAAAAAAAAATCTTGCCTTGGACTGAAGGTCTTAGCTTTGCATGTTTTCCATTTTCTTTGAGTAAAAAGAAAAGAAAATGCATGTAGGGGAAGCAGTGAGAGTGTGCAAGAATTTAAGAAGGCTTCTGGAAGAGCAGTTGGGGGAAGGACACCAAGAAGACAGGAAGAAGCAAAGACAGATGAAGGAAGAAGGCAGTTAGGTGAGAGGAGGATGGCGTGCCCAGATCCCATGGTCAGTTTCCTGACACCTGCTGCTATGGGCATATGCATTCATGCAACAGATGGCCCTGTTGCAAACTATGGGACATAAGCCTGTGAAGTGTATGTTACCTTTGACACCTGAGGCTAGCGTAGTTCATTCTTGATTTAGTAGGTCAGCTGTGCAAATACTTTTTGAATATCTATCTGCACTTTGACATCTCTCCTGGGTCTGTTACTCCCTGTCTTAGGTCCTCTCCACCCCACCCCACCCCCAGAAGGCACACACACCTCTCCTTCTTTCCTGCCCCCACCGTCACCCCAGTCTCAGAGCACATTCATTTGGTGCTAAGACACCAAGTGTTTACCCACTGTTGTGGGCTGCCAAGACAGAGGTAGAGAAAAAGTCCATCAACCTTCTTTAATGAGAGATCGGACTGATGGCTCAGTTGGTCCTAATCGATTGTGCAGGAAGCAGTGGTTGAGATGTCTGAAAAAGTCAGCTGATTGAAAGTGGTTTGTTCACTAGTCCCAGACAGCTATGCCTGCAGATCCAGAAAAGAAGGGACCACCCCCAAGCAGCTTCAGCCTTCCTCTTCCCAGGCCTGGCCGGATTGCCCTTAGATCTTAACTTTCTAGCTCCTGTTCTGCCATCAGTGGGACTCCCCACTCCATGTCGGAACAAGGGCCCAGCTACTGGCTGTTGGGTATATCACCACTCTTCTTCCCTGCCACCCTCCCCCGATTCAAAATCCTACATAATCTAGTTTTTAAATTTTGGTGAACTCAAGTGCATTTTCTCTTACAATTTGGGTTGAATCCCTTGTTAATATCTCTCATGAAACCACAAAATTGTGGTTTGAACTCACTGGTATATGATACCCCAGACTGGCAATGGGGGAGGGAGTTCTGACCGGCTATATTAAGGCCTATAGGTTAAACTACTTTTTAAAATATCTTCTGCTGTTATTTTTCCCTCTTTTCTCTACCTGGGGAAACTGTATAATTTTTCCCTAAGTCACAGGTATGACCTCACCTTTCCAGCATCTTCTTCTGCAGATACCCCAGATGGGGAGGAGGACTTGGTGAGAAGGTTTACCCCCAAACCCTCCGAGGGTCTCTCAGTCCCTTGGCCCCGAGCAGGCCTGTTTCATACCCATTCAGAATAGATGGCTAACCCTGTCTATTCTTTTTAATTCATAGAAGTAAAACCAACATGTTCCAAAAAGTCAGTAGTTCTTTTTATTATTTTGTCATCCATTGCATAATCACAGAGTTTTTATTGCAGGCAAGTCATTTAACCTAACTCCCTACTTTTATAAGCAAGGCAGCCAACGCCCGGGAGACCAAATCGCCATGCTGAGTCTTCCCAAGTAGTGCAGAGCGAGCTTGGACTGGAAGCAGCGGTGCCTGTGTCCTCGGTCTGTGCTCTCCACACCGGGCTGCTGAACCTCGTCTTGCCCAGAGAAATCGATTCTGCCTTCCTTTATGCACACAGTTCTTAGGCATAATCAAATAACTTTCAGATATTTAGAGATGTGAGTGACAGCCTTCTCCCTTCTCTGGCTTCCCTACATTTTGAAAAGCTTTCCCATCCACTACAATGACTTCTGTTGATCTTCTCCGGTCCTTTTGCAGTTTCTCCACATTCCTTTGTAAAGGCCAACAACCTGATATAAGCATAATCCTTTAATAAGATCTGAGTAATGCAGAGCATTGAAGAGCATTGAAGAAGGAAAACTCAATGCAAGCCAGAGAGTTGTGAACCAGGGCATTGGGTCACTGAATAAAACTGTGGGCGGAACTCTGTAATTAAAAATCTGGGCTGTGAATGCTTTCTCTCTTTCCCAGAGGTAGGTGGGAATGCTGAGACCTACCAAATCGGTGAGTTTCAGCTTTGACAGAGACCAGAGACCTCCAGGCATCCTGTTGCCGTGTGTGTGGGGGGCTTGTCATCCTCTGTGGCTCCCAACCTGTTTTAAGACAGCGCTGGTGAGCCACAGAAGCCTAGTCACTGATGCCAGGCCTGTCCTTCCTCAGATCTGGGCTGAGAGAGCCCAGGGACAAGGTGATGCAAGGTGAGGGGTCCAGAGAAACTTCAGGAAGGGTGGCTCATGAAGCTGGAAATTTGAGTCCAATCATTACGCAAGCTTATTCTCCGTTGGGGGCCTTTGCCTGCAATGTGCCTGATTCTTCCTTTGAAAGATTGAGGACTTACACATCCTGATGTGTCCTCCTTCTAAGCAGTCACCTTGGGAGGCCACATGCTGATGCTTCCTCAGAAAATGTTGCCACAGCTCTTCTCTTAGAAGTGCTTTCAGGGCTTGTGGCATGTCATTTGGACTGTCTGTAATGGTCGTATATTTTTATCCTCTTAGGGTAGATTTGAATCTTGTAAGCAGTGATCAGTCATGGTGCTGAGGCCAAGGAATGAAACAGGTGATTGGCTGGTGATTCATCAGGAATAGTGCCTCCAGTAAAAGGCCTGCTCTCGGAGGAGCCGCCTCAGCTGCCTGCAAAGGCAGGTGCCATTCCGGTAATGAACGGCAGTCCTTACAGGGCAGACCCGGCTCTCCATGATGACCACTTGGAAGGATATTACCAGCCTTAGGGACATCAGCTTCATGCTGTATCAGTGCGTCAGGGCAGATGGGGAGGGGTTGGAAGAGACGGGGAAAGAAAGGAGTTGAATATGCAGCAAACAGCACAAATAACTGCCCAGAAAGGGTAAAAAAACAACAACAACAAGAATGTTCCACACTTCTGCATGAGGGAGTAGACAGGTAGCTCGGTTTAGATTCCTCATTAGATTCTGAGAGTGAAGGGCCTCAGTTTCTTTGGGAGGCATATGGCCAGGCTCGGGGTCAGAGTGCCCTGCCTTCTGTCCATCCGAATGCCGTGGCCTCTGCGATTTGGCGTTCAGGTGAGGTCACTGCTTGGGCCAGACAGCCGTAGATGAAGCAGGATGTTTGCAAGCACAGGGATAGGAGGCTTGCAGTGAGCATTGCTGGCAGATTCCTAATGCACATTTACTGGCTGCCCAGGTTCCTTATTAGCCAGGATTGATCACAGGAATGGAGGGTGGGGCAGGCTGGGTGACAGGGCAGGTGACAAGGGCCACCAGACTCCACAGGCAGTCCGGGCAGTGTTGCCACTTCTCTGGGGGGCTGCAGAGGGTGGGACGGTCCTTCTCCGTCAGGAGTCAGGGGTGGGAGGCACTGGGCACTGGGGTTTCTCCCACTGTGCGGGCTGGGGTGGAGCCTCTGGGGCCTGCAAACCCCCTAAAGGGCACTTCGGACACTCTGGGAGGAGTCAGTTCTGCTCTGTGGCGGGGGCAGCCCCCTCACCTGTGCTCAGGAAGGGGGTGCTCTATCTCCCAGGAACTAACACATTCCCACCCCCTGTGCAACCCCAGAAAAGCTCAGATCAAGGATAACCTGAGATCTCTGTTAGATGAGGACTCAAGGTCATGTGGATGAAGCAAGGAGGGTGGTAGGGAAGCACCCACAGAGCTGCCGTTCTTCAGGGCTTGCTTGGCCCCCCCACTTGGCACTTGCCCCTTGTTGTCTCATCAGCCTGTCTCATGCATCCTTCTATCAGCCTGAGTCTGGGTGCCCCCATCAGAGATGAGGAAATCTACTCAGGGAGGCCTAGTAACCTGCCCAAGGTCACACAGCTAGTACACTACTGGCCCCCATCTCCATTGCGGGCCGGCAGGGCAGCTGGCTCTCACCTGCTGGGTTGTAAATAGCTCTGTAATACATTGCCTTGGAAAGCCAGGACCTACCTGCCCGTGCCTGGGATGGCTATCACAGTGAGGGATGGGAGGACAAATGACTGCAGGTCAGGGTGCTGTGGGATGGCTGGGGGTCCTCAAGTCCATTGCAGGCAGGGCACAGAGGTGCCCAGGGCCATGAAAGGGCTCATTTTCAAGAGCAGATTATATGGTCTGAGGATAGTGAAGGTCATGCAAAGCAAATGTAAAAAACAAAACAAAACGAAACAAACACCCTGATTTCAACTGAGAAACATCAACAGCAAAGCGTTTATAGTACTAAAAGAACCTCAGGCAAGTCCCAGCTCCTGAGAGTAA
The DNA here is from genome assembly GCA_032199065.1 of Smutsia gigantea. Taxonomy (NCBI): domain Eukaryota; kingdom Metazoa; phylum Chordata; class Mammalia; order Pholidota; family Manidae; genus Smutsia; species Smutsia gigantea. Next base: position 410,659 of record JAVSCE010003424.1, on the reverse strand, counting down.
TGGGGCCCAGAGAAAAAAAAGCAATTTGGGGGCCAGAGGAGGGACCTTGGGCCATTCCCAGTTTTAATTACTGAGCCATACAGCTCACAAACAGCTCCATCTATCACCATTCCCTCCCTGCCCCATTTATAACATCTAGCACAGTGCGTGCAAGGCAGAGCCTCGCCAGCTCACTCCTGCTTCCCTGCTCTAGTTCCATTCTTTTCCTGTTTCTATTCTCCCTGTCCTGCTTCCTAATTTCTCACTCTTTCCCCGTGTTTCTCTGTTTCTGACGCCCTCAAGCCCTCTGGCCTGAAAGGCATGTGGAAAGGAAGGAATTCCCCGACACTCTTGGAGCTGGGCTGTTCTCTCCCATGGCCACCATGGTCTGTAGCGAGGCTGACACCCCTGGTCTGTGCTCCGGGGCCCTCGCCAGGTGGAGACGAGTGTGGGGCTGTTTCCTCAGCTCTACCCTGGAGCCCGGAATGCCTGAGCATTCACCCTAGCTCATCCCACTCCTGGCCAGAGGGGCAGGAGAACCCCTGCTCCTCCTTGCCGGGAGCCATGGTCCCCATCACGAAACCCAGGGAGGTTGAGTTCTTGCCAGGCTCTGGGTGGCTACGGCCTTGGTCCTGTTCCCCAGCTTTCAGGAGAGGAGTCGCAGCTTTTGCAGGCTTCACAAACACTCTCATTACTCCTTGCTTTTTTGGCATTTGGTCTCGTGGGCTGTTCCCATTAGCTCCGGCATTAAAGTCTCATTACTTAGGACATCTGTCCTCTGGACATATTCATGGTTCTCTTAGCCAAATGTCCTCTTCTGGGAAGTATGCTTCTCACCCAGACAGTCGCCTTTTCCCTCCTCCTTGGGTTTTGCTGTACCAGTGAGGATGGATTGGAACCCTGAGAAGGCTTGCCGGGGTGAGGAGGAAGGCTGGTCACTTTAAGTGGCACCTGAGAGTGTGTTCCAGAGCCTCTCATCCCTGTCCTTGGTTATCCTGGGAGTACTCACCCTTGCTGGCATCCCAGGAGGTTGGGCAGTGAGGGGCTGAACCCCATAATAGCAAAGAAGTTGTTGCCACCATGACTTTTCTCCCCAAGTCCTAGGATCAGCCTCAGACCTTATCAGTAGAGAACGCTGGCCTTGTCACCCTGCTCCATGAAATGACCTCCTGAGGCCCAGCCCGAGTGGTGAAACTGCCCCAGGGCTTGTGGAAGAATCTGGATTCCAGCCTCTCTGTTGGACCGGCAGTTGTCCTGTGTGACTTCTCCCTGCACCCTGAGCAATTTGCCTGAACTTTCCCAGTAATGATAGTCCGTAGTCCTGGAAGGCTCTTGATGCCCTTGGGAATCACACAGCTTTTCTTTTCTCAGATAATCACCAGCCAGCTTCTTCCCCTCCTCTGAGCAGTGCCGCCTTCCCCACCCTCAACCATTTGCAAAGAGAACAGGCCCTTTAGCAGAGGATTTGGAGTTTCTGGCTCTCTTTCAAGTCGTATCATTAGAACGTCTCTTCTCGTGGCATTCAGTGTCTTTGTCCACTGTCGCTTCCTTCTCCATCTGTCCTTTGATCCTCCTCCACTTCTGTTGTGTTCCTCTCTCTCCCTCCCCAGTTCTCCTTCTTGAACTTGTCCTACTGTAACTTCATTAAACCGTACCGATTCAGACTCCGCTAATACAAAATTTATCCAAATTGGACATGGGCGAAGTTGTTTTACTTTCCTCTGTGTGGTAAAAAGCTGTGATGAACAGACTAATAGCTCAGACAAGACTGCAAAGATCGTGCAGGCACACAAACCAGCAGAAGGACAGATTGTTTTTAAGCATGCTATTCCCTAGACTATTGGCATGCCAATTACAAATCATTCTTATCTATTCAATAAGGTAGCTCTCCAAAGGTCACATTTTTTTTCTTAGCCTAGTTTGTAATCCTGCAATGGCCCGGAAGCAGTAAAAATGCCTTTCCTTTAAAGTGTTTTATAATTCCCGTGTCTGTTTCATTGATTGGGATTAGCCTGCCCCCATTTCTGCTGAATTGGCGATGCTTGACTGTAGACGGCTTCGAATTCCCTTTTTAATTCCCTCTGGGGTCTCCCACTCATTCCCCCCTTCTTGTTTTCTTTTCTTTTCTGTTTTCCTGAGATTTTAGAATCTGGAAACTCACTCTTTTTTTGGCTTTGGTCATTCTCTTATGGATCACGCTACAACCCCAGGGCTCACCTCATTCCCTCTTGCCACACAGTATGACCAGCTTGGTTAGTAACTTGGAGCAGACTTAGAACAACTCGCCCCATCTCTGGGGCATAAGAAGACGGTGATCTCTGTTTCTGCTCCCTCTGTTCTTTCTCATCACCCAGGGATACCCAGCAAAGCCCTCCTTCTCTCACTCTTAGAGGCTGCCACCCATCTTTCCCTGCCTTAGAGTATTTCCTGGGAGCTGAGATAGGAGGCAGGCTAATCCCAACTTGCATCACTTTTTGTCCCCATGACCTTGGGTGAGACCCTTGGCCACCTTCTGGTCTGTTAGCCCAGATGTGGGATGGGGCTCTCAAATTGTGGGGGTGTGCTCTTTGCCGGTCCATTCTGGTCTTAACTTGCCTGGCAGGATCAGGAAAACAAGAGTCTACATCTCTACTATCAGATGCAGCAGCCCTGGGGCATGGGAAAAAATGGGTTTTCCTTACATGCTCCATTCAGATAAGAACGCTGTTTGCAAATGGCCTCCTGTGAATGCTTGTTCGTAGTGTCTTAAACTCAGGCAGTCTGTTGGTTGAAAGGGACTTACCAGGTATTTGGGGGCCTCCCTCTGGGCTCCAGATCCCTCTCCTCTGGGGCACATACATCTGGAGCTGGGCCCCTGCCCCATACCTGCAGGCAGTCCATTCTATCCTTAGGGTGCAGTTCAGTTAATTCTCATAGGGAACCAACACTGGCTTCCCTGGCGTGAGATCTGCTCCCTGGAGTAACCCAGCGGGAATGTATTCTTTTTTGTAAGACGACAAGTCTTCTCTTGGAATATGGCAGTCAAGGCCCACTTCAAACACCCTTCTGTCAGATAAACATCCCCAGCAAGTCTTTTCCTCACTGGACATGGTTTCAAGTCTTTGTGCCTGTGCGCAGGTTGTCCACATAGATATGGGGTTATACTTCTATGCCAAAACCCCAGGTGACACTGCCGAGAGCCGTCTTAGTCATTCCAACTCAGTGTATTTTTTTTTTGGCAAATTGGTTGGTCTCCAGTCCCAGGCACCAGTGCATCTCCCCGCCACCACGATGTCAAAGGGACAAGCTTATTGGCCTGTTTTGTTCACCCCTGTGTTGTAGTGTCTAGAGCGGTGCCTGGCACAAAGTAGGTGCTCAGTACATATGGCTGAATGAATGACTGACTTAATTAAATTGGGGAGGATTTGGGGTGGTCTGTTTTTTGTGCACCCCACCCTTGTGATGGTGGCACTGATATGAAGGTACTTAAGCTTGGAAATGACAACAATGTTTATAATTTTTGTAAAGAAGGAAGGAAGGAAAGAAAAAAGAAAAGGAAGAAAGAAAAAGGGAGGTAGGAAGAATGAAGAAAAAAAGATAATTGAGACCGTTGTTGTCTGGGCCAGTTGATACCTTTGCCTGTTAATGACCTAATTGGAGCCTGACTTTGTGTTTGTTCATGGTGTAAATCCCTCTGCTTGTCAGTGGGACTTTATCTAGAAGCTTCCTCGCATGCTGTTGGAAACCCAGTTTGTGATGGCCTTGCAGAAAGGGACAGACAGACACTCAGTTTGCGCTTGGCTTGCCAAGTCCAGGTTCAGGGCTCTGTGAAACCTGGTGTGTGACCAGAGGCATTCCCATCCTTAGGCTTAAGTGGCCAGTATGGGATGGGGGTGGTCACTTTCAGGATGACCCTTCAACAGCCATGCTGTGTGGCTTAGTTTTCACACCAGGAATGTTGCCGTCTGGCATTCTGAAGTCAGTCTTCTGAGACTTCCCCTCTTCTACCCGTACATTTGCTGTGTTCCCCTAGGCTGAGCCTGTGTAGACACTGGGAAGCTGTAGTTGAATTTATTTGTTAATTCAATTATTATATATATATTATATATAGAGAGAATAGTAACCCAATTATTATTATATAGTGCTTACCAGATGCCACGCTCTGGTCTAAGCGCTCTACAAATATTAACTCATTTAATCACTGTAATAATACTAAGAGTGGACATTATTTTTGGCCTTATCATTTCGGCCTTATTTTTTCAATAACGAAACAACCACAGGACACTTAAGTAGAGAGCTAGCGATACCGAGAAACCAAGTGGCTGGCATTCCAACTCAGGTGCTCTGGCTCCAGGATCCCCCACGAGGCTATACCACCTTCATTTTGCTGCATCTGTAGATGTAGGTCTGTGCCCACAGCAGATCACGAAAATGACGCTAAGAGTAACGACCATAACAGCAGTAGGTACACGGTACATTTATTAACCTGTCACCTGGCTGCCCAAGTAGCCTGGCTGACAAATCTCAGTGACATTTTTGTCTTCCCAATTCCAAATGGTAACTACACTCGATACATCCAGGTCTTTAGTTCTTTCTCAAACAATCCAAATATTTCTAAAAAGTCTAGGGTTGTGTGGATACTACCAAATTGCCTAGGCTTGGGTGAGTTTTCATGTGATTCATGAGTCAAGGCATGGGATGTGCAGAGATGACGCTATTGTGGATGAATCGGGGCCCCAGAGGATACACATCTACTGTCTACCTAGCTCGTGGCTGGTCATCGAGCCCAGGACCAGTTGCTCATGGGGTGGAGCGATCGCCGTGCTTGCCCGAAAGGCCAAGCAGCCAGGCTGAGCCTTGCCTCATTGAGTCCCGGGAGGTCTTTGGCCACGATGAATTCCAACTGCGCCGGGGACAACTCGGACCTGCAGAACAGCTCAGTGCAGATGCACACATTGTTACCACGACAAAGGAGATCTCCACATCCATTTGGAGCCTCTCTGTGTGAGGAGAGCGGGCTTGGGCACACACAAAGCCAGCAGCTGTGTTTTTGAAAGTGGACTGTGAGAGGACCAGGAATAAGGAGAAGTAAATTAAGCCATTCTCCTTGGTCCGTGTTTATTAAAAGTATAATCATTTCAGTTGTCCGGAGTGCATATTTCAGAGAATAAAAGCTCCCCAACTGCCCACTGAATAAACCTGAGGATGGGGTTAAAGAGGTGTCAGCGTCATGTTAAACTCAGTTTTCCAGGACTCAAATAACCAGCCAACTTTATCTAACTGGAATAGAATGTGTACAGTCTATTTTTAGGAAAAATATATAAGAAGCAACTATCAGAGATTTGCTTAAAGAAGACAGCACTTCTATCGGTTGCCCTGCAGTTTTTATATGAATAGCTTCGTTTCCTAGATTGTCACATTTTACTTCTTTTCTCTGTGAAGAGTACTAAAGATTAGACTGGTGGTCCTCTCCTGGAAGAAGCTTGCACTCCTCTAAGAAAAACAATTAATTATATTCAGTATACTCTACTTAATTAGGCAGGAATGCTTTTAGAAAATTCTTCAGGATCGAGAGTGTTCTCATTAGTCCTTAGGAATAAGAACGTTAACCAGAATAACTTATTCATGGAATAGTTGATCTCGTTGGCCTTTTATGGTACCTATTCGACAGCCTAAATTTCTTCCTACTCCTCCTGAAAAGAGGAAGGGCATGATTTGGGGTCTCAACTATCCAGGTTGCCTTGCTGTTGCCACAGACGAACGTACTGAATACCAGCTGAACCTCTTTTCTCCTTTCCAAGGCACTGATACGGCTCAGAACATGGCAGAGTGAAAAGGCTGGTTTCCATTTGTTCCACATCAGTGGCCAGTGATATTCATGGTGTCCACATGGACAGCATATTAATCGAGATCATGACCTACCAGATGAACTAAGAGTTCCTAGGTTACACACCTAATTTGGGGGGACCTAAGTTTTACTCTCTGCTCAATGAATGAAGACCGAATGAGTTTTCGTTTTGGCACTCTTTCGCCACGTTTGTTTTCAGAGTTGAAAGCTCCCTGAAGCCCAGGGATGGCTGCATGGAACGCAAAGGCCTTGCAGAACAGAATACTGGTTTCTCCACCGTGGCCTCATGCAGAACAAAGGTCTAGTGAAGTGTGTTGGTGTTCGATGCAGAATTTCATTTGACAAAAAGGTTGCCTGCTAAAACAATGTGAAAACCTTCAAAGCTGTTGATGTCAGTGACTCACTAAGGTGAAAAGAACTGGGCAGTTGAGTAGCAGCTGAGTTCTTTCTGCATGGATTTTTCCACTAAAAATTGAACACTCTCTAAAATCTTGTGATCAGAGACCATTGCAGGGTCGTAGTAGGTAAAACAAACAAACAAACAAACAAAACAAATGCAATTAAGTGGATGGAACACTGGAAGTATGGATGGGTGGGTGGATGGATGAGTAGTTACATCAGTGATATAAAATCAGGCTGTGTATTTTAATTTACCTATGTTTGAAATCTTGATTTACCACTTACTAGTTGTTCGACCTTGGGCAAAATATCTAACATCTCAAAGTCTTAGTATTTTCATCAGTAAAATGCATTTACAGATAGCACCTATTGTATAAGGTCATTTTTCAAGATTATGTAATATAATGGATGTAAGAGTTTAGCATAGTATCTGACACATTGTAATTCCTCAGTAAATGATAGCCTTTAATTTCTCAAGCAGGCAAGACCAAAGCAAAGTCGTGAATAAGGGTTTGTTTACTTTTCTATTGTTAAGGGGAATCATTTGCCATTTTAAGAAAGATTTCATGTCTTGAATGCTCATCGAAATGTTGACTGGGCTTGGTCCCTGGTGTTCAGATAACTCGACACTTAGGGAAATTTGAACATGCTTTCATTTCTTGGGACCACTGATGACATTAACTATGGTTTTAAGTAAATAAATAATCGCTCTTGGCCTGAATCACTCATTTACTAATTGTTTCTCCATGCCCAAATACTACCTGGCATTTGTTAAATTAGCAGACCCAGCTGGAGAGACCAGGGCAGGTTCAAGCTGGCAATGTGAGACATGTGTACGAGGCAGTCCCAGCGAGCAGGACGTGCAGTCTCAAGTCCCATGCCCCGGGTTTACATTTCTGTTTGTCATGTTTTAATGATTTTAATGAGTCCTGGAATCCTCGGAGCCTCAGTTTCCTGTTAACATTTTGGATAATAGTAACTGCCAAGGTCACAGGGCATCACATCTATGAAATGAATAAAGGGAAACGTCACTGAAGTGGAGTTGGGAGGCTAGAAGGGGGAGCTATACTCCTGCATGTCAATTACAGGAAGAACTGTCAATTACAGACCCCAACAGGGAAGGATATAGGTTGCATCTCCAAGAAATCCACTACCCTTGCAGCTCTGCCGGTGAGAAATTGTCATCACCCAGCTCCTGCTTTTCTCAGATGGACTTACATTTAAAACAACCCCTCCCAACTTTGTTCTTTTTCTCCATAAAAGAGCACAATTTGTGGGACTTGGACTTTGACCGTAGCTTGCATGTCCTGAATTGCAGTTCGCTGCTACTCCCAGATAAACCCATTTTTGCTGGTACTGTAACTGGACAGTTTTATTTGTAAGGTGAACGTACAGATAAGGTGAGCGAAACACACTTAGAAATCGTTTAGCGCTATCCAGACGTAAGATGGTATCTCAATTATGCAGATGGTTAATATACAAACAGCAAGTGCTGGAGAACACTGAAGTTTGCTGGCCTGAGTGACCAGAATGACTGTTTTCACTGTTCACATTTGCTGCCCAGTGAATTTACTCTCCCTGCAAAAGCCGAGGAATCTGTGTGCCGGAGGGATCAGCGAACCAAGGCTAATTCAGGCAAAAAGCATTATTTTGTTTGATATATCAAGATATTAAAGTGGCACCAGGGGAAGGTGAGATTGGAATGAGCAGGACAATTAACAGGATTCTTCCATTTCTTAAATTTGACACGTCTGTGCTGGGCATGGGGTCGGGGTGCATGGGGGCCGCACTTGGCTGGGAACCTATCCTCACCTGCCCATTTCTGCCTCTCTCCTTGATGCTCTTTCCCTTTGAACCTCTCTTTCTGACCCTCTCTTCCCATCTCTCGCCTTTGGAATCGCTTTCTTTCTCTGAATTTCTCTTTGTTTCTCATTTTCCCTTTTGTCCCTTCTACTTCCTTGTCTGTCTTGTCTCTGCTTCTCTCTGGCCCCATTTCTGTCCATCTCTCTCCACCTGTTTCCTTTCCCTCTCTCTCTCTCTCTCTCTCCGTCTCCTTTTGTCCCTCTGTCACTGTGGTCTGTCCCCCTCTCTCCTCTCCTTCCAAGTGTCTGCTCGCCTCTCACAGCTGAAAACTGCTGCCTGCTCTTTTACAAAATCCGATTCCCGGTTCCTCAGTGACCAATTTTCTTTCCTACGGTTATAAAGTAGCTCAGGCCTTAACCCATTTCCTGGGGTGGATCCAAATTAATTAGGTGAGACCGGGATCACACATTTCAGAATTAGAATAATATGTACCAGGCACCCTGGAGAGAAGGGGTTGGAGGACGGATGGAGAGGACCAGGAGCAGGGAGGGAAGTCCCCGAGGAGCCGGGGGAGGGGAGGGTGAGGTCGGGGCTGGGGCAGCTGCCAGAGGGGATCGCACCTAAGGGCACCGCCTGGGAATTAGGGCCGCCTTTCTGGTTACCAGAGGGCACTGGGAAAGGATGGACCTTGGAGAATGGTATTCAAGAGTCAGGGAAGCCCAAGGGGCGGGTGCCGAGGGCATGGCCCCAGCTACAGTGCTCCTCGCTGGGACCACACGGGGCAGGGTCCCTGGCCCCAGAGAGCCTGTCTCTCCAGAAGCAGCTTTCTGGCATGTGTCTTCCCTTTGGCTGCGCTGCCCAGCTCAGCCCAGCCCATTGGGCATCTACAGAGGATTCTCTTCAGGAGGAGACAGCCCAGAGGTAACCCAGTTCAGACTTGTTTGCCAGCCCCCAGACCCAAGCACCCGCCGTGTCCGCTGAGCCTGACGGTCTTCAAAGGCGTCTTTCCTGTCACCCCTCACTCCCCAGAGCCTGTGTCCTGCCGGGTGCTCAGGAGATGGGCACCAAGAGTCTCCCCATTCTAGGGGAGGTGAGCTTGTTTGAAAATGTCTTCTGTGCTGCCTCCTCCTGGGTTGACGAGCCCCTGAGTGAATCCGCTCTGCGGCTGCTGTTCCACCTAATCCCGTGATTCTGTGATACTGGGTGAATGCCCTACGAAGCCTGGGACAGGGACACACTTCATCCCTCTCCTGTTTGTACAGTAGAGCCGACAGGGCGCCAACCCTGGGGATGCAGGATGTCCCACACAGAGAAGCCCCCTCCTTCAGGATGTTCATTTCTGTGTCCTCAGCCCCGCCGTGTCCTAGAGCTCAGCACAGGGCCCGATCTTGGTACAGGCCGCTCGGTAAGACCTCTGGGAACTCGACGGCATCGAGCCTTAATCAAAAGTTTCAAAGACTCCCTTCGTCTAGTTCAGTGTAGATGAAAACCAGGGTTTCTCAATCTTGCCCCTATTGACATTTGGGGCAAGATAATTTTTTTGGTGTGGGTTGGCCTGAGTGTTGTAGGATGTTTATGGCTACCCTGGCCTCGACCTGCCAGATGTGGTAGCACTTTCCTATCCAGATCTCTGGACATTGCCCTGTGTCTTCTGGGGGACAGAGGTACTGTGGGGAACCACTGGTAATAGATTCCATCTCAGCCTGTTGAAAGCCACGGACTTACACACAAGGCTCCATTCTCCTTCATAGGCACTAGAGAGGTAGGAGTCTTAATAGGAACTTGGGAGGCAAGAAAAAGAAAGAAAAATAATATGTACTTTTTTTTTCTGTTAATAGCTTATTGAGATGTAATTCACCTACCACAAAATTGTGTACAATTTGGTGATTTTTGTACATTCACAGAGTTGCCCAACTATGACTGCTATCTAATTTTAGAACGTTTTCATCTCCCCAAAAGGAAATCCCAGACCGATTAGCCATCATTCTCCATTTTTCTCTCCTAGTAACTACAAGTCTATTTTCTGTCTCTATGGATCTGCCTAGTCTGGACATTTTATATAAAAAGAGTCATACAACATGTGGTCTTCTGTGACTTGGCTTCTTTTACTTAGCATGATGTTTTCAAGGTTCATTCATTCATGTTGTAGCATGGATCACTACTTAATTGCCTTTTAAGGCTGAATAATAATCCACTGTGGGAACGAACCACATTTTGTTCATCCACCCAGCTGATGGACACTTGGAATGTTTCCACCTCTTGGCTATTATTAATAATGCTGCTATGAACCTTCATATATAAGTTTTGTGTGGATATGTTTTCATTTCTGTTGGGTATATACCTAGGAGTAGAATTGCTAGGTGATGTAACTCTGTATTTAGCATTTTGAAGAACTACTCAAATGTTTACTAAAGGGACTGAACCATTTTACATTCCCACCAGCAGTGCATAAAGGCTCCAATTTCTCCACATCCTTGCCACCATTTGGTATTATCTGTCTTTTTGGTTATAGTTATCTTAGTGTGTGCAAAGGGGAATCTCCTCATGGTTTTGATTTGCATTTTCCTGATGATTAATGATTTGAGCTACGTTCTGGGCATACCTTTTTTGGAGAAAGGCCAATTTATATCCTTTATCCACTTTTAAATTAAGGTTTTTTTTTAATTGTTGACTTGTAAGAATTCTTTACATATTCTGAATACAAATCTTATCAGAAATGTGATTTGGAAATGTTTTCTCCCATACCGTGAGTTTCAGTTTCTTGATGGTATCCTCTGATGCAGAAAAGTTTTTAATTTTGATGAAGTTCAACTTTTCTGTATTTTTCTTTTGTTTCTTGTGCCATTGTTGTCATATCTAAGAAACCATTCACATATCCAAGGTCATAAAGATTTACTTCTATATTTTCTTCTAAGAGTTTATAGCTTTTAACTCTAGTATTTAGGTCGATGATCCATTTTTGACTTACCTTTTTATATAGACCGTGAATTAAGGGTCCAACTTCATTCTTTTGCATGTGGATATCTAATTGTTCCACCATCATTTATTGAAGAAACTGTTCTTTCCCCATTGAATGGTCTTGGTATCCTTATCAAAAATTAATTGACCCTTAAACGGCATGTGTTTCTTTCTAGGATCTCGATTCTCTTCCACTGGTCTATATTTCTGTTATAGCATTTATCTCCCTATTTTACCATGGAAACATGGTAGGGCAGTGTTTTTGATAACCAGAGGGATGAAGGGATCAAGCTAACTTGCATGGATGTGTGGTTCAAAGAAATACAAAATATTTATCACTGTAGATTTAGAAGGGATCTTAGAAGTCATGTTAGTTTTAACCCTTTGTTTTGCTGATACGAAAAAGGGTTACATTTTTATTTTAGAGGTTAACAGATCTGCCCCAAGCTGCACAGCTCATAGTGGCGGAGCTGGGATAAGAACTCACATTTCTTGACTTTCTAGGGCATTGCTTCCTTCTTATTCCCAGGCCCTGAATCTCAGGTCTCTGGCCCAGACCCCAGGTCTGCCTGAACTTCCTTTACCAGACGAGTGAGTTTTTGTGCCCTCACTCAAGACTGGGTCCACTGGGGTGAATGGCAGTACTGGCTATGGGTCTGTTCCTTCCTCTACAGCCAGAGAGAAAAGGAAGCCTGTTCAGGGAAAGCATTTGGAAAATCTGAAATTGCTGTACAAATGCCACTAAATGATAAGATTGCCACCTTGATGCTCTTCTCCTAGGAAGGTTCAGCATGTCAGGGGCGGCATAATAGAGGGAAACAATTCACTCTCAGACACGTCTCTAAACTTCTGTGATTGTCACTTGCCAAAGGGGCAGAGTGCCCGTAGCTGGAATCCCAGTGCAAACGAAGCCGTGAGCTGGGCTGGGTTGGCTGGCAAGGGCCTGGAGGCGTGGTGCCTTGCCCACATCTTGGACACCCAGAGCAGGTGGAAGAGTCCTTGCCTGGCTTGTGCAGAACAGGGGTGCCCTCAGACCCGGGAACCTGGCCCTAGAATGACAGTATCCAGAGGGTGGTCGCCTGTGGCTTGTGAGTGCCCCAGCTTCCCTACAGAGGGACTCCTGTTTGAAACCAGGTGGGAGGCGGTTGTCCCTAATTGTGAGCCCCTGATGGCAGGAGCTGTGTGCTGTTTACCTCTGTTTCTGCAGTGACTAATGCATGCTGGGTCCCCAACCAAACAATGCATGCTCTCTGGAGAAACTGGGGCCCTTGCCAATGGGGCAGGCCTCTCCAGCAACCACAGCATCCCTGTGCATCTCTCTCTTCTTGTATGTTTCCCTCTCCGTATTTGTAATTGCTCCCTCTTATAAGCTCCAGCTGAGTTCACTATCTCCACCATCTATGTGGTCTGATAGTTGTCTATTTATCTGTACGTCTTGTCCTGTTCCTGTTCTTTGCAGCTAAATCACACCTGTCTGATGGCAGGAGCTGGGCTTTGTGCTCATTGAGTCATCAGTATAGAAGACATGCTACTCAATGTGTGTTCTTCCATGGGGCGGTTGGTCCCCCCGATATTAGTAACCTGCTGTTGAAGTTGAGGCCAGCCCTCAAATACCAATGTCAGCCCCTCACTGCGGTGGCATTTGGCTGGCTTGCTGTTGTAGATACCTGCCTGGCACAGTGGGGTCTTTGGGGAGCCAGTATTTTGAAAGGGCTTGGAGTTTGTTGATGTGAAATGAATTAAAGAAAGGAACCATGATAGCTGCCTTTTAGTGTGCACACCCCCAGGTAAGGCAGCCTCTGCCCTGCGTGTCCACCAAGCCCAGCCCCAGGTGAAGCTGTGATTGTCCAGAGCCAAGTGCTGTGTGTCTGTCCCCTCCTGTCACTCCATGCATCAAGGGGCTGTGGAAGGAGGCCAGCTCCCTTTGTGGTCATGAACATCTGCTTAATGAATCTCACTGTGTGATCTCCTCCTTGTTTAGGGCTCTGGCTGACATCTTAAGACAACAGGGACCAATCCCCATAGCACACTGTGAAAGAGAAACTATCTCGGCTATCGATACCTCTCCCAAAGAGAACACGCCGGTCAGATCGTCCTCCACAAACCACTACACCCCCATGCGCACGGCCAAGCAGACTCCAGGTAAGTGAGAGCCAACTGCATTGTCTCTGCTGAGGCTGGTGAGAGGTTTCAGTGACTTTTCTGCCACAGTGGGGCAGGTTGTGAAGCGCCTTGCTGTGAGCAACTCTGGTGGGCCGGCCGGTTTGTGAAAGAGACTGGGGACTGTCCCCCTGGGAGGGGTTGGCATGTAGAGACTGCCACCATGGAGTGTCCATGCTAAAGGAGAGCTGATGGTTTAGGATATCTGTGATTCAGTGAGCGGCTGGCATATTCTCTTACCTGAAAGGGATCTTACCCATGTGTGAGGTGGCTTTGGCTGCCTAGCGTGCTGGACACGTGACAAGAATTGCAGCAGTCAGTTATAGAGACCACTCACCATCAGGATCTCTGAAAGTGCCTCTTGAGGGTAGAGATGTTGTCTGTATCGCAGAGTGGCCCTCTCCTGTGCTCTGTAGATCGCCTGGATATGTCATGAGCTGCCATGCGGTGGCAGTATACCTTCTACTCTTCTATTAGTCATCACTATGAGCCTATGAAGGGAACTAAGCAGGGTCATCTGGGTCCATGAATGAAGCTCAGTGAGATTTAGTGGCTTGGACAAGGTCACTAAGATGGTGATAATAATAAAACATCTGTGATTACTGTAATATAACCTCACATTTATTGAGATCTTGCTCTTTGGCAAGTGTTAACACTGAGCATTTTACATGTATTTTCTTCTTCTTCACAGCAATCTTAAAAGTACTTATATGGGCCCCATTTATGAGGAACAGAAAGGGTCAGTAATTTTCCTAAGGATATAAGGTTGGTAAGGAAGAAAGCCAGGATTCAAACCAAGGCATATAGGTGACAATATCTGGACTAGAAAACCCTAATAGCCTAATCCAGTTGGGGACATGAATGTGAATTATCTGAGTGGACTGTGTCCTTACGAGTGCAGCTGGGAAAGTCATTTCTCATTGTAAGCATTACCAGACAGCATAATACTGACCCCAGTTTCTGTCACAGCTTAGATACTTGAATCTGAAATCCTCACATTCATCACCCTGTAGCTTTTCAAAGGATGGGCCAGATGGTCTAAACTAAACCTGCAATAGGAAAGGCAACCACTAGGTGGCAGTAGGTTCACTGCAAATTCAAAATTACAGCTGAGATCAAATTTATTTTCCATTTCATTCTTGAATTTTATTAAATTTATTAAATCAGAATCACATACTTGTCTTTAAGGTAATAGAGTTAAATCTTTTGAGAATCTGATAAAAGTTAAGGGAATTCTCTTTTGAAAATATACATATTCAGCCAACATTTTACAAAGAATTTAAGGGGATTCATAGGCCCCTCCAAAGTTAGAAATACCTGATATAAAACTAAAGATGGGAGATCTACCTTTGCAGAAAGTCTAAGATGCATTTTGAGCCTTAGTATCACAGATGCTTAAAATGTAAGCATATAGAAGGAATCTTGGCAAAAACATCTGGACCAGTGTTTGTCTACCTAGCTGCACATTTGAATCCTGTAGGAGCTCTTAAGAATGCAGATGCCTGAGCTCCACAAATTCACCAAAAGTTCTAGGGATACTGCCAGTATCAGTATTGTACAAATCTCCCTAAGGTGAGTCTAATGTGCAGACAGGGTAAAGAACCGCTGGTCCAAATTAATTCCTTCATTTTATGACAGAGGACACTGAAAGGCTAGGCCAGTGGTTCTCAGACTTGGCTGCACATTGGAATCACATGAGGAGCTTTAAAAATGAAGGATACTTGGGTCCCCAGAGATTTTGATTTAACTGATGTGGGCGTGTGACCTGAGCATGAAGAGGGTGGGGGATTGTTGAGAGAATCCCAGATGATTCTAACAGGGAGCAAAGTTTAAGAGTCACCTGGCCACAGAAATTGCACAAAGGTGCCATTCTAACAAATCCTTATTTTCATTGGTTACTGTTTATCCTAACCTTGGCGTTATGCTAGCTTTGAGCCAGGTATTTTTGTTTCCCTGAAGACTCATCGTCTGAAGTCAGCCTTCTCCAGGACCTTGTCTAGAGGCTGGAACTTGAAGTCACTCTGTTACGCAAAGCACCTGTGGGGAGTTCACCTTCACCCCAATCTGCTCTGATTTCCTCTGTCTAATTCACAAACCAGCTAGTTCCCAGTTTCTGCATCCAGGCTGATTAAGTGGACAGTCTTGATTTGCCCTTAAATGTCTTTCACTGGGCAGGAAGCTTTGTCATTTCTTCTGGTTCCTCTGTACAGCCTGTCTCTGGTAATCTGAGAAGGAAAGCTTATAGTTATGTGATTCACTTCTGTGTTTGGAGAAGTCTCACCCTGTATTTCTCAAATTGGAACCCTTTGCTTTGCTTTTAGAGATTGGAATTGTTTCCCTGGCTCCTAATGCCTTCTCAATGGTGATGCTTAAATTTAAAACCAATTTCATAACCCACGACATCTACAGCTTATAATGGACACAACTGCCCTTCCAAATAGCTGCTATCCTTTGCCACAGAACATTGCAATTTGAGCAGAAGTTTAAACGAACTTTTCATAAGTGTTTGATGTGGATATTTACTCTGATTTTGCCATGCATCAAGTCAACAAACAATAGATCATGAGAGGATGGTGGCAAGACTTTTTTAGGGAGATCTTAAGGAAGATATCCAGAAATACAGGAGGCATCAGAGCATTTGAGTAATTTTGCTACTCAATGCTGTCCACGGACCAGCTGCATTAGCAATACCAGGGAGTTTGTGAGAGATGCAGAATCTCAGGCTTCATATTACCTGCTGAAGGAGAACTTGCCTTTTAACGAACACACTTAACCAGTCAAGTTTGAGAAGCTCTGTGAAAGCATAGGCTCTGAATCCCCCTGTTTTCTGGCCCTATTGCTTGTTGTGTGTGTGACCATGGCAAGTTCTTTGCCTTTCTGACTTTCCTCTGTGGCCCTGAGGCTAGTAGGTAGTACTGCTGTCTGGAGCTGTTTTAAGGGTGTAACCACGTAAGCCAAGTAGGACACTTAAAACAGGTCCTGACACATGGCAGGTGCTCAGTATTAGCCATGACCGGGCTGTGGAAGTATATCCACAACCCAATGTAAACAAACAAAAAAATGATGGAAAAAGGCATTTGTGTTTTTAGACCAGGTAGGGTCCATAGGGTTGTGTCCAAGATGAAATTCCCTGGGTCTGAGACTTCCTGTGCTGGTTTGTAGAGCTCTGTAGGGCTCTGTCAGGATTTTGTACACCAAAGGCACACACTTGTTTGGGTTAGAAAATGGTGTGATGGTCATACCTTAATACTAATAAGAACAAGGATACCATGAGTAGCACAAGTACCATTTATTGAGCACCTTCTATGTGCTGGGAGCTCTGTTAGACACTTACTTATAAGAGGGAGTGGATCCTGTAACATTTCTTAGGCATAGGTACTCCTATTTCCACATTAGCAGAAAATTCCTCTTCTTTTCTCTAAGAGCCTGTCTTGCCAATGGGTTTCAGCCCCCGACAAGTGCACAATGTATTCAATGAGGCCAAAGAAATGACAGCAGAACGTTCTTGGGGTGAAAGGGTCATACCCAACTTTATCCCCACGGTGGCAGGTCAGTCACTAGAATCCCGTCCACTCAGAGCGAGTCTGCACGCATCAAGCTGGGCTCTGCCTCTGGGCCTCTCTGCCCCCACAGCTGTCTCAGGCTCTGTCCTCGGTTCTGCCACCACTCCAGCCTCTGCTCTGCTCTCCTGCAGCCTCGCAGCTGTGACACCCTGTCACCCAGAGGATTGGGTGGAGCTCTTTATATAGAGTCAATAACAATGTATTGCCCACACGTGTGTAGTGAGCTAGCCAACCAGGGCCAGGTGAGAATCCCCACCACAGGAACTTTATCCACAGAGTCTTTTATCCTGACTCTCCCAGAAAGCCCTCTCTAACTCTAAAGGGAGATTCATAGTGGACAGTTATTTTGGACATAGAAAATCAGCGAAGTCCAGTTCCATCCCCCTCCCCTCAAATCAGGACTCTGGTAGACCATCGCTGCTCAGCATGTGGTCCACGACCAGCAGCGACCAAGTCCCATGGGAGCTTGTTAGTGATGCCGAATCTTGGGCCTCCCCAGACCTACTGAATCAGGATCTGTGTCTTACCAAGATCGTCAGGTGATTTGCACACACATGAACATTGAACAAGAGCCTTTTAGCACAGCCCTGGCCACATGCTGGAATTGTGAAGACGATTCTGGAAATACTGATGCCTGGACCTTACCACCAAGATTGGTGTTTAATTGGTCTTGGGTAGAAGCTGGGCATGGGCCTTCTTCAAAACCATCCTGCATGGTTCCATTGTTCAGCCAACTTTGAGAACAGGAGTTGAGAAGGAGATGGCCAAGTAAGGAAACCATCTTGAGAGCTGGAGAGCTTGGCTCACATCAGTACAAGATCGGGCCTGGCTGGTTGAGGTGGGTGGCCTGCAGGGATACGTTCTCTCCCCGGCAGGTGGGGCAGAAGGGTGTGAGGACAGTCTGCAGCTATGCATGGGCACGCCTGGGCAGCAGCAGGTACACGCGGAAATAACAGAATTAGTTAGAAGGCCAAGCAGAGCCAGTATCAGGAAATGTACCACCTACAGGGTTGTGGGTTCCCTGAACCCAGATCTCTGAGGCTTGGGGGGGGGCTTGCTTGGTCTCCGGGGATGGGCAGAAATGGGGACCTGACGTGTTTGCCTGGCCTGCTTTACTCCTAAAGAGCCTGTCTTCGGCAACTGGGGGAGAGTGGGGGCCTGTCTGTCACAGTAGCAATAATGTCATGTGTTGGGGTTCCAGAGCTTTGATATTCAACTACCCATTATCAAGAGTGACATCAGCTGGAGGAAATAAATATATTTATGCTCCATCTACACACCACTGTGAGTTGCATAAACGAGCAGTCAGTCATCCTGCCTCTTGTCGAAGCTGTGCTCTTTAATGGCAGGCTAAGGGTGCCAAGGGACGTGACTCTAGGCTTCATGGAGACCAACGGTGAAGGCGGGACAGCTGGCAGAGGCACTTTGTCAGGCCTGGGTGGCTTGGCCCCCGCATGCTCCTCTTACCTTCTGTGTGATGCCCTATCCCTCTAGACACCCTCTTGCCATTTGCGTTCTTGCCGTGGGGTATTTTGGCCCTCGGTTTCATGAAACCTTCCAGCCCCAGATGTGTGCTGTGAGGTTTGATGGCAGCACCTTTCTTAACCTCATCTGCTCCTGTCCCCTGCTTTGTTGTCTCCCGAGGTCTCACACCATCTAGCATTGTATACTTGTTGCATCATTGGCTTATTGCCTGTGCCCTGATCCAAATAGAAGCACCATGTAAGAATTCTGTCTTTTTACTCACTATGGCATCCCAGAACCAAGAACATTGCCAGGAAGGTCATAGTTGCTCAACGACTGTTTGTGCACGGAATGAATGAACGACAACACGGTCTCTTCATAGGACAGAGGCAGGAGCCAGTGCATAGGTATTGGTTAGGTGGCTACATGCCAAAGAACTTCCTTAAAGGTTGTGTGTCCTTCTCCCGCCCGCTATGAAAATTAGTACAGGGGGTCGCTTTGCCAGCCCAGCAGGCTTGTCATCTGGTGGTGAGTTGACTCAGAGGCCTGATTCCCAGTGCCCAGGCTTCTCACCCAGCCCTGTGGCCTCTGTCCTCCTGACTGGGGCTGACTCGGGACTCCAGGGCTCAGCACGGCCAGAGGCTGGGAGCTTCACGTCCCTGGCTGGGCTTAGAGAGATGGGACCCGGGGTCCCTGCCCATTCTGCTCACTGTGGCAAAAAAAAAAAGCCTCCTTTCCAGAGTTCTTGGAAGCCCAGGAAGCTCAGAGTCCCTGTTCCCAGGAGAGAATTAAGGTTGCAGGTGAAGCCAGATGACGGGGCCTTACACTTGAACGCTGAGAAACTTCTGGTCAACCTCAGCCCCTAATGGGAAGCGGGATTTTTCTTTTCACAATCATCCCCAGGGGATCAGCATTGGCTGTTCTTGAGGAGGATGAGATGATAGCTTTGTGACATTTCGGAGCTCCAAGGGCATGGTGTGATCATCTGGCTCAACCCATACTTGGTCTGTGTGGAAACTGAGGCAGGCACATGGGGGTCACTTAGGTGAGAGGTGGCAGGGCCAGGCCTCAGCATCCAGGCTGTAGTGTTGGAGTTGGAGATGTGATGTGTGCAGCTAGACAGACCTGGGTGTGAATCCTGCTTCCCCACTTACAAGCTCTAGGACCCAGGCCCTGTTGCTTCCATTCCAAGTCTGTAAAGTGCATAACTAGCCATTGAAAGAGCTGAATGATGTGAACCATGTGTCTGAAGGGCTTGGCACTGGCTTGGCCCAGAGTTTATGCTTAGTACCCTTCATTTTCATCATTATCATGACCATCCTTTCTGGTATCAGCTTCATCTTCTCTCTTTCTCCACCTACTACTGTCTTCTCCTTTTCTTTCTTCCTGCCGACTCCCTCTGCTTGCCTCTGCCCACAGTCCTTTTCATGGTTCCCCTGAATATTATGGTCCGTCTCTCTCCTTGGGGATCTTCAGCAGTGACTGATTCTCAGATCTTCTGTTAAAAACATGTGCTAACACGGGGAAAACAGTGTAACACAGAGAAGGCAAATAGTGAATCTGTGGCATCTTACTACACCCAAGGACAGTGACTGCATTGGGGTATGGGTGGGGACTTGATAATATGGGTAAATGTAGTCACCACATTGTTTTTTCATGTGAAACCTTCATAAGAGTGTATATCAATAATACCTCAATAATTTCATTACAAACCTGTACCTCTTGTTTAAGCAGGCTTCCCAGCACTGGCATTGACCTTTCCTAACTGCAGTCTCATTACTCTTTGCCCATATGTTGGATTACCTCTCCGCCTGGGGATGACTGTGGTAGACCAAAAGCTGACCCCAGCAGCCACAGAAGAAAGCCACTCCTGGACTAGTGTCTCCTTGCAGGGTTTGAAAAGCCCAGAAAGTTCACTGAGTCAAGACTTGTGGTAGAGAAAAGGTGTTACTAATCCTTGATAACAGGAGTAACATTAATTGGTGCTTAAAATATAGTTAGTGTGAAGTACCAGCATGATTATACGTGCTTTACCCACATTATATCATTTAATCAGCACAACCCTATGAGCTAGTATCGTAGTTTCCCCCATGTTACAGATGGATAGAAAATTGATTGGAGACCTTGCCCACACCACATACATTGGTAGAGAGAGGATTCCAACCCCAGCCTGGGCTTCAGGCACTGTGCCATGCAGCCTCTCTTCTGTTACTGGTTCCTTATACTTCATGTTAAATGTAGATCGTAGGAGATAGCATTCATCTCAGCTTCACAAACAGTCTATCACACTTAATCCGAGCTTCAGGCACAGACGCATTTGCCCCTTGAAGCATCTAAAACTGATTTTTGTCTCACATGTTTTTAAAAGATTGGGTGAATGGGCTAAAATACATGACATATCACTCTGTCTTTCAGATAGTTCGCACTCAGTAGTTATCATATACCCAATGTTGTCCTGGTCCTGGGGTCCCTGACTAGAGCCCTGTCGGCCTCCACCCTCTGAAGAAATATTGACCAGCATGTGGCCATCCTTGCGAGGACGATGCTGTGGGTGGGTGCAAAGCAGAGAGTGGGAAACCCGAAGTTCCACAGAGGCTGGGATGCTTGCAGGCCGTAAATGACGTCCAGCAGTTCAGCAGGCTGCAGAGGGCAGGCGGTGGAGTGTACAAAACGGTGCAGGCAACCTGACAAAATCATAAGGGTGATAAATTAAATCTGGAACATTCTGTGAGAGGAATGCTCGACTCCCAGGCGCTCTGCTGTGCGTGTGGGTGGTTCTCCTCCATATGGCAGAGCTCTGGGTTCTTAGGGTCAGCTTTTCTGGTTTGACATTGTCTCCTTTCTCAGGTCCAGGCAGTCAGCGAACTCCTTGTACTGACCTCGGCATATCTGCTCCCCTTTCTTAGAGCTTTAATCTAGACCGGGCAAGCAGACTCCCAAGCCTTTTAAGCTTATGCAGTAAATAAGAGTGCAAAGGCCACTTTTCTTATTTTGGAAGGACCCATTCTTTCACGTCGATTTTGTTCATCCCTATATTTTCCTTCCTTGCTTCCTTCTGAGTGTGGGGGACGTTTCAGTTGAGTGATTTCTGGACAGTGAGACCTTCATGTGGTCCATTTCAGAGCCACTCCTCATTTGCATTCTTGTCTTCACTCACTTCCTCGTGATATAGGATGCTTGCTGTGAAATGCCATCACCTGATGCATTCATGCCTTTAACCAAGAATTAAAGGTAATTTAGGTGGAGGTTAAAAGCACAGACTATGGAGCCAGACTGGTGTGAATCCAGACTCTGCTTCGATTTCCCCATCTGTGAAATGGGGCTAATAATGCCGTCTCCTACTGGGTGTTGTTGTAGAGATGATGTGAACTTGAATGTGAAGCCTTCAGAGCCGCATCAGACAGCGGGAAACGTGATTTTAAGTCTGACCCTCTCAAATGTTCGTAACTGGTCCACATGTAGCTCTTGAGTGTTCCCGCTGTGCTTCAGAGACTCGGAAGATTTCAAGGAGTTGGTATGAAAAAAAGAGTATAAAATATCTCCATAATTTTTTATGTTCCTTACATATTGGAATGATAATATTTTGGAAATATTGGGTGAAATGGAATCTATTATAATTAATGTCACCTGTTTCTTGTTTTTTAAAAAATATGACTGGAAGTGTAAAATTCATGTGGGTTCGTATCTGTGATTCACATCATTTACATTGGACAGAGCTGATTTCAATGTTAGTGGCATTGAATGTCTGCTTGAAAGGTGGCCTTGGAGCTTGTTCCTGACGACCGAGAAGGAGCCAGTCATGGGGAGATGTGGAGAGATATTCTAGGCGGCGGGAATAGGGAGTGCAGAGGTCCTGGGGAGGAAGCTCATCTGGCATGGTTAAGGATCAAAAAGCAGACATGGGTGTCGAGGGTGGTGAACAAAGGAGCAGGCATGCGTGATGGGGGCAGGGGGTAGACATGGGCCAGTCATGTGGGGTCTTGGAGGCCACCACGGTAAGGAGTGTGGCTTTAAATATGATCTGATTTCTGTTTTAATAAGATTACCCAGGTTGCCAAGTAGTAGAAATGGGCTCCATTGAGAGGCAGGCTACCATTTCTTATAGCAAGGTGGGTTGATGAGAGACTTTCTCTGACTTCTTCCACCAGAAGATACCCTCCCTCCCGTAAGGGGGCAAGGCAATGCAAGGACAGGACGCTGGGGGTCTCAGAATCAGATGAACCAAGTCCACATGCCCCCTAAGCTTGGATGTACCCATGGACCTTGGGCCAGGCCTCTCCAACAGGAGTTGACAGACTTTTTCTGGAAAAGACCAGAGTCTAATGTGTTTCAGATTCTGTGTCCATAAAGCCTCTATTGCCACTGCTCAGGGATGCCATTTTAAGGCTAAAGAAAGCACAGCGATACAGCTACGTTCCCATGAAATGGCATTTACAATTACAGGTGGAGGGCAGGATTCAGCCCGTGGGCTCTCATTTGTCAACCTCTGCTCTTTCTCTCTCTCAAAAAGCCTCAGCTGCCTTCCATGTGGCATTTGCTTCCATGGGATGTGGGAATAGGAATACATCCCTCCCAAGGATACTGTACGGGAGGCAGTGGCTAACAGAGCCATGAGCCCTGGAGATGTTCTGTAAATGTCAGGTCCTGTTTCCCCTCTTCCCTTTCCTGCAACTCTGGCCAGGGCATTGCTTGATCATGATTTTTACAGCTGGTTGAACGGCCTTAATGAGGGTTGATGAATTAACCACATTATAGCCCAGACCAGGGTCCTCTAAAACTTGACCTTCTTGGTGGCTTTCTCTATCACCTGGGTGGTGATGGAGCGAGCGTGCTTATTACATTTCCAAGGGACGCATGGGTAAGAGGGATGGATGGTGACACACTCAGGGTTCAGAAGGTCTCCATGGGTGTAGACAACTGAAGGGTACATTGAAAAAGCCCCTTCGGCTGTACTAGACTCACCCTTCCACTTTTATCTCAGATCCCATTTATTTCAGACACCTTGCTCCCTTAATCTGTGTCCCTTCCCCTCCTCTATGACCTCTATTCGTTCAGCCTGTAAATGCGCTCTGCTCCCCACCTTTACACATAAGGACGAGCCCTCCTTCCCTTTCACGCCATTCCCACCCTTCTCTCCCTGACAACAGAAATTTGCACAACAGTTGTGTCCACCTGCGCTCTCTACTTCCTCTCCACCTGCCCCTCTGCCTTTGGCACACTGACTCCCATCCCCACCACTCCACGAATTGGCGACCTCCTTCACACGTACCCCCGTGGGGGTTCAGACAGCAGGCTTCCGCTTGCCCCTTCAGCCAGAGTGGAACTTCCCATCTTCCAAACCCCCACTGACTCCACAGCCCCGGCCACTGAACCCACACAGTTCCTGGGGGGCACTCTCCCTGCGCCTTCTCAGGCCTCCCACTCATACTCCGCTCTTTGCTTCATCTGGAATATTCTCTTTTAGTCCACTGCCTCAGCTTCACCTCTCCCTCCTTATCTGCCAGGTCGCAGGTTCGCTCTCTTCCCCTGGGGTGTGTTCCCTGACTCTTTGGCTGGGTTAGCCCCTCCCCTGGGCGCCTGTGGGACCCTGGGCTCCCGGTCACTTCAGGGAGTCAGTGGAGTGGGTGAGGAGTGTTGGCAACAGTTGGAACCCAGCTCCACCTCTTTCTAACTGTGGGGTCTTGACCAATTTACATAACCTCTGCATGCCTCAGTTTCCTGGACTGTCTACTGGGATAAGAATCTCTTTTCTGTGTGTTGTAGCGAGGATTAAATAAGTTAATAACCTCCATGCTGTCCATCTCCCTAAGGCATACCTGGCATCAGTTCAACTCACCCTTTAGCCTCCAGTGCCCAGCTTAGGGCCTGGCACACATGAGCCAGGGGAGTGTATGGTGCATTAAAAATCTCCTAAGTCAAGTCCCACGTGGGGAACTGCAGGTCACATGAGGGAGTCGTGGGGGTGTGGTTGACATTCGGTTTGTGTGGACAAACAACACACTGGCTGGTAGCTCTGGAAACAGCCGTGCTCAGGCTGCACCGGACCCAGGATGCTGACATGCCTGCTCTTCCCCGGCTAGCATGCTGACCCTGGGAAGCCTGAGAACCCTGTTCTTTGACTGATATTAGCAACGCTGGTGTTTGGTAAAGTGCTTTCCATGCATTGACTTACTTAAATCTTGTAGAAGCCCTGTGAAGCAGTCACCCAAGCCCACTTTCAAGATGAGGAAACTGAGGCTCGGGGGCTTCAGAATCCTCTCCAAGGTCACACAACCAGGAGGGGGCCAGGCTGGGCTCCGAATTCAAGGCAGTATTACCGCAGACCCCATGCCCTGAAGTCTAACTGACCAGAGGCACAGATAGGGTGCCAGGAGCCCCCTGCAACTATGCAAAGTCTGTCCTATGGCCCAGTGCGTCTGTGCCAGCTCCTGATTGCCCCACCCATGGACTTGGTCTTGTGTGGAGGATGCCAGAAGTGCCCAGGGTTTGCTCAGCCTAAGGAGCAATGGGGCACCTGTCCCAGGTGATGGCTTGTCAGTGGCAGGTGTGGATCTGACCCATGCTGCCCACCTGAGCTCATTCTCTTAATGGTGACACACCTTGCCTGTCTCTTGGGATTCTGGGACCCTGGGGGTGAGAGCCCAGGGGAGTCCGGTGGCCAAGTAGCTGTTGTGTTCTCCAGGCCAGGCTTGTCATGAGGGGAAGAGTTCACCCCCCCTCAGAATTTAATGCTGTTCAGAAAGTGAGTCCCAAGCCTGTGTATTACCGTCCTGGGTGGGGGCAGTGAATGGCATTTTCCAGCACTGCGTTGCCTTAAGAAGGGGGTTCCTGGAAACAGAGCCTTCTAGAAGCCAGAGGAACTGCCTTAGCCCTGGCCAGCTGGCTGTGCCTAGGCATTGTCTCCACGCCGGGGCCCCTCCTCCTGGGAGCTTCTGGGCTTGGCCCCTGCTGCCAGGAAGCAGCCTGAGTGGGGGGCTGATATGGGAGAAGGGAGAGTCACGGAGCTGGCCTGCTGATTACCCCCAGCATCCGAGAAGCAGGAAGATTGAGACGGTGAGCTGGCTTGTACCACAGTGAGGAGCAGGGTGAGGGGAAGCTGGACTGCTGAGGACAGGGTGCGCATTCACAGTCACCATGGTGAGTTGGCACAATGGGGGAGCAGCAGTGCACGGTGCGGTGAGGACAAGAGGGCTCTGGGCCAGGGAAACAAACTGCCCCAGGACTCAGGGGGTGGCCTCAGGGTCACGGAGGCTACGGGCTTGCAGAGTGAGCGGACCCCAGCCTCCCCCTGAGTGGGTGTTAGGGGTCCTTCTTCATGGGGGGCTCCAAGTCCATCGCCTACACATAAAGGATGTTTAGGAGCCGAAGGTAGGAGGCAGTGACACGGAGCCATCCACAGCTAGACGGGAAGCACTTGTTAGGTCACGTGGAGGTGAGGTGATGGAGCTAAAGCCCAGGAGCAGAAAGACAAGGCTGGGCAGTAAAAGGATGATCAACCCACTGGAATGACAAGAGGCCCAGAGGGAGGCTGCTCTGGTCAGGGCGGGCGTCACTGAGTGCCTTGAAAAGGTGGGTAGATTCAATAGGTGAGGAGGATGGTGGAGGTAACTCCTGGCTGGGAACTGGGGTCAACAAGAGCTTAGAGTGCAGGGATGCTTAAGGGGCCAGCAGTTTGCAAAGGGGAGCAATGAGCAATTCTGTTGGAAAGATTGGTTGTGGCTTTTCTGTAAGTGGAAGGTTAATGATTAAGGAACCGAGGAAAAGGCTAGAAGGACCTAAAATTCAGTGGCCTGTTGGAGAAGGCTGCCCTGAGCAGAGGACTTTCTCTTTTTCCTTCTTTAAACATAAGGGCTGTGTCCCTGGGGGGCAGGGAGTATGTGGGAGTACCTGCCCGCAAGGTGCCATGTGGCTCCACTAGGCTAATGGTGGGAGGTGGGCATGAGCAAGGTTGGACCTTGCAAGGGTGCTTGGAGAGGGTGCCTGAGGTCTAAGAGGGAGGTTCACAGAGGAGGAAGCCGGAGGACCACAGACCTTTAGCAGCCCCTCAGGAGGAGGGAGAAGGAGGTCAGGGTGGGACTCAAGCTATGCTCACCCCTTCATTCACACAGAAATGATTTTGATCCTGGCAGTTACATTCAGTTAGGGGAGATGGACTATAACCCCATAAACACACAACATAAAATCAGGTAATGGTAAGTGCTTGAGAGAGAAACAAAACAGGGAAAGGAATTAGAAAGTAACAGAAGGCGGCAAGAAGAAGCCTGATTTGAAGAAGGGACCTGGATTTCTGGTTGAATTATCGAAGCAGTGGTCCCGGTGACCAAGGGTATGAGCCTCATGTGATGGTGTGCAGGGTAGAGGTGAGATGGTGCCCAGTGTGTTTGGGGAACAAGAAGACCAGAGCAGCTGCGGTGGAGAGAGCCGGGGTAGAGATGCAGCAGTGGACGAAGCCCAACCAGGTGGCTCTGTGGGCAGGTGAGAGTCTTGGATTTCTTTCTGGGTGTGATGGGAGCCTTTGTGGGGTTTGCAACAGAGGGGTGATGCGATCTGACTTATGTTTTGCATAATCAGTGTGATGGTTGCTTTGGGAACAGAGTGCTGGAAGGGCAAAGGAGATGATAAGGAGGAGGTGGAAGCCTGGATTAGGATGGTAGTGATAGAGGGTGTATGAAAGACTCAGCTTCAGGGTTTATTGATTTATTCTTAACTTCTTATTTTGAACAATTTTAAAACAATGGAAAAATTTCAAGTCATTAAATGATACAGTGAACACCTCTCTGCTCTTCACCAGTTATTCACATTTGTTCCTCTCTCTCTCTCCTCTTGCTTCTCATTATCACCATCACCACCACCATCATCACCATCACCATCATCACCACTGTCATGACCACCATCACTGTGACCACCATCACCATCATCTTCACCACCATCAACTGTCACCACCACCATCACCATCACTGTCACCACCACCATCACCATCACCACCACCATCACTGTCACCACCATCATCACCATCACCATCACTGTCACCACAGTCATCACCACCATCATTATCACCATCACCATCACCAGTGCTGTCATCTTCATCACGATCATGAGAACTGAACCACCTGAAAGTAAGTTGCAGGTACTATACATAAATTTAATTTACTCCTAACTACTTCATTATGTACCCTCTAAATTCAAGGATGTTCTCTTACATAACAATGAAATAATTACTAGATTTATGAAACTCATCTTTGTTAAAATACTAGTATCTAATAAAGAGGGCAGGATTTATTTGAAAGTAGAAATGAGAGCATTTGCTTATGGACTGTATGAAGGGTATGAGGGGAAGATGAGGGTCACAGATGACTTCAAAGATTTTGGCCAGACTGAATGGTTGATGAGACTGGCCAGGCCAGTGCCAGGACCTGGAATGAGCTCTTACCTGAAAGAAAATTAGGAAGGGTCTAAGTGTCTGTCGGCAGATGAACTGAGCCAGGCTGTCCAGTTCTCCAGTGGATGTTGCCGCAGCAATTATAAGGGAAGTCAAAGAGTCTGGGCTCTCTTTCCCTCTCTTTCGCTGTGTCTCTCTCTGTCTTTCTCTCTCACACACCCCACATGGACATACGTATACATATATAAGCTTCCTTCTCACAGGGACCTATACCTGAATTTAGCCATAGGTATATCTCACCATAACTCAGCAGAACCAGTAATAACCCATTAGACTATAAGTGCCTCAAGGACAGGGACATGTCTGCTTTGCTTACTGTATTCACAGTGCACATATCTTGGCATTGAGTAGGCATTCAATAATTCTTTCTTAAATGAATGAATGACAGATTGAATGTTCTCATTTAATATAGTAGACAGGGTGTAGCAATTATGATTATGCATGCATGTAAATGACAGAATACTTAAAATAATAATTGCTGATACAAACGAGAAGATTTTCTCTCTCTTCTGTTAAAGTAGTCAGTCTGAGGATGGTATGTCTCTACAGTGTAAGGGAGTTCCTTTTATTTAGTTGCTTTGGCTTCCTAAGCATTTGCCTTCTCTGTCATGGCCCAAGATGGCTGCCTGAGCTCATGCCAGCATGACTTCATTCCAGGTATCAGGAGGAAAAAATGACCAAGAAGATCATGTTGCATTTCTTTAACAGCACTCACGAAGTTGCCATACCACTCCCACTTACATCATGTTTTCCAGTGTAGTCTTTATTTTGGGTGGCCTTGTGACCAGTTAAAATATGGGAGTTCTTTTACTAGAGAACAATGGCTCAAATGGGGGATAATTAGTAATCAGTTTCACAGTGTGGCCTGGAACGGGGTTGTGGCTGTATGATGCTTTCTACCATAGACCAGCAGTATAAAAGCTGTCAAGTGTGGTGAATCCCTGTGGCTGCTATCTGTACTTTCCGCTGCATTGACAGTTAGTTGAGTCTTTAAGTGGACTCAGGTTGGGCCATGGGGCAGCCCTGGGGAAATGTCTAAAGGCTCTGAAGGAGTTGTGTCTCCTTTTGATTCTGATACAGAAAGCACAGAATGTTACCCCCTTAGTGAAGCCAATGTATTTTGGGAATCCTCTGGGGGGAGACCCCAAGTCTATGTCCCCAGCTGCGAGCTCCTTGGAATCTGAGATTATGTCCTAGTCATCTTTGGTCCTGTCACTGCTGAAAACTCTGGGCTACCCAGCATCCTGTATCATAGCCCATGCTTGCTGAGTGATGAGAAGGCAATCAATTTAGATTATTCAGTTTTATAAGATGCAACAAAGCCAGTTTTTCCTAAATAGAACATTGGTGGAGGTTCTGACAGAACTATCTGGAGAGTAAGTCGGTGCAGACCTTGCCTCAACCCAACCACCTACCCCTACAAGGAGGCAGGAACATTCTCTTCTGTATGAAGACCCTTGAGTGGGTGGGGAAGACAGCCAGCAGCTGGAGAAAGCCCACACTTACTGCTCCCTGGCTTCTTGATTCTGATCTGTATTCAAGCTTCATATTTCCCTTTGTGTGTATTTAGCTTAGGGATTTATCACTGCAGCTTAGATCTGTGATGAAATGGATAAGCCTGCACTTTAATAAATGTGGCATTTCTTTCCCCATAAGAATTAGATTAAAGGAAGCGGAGCCTCAGAGGAGGCCATGGAGGGCAGGCAGGTGGAGCTGGGAGGCCAGGTCAGTGAGAAGACATTGCCAGCCAGTTGGCTTCAGGATGGGTAACACTGGGGCACAGTTTGGGGTCCTCTTGCAGGGAGGTGGTAGGGCATCCCTATGGCAGAGAAACAGCCCTGTTGTTTCCATGGAAGGAAGCTAAAGCAGTGAAGTCTTAGGCTGGCTGTTGAACCCTCCCTTGAGTGAGCAGTTTGGGTCTCCGACTTGACTCCTTCTGGTACAACTGCAAGGATCCTTAGGCTAATCCTTTGGCCAGGACATGGGTGTGAGCTCAGGGGCTGCAGGACTCTACCAGGCCACAGTCTCAACACCAGGGCAGCCAGAGAAGCACTGTTATAGTGGAAAGAGTGGGTGAACTATGTGAGCTTGAGCACGATGGTGCTTAACCTCTTTGGACCTCTTTGTTCTTCTCTCCATGAGGATACTAGTATCTACTTGTAGAATCCTTGTGAAGAGAAGAGACGATAAATATAAAGCAGCTAGCAGAGTCCCGGCACGTGGTTGATGCATAATACATGGTAAGCCCTGATATTGTTAATTATGGACTTTGGGTCAGTGTGGTACAATAATCTTAGACTTTTCCCTCCCTGGCTTTTAGGACAGGGAACTCTGTCATTTCCTTTGGTCCATGTGAACGCACTTTCCTAAGAGGCAATTTGATAGGAGTCCTATGAAATTGGGAATATGGTTATCCTTATTGTCACCTATAGATTGAAACTCAGTAAGGCTAATTTGCTCAAGGTCACACAGCTTGTATGTGACAGTGCTAGGAGTGGTTACAAGAGCTCATAAAGACAGGTTCCCTCAACCCTTCTGATTGAGTATTGTTTCCAGTCCTCCTATTATTTTTCATTCACAGCCATAAGATCTCAGAGACCAAGAAATAGCAGAGAACAGACATGAGGCCAGGGCAGTGGCCTATATTTTCAGTTTTCAATAACAGGCTTGTGCTCTCAGGGATGCTCTGGGCAGACACCTGGCTCCTCAGACCTTCCTGTAGAAGCCCACGGTGACTTTCAGAGACATGAAGGCTTAGCAGAGGCTGACCAGCATCCCCCAGCCTGTGGGCTCATGTGAGTAAGAAGGGCCATAGGCATTCTGAGTGGTGGTGTTCTCATAAACATCCTGAAATAGGAGCCATTGAAGAAACAGCCTTGGTAGCATTTCTGTTTATGTTGCTGCCACATAAAAGTCTGTCTAAGCACCTTGTAGCTCTTTCTGTGAAATTTCCCTGGGATGTATGATTGCTGTGGTTGAAATTTGCTTCAGAGAGATGGAGATTCATTGGTCCACTTACTCATCCATTACTGACTGTGTGCTGACCCTATGCTAGGCATTGTGCAATGGAAGATGGGATCCCATGCCCATGGAGAACTTACGGTCTGACTGACTAAATGAGATATGCACCCATGAAGACTTACATAGCAGTACAAGAGCTAAAAATCTGCGATTAATGTTGACTTATCATCCTTAGAATAAGGTGCTATATTTAGGCCTTTGGGGAGCGAGGTCAAAATGCAACATACGAACCATCCTGAATTGAGGGGTACGTGTGAGTTGTGTATGGGCATTCACATAAGTAGGAGCATGCCACAAGTTCATTTGTCCTTTTAGGCTTTGGTGAGTGCCTGCTGCATACTGGGCACTGTGCCAGAGGCTAAAATGGTCTAAGGAGGCAGCATGAGAGGTGGTGGATATTGAATGTGACCTTGAAGTGTAGATAAGACTTGGGTGGACCAAAAGCTGGAGATGGATTATTCAAGGTAGGAATGGGGTGGATTAAGGAAAACAATCAGGATAAAAACAGTGGGTATCATAGGGTAGAGAATAGACCTGCCCTTGAAGTAACATGCGCATGTCTGGTGGGTGGTTCATAGTAGAAGAGCAGGTTAGAGAAAGGGGTTGGAAATAGGATGTGGAGGCCTAGAATGCCGGGATTTGTTCAAGGGGAATGTCTGAAGAGAACAGCATGGTAGCGGTGTTTACATTAACGAATATACCCACATTCTAATACAGCTGACTATTTCAATTTTTAATTGTGGCTAGTGTATAAAAATATGATTGAGTTTTATATAATGACCTTGTATCCTGCAAACTTGCAAATTCCCCTATTAGTTTTATTAGCTTTTTCATAGACTCTTGAGGATTTTCTACATAGATAATTTTGTCTTCTGCAATTAAGAGAGTTATACTTTTTCTTTTCTTATTGGGTGCATTTTCCCTGTTTTTCTTGCTTTATTGCACTGGCTAGAAGCTCTTGCAAGATACTGAGTCAAAGTGATGAAATATTAGTCCTGATTTTAAGGAAAAAGCATTCAGTCTTTTACATTCTAATTACTGTGTGCCACATTTTTCAGAGAAGCCCTTTATCAAGTTGAGAAAGTTTCCTTTTATTAAAAGATTGTGGAGAGTTTTTTTTTAATCAGGGGTGGGTGGATATTGAATTGTGTCTATTTCTGTATTTTTTTTCTGTATTTATTGAGATGATCATATGACTTTTTAGTCTGCTAATATGGTGAATTACTGGTTTTAAATGTTAAATTAACCTAACATTCCTGGAATAAATCTTATTTGGTTGTGATTTCTTAGTCATTTTTATATGCTATTGTATATTATTTGCCAAAATTTTGTGTCTTTTTGTGTCTATGTTTATGAAGGATTTTCATCTGTAGTTCTATTCTCTTGTCGTGTGGTTTGGTATCAGCCTAATTCTGACCTCATAAAATTGGGAAATTTTCTGTCCTCTTTAATTTGTGGAAGAATTATTGTAGAATTCACTAGTGAGACCTTTTGAACTTGGAGTTTTATTTTTTTATAGGAAGATTTTTAAACTAAATGTTCTATTTCTTTAATAGATACAAGGCTATTCAGGTGATTTCTTTTTGAAATAGCCTAGCTTAACTAGAAAACAGTTTAAAACTCTGCTGAAGTCTCTGATTCCAGAACATCTTCAAACTTTAACTCACAGAAAGCCAGGGTGACCAGCCAGCTGTCTGGACCTGGTGTTACATTCAAAGCAACAACAATCAAATACCCACATCTAATTAAAAAGCAATTCAAATCTTTACTTGGCTTTTGGAAGAAAAATCAAAGGGACCTATGAAACATGAGTAATATACAAGTAAAAAAAAATTAAGAGAATTGAAAATTTTAAATTATCACAATTTTTTAAAAATGCTAACACCTTTTTCATCTTCTTTACTCTCAATGCCTGATATATCCACAGAAGAGGCTTCCACAAACTCTCCCGAGAGACTCCTCAGAACTCAGCCCACTGCCAGGCAGCTATCCTGCCTCTTTATGATGTAAATCAGCTTACACTGCCTTGCTCTTTGCAATTCTCTTGTTCCCCTACTAACCTGTGAGTAGAGTTGTAGAGCTGACTCATCCAGGTAAAAAGTAAAAGTGGAAGGAGCAAGAAGGCAAAAAAATCTGGACTAAATGTATGGTTTATTTGCTATCACACAGCACGTCAGCCATGGTAATCTAGAGACATAAGTGAATGAGCATCTATCTTCCTACCCCGCAACCAGGTGGGGGGCAGTGCGGAGGCACCTGTCAAGCAGCTGGTGCAAAGAACTGCTTCTTCACCTCTTCACTCAGACTCCCAGTCTGCAAACTGGAATTGAGAGGGAGGTATTCACTCTGATTTCCCAAAAGCCACATTCCACATTCAAGTTGACAGAGTGGAGAGCTCGATGTAGGGTTACATTGAAAAAACAGTCCTGCTGTTTGTATATGATTTACTCCAGGATAGTTTAATTGATCTAGCAAAGTGCGAAAATCATTGAACTTGGAGTAGAAGACCTGGTTTTCTTTCCCAATCAAATGTTCAGGTTTTTCATTTGATAAGTGAAGATAAAACCTCCCACTTCTCAGTTATTGAACAACTCTGTAAAGTGTCCCCACAAAATTATTAACTTTCAACTTACTGTTCTCTTAGACAATATCTGTAATACAATTCACAGGCTTCATAGAGCATGCTACAAAAGCAAAAAATATATAAATACATATCAGCTAATCATCACATCAGTCTATTGAGGAAGAAGTAATTCTTTTCATTTAATAGGCGATTCTGGAGATTCAGAAAGTTTAATTAATGCATTCAGCATCACACAGCCTATAGGGATTGAAATCCAAACTTCAACTCACATCTTCTCATTCAAGGTCTGTTTTTCTTCCAGTTTCTTCATTCTGCTCCTATTACAGCTCAGCCCCTCATTTGCCTGCTGCAGAGTTAAAATCAAGTGCATCTGAAGCCTCATGCTGAATACATTCGTACACATGCTTATTTTTCTGATCTTTTGAATCTGAGTTAAGGAAAATAAGCTTGTCACAGTAAAATGGTGTCAGCAGATACAATACAAGGCACAGAACTGTAGCACCATGCTTTGGAAACAGTATTTTTTTAATGCAGATTCCAGGGATACTGCAGGTCCTAAATACCCATATTCTGTTGAACAGGGAAGGAGCATAGAGTTAGATGTAAGATGCAGTTTTGGATCTCAACCACATAAAACTAGTGGCTAATGAGGAAATTCCAATTTTGTCCTGTGCTGCAGGGAAACTCAGCTCATATTTCTGTTGGTATTAGGGAGGCATAATGGAAAATAATCCGTAGTATTCTTTAGCTTGGGCCTATGAGTGGTTTGTACTTCAGGCATGATAGTTTTCTTTGGTGGGTGGTTGTTCCCCAGTGCCTTTTTAGTTCTCCTAAGCTTTCTTCACTCAGAAATTCTTATACTTCTGCACAGGAAAACCTCCAGTCAGAAGTCTAAAGGTAGGCCATTTCTGGGGCTTTGGTTCAATTGTTCAGTGATGCCTCAGAGAACCAGACGTCTCACATCTTTCTCATCTTGTCTCTTCATCTTATACTTATTACCTCATGATTACAATATGGCTGCCCCAGCTCGGGCTTTACATCTACATTCCAGGCAGTGAGAGTGGGGAAAGGGCAGTGCCAGTGACCTTTATTTCACTGGGTATATTGCTGTTCTACATAATGTGTGTTTTGTTGGCAAGGAAGGAGAAGGACAAATTTACTGTTGGGTGGATAACTCCCAGTGTCCACCTATCTTTTGGGTATACCTCCTTCTGTCTTCTTAGGACTCAGAAGGGGCTTCCTTATTGAGGAGTGGCTTCTGGTTATGTGCTCACTTTAACAAATCTCCCTATAATAAAATAATTTGGATGCCCCTGGGAATTCATTCTACTTTTTTAGAGTCCATTAATGCTATATTATACTCCAGATCACTTTACATTTTCACTGACTTGGTCCCGCTTAAACTCAACAACAGTTATGAGATACAAATATTATCACCTCCATCCTTCAAGGGAGGAAACTGAGACCAAAGATGTTCAATAATTTGTTCAATCCAGGTCCTCCTCATCCAGGGTTCCATTCCTCTACTTCTCCTAACCAGAATTGATATGGCTTTAAAGAGATGCTACCCCAGCTGACCCCACTTGGTCCTGATGGCCTGCCACTCAGCTCAGGATACTGAACATGGGGCCACTTTGCAAACACATGTGGCATTTTGCTGACATGAAATCAACAAGGGAAGACATCTTGGAAAATATTCACTGAGTTTCAAGTTTCATTGACACACATGTTCACATCCACTCTTGTACTTCAGAAGTAAATCTTCATAGATAAGGTTCTGCAGCTGGGGCATCTACTTGTTCAGTTTGATCTGAGAAACTTCAAATGCATCACTAGAAGTCTGAGCTGGAATTAAGCTTGCACATCCCATTTGGTGTGTCAGACAGAAGCGGCAGGCTCCTCCTCCCGAGGCTGGGAAGCAGTGTTGTGATTTTTACAAGAGTTGCTGCCATTTTCTTCCTTCAGCTTGTTGCAAATAACACTTCTGGGGGACAAGGGAGTGATGCTTACATATCCTTCCATCCCTCTATATCCTGAGAGGAGCAAATCTTCCCTGGCAGTTGAGAAAGCATACTCTTAAAAAGGAGAAAGGGGGAGACCATTTCTTTGAAAAAAAAATGATGTTGACGCCTTTTTAAAAAGTGAATCCAACTGACAGCTCAGGGGCCTTTAGTTGGGGAAATGATTCAGTTGGATGCAACACACATTTAGGGAGAGCTTAATTTGAGCAAGACACTGGTGAGGCAGGAATCTCCCTTTCCTTTGCAGGGTGTGGGCAGCCCCTGTGCCCTGCTGATACAGGTCTGTTCACTACATATGCAAAGGGACTGTGGCCACGATGGGCATTAGGGTGACTGGGAAATGGCTTTTTGGCACTTCGCAGAAGCTAGTGGCTGCCGTGACAACAGTTGGGATGCGAGGGAGGTGGTGCCTGGGGCAGTGGCTGTGTATCTCTTTCTTGTCAGGGGGAGGTGTGACCCCACGTGGGAGGTGTGCCACTCGCTGCCTCAGCAGGCACAAGCGCACCTCAAACACGGAGGCCCAGCTCTCTGCTGGTCATCTCCCACCATACCCGCCTCTGCACAGACCAGGCCTTGTCACTGAAAGGGGGCAAGGGAACATGTGCGTGTCCTTCTCTGCCGGAGGCTCATGAGCAGGTGCAAAGAGCGCACGTCCCTGCACGCTGAGCTCACACGGTCCTGTGCCTTTGTTGATGCTGTTCTGTGTGCTGGAAATTCTCTTCTCCCACATGACCACCTGTGGATCCTTCTCACCCCCCTAAGCCTTACTGAAATGTGCTTCCTTTGGGAAGCGCACCAGGATACTCCTCCTCCCTTCATCCACCATCAAAATCACCCCCGCCTCTCTCCCCTGTGGCCTTTGGCATGTCCC
Organism: Smutsia gigantea; assembly: GCA_032199065.1. Lineage (NCBI taxonomy): Eukaryota > Metazoa > Chordata > Mammalia > Pholidota > Manidae > Smutsia > Smutsia gigantea. Next base: position 374,570 of record JAVSCE010003424.1, on the reverse strand, counting down.
TCTGATTAGCACCCCCAGCACCTGCCCTTCCTCCAGGTTATATGTGTGGATGTTGCTGGAACGTATCCAAGGAAAATTGTACCTCTTGGTTGGAAGGAAACGTGCTGGTGAGGCAGAGCAGGATTTTCTTCCACGGAAGTCAGGGCTAGCATCAGCTTCCCTTCAAAAGAACCAGAAGCCAGTCCAGGGGTAGGCTCTTTCAGTAGGTGAAATGTCTATTCAAACCCCATAGGACCCCAGGGCACTGTGTCCAGAATCCCATCATTCTTTATTTTTATTTAAATGACATGAATTGGGCGTCTGTCAGATGTACAGTGCTGTACTTGGACTTGGAAGCAAGATTCAGGAGAAAGAATTGCTAAGTGTTTATTAGAATGATGGATAAGAAGAGGTGAAATCCTGAATGCTTGATAGGAACGTTTTAAGTTTGTTGATATGAGGAAGGAAGCCTCTCAACTAGCAGGTGTGACTTCCGTGCTCTTGATGGATGTGGCTCTATTGAATGTTTTCCCTTTTTTAATTTTAATATTTATTACTCAGGTAAAACATTTTCATTATAGAAATATGTAAAAATGCAGTGAATAAACGAAAAAGTAAACCACGCATGATCTTACTCATTATCGTTGATTTGCATTTTGGTCTTTAACTGTATATATTTACAAATTTTTAGAATGAGATTCTATTCTGCACAGTATTTCAAAACTTGTCTTTACACTTGACAGTGTATCTTAAGCATCTTTACATATTAAAAAACACACATAGAGCATAATTTTTAACAGCTTTTTTTTGCTATGGAAAATTTCAGGCATGTTAGAGAGAAGTAGTATATACACTGAACCCCCATGTGCCATCACCCGGCTCCAAAAGTTGACAGCTTACAGCTAAATCTCTTCATCCATATCCAACACACACACACACACACACACACACACCATTGTTACCTGGATTATTATGAAGCAAATTCCAGATATGGCATAATTTCATCTGGAATATTTAAGGCTGCGTCTCTAAAAGAAAAAGACTCTTAAAAATTGTAAAACACATATCCCCAATACCATTACCTCAGTTGAAGTACTTCCTTAATATCACTAAATACTCAGCCAGTTACAAAATCTTTTGTAGCTACCTAGGATCTTTTCATAGAGCTGCTGTGCAGTTTATTCAGCTGGTACCCTGGTGTGGGCCATCGGTAGATAGTACTCTTGTTTTTCACTGTTACAACTAATGCTGCAGTGAATAAGTTTGACCAAAAATTTTGCACACCTGTCTAATTATTTTCTTAGGGCAAACTGCTGAAAGTAGCATTGTTGAGTCAAAGGCTGTGGAAGTTTTTCAAGACTTTTATTCTAAAATGTCAAATTCCCTTCCAGTTGGTTGTACTCATTTACACAATTCATGAGTAAATACTACAGGAGCCTGTCTAATTATTCTTGCAGTTTTATTTTGATTCTTCTGTATAAATGTTAGAATTATTCTGTCAAAATAAAAATACAATAGAGGCTGTTTTTATTTTTGACAGCATTTTATGTAATAGATTATTTTAGGTTAATTTGTACAAAAATACCAAGAATTCCTGTCCAAGAACGGGCATTTTATGACCTTCAATAAATATATTTAGTTGTATTCATGGGAGTTGCCCCCACACACTTATTTTAAAAGACTAAATATTTTATATGATATTCCATAATTGTGATAAGACCACTGTTTTCTTCTCTCTCTTCTCTTTTTCTCCTTTCCCCCTACCCAAATTCATTATTGCTGGTATAAAATGTTAGTTTTTGTACATTCATTCTGTAATTGCTAAGATCTTACTGAAATACCTTATTAATTTCAGTGGTGTTTTAAAAATTGATTTTCTTGGGGTTTCTGGATCTATATTCATACCACCAGGCAATAACAATAATTTTGACTCTTCCCTTGAAACATTCTTACCTTTCATTTCTATTTCCTGTTTAACTGCACTGGATAGCACTCCAAAATGAGGCGCAATGGTGGTGAGGAGAGTTGGCATCTGTGTTGCATTTCTAATTTGAGTGAAAATGGCTCTGTGCGTGGTTCATTTTTGCCTGATAGTGGCTTTTGGTTTGTAATTGCTTTCAACTGAGGGTTTTTAAGATAGTGTAAAACATTTAATACAGAACTTTTCAAATAGTAAACATACAACAGATGGTTTTGTTACTGTTATATTTTTATCATGAGAAAAGGTGTATTTTAATTTCCTTTCATTAGGATATATTTTATTAAGAGTGGATGTTGAAAAAAAATAATGGGTGTTGTATTTTATCTCCTGCCTTTTGGGGCATTTATTCAAATAATCACTTATATTTTCCTCTAATTTGTTTAAGACAATCACGTATTAGCATTATATTCTTCATTCTTGGGATATGAAACCAACTTAGTCAAAAGTATGTTGTCCTTTAACAATAATGCTGGGTTCTATTTTCTAACATATTATTTAGAGTATTTGCACCTAATTTCATGGGTTAAACTGTCTTCCATCATGATTTTTCAGAGGAATCCTTGTTAGGGTTTGAGGTCAAAGTTATGTTAGCTTTGCAAAATGAATTGGAAGTTTTTCTTTCCACCTTCCTTCTCTTTCTCCACCCCTACTCAGTCTAGACTGTTCTGGGAAACTTTGAAGGAGCTCACCTGTGAAATTGCCATGGGTTAGATGAACCTTTAAAGAAAATACTCATATATTTATATCTTATTAAATATATTTAAAACAGTATTTTCCATGATTATTGCAACTCTTAGGTTTTCTACTTGTTCTTGAATTAATACTGGTGATTTATACTTTCAAAGAAAATCATTCTGATTTTGTTGAGTTTATTGGCAGGGAGCTGCAAACAGCCTTTTAGTATTTAAAAATAGATCTTCTGAGTCAGCAATTATATACCTTTTTTAATATCACAGGGTACTTGTTGCTCTCTAGCTTCTGACTGGGGCTGCCAGAGATTTAATTAGTTGTTTCATAGAACCAGTTAGAGCACATGGTAGAGTTTGATTCCAGATTCCCTAAATTTTTTGTTTCCTCTTAAATATAAGAGAACTAAGGCTGTAAGTTTTTCTCTATGGGTAGCTGTAACTGAATTCTCAACGTTTTTATATGTAATATTTGTGTTACTGGTATGTTCTAAATATCTGTGGTTGTTGTTTTGAATTATACTTTAACCCAAATAAGTCATTTTAAGACTTTGTAAAGATTTTGTTTCTTAATTTCTGTTGGTTTGTCCTTCTGTATGTTCACGTGTTGTTACTAACATCTGTTTTTTTGCATTTAAATAGAGTGTGTCACTAATATTATCCTCAATTTTGGGAATTTTCATTTTTTCTTTGTAAATGTGTGGTATATGACATGATTTATTTTTGTAATGATTGAGCATTAAAAAATTTTTCTGTTTATAATACACAATTAATATATAATAATTAAAACATGAATATAATGTAGATATAATTCAGATAAAAATATAAACTATAAAACAGTATATAGTATGTTAACATATAATAATTAAAATAATCATGCTCAAATCTTTCTGTTATTTTCTATTTATTTTTGTTTCCTTGATCAAAGTTGATAGAGGTGTGTTGATTTCTTCTGATTGGTCTTTATTCCTTATATTATGCACATAAAAAATTGCTGGTTTTATAAATCAAAACAAGTATTGGTGATTTCCCATGTTTTAACCTATATTTATATTACTAAAAAATATATAGATTTTATGCTTGGTGTGTAAGCGTTCATTGGACTTACATATCTACTATGGGTTATATCCTCTCTTATCTCTGATGTCCTTTGCTTTGAATTCTATGCTCTCTAACATTAATATTTCCAGCCCTGATTCTTGGCATGTTTGCATTTTCCTCAAATATCTTTGCTCATGCCGCTTGTTAATCTACTCATATAATTTTATTTTAGGTACATCTCTTTTACACAGCTTAAGATTTTGTTTTGTGTCTCTATACAAGAGGCTTTTATTACAACAGAGGTGTTAAGCCTATGTGTATTTATCTGACAACTGATAGTCTCGGTTTTTGTGTTTTTTATGCCATTTGTTTGCTTTCCATTTTTAAAAATCCTTCCTCACTGTTCCTTTCAATCCTTTTCCTATTTGTGCCTCTTTTATTCTCCAGTGATTTGGAAGATATCTAGCTTGTTTTTATTCTACTGGTGCCTCCCCTTCGCTTCCTTCCTTCTTCTGCCTTCTTCAGTTTTATTTAAGATAAGCTGGAGTGTAGAGTCACGTATCCATTCGTCCAATAGATAGTTATTGAGGGACTTCCATGTGCTGTGCATCATAGTAGGTGATGGGAGTCAGTGGTGATCAGATGCCTGCTCTTATGGAGTTACAGCTTAATGAGGGGAGAGGCAGTAAATATTCCATCAGGAAATACCAGAGGGGACTTCCTGCCCACACCCTTGGAGCGGTGTGGTAGTAAGTTCCCAATGGCTTTAGAGTGAGTGCACAGAGAAGGCTTCTGTAGTGGTTTGCTCAGGCTGCTGTAACAAAAGACCACAGGTGAGGGGTCTTAAGCAACAGAAATGTATTTTCTTACAGTCCTGGAGGCTGGAAGTCTGAGTTCAAGGTGTTGGCTGGGTTGGTTCCTTCTGAGGCCTCTTCTTGACTTTAAGTTGTTTCCTTGCTGCTTCGTCATATGCCCTTCCCTTTCTGCACATGCTTGTCTGGTGTCTGAATGTGTTCTTCTGATGAGGACATGAGTCATAATGGATGAGGGCACACCATAAGGGCCTCACTTTAACCTGATCATGCCTTTAAAAACCCTCTCTCCCAATATGTCATTTTCTGAGGTACTGGGGTTAAGGCTTCAACGTATGAATTTGGGGGATGGGATAATTCAGCACAATACTATCTCAGGAGGTGACACATACATTGAGATCATTTTGGACGTGTTCTGTTTGAAACATTCACATGGAGCTGCCCTGTGTGCAATATAGGTGAGTACATACAGCATAGCTGCGGAGCAGCCTGTGTTGGGATGTAACTATGTGAATTATCTGTAACTAGGGCATAATAGAAGTGATGGGGTAAAATATTTAGGAAGAGAGTGTTGAACGGGTAGAGAGCAAAGCCAACAGCTAAGCACTGAGGCACTCCAACACTTCAAGGTTGGCTAGAAAGAAAGAATCATGGACAGAATCTTGTGGAGTGGGCAGAAAGAAAACCCAGAGAGCATGATGTTCTAGAAGCTAGAGGAAGAGTGTTTCCACCCTGTCCAAAGTGGAGGAAAGGTCAAGCTGAGAACAGAAAGGACACCCATTGGGCTATAACATGGAAGTCTTCAGTGTCCCTGGAAAGAGTCGTCCCAGCTGGGCTGTAGGGCTCATGCCAGTTCGGGTTGGCTGGGTGAGAGTGGGTGAGGGAAAGCGGAAACTCTAAGGATGACATTTTCAGGAAGCTTGTTTGAAAGGAGATTGAAAAAAATGGCGCTTGAGGGGATGTGTAGTCAAGAATGGATGGGTTTTGTGAAGATGGAAGATACCAGAACACATGCCCAAGTGCTCGATCCAGTAGAAAAAAGGAGAGGGAAGATAGAGAAAGGACAAAGAGATGAGTGAAATCCAAGAGAAGTTGAGCATATTAATTAGTATATGGGTGTCGCTGTGGGTATGGAAGATTTTGAGTCACAGTAGCTTAAATAAGACAGAGGGGTGTTTCCTTTGCACATAATAGCCCAATACAAGCTTTTTAGGGCTTGAAGGATGGTTCTGTTACACGGGTTGGTCAAGGATCCAGCACCTACAATCTACTTGTTCTGCCATTTCTAGGGTCCTTGTCTTTGGGATCCAGATTGACTTACCACTATATTCATACTCATGTCCTGTTATTTCCCTGAAGCTGTGCACATCACTTCCCCTCATGTCATGTTAGCCAGAACTTGGTCACATGGCCATGCCTAGCTACAAAGGAGACTAGAAACTATAGTATTTTTTTCTTCGTACCCATATAGTCCACTGAAAATTTAAGTTTCTCTTACCATGGAAGAAGGAAGGGAAAGCAATTAGGAGTCTGACTCTAGCCAAGTCTGGAGTCTCCAACAGTTTCTGTCACCGTCGACAGGAATGGAATCCCCAGGCAGAGTTGAAGGGATTGGCCTTCAGCAAAAGAGGGTACAACTCCTTCGCTTCAGCAGGAAGAAGGACAAAGTGGGTGTTGATGCTGGGGGATTTGTGAACCTGGGGAGGTCATCTGCTGAGAGAATGGAATGCCAGAGAGTTTTGAAAGAATAATAATTGCTTATATTTGTGGGGGCTTACTCTGTGCCAGCTTCTGCTCTAATGTCTTTATGTGTATTACTTGACATAAGCTTCTCAAGAACAGGTGAGAAGCTGCAGCCTAGAGGACTTTAGTTCCTTGGCTACTATGCCACAGCAGGTATGTGGTAGAGCAGGGACTTGAACTCAAGGTGTTTGGTCCCAGTACCTCCATTCTTAACCCCAGTGCACAGTGCCTGTAGCTTGGAGGCAGAGATGGGGGGGCGGTCTACTCCCAGAGTGGGAAACGTGCTAAGAGGGGTGCTTGACAAGGCTGAGCGCCCAGTGGAGACTTATGAGTGTAAAGTGCAGCGATGAGCCTGACTGCAAAGTTGTCTCTGGAGAAGTTCGGCTGTGGAGTATAGGTATGCAGAGGGAGGCAGGCAGCTTGAACTGGAAGCAGGGTGATGCAGGCGAGCTGACAAACGGAGGCACAGCCAGACACTTGAGACTGTTTGAAATGCCGGGAGTGTAGTGGGGGACTATGAAATCCAGGCGAGGCCAGGGGGCAGGGGGTGATGGCTGGTGAGAAGGCAGTGGGTCTGTCCCACGCAGGTTGAGGAACATGGCAGTGGGGGAACTGGAGCAAGTGAATTTGCTAGGAGGTGGTGCCGTGGGGTGTTTGAGTGGCGATTTTTGGGTACATATCCCAAGATACGAGCATAGGGGTGGGTGGACGGCTGGGGGGAGGCTCACTGAGAACCAAGAACATGAACAAATGGTCCCAGTGGACAGACCATGTGGCAGGTTCACTGTTGGCAGCCAGCTCGAGGAGACAGAGCTCCCTGCTGAGTTGGAGGGATGGGAAGGAGATCCCAGCTTCTCCTATTCAAGGCGGCCGTCTGAGGGCTGGTTGAGGAGAATGCTAGATTAGTCCACGGACAGCAGAAAATCAGTCAGCTGCTCGGTGCCCTTCAGTTCTAGACCCCTTTTCCTCCTATGACCTAGAAGAGCTGAACCTTCTGTCCGCTTTTGTAAATAAAGGAGCTACTCAGTAGCAACCGACTAGGAATGTCCGCATTTCCTTGTGTCATTGTGACCGCCAGCACATCATATTCCCTGTCTGGACTTTAGTGTTTTCCCCCTATAAAACAAAGCATTTGGCCCAGAAGAATCACAACTAATGTTTATTGAGAATTGCTGAGTGCCAGATGCTATTCTAAGTGCTTCACATATATTATACAATCAGTGTCCAGACAACAGCACCGTCTGAGGTGGATACTATTATTATTTGCATTTTTCCAAAGAGGGGACTGAGTCACAGAGAACAACGTTCTGTATTAGTGTCCTATGGCCTCTGTAACAAATTACTTAGTATCTTAAAACAGCACAAATTTATTCTCTCAGTTCCGGAAGCAAAGAATCCAAAATAAGTTTCACTTGGTTCATGTCAAGATGTTAGAAGAGCACGTTCCTTCTGGAGGTTCTGCAGGTCGGGCAGGAGTCCGTTTCCTTGCCGTTCCAGCTTCTAGAGGCTGCCTGTATGCCCTGGCCTGCAGCCCCCTTCTCTGTCTTCAAAGCTCATCCCTCTAGTTTCTGCCTCTGCCACCCCACTGCCCTCTCTCTCTGTGACCCTGACCCTCCTGGCTCCATTTAGAGAACCCTGTGATCACATGGGGCCCACCCATATAGTCCAGGATAACTTCCCCATTTCAAGACCCTTCACTTAATCCCATCTCCAAAGTTCCTTCGGCCCTGTCATGTGACATAGCCCCAGATTTAGGGGTCAGGATATGAACATCTTTGGGGCCCATTATTCTGTGTACCACACAAGCCCAAGGCGTGGGATTCCAACCAGTGGAGTCCTAGCCTGGGCAGCACCCTGTCGCAGAGTCAGGAAGTCCAAGACATGGCATGTGAGCCACTGATCTTGTTCTCATGCCTGAGCATCCGCAGCTGACTCTCCTGTCTAGCCCTCAGAATCCAAATGCCTCTTCAGAATCCTTCTCAACACTGTTTTCCGGGAGGCCCCATCAGTTGATCTGAATTTCATGCACAATGACACCTTGGGACCATTCTCAGTTTTGATCTAAGGTCCCATCAGATCTGACTTCCGTGGTTCTAATGAGACAGTTATGTGTAGCAAGCCTTGGTGCCCTTCTTGGGAGAAAATTCCTTATTTACAAGTTCAAGGCCATTTGTAGTGACTCACCAACGGTGTAAACATTACCTTCTTAAGAGGAAATGGTTGTAGGGAAAGCTGTCTTCCGATTCCCTGGCATGCGGGCCAGGAATCACAGCTCTCCCTGAAATGTTCGTTGACAGTTTCAGAGCTTGGGCAGTGGGAGAGGGAGGCGGAGCCCACAAGGAGAACACAGCTCACCCTCCCGCCCCGTCTGCCCATGCTTCAAGAACAGAGTGTAATTGCTGAGCCCTGCCTGGGGAGGAAAGAGAAAAATCACAACATGTTCACCCAGGGAGGAAAACAAAACAGCCTTCAGTATTCAGGCAGGGGAAACACTTATAAAGGGTATTTGCAAGGCCCAAAGCCAAAGGAAGTCCCAGCAGAGCCTTCTGGAGTTCTGTCCTCAGTCTCATTTTGGGGCTCCCCGTGTCAGGTGTCAGAGCCTCCATGCAGAGGCTGGTCTCTCTTCCCCAGAACCCACAGCAGACCCCAGGCTCGTGGCTGGGACCCCGGTGCCTGCAGTGTTGTGCTGGGTGCTGAGGTTGGGGGACATGTTGGACTCTCCAAGGGAAGCTGGGCTGTGCATCTCCAGCATGCACGCTAATCCCCAGGACCATTAACCACGTGTTCCCCAGAGCAGATTCCCCAGGTGGGTAGAAAATCCTGTCTTCATGAGAGGGGATGGGACATGGACCTTTATTTGTCTGTCTATCTTCTCACTTCTTTGGGGGCCCCCAGGCTTTGCCCATAGCTTCTGTGCTAGTCCAATGTCTGCAGCACTTTGGGCCAATATCGCCCTTAAATCATCTTTGCAGGGGTGCTGGCCAGAGGCCGTGGTTGCGGTTGTCCACCCTCTGGTGACACTGTGATGAATTACCCTCTTTCCTCTTAGGAGCCCCCTTAGTCGGTCTCACTGCTCTGCCCCTCATCTCCGCCTCTCCAGCCAGGGGTGGCTTCTGGAAACATCCCCCACTGGCAGTGTGTTGGTAGGTCTGGGGGCCTCCTGGGAAAGGCCATCTGACCGGGGAGTATGGTGACTCCCTGTGAAGGTTCCTGCGATCTGGGTGCATCCTTGCCTGTCCCAGACTTAAGGTCATGCAGGTGGAAAGGATGGGAACACAGCCACAGCACTTCAGAGGAAAGGTGTCATGCAAGGGGGAAAGCTGAGCTGAAGGGGGCCCCTCCTCTTTGCATATAAGTGGCTGTAGGGGCCCAGAGTTGAACCTCAGACCTGTGGCTGGAGTTTCTGAAAATTCAATTTTTTTTTTGGTTCAGGCTCATTTTTCTGCCAGCAAAATTGAAGAAGTTTCAGATGGTGAAACAGATCACAGATCATTACGATGGAAGGCACCTCCCAAGTTCATCTGGTGTAAACCCCTAATTTTACAGCTGAGGATTTTGCCCATGGGCCAGCAGCTAGCAGGTGGCAGACCCGTGGCTGGAATCCAGGTCCCAGGGCAGCCAGATCTTGCACGGCTCCCTTTGCACACGGGCACCTATGCCTCTGACTCTGAACGTAACTGCCTGTAACAGGCGAGCGTTTCCTTGCCAGGCGTATGCTTGGCAGACACACACACACACACACACACACACAAGCAGATGCTGAGGAGCTAGTTGAGTGAGTTGGGGGGGTTGTGGCCTCTAGAACGTCTAGCCTGGTCAAAGCCATCTTTTGCTTCCTGCATTCATGATAACACTCACATCCTGGAGCACGTACACGTGGCCGTGACCCAGCCATTTTGTGGGTAGGGCCTCAAAGGCAGCCCGCAAGGGTCAGAGCCCTCTGCACCAGTGAACCCAGGGGCTGGAGGTTGCTATAGAAACAGCATGAGGGAGGGAAGGGAAAAGAAACAGAGATTAATCCAGGTAGAAGGGAGGGAGAGGTTTGACATTAGAGGCTTCTGGATGGAAACCGGAACCTTCCACAGTCACTGCTGGAGTTTAGCCAAAGGCTGGAGACCCAGCTATCTCCCAGCAAGATGTGCTCTGACAATGGTGTCCGCTCAGTGCTGGGCGATCCTCAAGGGGAGACCTCTGACTGAGGGCGTGGTGACCCCCTGAGGGTGAGAGGGTGAGCAAGGCCTCATTCCAGCACAGTGCCAGGAGCAACCTGCATGCTTGTGTGATTGAGTGTGTGTTTGCGATCTCACCGGACCCCCCCAGAGCTCATCAGAAAATGCCCTCTGTTGGAGACCCACTCAGGCCCTGGTGTCACCTCCAGGATGCGGAGGACAAGCCAGCCATGAGGTCTGGTTCTGTAGAGGCCACAAATCCATGTTGACCTTACACTCCCCAAGCCAACCCTCCTCTCCCCTCAAAACCCTGCAGAACAAAGGGTGGAAAGGGAGCTCCCTGGTAGGACTGTCTCCAAAGAGGAGCGTGCTAAGGTGGGTCCTCGAGACCCAGGAAAGCTGGGGGGACAGGGAGAAGGGCTGGGAATGACACGCTTTCCCCATCTGTCTATTCTGCATGGCCGGGCTTCACGGGGAGTGAAGTGAACACAGAAAGCAGAGGGCAGGATGCCTAATGTGTCAGGAGCTGCATCCTGTAGGAGCCTCCAGCAGGGCCTGGGGATTGCTCACTGCAGGGACCCAATGAGTGAATGCCCCGACCTTACTTCTAGAAAGGCGAATAGTGAGTGGAGAATGCATCAGATGCTCCCTTGAGAGTGGGAACACTTCCCTGGGAACGTGTTGGGTGGTTTGCATTTTTCCTGGTGCACCAATGGGGTGCTGAGAGGGTAGCAAAGACCTGACTGGTGACAGACTCTTTGCTCGGGTTTCGGGCTCACGGGATTGCCCAGGCTGGTCTGCAGAGGCTTCCCTACCTCTGGGGTAGGGGCTTCAAGAGCTGTAAGTGTCTGGAGCTGGACAGAAACTGTTGATGTTGGGGGTGGGCAGAGGGAGGCAGCGTGACATGAGTACAAGGAGGAGATGGAAGCTTGATGAGGAGAGAAGGGAGCATAACGGGGAAAGGCCCGGTGGCATGTGATGTCCTGGGTTCAAGCTTTTCCTCATCCAGATTTGACACCTGCAGTCAAAAGAAGGGTTATCAGCTCCCATTTAAGCCTCCCCCTTGGGGTTTCTGTGAGGTGGGAATGTTTGGTGTGCAGGAAGCTTTTTGCTAGGATGCAATAGAGAAGTGGCAGAGAGAAGCGAGGGGCAGGCACATGCTGGCATGTCCGAGGAGAGGTGTTTTCCAGTGGCATTTGGAGTTGATCGGAGAGGAAGTAAGTGGGGGACCCTGGAGATGGGTGTCTGAGGAGATGATTAATGCCAGGAGTCGAGACACAGCCCCATCAGCCATGCCCTTTAGGGCTACGCCTCAGTGGTGATGCGGAGGAAAAGGGGCCAAGGGGGTGTGGCCGAGAGAAGTTAGAACCCCTGGGACCTGTCCGGGGGGACACCTCACGGCTGAGCGCAGGGGAACCAAGGCCTGGGACCTGCTGTAGCTGCACTGGGCAGTGGTCGGGGGGACAGCAGGGCCGGCACTTGGCCGCGAGCACAGGATCTGTCCTTCCGTGGATGCTGGGTGACCGGCTGGCTGAAGAAAAGGGAACCAGGCACAATTGCTGTCACAGTGCATCCGATCACGTGTTTCTGGGGACAACCTTGTTGTTCGGATTTTCTGTGGATCAGAGTCCTTCAACAGCGACACGCCTAGATGTCACGTCGGCCTGCCGCGCGGCGGCTTCTGAGATTCTGCCTCGTACTTCACGTCTCCTCCCTGGGCAAGCAGAGCGCTTGTTGGTGGTGTACCCTTGGGCAAGTTATTCAAGGTTTGTCCTTTGGTTTCATCATAGGAAAACGGGGCTCTTAACATCAGCCTCATTGGGGGCATAGGTTGCACTGCATACGCATTTATATATCACGGAGGACCTTGCCAGCATTCAGTAAGCTGCTTGTTCTCTTAATCTCTGTACAACTGTATTAACTATGAATTCTTATTCGTATAAGCACCATACACTAACCGATTGTACCATTGGGGCTCCTTGAGTTCATGTACATGTTCAACATGTGAGGAAACCAAGATGCAGTGAGTTTAAGTGAATTTCCAAGATCCACAGGCAGGACGCAGGAAGAGGAAGAGCAAAGTTAACTAACAACAACAAGGGCAGAACACCAAAAAGCAAGGAGCCGTTGACCTCGGCAGGAAGACCCTAGGTCAGCTTGCAGCACAAGGTCCCCTCACGGACTTGTGCACAGTCAGCCGGGATGGGCAGATGAAGCCCCCGTGGGATGACACGCTGATGCTAACAAAAAGACCCAAAACTGCTCCAAAAAATGGAAGTCTCAGTCTCCCTTTTGCACTAGTCTGAGTTTAGGTTTGATGGTGGCTCTGCCCTTCTCTGGAGCATCTTCTGTGGGGTCCCAGCCCTCTGTGCTCTGGCCCTCCAGGAATGAATGAGAGTGGAGGAAGCAGATCGCCTCCTGCAGCCCGAGGTCTGCGTGTGGTGCCATCCCTTCTGCTGATAGAAGTTTTGCAAGGAAGGCAGGGAAATGAAGTGAACTGGCCAGCCATGAGCCAGCCTCTGATTTTGTCCCCACAGGGAAGGCGGAAGGCATGGCTGGTGGGCAGCTGGCAGCCTCCAGCCCTGCGGCTACTCTGCAAGCCCTGGACAAGTGAGCACACACCTCTCACAGACACGCAGTGAGGTCTGTCAATCTGCACACCCAGGCTTGGGTGAGGGTCCCCGATCATGTGCAGCTCTCTTATCATGAGGTCTGGATGAATCTCCGTTCACTGTCCAGAGGTCTAGACACTCAGATAAGTGATCTAAGCCTTCCCCAATGAAGCCTCTCATCCATTCCACCTATCCTCCCTCTGTCCCCCCCGCCCCCCAGTAAACAGTGGAGACACTGAGTGAGAACAAACATGCAGTAACAATAACTCGGAAAAGGGGAGAAAGGGCTGGTCTACAGCAATGAAGGGATTCTGCTTAGGGGGGATTACAAAGACCCTTTGCCTTGACAGTGGGGGAGATTTCCCACTGAGACCCTGTTCTGGCCTCTGGAGACCTCCCTTACCCATGGCCGACTTCTCGGTGACCGCTGTGTCCCCTCCCCCTGCTCTGGAGGGGTCTTCCTCATCCCTTCTCCTCTGTGGCTGCACCTACGTGGGCACTGGGCTGCATGCCCTTCCAGAGGACTGAGGGCTTCACTGTTTGCTTCCTCCTCGTGCCCAATCTGGGCCTTGCTGGTGATTCTGAGCACACAAAAGCTAGGCTTTTTCAGCCGGGTCCGATGTTTCTTTGGCAATGCAGCTTCTGGTCTGCTTACTTCCAGCCCGTTCCATGTTCCCATAACCACACTCAGTATTCTTTCCTAGCCATAGTTCTTAGATTCGCCTTCTGGTTTTGCCTCTTTGCACCTGAACCTCTCTTTCAAATTCAGGGGTTGCCATCTTCAGGCCCCCTGAAACAGTAGAGCTGGGTGGGGCAGGAAGGCTGCATTCTTAAGCTGATTTTTGCCAAGAGGACGGATGCTTTAGTTTGACTGACAAGTCTTAGCAGGTCTTTGAAACAAGCTTTGAAGAAATCAGTCTGTCTCCTGATGGCCAGGGTATAGAAGCAGATGGCTTTTCCAACCCTGTGCACACATACCCTCCACCCCCCACTAATTTCTGGAAAATTTTTATTCCCTCCTATGTTATTTTGTAAAATAATCACTAAGACAGTGCTGTATACCTAGCACTCCCCTTTCTGTGTCAGAGTCTCAGCTACTCTAATAAAGAGTCCACACAGTGCAGTGGCTTTGACAAGGTGGTAGCTTCTCCTTCAGCTGCCTAACTTTCGGGCTGGCAGGCAGCCTTGCTCCATGCAATGGTCTGGGCGCTCAGGTGCTTTGCATGTTGTTTCTGCACCTTCACTAAAGCACTGCCCTCCCAGCATATGGGGCGGGGAAAGGAAGTGGGAGGAGGCAGGCCCACATCCCTCAGGCTCGGACCAGAAGTGGGACGCATACTCTAGTCTCCTTCCTTGGATGGGAACGCAGGCACATGGCCCTACCCAGCGGCAAAGGAGGCTGGGCTGTGTGTCGCCCCCTGGGTGCCTGGCCGCGGTTCTCCTCCCAGCGGAGGTGGGGAGGCTGGGCTGTGTGTCCATCCCTTAGGTGCCTGGCTGCAGTTCTTCTCCCAGGGCAGGGGGGGAGGCTGGACTGTGCTGGGCGGCTGGAGGGCTCCATCATGCAGGCTGTCTGCATTAAGTCTGTACCTCCTGATGTTTGCCTAGACCTGAGGAGGTGGCTCATTACTCACATCCTGTACCGTAACTTCACACAATGGTACATGCTTGGGAGAAGAAGAGTATGGGTGCAGGGCTATGGAGTGGCCAAAACTGTGGCTGAGGTAGGGTTAGAGGACCCTTAGAAATGCTGGTCCACCGCTCACTGCACAGATGAGAAAAATTCAGGCAAAATAACTACAATGTTTCTCACATCGATAAGTAAATGAAAAGGGTGTCCTTGAGAAAGGGCATTTTTTTCCTGGTGCCTTCAAATAATCTAGCGGAGTTTGATGTCTGAGCTGTCATCTGGAGGGTCCAAGCTGGACTGAGGACTTGGGCACAAGGGACCCAGACGCTTAGGTTACTAGAGTTTTAGCACAGAAGGTGGGGTCGGAGGGACCCTGCGAAAGCCTCATCCCGCCTCTGGTTTTACAGAGGCAAAGCCCAAGTCCAGAGAGAGGAAGTTCACACAGGGTTCTGATGTCCTCACCATTCCTGTTCAGGAGGATGGCCGCGCAGAGGGCAGAGATGCCGGGTGGAGGAGGCACAGGCCTGCTGGGATCCCATCAGTGTGAACCCCGCTCCCTGGCCACACAGACATCTGCCCCCGCCACCCCCTCCTCCCCACCTCATCTATGCGCAAGTGACAGTTCCTGGAAATGGCCGAGCAGGGTTTCCCCCTTCCACGCTCAAGGGCAGCATGAGTACATTCTCATGCACACCCCACCCCCAACCTGAGGCCAAACATCTCAGGCTCCCCAAGTCTAATTTCCAGACTGTTTCATTAAATAACTTACTAAACACCCCAGATGCTGTGCTTGCTAAGCCTGTGTTTGCTAAGCCCCCTAATTTCACGAACTGATCCAAAACGCAATCAAGTTTGTTCAGCGTGATTTGTTCTTTAATAAAGAAACTCCACGATCTTACAGCTGCTCTTTGCCCAGGGCTCAGCCGGCAGCCAGTTCTCAAGTTCTGTTCTGTAAGTATCCCCAGGGGACCCTCTTATGGCCTGGTGGTTGCAGCACAGACACCAGCTGTCAAGAGAGTGTTGGTTACCTAAAGGGGAGGGCAGACGACCTTGCAGAGTGGGACCTGGAGGCACAGCAGCAAAGGAGCCCAGCAGACATGCAGGCTTTCAGTGCCAACCTGATACCAAAATTGCAAACACTGGTCACTGCTGCTGGAGCACAGACCATCCACATGGGTGTTCTTGTAGCGAGTGTTTGATCACAGAGATTATACGACTGGCTTTCATCCGTTAGGGAGACTAAGGTGCTAGTTGGATCCAACTGCAAATTGGTTTCTGCAGTAACTTGAACTGATTCATGGGATTGTTTCTCACCCTGATCCTGTGTCTGTCCTGCCCAGAACTCACTTCACTAGTGGCCCATCGGCTGTGCTTTCGCACTGGAGGCAGGAGGACACCTGTGTGCCTGGTGGAGGCATCCCCTAGTGCCACTCACTCTCTGATACCTGGATGTGTAAACTTCTCATGTTGGAATTTTACCACCTTGGGAGTGACTGCTGGATTCTGTTCAGTGGCCATCCTCTAAGATGTCATCAATAATTTACAGAGTGGTTTGTCGGTAACTTCAATTCTTCATTAAATCAGGGTATAGATGCTCCCCCACCCTTTCTGTGTGTATGTGCATGTGTGTGTGTGTGTGCACACGTGTGCAGGTATCTCAGCCAGAAGTGATAAACACACACACACACACACACACACACACACACACACACACTCACACCCCTAGGGGTATACATGCAAGCATTTACTCTGCCCTGGATTTGTGTGATGACTTCCTTAATTCACTTTACAAACAGTACGTCTTTTCTCTCCTATGATTCTTCCCTTGCACAGAGATTCTTGCAGTTTATCTTGGTTTGGGATACCCCTTCCCTATTTCCAGATCTGGAATAGAAATGTCAGGAAAAGGAATTCATTCATTCATTCATTCAGACATGTCAAGGCACTGCCCTCATCTGCATGGCCAACACTGGCTCGAGCGTCCATCCTTCAGCCCATAGGAAAGGGAAAGGGAGGAGGTAGGTCCACCATTTTTCAGGTTTCAGGCCTGCAGCAGCATACGGGTCTTGTCACCTTCCTTCGGTGAGACACAGGTGCCTCGGCGCACCCAGTGGCATTGTGGAGCATCTGGCTGCCTGTGTGCCAGCCTGCAGTTGTCCTCCCATGGAAGATGGGGAGAACAGAGAATGGATTGTGATGGACAGCCAGCAGTCTCCATCATGTGTACTCTTCGCAAAATGTCTGTGTCTCATGAAATTTACCTTGACTTGAGGAGGTAAATAAATATTCAGATTCATAATATAACTTCACGTAATGACACTGGGTGCCAGGCACTGTGTGGGGCTGCGAAAACAAAAGTGAGCAAATGAAGTCTGTGCCCTCATCACGGGCACTGTCTTTGGCGCAAGATGATAGACAGTCAATAGATAATCAAGTGCATAATATAGCTTTAAATGATGACAAACTCTACAAAGGAAAATAATGCAGGTGAGGGGACATAGAAGGACCAGATTTGCTGCTTAGGGCCGTCAAGAACAGAGGCAGGGAATGCAGAGCCCTGAGACAGAATTTCAGTTGGGCTGGAGGAATATCAAGTCCTGACTGGTTAGAGCTGAAGGAACATGGGGAGAGGGGAAGGCAGTGAGGTCAAAGGGGTCACTAGAGGCCCTTGTGAAGGGCTTTGTGGGCCAGAGGAATGCTCTGGAGTTCACCCTTCCTAAGATGGGAAACTCTTGGAGGGACAAGAGTGAGGGAGACATAATCTTATTTATGCTTTAAAAGGATCACTTCTGGCTGCTATGTGGGGAGTAAACTAAAAAGTATTTTCTTTGGAATCTCTGCATGTGTGAGTATAGGGTTTGGTCTGAGGTTTTCTTGTTACTGTGTGATAGTGTCAGGTTTTGGAGGCATGGGTATATCAGTGAAATGCATTGTAATATGTCATACTGCAAGGCCACTGTAATGCTAGTCAAATAAATGGGATGCTTAGCAATGTTTTTTCTATTGTGAGGATTATTTAAATAGCTTAAGTATGATGTATTTCCTCAAATTTCAAAGTCTCTGTTTTGGGGGAACACATATGGAAACTTCCTTCATAGTCAATAGGTTGAGTTCTTTGTCCTCTTTTAAGTTATATTTTTAAAAGAATAGCACATGCATTTTATTGGCTCTTAATTTTCAAGTATCATTATTCTCATGAATTTTAATTTTCACATTTTTGTTATGTCTTCCTTCTCATGGGTGGTTGTGTGTGTGTGTGTGTGTATCTATATCTATCTATCTATTTGGTTGATGAATGTCTAAGTTTTGTTGATTTTTTTCATAGAACCCAGTGTCTAGACCTTATTTAATAGTACTTATAATTTTCATATTTTCTAAATCCATTAATTGCTGCTTGTATCTACTAATCCTTTTTTCTTGATTTCTGAGTTTTATTTTCTGACACACTGATTCAAGTGCTTAGTTAACTTATTATCATGCTTTTTCTTTAATGAGAAATTATATAAAGCTATGAGTTTCCTTCTTATTACAGCTTTTGCTACATCCCATAATTTTTGCTATGTAGTATTTTCATCGTCATGATTTTTCAATAGGTTATAATTATCATTTGATTACCTCTGTAATCTAAAAGATATTTAAGATTATCTTTTTCTAAAAATAATATCTGCTGCTGTTTTGAAAATGTATATAATCTATAAATGGATAACTTAAAAAGCAAAGCCCACCCCTGCCTTCTTTCACACCCCTCTATCAGCCCTAAAGAGTAACAGTTTGACACTGCATCCAAATAAACCTTGTCCAAACGCATATAAAATGGCACACTAGAAGCATATATAATTTGTTTAAATGAAATAATATTACACATATGCTCCAAATTCCTTTATTTATTCAACAGTAACCTATGGCAGTATTTGTGGATTTACCTCATTCTTTTAAAATGGCTATTTGTATAATATGAAATACACTGATTTAATCATTCCCCTACTAATGGGCATCGTGGTGTCTAAATTGTCTATTTTTTCATTCTTTCCTTGCGTGCTTGTGCAACAGTTTCCGCAGGGATGCTAGATTCAAATTATGCCCATTTTTCCATTTCACACTTAAACACATTGGTGTGCTCATACGCTGGCTGTCAAACAAACAAGAACACCCATCTGATTCATAGCATTTGTGGATTTCTGTGGTGTGAATTACCATAGTCTTCCCTTATCCATGGGAGATAAGTTCCAAGACCCCCAGTCAAAGCCTGGAAGCACAGATAGTGCCAAACTTATGCGTACTATGTTTTTTCCTGTGTGTACATACCTGTGATAAACTTTAACTTACAAATGAGGCACAGAGATTAACAACAATAACTAATAATAAAGTAGCACAATTATAACGGTATGTTGCAATCAGAGTTCTGTGAATGTGGTCTCTCTCTTTCTTTTTCAAAACATCTTATTGCTCTGTCCTCACCCTTCTTGTGATGCTGTGAGATGATAAGACTTCTGTGTAATGAGATGAAGAGAGGTGAGTGATGTAAGCATTGTGACATAGCATTAGGCTACTGTTGACCCTCTGACCATAGGCAGAATGAAAATCATCTGCTCCAGACTGAGATTGACTGTGGGTAACAAACCATGGGTGAGGGGCGGACCATTGTACTGCCACCATGGCCAACTTCAAGGTCGGGACCACTCTCAAAAAAGTCCTGAATATTTGACTATGGAATCTTGTAGGCTGATATAAACCGGTTCAGGCTGGTTTCAGTATACCACCAGGAGAAGTCAAATTGCCTCCAAAAATTATTGGATTAGTTTACACTTATGGAGTGTCTGATGCGCACTTCTCTTTGTAATGTCAGTAACCTGAATATTAAGAATCTTACCAATTTTTTTCCCCAGTTTGATTGATTACAAATTGTATTTCACTGTTATATAGTTTGCATTTCTTTTCATGTTTTTAATACTGCTTTTGTATCTTCTATGAAAAATGTTTATTGCCCATTCATATTATTTACATTTTTTTTAACGTTGAACATTTTACTGAGCACCTTTTACACTCTGCAGTCCTCTAGCTGCTAGGGATACAACAGTGAACAAGACAAGATTCCATTCCCTGCACAAGTAAAGTTTGTGTTCGAGGGAACAAGACAGATAAAATTATTGCAAGTTAAAAGTAAAACTATGAAGTTAGCAACCAGGGAGGTAAGCTAGAATATAAAAGGGGTACCTCTTTTTGATAGGACGTTCGGGGAGGCCCCTCTGGGGAAATGGAATTTAAATTGACGCCTACATTGTGAGGGAGCGAGCCAGGCAGAGGGTGTGAGCTGCATATGCAAAATCCCTGAGAATTCAGGAGGAGTTGGGAAGAAGACCCATGAGTCTGGAGCATAGTGATGAAGGAGGAGAGATGCATGAGATGACCTGGGAGAGAGAGAGAAGGACCAGGCATGCAGGGTTCTGCTGACCTTGGAGAGGGATTGGATTTTATTCTGAGTCAGTGGTCAGCAACTGCTTTAGGTAGAGGACTGATGTAATCCTTGAAAATAAAAATATAAAAATCTCTGTTACTGCTATGGAGAGAATGGATTATAGGGAGGCAAGAAAGAAACCTGGGAGCCAGTTAAGAGCCTGTTTGTTCTAATTCTGATCATCATGTTGCACAGCCATAGGGGGCGCTATTCAAACTGCCTTCTGAGCTCTGCTGTAACTGGCTGCCCTGTGAATGGAAATGACCTGTTGTTTTTCCTGCATTTCTTTTTTTTTTAATATAATTCATTTTATTATCATTAATCTACAATTACATGTGCAATATTATGGTTATTAAACTACCCCTTCATCAGGTCCCCCCCACCAACCCAATTACAGTCACTGTCCATCAACGTAGTTAGCTAACATTTGGATAATAAATACATTATGGTTACTATATATGTTGCAAATATTTTTTCACAGTAGGTTATGACCTATTTCAGGATTCAAAATATCAGCGTTGTCATTTTCCTCAAGTCAGATTTGTCCATTTTTTCCTTTATTGCTTCTGAGTTTCCTTGTCACATTTAGGAAGACCTTCCCTTCTGCCAATTTATAAAACATTCTTTCATATTTTCTTCTTTCAGTATTAAGATTGAAAAAACCCATAGATTTTTAAATGAATTTGGGAAATTACCTTGGTGTATAAATGAGGTGGGGAATTTTTGTTGTGTCACTTTTTCTGTGTACCTTTATATCCTTCCGTGTTGCTTCTTTAATTGGAGCTATAAGGTACACTTGAATGTCTGGAGCTGCAAATATCCTCTCATATTCTTTCACAGAATGTTACTGGGGTTTCATGTGCATTCACTTACCTATGACTTCTAGAATCAGCTTGTCAAGTTCTGTCTTGAAAGAATGAAATTTTAAAAGGGCTTAAATGAAATTCATGTCTTTATTTGGGGAGAACTGATGTTTTAAATGTTTTAAGTTTTCTCACCCAGCAATATGGTATGTCTTTCTGGTTATTCAGACCTTCCTGTTTTTATTTCCTTGAGCAAAGTTTTCATAGTTTTTATCATAGAGTTCTGATTTATTACAAGGCATTTTTATCATTCTGGTGTTTTTTGCAAGGCATTTTATCATTTTGTTATTAAATAAATGGAGTTATTTTTCACTGGAATTTGCCAGTGTACAGGAAACTATTTATTCTTCTATGCTTTTCTTCTATTTGGCCACTTTATTGAATTTCTTATTTATTTTAATAGTGGTTCAGTTAATTGCTTAGATTTTTTAAGTAAATGATAATAGCATTTACAAATAATGACAGTTATACAGCTTCCATTTCATTATTTGTTCTCTTACTTTTTTCTTATTGTACAACAATTTTTGATTTTTTTACAGGAAAATTATTTTCTGATTGTAACCTCTTTAAAAAAGACTGATAATTACAATGGTAATAGTCACTCCTTATCGAAAGGTCTTTTGGGGTTTGTCATTAAGTTAAACATTTCCTTTTTAGGTTACTGAAAATTGCTTTTTTTAAAGAATGACTTTTTTGGCACTTAGGTAAAAATCATATTTTTTGTTTATTTTTTTATAGTGTCATGAATTATATAACTTATTTTGATTATCAACTGTTGAACTTTCCCTGTAGTCCTTTAAAAAATCCACCTTGGCCTTGATGCTTTATTGTATTATTACACTGAGATTTAGTTTGCTACCATTTTATAGATATTTTGCATCAAACTATAAATGAGATTGGTTTAGAACTTTTGTTTTTTCTAGTATCTTTGTTTGGGTTTGTTATGATAAACCAAACAGAGTCTGACAATCCTTAGATTTGTTGCAAGTCATTCATCATTTAGACTCAAAGAATGACCGAAAATTTTTTTCAGATCTCTTTCTGTGCTCTTATGTGTTTTATATAACAAAGAAATTATGTATTATTATAAATAAAGTGTGATCAAACTCAGTCATAAAATGATCTGGGCATGGTGAATTTTGAGGCAAGTATCTCTTTGGCTCTCTGTTACTTTTCTTCTGTTTTTACTGACAGATTGAGTTTTGTTATATGCTGAGCCATTTTTGTCTATTTTACCTAATTATTCAGACTTACTGATACAAAGCTGAACATAGTATGTTTAGAGATGAATTGAAAAGTTTTCACAGTAGCTCATTATTTTCCTTTGGCCTCCTGATGTTCGGGTTTGCGTGGGTTTACTGCCTCCAACTAAGATCAGATTTGGCAATATTTTGTTTACTGGGCTTTTCAGTAAATTAGGTTTGGGTTGATAGGTCTGCTTTGTATATTCAATTAGTTTCTCCTTGTGTTTGTATTAATTCCATCCTTCTCTTTTCTTTATGTTTATGCAGTTTTGTTCATTTTTGTTTTCTTACAAATGCAGTGAAGAGTATAATTCGTGCTCTGAGTAAGACTTTGGCCATAGCTAACAGATTTTGATATATTGGTTTTAAAAGTTATTTTCTAAAGAAAGTATAATTTTAGCCTGAATTTCTATTTTTACACAAAGACTACTTAGAAAGGGTTTTATGTTTGCATTTAAAAATACTCCAGATAGTTATTGCTTTGACCATTGCTCACTTACTAATATGTCATTTTGATTTGAGGGTGACCCTCTTTTATGATTTTATGTCTGGGTTTGGCTATCCATCCATATTTGTAAATTTTGAGATATATATATATATATTTTAATACATAAAATGTGTATATAATTACATATAATATAAAATTATATATACAAGATAAAATATATAATTATATATTTTTTATATATAATATAAATGTAATACATAAAACATATATAATATAAAATAAAATATACAATTTTGATATGCATATCAATATATATAATTATATAACATAAAGAATATATATAATCACATATTTTATATATGATATAAATAGAAAAATATATAATATATAATATAAATATAAAAATATTTATATGTGATATAAAATTTAAAAATATATAGACATATAATCCTATGTGTTTTTTTCTGACTCATGTTTTAAGAACCCTAGTGAATTACTTATATCTTCCACCATCATTGTGGTTTTGCCAAACTCTTTTATTTCTTTGAATTTTGATTTAAATCGTCCTTTACTGTATTTTTTTTTTGTTCACAAAATGTCCTGATTGCTGTTCACTCTTTGGTCTGTAGTTTTTAACCAAAACATAGTATTCTTTTTTATCCTTTTCACTGCTTTTTTTGCTTTGCATTCTCTGTCATCTAATATTTCCCATCCTTACACTTTGCTAGTAGTAAGTGTACAGTTTGCCTTTGCTCAGTTCCTTATTTTCTGCCTTTGTCATTTTGTGTGTAGACTATATATGTGTATATGTAAATTTGTTTATTTTTACATCATAAGAATCCTTGAAAAAAATAATTGAATGAGTTTCACAGCCATAGCACCAATAACTATTTAGATTTTCCTCTAGTTTTACTGGTTTCCTTGCTAGCATATCTTCTTTTCTACCTTATTTCCTTCATTTTTGTTTTGGTTGCGTCTCCCTTGCTGCTGAAAAATAGATGAAGTTTCCAGGTGGTGAACCTGTGAGCGTTTGCATTTCTGAAAAGTGTCTTCATTTTATAGTTCTAGATTTTAATTAATTTAAATTAAAGTTGTGTCTTTAGTTTTTCATTGTAGAAAATCTCAAACATATACAGACGCATAGAGAATGGGGTGATGAATCCTTCACACATATTGCTCAGCTACTCTTGTTTGCCACACCTGTCCCCGTCCACTCCTACCTCATGCTGCCACATTGGGTTATTTGAAGCAAGTCCCAGAAATCATAGAATTGCATCCATAAATAGTAAATATTTTAGTATGTATTTCTGAGAGACAATAAGATAAGGACAGTCTTTTGGAAACAATCACAATGCCATTATCATGCTAAATAATTAACAGTGTATCCTTAGCACATTCAAATTAGATTCAAATTACTTGAATTTCAGCACTTTGAAGTCATTGCTTCAGTTTTTTCACACCTAATTTTGCAGGTGAGAAGTGTAAGACCATGCTCTCTTTGTAAATTAATTTTAGTTTTGCTTTTTGGAAGCTGACCATATTTGTTTTTTATACTTGGGATTCACAGATCTCATGCTGTCCCTAACTTCTGAGCTCTGACCACACTGGCTTTCTTTTAGTTTCCTAACATGCCATGCATGTCACAGGCCTTTGTACAAGCTATTCCCACTTCTTAGAATGCTGTCCTCCACATTCACTAGCTGCCCCCCCCCCGCCGACTTACATAGCCTCACATGGCCTTTAGATGTGAGCATAATCACCTTTTCCCTGGCTGCTAGAATACCATTCACTTGTTGTTTATCCTTTTATCAGAACTGTAAGTGTACATTGAATGTGTATGGTGATTTTGGGTTTTTTGGTTTTTTGGGTATGTCTGTGTTTACTATTACACTATATGGCAGGCTCACAGGGACTCTATGTGTTTTTGCTCCTCTTTACGTGTGCAGTACCTAGCATCATGCTTTGCACATAGTAGATGATCAATAAACATCTATTAAATACTTGAATATTTGAATTGCTTGAATGAATGAATGATGAACATCTTCAGGTACTCATTGTATCTTTATTTTGGGGTTTCTTCATTCCATCTTATTGTTTCTCTGCTCCTGGAATTCTTACTGGATGGATATCAGATTTTACTCAAATTATCTATGATGGCCTTTAACTTTTCTCTCATGCTTTAAATCTGTTACCCTTTTCCGTAGAGTTTGCTAATTTGAGGTTCAGATTTGCATGAGCTTTCTTGGGACCAGTATTTACAGCTCTTCATGGGTTCTGTTTTTATTATGTCTTATTTTCCAGGAACTTTACTTTTTTCTGTGACTGTGTATTTTTATTTTATATATGTGAAGTTCTCTCATCTCACATGTATCTGAGATACGTAACTGGAATTTATCCTTTTTAATCCCCTTCCCTTATTTCACCCATCCCCCCACCCCCAACAAATAGGGAACTAATTTTACTTAAAGTTATTTTCGGTTTCTTGAGTTAACTGTTTTTAGGAATTCTTCAGTTTTCTAGTCTGGTACTTGTTTTTCATCTTACTGTTCTCTCTGAATGGTTGGAAATTATGGGTTGCCTTCTCACTTTTAAAATGAATATTCTAACCATCTAAGTAAATCATCTCTGACTTACTCCCTTTTACAAACTGAAGGAAAATGAATAGCATAATAGCTTTATGATTATGCAAATTATTGTATATTTCATGCCTGAGGTATAAGAATTATTCAAAATGTATTCATCAGTTCATTAAAGTATTAAAATAACATCAGTTGAGTATATACTATGTGCCTAGGTATTGGAACAGAAATATGAGTAAGTGTCTATTCTTTCCCTTATCCATTCAGCCAAGGGAGGGTAGAAATATGCATAAACAGAAAGGTCACCATACTGCATGATAATGGATTGCCTGAACAGGAAACTAAAAGACAAGAACTTAGAAAAGTTCTAAAGTATTTGAAACAGAAAGTAAGTGGCTATTTCTTCTTTTCAACCCTGGTGCCGGAACATAGTAAATACTTGATAATTTTATTTGTTATTTTAGTTTTCATGTAATTTTTAAAAAGTATAGTCGATATACAATATTGTATTCATTTCCAGTGTACAAAATAGTGATTCAGCATTTATATACGTTATGAAGTGATCACCATGGTAAATCTTGTTACCGTCTGTCATTATACAAAGTTGTTACAATATTACTAATTATTATTCCCTGTGCGATACATTGTATCTCTGTGTCTTACTTATTTTGTAACTGGAAGTTTATACCCTTTAACCACCTTCTCTTTTTTTTGCCCATCCCCTTCCTGTCCAGCAAACACCAGATTGTTCTCTGTATTTATGAGTCTGTTTCTGTTTTGTTTTGTTTGTTTTGTTTTTCCACACATAAGTGAAATCAAATGCTTTTTGTCTTTCTCTGTCTGACTTATTTCACTTAGCATGATACCCTCTACGTCCATCCATGTTGTTGCAAATGGCAAGACTTCATTCTTTTTTATGGCTGAGGAATATTCCATTGTATCTATGTACCACATCTTCTTTATCCGCTCACCTATTGATGGACACTTAGGTTAGGTTGCTTCCATGTCTTGACTATTGTAAATAATGCTGCAATGAACATAGGGGTCCACATATCTTTTTGAATTGGTGTTTTTATTTCCTTCCTATAAATACTGGATTATATGGTATAATCCAGAATTGGAATTGCCAGATTATATCGTAGTTCAGTTGTTGATATTTTTGAGGAATCTCCATGCAATTTTCCACCATGGCTATATTATTTTGCATTTCACCAACAGTGCATGAGGGTTCCCTTTTCTCCACATCCTTGCCAACACTTGTTATTTTTATGTATTTTTAGTGCATGAATGGACATGCAGAGAATGGTGAGAATTTATGTAGGACTAGAATATATGTCTTCTTCTTAAATTAATATTTTCAATTATCTGGATATAGTGGAAAAAACAATTCCAAATTAGTTGTACTTTAACTCTTTTTAGGGTGAACTGTAGAAATCTGTGATACTTAACAAGTAAGTGACAAATAAATGGTTTCAGGGGAATTGAGAAGGAATATGTCTTAAGTCCACAGTTTGTAATTCCCCAGTGTTTGCACATGAGAGTAGGAGTGGTGGGAGAGGTGGGGGGAAGGGTGGGTAGAGAAATAAAGGGGCAGGAACAGGTGGAGGGGGGAAAGAGGAGAAAAACAAAGACCAGTAAAGGGGCATCTGTGAAGAAATGCCCATTTTTATTTGTTCTTTAGCAGAAGAGCCCCCACACCTACCCTGCCCTCCTTTGTGACATTATTATGCTTTTTCGGAAGTGGAAAGCGCAGGAAAAGTGAGAAGAGATTCTCTCCCTTTCCTCACATAACATTTTTGCATTTACAAGGTGCCAGCTGTTGGCACATTCTTTCTTCATGGTCTTGTTTGTGGTTCTTTCATGTAGAAATAAACATTTATTAGTGTGAGAGACCTTGCACTCCAGAAAACCAACATTTTGTGAAAACATAGTATCTGAATGTAATGCAGCATGAGAAATATGATAGCACACTGATCATAAATAGATGCAGATTTAAGAAAATTCTCTCTTTTTGACTATATTAAACTGTATCAATTGAGATGGGTTATTTTAAAAAGCAAAACAAAATGCCTGACTAGTACTGCATAAACAAAGTGAGATATTTTTTTCTCACAAAATAAGAGGTATGGACTATTTATTAAGCAGCCCAATGATATCCTAGCCAACCTCTCTATCATTTTCTTGGCTTTTTCCTCATGTCACAAGACGGCTACTCTAGCACCATGTATCACATTTTCAGCCAAGGCAGGGACAATGGAGATAAAGGCTGATTTTATTTATTTATTATTATTTTTATTAAGTATTATTGATATACACTCTTATGAAGGTTTCACATGAAAAAACAATGTGGTTACTACATTTACCCATATTATCAAGTCCCCACCCATACCCCAATGCAGTCACTGTCCATCAGTGTAGTAAGATGCCACAGATTCACTGTTTGCCTTCTCTGTGCTACACTGTTTTCCCCGTGATCCCCCACACCATGTGTACTAAACAAAATACCCCTCAATCCCCTTCTCCCACCCTCCCCACCCACCCTCCCACACCCCTCCCCTTTGGTAACCACTAGTTCCTTCTTGGAGTCTCTGAGTCTGCTGCTATTTTGTTCCTTCAGTTTTGCTTTGTTGTTATACTCCACAAATGAGGGAAATGATTTGGCACTGTCTTTCTCTGCCTGGCTTATTTCACTGAGCATAGTATCCTCCAGCTCCATCCATGTTGTTGAAAATGGTAGGATTTGTTTCTTTCTTATGGCTGAATAGTATTCCATTGTACATATGTACCACCTCTTCTTTATCCATTCATCTACTGATGGACACTTAGGTTGCTCCCATATCTTGGCTATTGTAAATAGTGCTGCAATAAACATAGGGGTGCACATGTCTTTTTGAATCTGAGAGGTTGTATTCTTTTGGTAAATTCCAAGGAGTGGGATTCCCAGGTCAAATGGTATTTCTATTATTAGTTTTTTGAGGAACCTCCATATTGCTTTCCACAATGGTTGAACTAGCTTACATTCCCACCGGCAGTGTAGGAGGGCTCCCCTTTCTCCGCATCCTCGCCAGCATTTGTTGTTCTTAGTCTTCTGGATGCTGGCCATCCTTACTGGTGTGAGCTGATATCTCATTGTGGTTTTAATTTGCATTTCCCTAATGATTAGTAATGTGGAGCATCTTTTCATGTGTCTGTTGGCCATCTGAATTTCTGCTTTGGAGAACTGTCTCTTCATAACCTCTGCACACTTTTTAATCAGGTCATTTGCTTTTTGGTTGTTGAGGCATGTGAGTTCTTTATATATTTTGGATGTTAACCCCTTGTCAGATATGTCATTTACAAATATTTCTCCCATACTTTAGGATGCCTTTTTGTTCTGTTTATGGTGTTCTTTGACAAACAGAAACATTTTTGTTTGATGTAGTCCCATGAGATTGCTTTTGCTTTTGTTTCCCTTGCTTGAGGAGATGCGTACAGGAAGAAGTTGCTCATGTTTATGTCCAAGAGATTTTTGCCTATATTTTTTTCTAAGAGTTTTATGGTTTTATGACTTACATTCAGGTCCTTGATCCATTTCGAGTTTACTTTTGTGTATGGGGTTAAACAATAATCCAGTTTCATTCTCTTGCATGTAGCTGTCCAGTTTTGCCAACACCAGCTGTTGAAGAGGCTGTCATTTCCCCATTGTATGTCCATGGCTCCTTTATTATATATTAATTGACCATATATGGTTGGGTTTATATCAGGGCCCTCTAGTCTGTTCCATTGGTCTATGGGTCTGTTCTTGTGCCAGTACCAAATTGTCTTGATTACTGGGGCTTTGTAGTAGAGCTTGAAGTTGGGGAGCATAATCCCGCCAGCTTTATTCTTCCTGCTCAGGATTGCTTTGGCTATTCAGGGTCTTTTGTGGTTCCATATGAATTTTAGAACTATTTTCTCTAGTTCATTGAAGAATGCTGTTGGTATTTTGATAGGAATTGCATTGAATCTGTAGATTGCTGTAGGCAGGATGGCCATTTTGACAATATTAATTCTTCCTATCCATGAGCACGGGGTGTGTTTCCATTTATTGGTACATCTTTAATTTCTCTCATGAGTGTTTTGTAGTTTTCAGAGTATAGGTCTTTCACTTCCTTGGTTAGGTTATTCCTAGGTATTTTATTCTTTTTGATGCAACTGTGAATGGAATTGTTTTCCTGATTTCTCTTTCTGCTAGTTGTTAGTGTATAGGAATGCCACAGATTTCTGCATATTAATTTTGTATCCCACAACTTTGCGGAATTCAGATATTAGACCTACTAGTTTTGGAGTGGATTCTTTAGGGTTTTTTATGTACAATATCATGTCATCTGCAAACAGGGACAGTTTAACTTGTTCCTTGCCAATCTGGATGCATTTCATTTCTTTGTGTTGTCTGATTGCCGTGGCTAGGGCCTCCAGTACTAGATTGAATAGAAGTGGGGAGAGTGGGCATCCTTGTCTTGTTCCCTATCTTAAAGGAAAAGCTTTCAGCTTCTTGCTGTTAAGTATAATGTTGGCTGTGGGTTTGTCATATATGGCCTTTACTATGTTGAGGTACTTGCCCTCTATACCTATTTTGTTGAGAGTTTTTATCATGAATCGATGTTGAATTTTGTTGAATGCTTTCTCAGCATCTATGGAGATGATCATGTGGTTTTGTCCTTCTTTTTGTTGATGTGGTGGATGATGTTGTTGGATTTTAGAATGTTGTACCATCCTTGCATCCCTGGAATAAATCCTACTTGATCATAATGGATGATCTTTTTGATGTAGTTTGAATTCGGTTTGCTAATATTTTGTTGAGTATTTTTGCATCTATGTTCATCAGGGATGTTGGTCTGTAATTTTCTTTTTTTGTGGTGTCCTTGCCTTGTTTTGGTATTAGAGTGATGCTGGCCACTTAAAATAAGTTTGAAGTATTCCTTCTTCTTCTATTCTTTGGAAAACTTTAAGGAGGATGGGTATTAGGTCTTCACTAAATGTTTGATAAAATTCAGCGATGAAGCCATCCAGTATAGGTGCTTTGTTCTTACGTAGGTTTTTGATTACCAGTTCAATTTCGTTGCTGGTAATTGGTCTGTTCAGATTTTCTGTTTCTTTCTGAGTCAGCCTTGGAAGGTTGTATTTTTCTAGAAAGTTGTCCATTTCTTCTAGGTTATCCAGTTTGTTAGCATATAATTTTTCATAGTATTATCTAATAATTCTTTGTATTTCTATGGTGTCCATAATGATTTTTACTTTCTCATTTCTGATTCTGTGTATGTGAGTAGACTTTTTTTCTTTATACATCTGGCTAGGGGTTTATCTATTTTGTTTATTTTCTCAAAGAACCAGCTCTTGCTTTCATTGATTCTTTCTATTGTTTTATTCTTCTCGATTTTATTTATTTCTGCTCTAATCTTTATTATGTCCCTCCTTCTACTGACTTTGGGCCTCATGTTCTTCTTTTTCTAGTTTCATTAATTGTGAGTTTAGACTGTTCATATGGGATTGTTCTTCTTTCCTGAGGTAGGCCTGTATTGCAATATACTTTCCTCTTAGCACGGCCTTTGCTGCATCCCATAGATTTTGCGGTGTTGAATTATTGTTGTCACTTGTCTCCATATATTGCTTGATCTCTGTTTTTATTTGGTCATTGATCCATTGGTTATTTAGGAGCATGTTGTGAAGCCTCCATGTGTTTGAGGGATTTTTCATTTTGTTTGCGTAATTTGTTTCTAGTTTCATACCTTTGCGGTCTGAGAAACTGGTTGGTACAATTTCAATCTTTTTGAATTTACAGAGGCTCTTTTGTGGTCTAGTATACGATCTATTCTTGAAAATGTTCCATGTGCACTTGAGAAAAATGTGTATTCTGCTGCTTTTGAGTGTAAAGTTCTGTAGATGTCCGTTAGGTCCATCTATTCTATTGTATTGTTCAGTGCCTCTGTCTCCTTATTTTCTGTCTGGTTGACCTGTCCTTCAGAGTGAGTGGTGTGTTGAAGTCCCCTAGAATGAATGCATTGCATTCTATTTCTCCTTTTAATTCTGTTAGTATTTGTTTCACATATGTAGGTGCTCCTGTGTTGGGCACATAGATATTTATAATGGTTATATCTTCTTGTTGGATTGACCCTTTTATCATTATGTAATGTCCTTCTTTTGTCTGTTGTGATTTTCTTTGTTTTGAAGTCTATTTTGTCTGATACAAGTACTGCAACTCCTGCTTTTTTCTCCCTATTAGTTGCATGAAATATCTTTTTCCATCCCTTCACTTTTAGTCTGTGTATGTCTTTGGGTTGAAAGTGAGTCTCTTGTAGGCACCATATAGTTGGGACTTGTTTTTTTATCCATTCAATGACTCTATGTCTTTTGATTGGTGCATTCAGTCCATTTACATTTAGCCTGATTATCTACAGGTATGTACTTAGTGGCATTGCAGGCTTTAGATTCGTGGTTACCAAGGGTTCAAGGTTAACTTCCTTACTATCTAAGAGTATAACTTAACTTACTTAATATGCTATTACAAACACAATCTAAAGGTTTTTTTTTCTTCCTCCTCCAATCTTTATATATTAGATATCATATTCTGTACTGTCTATCCATTGATTGACTTTGAGGATAGTTAATTTTGCATTTAGTTAGTAATTAGCTGTTCTACATTCTTCACTGTGGTTTTATTACCTCTGGTGACAGCTATTAAACCTTAGGAACACTTCCATCTATAGCAGTCTCTCCAAAATACACTGTAGAGATGGCTTGTGGGAGGTAAATCCTCTCAGCTTTTCCTTATCTGGAAATTGTTTAATGCCTCCTTTAAATTTAAATGATAATCTTGCCAGATAAAGCCCTTCTGCTTCATTGCATTAAATACATCATGCTACTCCCTTCTGGCCTGTAAGGTTTCTGTTGAGAAGTCTGATGATAGCCTGATGGGCTTTCCTTTGTATGTGATCTTATATCTCTCTCTGGCTGCTTTTAATTGTCTGTCCTTATCCTTGATCTTTGCCATTTTAATGACTATGTCTTGGTGTTGTCTTCCTTGGTTCCCTTGTGTTGGGAGATCCATGCCTCTCCATGGCCTGAGAGACTATCTCCTTCCCCAGATTGAAGAAGTTTCCAGAAATTACCTTCTCAAAGACACTTTCCCTTTTTCTCTCTCTTCTTCTTCTGGTACCCCTATAATGCAAATATTGTTCCATTTGAATGGGTCACAGAGTTCTCTCAATATTCTTTAA
Source organism: Smutsia gigantea (assembly GCA_032199065.1). Taxonomy (NCBI): domain Eukaryota; kingdom Metazoa; phylum Chordata; class Mammalia; order Pholidota; family Manidae; genus Smutsia; species Smutsia gigantea. Next base: position 342,096 of record JAVSCE010003424.1, on the reverse strand, counting down.
TTCTTAGAGATCCTTTTTTCTCTCTGTGCCTCAGATTCTTTGTATTCCTCTTCTCTAGTTTCTATTTCATTTATCGACTCCTCCACTGTATCCAATCTGCTTTTAATACCCTCCATTGTGCTCGTCAATGATTGGATCTCCAACCGAAATTCATTCCTGAGTTCTTGAATATCTTTCCATACCTCCATGAGCATGTTAATGATTTTTATTTTGAACTCCCTTTCAGGAAGAGTCGTGAGGTCGATATCATTTAAATCTTTCTCAGGAGTTGTATTAATAATTTTACTCTGAATCAGGTTCCTTTAGCATTTCATATTTGTATATGGCACCCTCTAGTGCCCAGAAACTCTACTCCCTGGAGCTGCTCAGCCCCTGAAGCAATGTTGCCGGTCGCAGTGGAGTGGTATTGGTGTCTGGGGGGAGGAAAGAGCTGTTTCCTGCTACCCGGCTGCTATGCCTGTCTCCACTGCCTGAACCAGTGGGCTGAGCACACAGGTATAAGCCTCTATGCTTTGTGTTTGTAGTTGCTGTAGACAGATCTTCCCTCTGGCTGGCCTAATGCCAAGGTAAGATTTTCTGGTTTGTGAGCCAGGTGGGGCTGACCAGGAGAAAGGCTGCGTATCATTGAGAGAGTCCTTGGAGCTGTGTAACAAGCCAGGGAGCTGAAGCACCTGATGGTCATCTAAGGAGGAAGATTTATTTTTCCTCCTTAAATATGAGAGTCTATATGGCAAAGCTCCTAACCCGCTCGGCAGAGTGCACCCGGACAATTTTGTCTACCTGTCCTCTCTCCTGAGCAGTAAGCTCTGTGCATTCCTTGTCCCTTTAGCAGCCCTCTTGCTAAGGGTTTCCTTGTTAGGAAGTCTCTCAGACTGCCAGCTTTTCTTTTGTCCCAGAGCAGCCGGATATGGATGCCTGCTTTCCACAAGCAGCTGGAATCTCAGTCTCTCCAGAAATTCTGCCTGTCTTAGCTTTCCAACCTCCTAATCACAAGAGTACCATGCAAGCAACATGAAATGTAGGTTTGTGCTCCCAGAGCAGATCTCCAGAGTTAGGTATTCAGCAGTCCCAGGCCTCTGCTCCCTCCCTGCTCTGTTTCTCTTCCTCTGCGGGTGAGCTGGGGTGGGGGAAGGGCTTGGGTCCCGCCAGGCCACAGCTTTGGTACATTACCCTGTTCTGTGAGGTCTGCTCTTGTCTCCAGGTGTATGCAGTCTGGTGCAGTCCTCTTTCCTGTTACTCTTTGAGGATTAGTTGTATTAATTTTATTTCCATATTATGTGCAGTTTTAGGAGGAAACCTGTGTCTCACCTCTCACACCACCATCTTTCGATAAAGGCTGATTTTTGCTAAATATGTCCAAACAAGAAAGCTAATGCAGTCCCTGGAAATTTCCATTTCCATTTTCTAGCCCAGAACTAGATAAGATGGCCACTCCTCACTGCAAGAAAGACCAGGAAAGTGAATGATTAGCTTTCCCAGCTTCTTTAGAAAATGCATGCAAATGAGAAAGAATGAATTTCAGGTTAGCGACCAGTAATATTGATCAAGGTTGATGTTTTGCATGGTAGACTTTTCTCCACCCTTTAATTGTCAATATGCTTATTATTTTATATTTATAAGGATCCAGTACAAACAGCAAGAGATAGATCTTATCTTTGTAGGTAGGCTGACAATCTCTGCCTTTTAGCTGCAGTTTTTACTCAACATCTATTTAATGTAATCATTCATGTAGCTGAGCTTAAGTGTACAATCTTGCTATTTGTTTTCTATCTGGCCCCTCTGGTTTTTGGTCCTTCTTTTTTTTTTTCGGTTAAGTTTTGTGGTTGCTTCATCTTTAGCTTGGGTCTATTTCTTCTATAGTCTTTCCAGACATAAGTCTTGAAATAATTTTTTGTGTGTGGTTGTTCTAAGGATACAAATGACCCCCTTCACCCATCTCAACTCCCTTCCCCTCTGGAAACCAATCTGTCCTCTATATCTGCAAGTTTGTTTTTGTGTTGTTTGAATGAATATAATATTCATTCGTGGTAATGGTAATAAGTTAGGGAGACATCTGTCATCTTTAACCCATCCATCCCATCCTGGTGATGTGTGGGAGCTAGACTTTTAGTGGTGATCACTTCATGGTGTATTATTAAAATGCTGAATTATAATGTTGTCCACCTAAAACTTATATAATGTTATGTATCAATTTTACCTTAGTAAGGAATAAAAAATATATATCCTTCATGTATAAGATCTCTACAATAGTATATCATTTATGCCTCTCTTATCCATGGTCTTTCAGTGACATACTTTTACATATATTCTAAACGCCATTCTGCATTGTTTTGTTTTTACTTTAGTCAATTAATGACTGAACAAAAGAAAGAAAAATCTATATTTTTATCTATAAAAAGTATTTAACCTTATAGTTACCATTTCCAGGCGACTGTTCTTCCTACCTAGAGATCCAGATTTCCACTTAGTATTATTTTGCTTTAGTAGAAAGAAATTTCTTTGCAGTTTCTGATAACAGTGATAAATTCTTTCAGCTTGTATTGTTATGAAAATGTCTTTTTTGCTACAATTTTAAAAGATTACCCATATCTTCAGTATCTTTCTCTTAAAATAATTCAGAACATCTTTAGAGTTACAGAAAGGTTGCAGAGATAGTGCCAAGATGCTACATAACCCACATCCAGTATCCCCTGTTACTAATATCTAATATGGAACATTTGCTGCAATCAATGAATTGGTGCATTGTTACTATTAAAGCCCATGTGTTTTTCAGATTTCCTTAGTTTTTACCTAATGTTCTTTTCCTGCTCTGGGATTCTATCGAGGTTACTATGTTACATTGTCAGTCTCCTTAGGCTGTGACAGTTTCTCAGACTTCCCTTGTTTTTGATGCCTTTGGCAGTTTTGAGGAGGACTGGTTAGGTGCTTTGCCGTGTGTCCCTCAAATTGTATTTGTCTGGTATTTTTCCTATCACTAGATTGCAGTGACATGTTTTGAAGAGTAAGTTCACAGAGGTAAAACATAGTTTTCATCACAACAAATCAAGGGTATTACTACCAATATGACTCACACCTGCTGATGTTAATCTTAATTACCTGGCTTAGGTAGTGTTTGTGAGGCTTTTCCACCATCAAGTTACTCTTCTCCATCTCCCTCCAGTTCCATGCTGTATTCTGTGGAAGCAGATCTCTATGTGTAGCCCACATTTAACAAATGGGGATTTACACACTGTCTCTTTGAGAGTGAAATAGCTCCATAAATTATTTCAGTATCTTCTGCATGGGAGACGTGTCTATTCTCCATTTATATCAGTTTAGACTTGTGGATGTTTATTTTATGCTTTGGGTTATAATCCAATACTACTTTATTTTCTTGGTCGAAGTGTTCCAGCTTTATGGCCTTCATTTTTGAAAGGTATTTACTGCTTATGTAATTCTAGGTTGACATAATTTTTTCCTTTGAGCACTTTAAAGGTGTTATTCTATTGTCTATGACCTCCATTGTTTTGTCAACAAAGTAATTATCTTCTCTATATGTGATATGTTCTTTTCCCCCCTCTGACTGTATCTAAGATTTTTTCTTAAGTTTTTGGTTTTCAGCTGTTGGACAAGGCTGTGTCTATGTTGTTGTTGAATTTTTCCTGTTTGAGGGCATTGAGTTTCTTTGTATATATGGTTTCTTCTTTTAAAAAAATCAAATTCAGACAAATTTAGCCAACATTTATTCAAATACATATATATTTGCATGATTCTCTCTTCTCTCCTTGGACTCCAAATGCATATATGATAGTTTGCTTGACATTATTCCACAGGTTACTGATGTGCTTTTTTAAAAACTTTTTCTTCTTTTTTTCAGATTAGATCATTTCAATGATCTGTCTTCAAGCTCACTGACCCATTCTTCTGCCTTCTCCAATCTGTTGTTAAGCACATCTTTTTTTTTTTTCATTTTAAGTTCTTTTTCAGTTACAGAATTTCTATCTGACTCTTGGAGTCTAGAGTTTTCATTTCTTTGCCAAGATTTTCAACCATTCACCGTTCAACTATTCATTATCACAGTATTTTAATTTGTATTTGAGCATATCTGTAATAACTGTTTTAAAGTCCTTGTTTTAAATTCTGGCATCTTGGTGGGTTTTTTTGTGGCCAGTTTCAATTAACTAATACTTTTTCCTGGTTACAGGTCACTTTTTCGTGATGCTTTCCAGATCCAATAATTTTTACTTATATGTTCAACATTCTGGAAACTATGTTGTTTAGAGTTTGGCTTTTGTCATCTTCCTTTAAATAGTGTTGATTTTTGTTCCTGCGGGCACTTAATTTGCTTATCCTTTTGAAACTTGGTGCAAATTTTTGTTCAGATAAGTCTAGAGTAGACAACAGTCTAGGGATAGAATTGTCTTATTCCTTGGCTTTGATCTTTTCAGCCCAGGTTGTGCAAGAAGGACTTTCTACTCTGCCTGGTTAGAACTCCTAGGTCTCCTAGTACTATACAGTTTTGGACTATCTGCCCAGCTCACAGCTCCCAAACAACTGCTCACTACTGGGCTTCATGGACTATTCACCCTGCTCATGGGCATCTTGGCATGTGATCAAAGTTTTAAGGTCACCCTTGTGCAATTTGTGGGAATTTCTCTGTATTGCTCTCTGTATTGTGGCACTGTGCTCTGTAATTTCCAGCCACTGTAACAATCCTGGACTCTGATTCATGCTTCCCAGTTTGGGGAAATCACTGAGCTCCACGTGGCTTTCACCTTGCTGTGTTACAATCTGCAAAATGCTTAAAGGAAGAAGGCTGGGTGATTGTGGGCCTCACCTTGTACTGATGCTTCATATTTTTGTTCAGTTTTATAGTTGTTTATATCAGGAAGGCTAGTCTAATGCCAATTGCTAAATCATCGTCCTCACTTTTGTTTTAATAAAGCTCAATTTCATGTTAAAACCTAAACCTCCTATATATTTATAAGGTTGCCTCTGCTTTAATCTCCTCCCCACCATGTCCACTGTTCCTGGGTGCAGACTTAGGCTATATTTGTGTTTTGGGGCTTTTTGTTTGTTTGTTTGTATTTTACAGTTTCCTTGTCTTTTCTGAAACTTCCCATCTCTTCAGTCATTATATTCAATTTGTTCTGAAGATTCTTTAACACTTTTTAAAGAGTTTTTTTGTTGTTGTTGTTATTAAAAATGCAGGTCATGTATGGATTTGCTTCCATTAACTGATCTTTTTCTTAACTATTAGTCAGATATTCTTTACACATATGGTAATTTTTTATTGCATCCTGGATATTGTGGATGATGCAATGTAGACACTGGATTCTGTTATCCTTTTCTGAAGAGTATTGTGTCTTGTAGCAACTAGTTAGATTACTGATGGATTGTGAACTTGTGGAAGCTTCACACTTCAGTGGGCAAGTCTTTGTTGGTTTTGCCCTCGGTCCTAAGGGCAGATCCCTTAGTCCTGAGATGTAGTGTTTACCCTGAAAGCATGGCCTTCCTGGGCTGAACTAAAAAAGGCTGAGATGTTTATACTAGATTTCTGTAGCTCAATGGGACTCAAGTGCTTAATTTGGTCTCTGAGGTGGGCAACAGCTGAAATCTGCCCCACTTTTAATTTTGCAGCCCTTATCTTCCATGCCAGCCCTTTCTGTCTTGTCTATGTTTAGGTCAGGGTCAGCCAACAGTTTGAGGGAGTTTATCTGTAGATTTTCAGGGTCCCACTTTCTGTGGCTCCTTTATTTCCAGGATCTCCCCCATTCAATTGTCAGCCCCTCTGACAGCCCCAGACTCTGTTCTTACTCAGGCCAATGATAGTTTTGTCTTTATGCTTGAATTCTAAGCACCTTCTGCTGTGTGTGCTGGGGAGTTCCCTTAGGACCACAGCAGTACAAACATACTGCTCTCCAGACATGATTTATCTCTTTCAAGGTCAAATCCCCTCCAGTTTATGCCTGCTTTTCATATTTCTCTGGTACCTTCAAACAGTTAGTTTATTTATTTTTTCTATTTTTGCCCAGAGATTATAAATTAACACAAGCCACATTGAAAGCAGAGCTCAGGACTTAAGACAGTGGAATCCAATTCCTTTTCAGTGATACTAGAATTAATAAAACTAACTTTTATTATGTAATAATTTGTAACACATTATTTCCTTCTTGGGGATAGTAGTCCAGTGTATTTGAACCACTTGGAGGGAATCCACTATATTTATAAGTGGGTTGATCCAAATGTAAAATGTCAGTTTCTACTAGAATGCTTTTCATCAAATATCTTACATAAAGATCTTCAGCTTCCTAGTAAAAATGTGGAATTAATAACCACTCCTTAAAAAAGAAAATTGGGCATGAGGATTTCAGTAGGATGTTTATTTTAGGAATTAATTTTGAGGTTTTTATTTAGATTTTTAGGGAACATTTGAAGGGTTGAGGGAAAGAGGAGAGAGAGTTAGACCAGGAGAAATGAGGAGTGACTCACTGACATTATAATTTTTGAAAAAAAAATTTTCAAGCCAGGTTAACCCGTCTTCCTCACCTGTGCCCACAGGAGCAAATATTTCATGAGTCCTCATCAAGAAAGTTCACAGAGGGACCTGGAATTCCATTCCGTTCCTTAATCTGTCACTGAGAGCAGGGTGAGTTCTTTAAAACACACAAGAGTTCTAATTTTATCCAAACTTCATTAGCTTGTCTTAAAATAATTCTCAAACCAAAGAATAATAGAAAGCTGGCGTTCATCACATCCAACCACCTTTATTTTACTAACGAAGAATCTGAGATTCTAGAAGGAATTTGCTCAGGGTAATAATACGTGTGCATGGCTGGACCCGAAGTTGAACCTCTAGCCTTGGCTCTCCCTCGCCAGGGGGTCACGTTCTGCAACACACCAGACGTCTCTCTTCCCTGTTGATCTTTCCTTTCCTCATGCTTCAGGGCCCATGGCATGGATTTTGTTCCTTGATCCACAGTCCTGGCTTTACCTGGCTTCATTTTTACCTGCAGCTTTCCTGAGCTCTAACTTACATACTATACCATGTACCCATTTTTCATTTACTTTTTGCTGCCACATGAAATCTGGATCCCAGATCCCAGCACATGAAAGAGAAGAGGAGGTCTATTCCAAATAAGACAACTGAGGGCGACCTTGACTCTTTGGGCTCTATAGAATTATACACCCCTGTTTCCTGGAAACAACAATCCAAGAAGACTCATATTTCTAAGTTTCTGGCTGCAAATCCCTTGGACATCTTTTCCCACCCATCTGCAGCTCTTCTCAGCCCGGGTGCTGGGTTTTTCATCTTATCTGAGATTCGTGCGAGTGTGTCAGACTGGCACACGTAGGCTGTCAAGTCTGTTGCCCATACACAAGGGAACTCTTTCCAACCCATTTCTGTCTTTGACACCCTTCCTTCCCACTGTAATGCAGCACTTAGAAGGAAAATCATGACTTGTCTTTGGCATAGAAGGGAAAAGAAGAAACTCGTATTAATTTGTTCATCCGGTAACAGTTCTTGACTATTGTGGCTTGTGTAGGAAACAGGAGGTACGATATGAGTCAACACAAGCAGAGGCTCTGCCCTCACAGGGCTCCTAGAAAATTCGGTGTCAGGCTTCCTAGTGAATGGACACTCTTTTTATTTGGAAATCCAAAAATTCCCTTGGGTGGTGGGTGGGGGAGTTGGGGCAGGAGGACACAGCCATGCCCCTGATTGGGAGCAGGAAGAGTGGAGGCCAAGCTGGCTGTAATCTTCACCCTCCTCCCTGACTCCTCTGCCCCAATCTGGGCCTTTTTCCAAACCTCTGAGAGTCCAGGCTGGGGAATCTAGGGCTATATTCTGGAGATTTGACTTGTATATTCCAGGAGTTACGACTTCCAAGTTTACTTTAAGATCACAAACTATCACCAGCCACCCACTGCATAATAGCTGGGTCTCCTTAGTTTGCAAATAAGGAAGCTGAAACTCAAGGAGGTGGCAGGAGTTACCCTGAGTGACATGGAGAATTAGTAACACAGCCAGAGCAGCAGCTCCAGTCTCCTTCTGCCTCCCTGATCCCAGGTACGTCTCCCAGCCCACCAGTTCTACCCAAGGCCACCACGTTTGCTCCACACAGCCAAGCAAACTGACAGCCCACTCACAAACCCTGAAGTTTTAGCTATTGCCTCCACTTTCTCACCCAGCAGGGTCTGAATATCCCTGGAAATATTCTGAGAGCTATGTCATCACTCTCAGATGGCAACCTTTACATGTCAGGGTACCCTTGATCCCAGCTAGGATCACCCCAGAGGGAAATGAAGACTTAGGGGCACAGCAAGGCAGGGGTGCTGGGCTCTTTTATTTGATGAGGCAGAAGGGGCAATAGGCTTCTTTTTCATTTACTTTTTGCTGCCACTTTTTTCAGGTTTAACTGTGCGAGCTGTAGAAACAGGACAGTGCCAATACTTTTCTAGGACTGCGTCAGATAAACTGGGACATCTGCAATATTTCCTAAGCAAACTAGGTTACCTCCCTGCTGCTGCAGCCACCCGAGGGCATTGGGCAGCTGGGTGACCCAGAAATGGGCATCTCCTTGTCCAGTTCCATCTGGAATTCTAGCCCCTAGAATTCTGGAGCACGGACAAGGCAGGCTGTCTAGGTGGAAGCAAGCTTTACACCACCAAGTGGAATCAAGCCCATCCTTGTTGCAGGAAGCTTACCCCAAACAAGAAAGAGAAAAGATGTCTTTCAGAAAAAGGACAGAATTAGGAAGTGCAATGATCATAAATCTTCCCTATATACTTTTATATTTTGTCATTTAGAGAAGCAAAGTAATTGTAGGAAAGTGTGCCACGTTACAGGGGAGACAGGCTTGATGTTGAGAGACATGGATTTGGGTCACTAAACTTGGAAAAATGTACTTCCTCTAAGGGCCTAACTCTCTCAGGGGTACAATGAAAGGGCTGGCTTAGATGATCTCTAGGGGTCTTTCCTGCTTTGAAAATCCATGACTATATATTATCTCTAGATAACAATGCCAGGAAACAATAAGGGGGAATAGCTGCTGTTAAGATGCACTTCCCCCAGCAAAGGCTTGGAGATCTAGTGAGTAGAGGACCCCACAAGCAGCACCAGAAGCCCCGGGGAGGGAAGGTGGCTTTCTTCCTCCCTAAGATATGTACCCCTCCTGCATGCAGGGCATTCAGAGTCTGGTGTGCATTCATTTGTGTACAGGGTAAACTCTGAGCGATGTACATGAAAAGGGAGATCCAGCAGCCAATGAATCCTACAGCTGATCAGGGCAGTCTTGCAGTGGGGCCAAGCTCATTTACTCATTCACTCACAACTGCATGGCAGCCTATCTGCCCAATGCACCAGCCTTCTGAATCCTATCTTTGTCAATTGGTTCCAGAGGGCTGTGTGCTCAGACGACATTTCAGCAAACGTACATCACGCAGAACGAGAAGTCTGCACCCAACCCTCGCATACAATCCTCTGGCCTTGGAGGTAGACTGGTCTGCCCGTGACTTTGCTGTCCTACTCATGCTAGGGTGCAGGCTGACCGAGAGGCCTTTCCCGGGCCACACTGTCCCCTCCCAACATCCCGGAGCCCGCAGCCCTGCAAACAGGAAGCAGCCCCCAGCTCATCTTACCACATCAACCCAAGGTAGGACTTGAGGAAACCGTCTGAGCCAGTGAGATCCAGGAATAACAACCTGAGGAACAAAGAGAGCAGCTCCTGTGACAACTCTTCACCTCTTACTTCTCACACCAAAATGCCCATCTGTTTGCATCAAAGTCCAGTTGCAAGCTGTAGAACTCTGTGGACATTTTAACCTCTGGAAGAATCAAGAGGAGCCCCAGTGTGGGAAGGGCCTCGGGTGCATCAGGGCATCGTCACACTGAGCTGGATAGCCCCCAAAACGATGTGGACGACAGAGGAGGCCGAAGCCAAGTGTTTGGACCTGGGGTGTGGGGTCGGAGACCAGAGGAACTATTATCTCTCTTCCAAGTTCACCCAGGAGAGGGAGATTATGCCTAGATGGTGCATCATGAACACACACAAATCACAACAGCCTGGCAGTGTTACGAGTCAACGTGATTTGCAAAGAACACAATGATTAGGGTTCTGTAGTTACGTCCCCACTGCTTACAACAGGGGGCCCTGGGGCCAGGCATTTCACCTCCCTGAGGATCAGAAAAATGAGTGGGTAGGACCAGAATATCCCCTGGTGCTGTAGCCCACAGTGCGTCAGGACCCTGAGAGGGCGAGAGAGGGGCCCCATCTACTTTCCCCGTGACATCTTCATCAGCAGTGGAGTGTTAAGTCCCGTGTCAATCCAGCGGCTCTGAAGGAAAGAGGCACAGACTCCTGACAAGAGACAATTACAAGATGAAGCTTCTCCATCCAGACTTACTCCGGAAGGATCACACACACGCGTTTCAATACATTTAAACACAGGTTTTTAAAAATAAATGAAAAACTCACCTTTCTTGGTGAAACTCAGTTTATTTTAAAAGCCCTTTTCAATTACCAGTTGTGTAGCCTTGACAGTCTTTCAGTCCCTGCAAGCCTCAGTTTCATCACCTATGTGGAAATGATGAAAACTCTGTCCAGGGCACATGAGGTGCAGCGTGTTGTCAGGAAGCGGGCCCCTGGACTCTGGCCTGTGAGTGAGGGCAGGTGCCTCCCCTCCACGGGCTTGGGTCTCGTCCTCTGTCAACAGTGAGGATAACAGATAATCATGACAGGTCCAGAGGATCACTCTGTGGGTGGTGAGGCATGGAGAACAAAGCCCTGGAGCTCGATGGTGAGGGTTCCAAGCTGGGACCTGACACCTACTCATTACATAACCTCGGGCGGCTTACCCTCTGCCCTTGGTTGCTCCATCTGAAAATGCGAGTGATAATGGAACTGATCTTACAAGGTTTTGTTGGGGATTAAGTGAGTTAATACATTCAGGAACTCACTGCTCTGAGTCCATGCACCAGAAGAAATGTCTTTCACCTGGAGAGACAATGCAGTCGTTCTTGGATAAGCTTGGTCTTGGAAAAACGTAGATTCGACCTTGTAGCCAGCCAAGAAATTACCGAAGTCAGGAATGCACATGGACATTGTCCATCAGAACTGGCTGGAAGTCCTTGTGGTGGGAATGCTTTAACCCTCACCCGGGCAGAACAGGTCACAACGTGGTGATGTGGGGATGCGGGGCCATGGGGACGTGGAGGCGTGGGGATGTGGAGATGTGGGACGTTGAGACCTGGAGGTGTGGAGATGTGGAGACATGGAGGCTTGGGTGCCTCTGTCCCAGGGACATTTGGATGAGGCTTCAAAGGGAAGGACTTCATAATTCATATTATGCTTCTTTATTTGATCTACTCTGTAATAGAACATCAGAAATTCCTTTGGAAAAACTTCCTCAGAAAAGCACAGGCCCAAGGAGACAGCATCAACTCACTATGGCATTTATAGCATGCTTCCCCTCAATGGGGCCTTTTGCAGAACGCTTGCTCTTAAGTTATTTCAGGTAAATTTCACCACTGACTTTGGAAGTCCAATTAAATAGGATTTATAACTATGCTTAAGGAAAAACACGGAGACTGCTTCTTTCGTTCTTGAGAGGTAGGTTTGTGGGTGATCTTCCTCTCTTCTGTTTTCTTTATATTCCTATTTCTAATGATGATGTATTAATTTTTAAGTGAAAATAAACAATACACAGTGAAAACACAAAAATGGAATGCATGAAACCAAACTTGTTGACCAAAGCACACAGGATCCGCGACCTCACACGGCAGCCCACCTGCTTTCTCTCTTGTGACAAGTTTTCCTTGCTTTTCTTCCTGTCTCTGGTTTGCCATTCCGTGGCTTATACATGTGGTTCATTCTCTCTCAGTTTCTCTGTTGCTCTCTCTCTCTCAAACACACACACACAGCCATTTGGTCACTTTCCTATTTCCGTCTTCTCCGCATCCAGCTGTTTCTCACCCACATGAATCTGCAGTCTTGGGTCCAGCTCTCTGCCTCCTCCCATGCCTCCCAGCTCTGCACACAAACGCAGGCCTTCAGGGCTGTGTCTCGCTCTCTGTGTCTCTTTCATTCACAGGCATGCACACTGCCAAGCCAGCCTAGTCACTTCCTTTCTTCTCTTTGTGCCTCAGTTCCTGTCCGTCTTACTTGCCTGCCTCCCTCCACCCCTCCTCCGCCATCCCCCTTCTCGAATGCCCACACACATTCCCGTTGGTTAGCTGTGCACACTTACAACTGCAGGAGTTATGGCTCCAACTACCCAGATGCCACAGCCATCCCCCCTCTCTTGAAAAGTGAAGGCAAGTGAGCCCCCTAATTAAAATGTCACCCATCTCATTGGCACCCATAGACAGAAGCACCAGGACTGTAACAAAAATGGAAAGACCATAGCATGTGGACCCTCTGCAGCTGTATACGTCCTCTGGGGGCTGTCTCGGCCACTCTGGGCACCGTAGACTGGGGACAACTGGCTCTTTGTCCATCCCTATGGGTAAAATGGTGAATTTTTAATCTGGGCACTTAGGAATAGACATGCACTGTAATCCCGGCTTGGCCCGGATCTCTGAGCCCCCAAAACTTTTGAAAAGGCTCCTTTGTTCTTTGTAAGTCATAAACTATGAACGATAAACAGCTCCATCCCCTCCCTCACCCCTTGCAGGGTAGACGTGGGGCCCTGTTGGATGGAAGGGAGAGAGCCTCAGGCCTGTGTCGCCTTCGCTCCAGCTCACGGCTGCTCTCTGTTGCCTCTGGCATCTCCCCTTTCCTGCAGACCTGGCTCTGCAGTTTTAGCTGGGTGCCACCTCCTGGAGGTTGAGAGCACTTTAACTACAGTTAGAGAAGTTATGTCCAGCAGGTCTTTGTGTCACTATCAGACCAGTGGTTAGCACACTTCCATTGCTTTAGAAAAATTGCATGAATTGGTAGAGGGATGAGGAGCGGCCCATTGCTGATAGCCGCTGGGAGCCTGTCCCACCCCTGGCTCCGCAGCCCGCAGGAGTGTTTTGATGTCATAGGCCTCTCACAAGCCTGTGTTGCTAACACAGTGCCCAGGAGTATTCCGTGGGACGGGGTGGTGCGGGCTCTGTGACCTCGAGAGGGAGCCTCCGTGCAGGGATGGCCTTTCTTCTTGGTGTGACGGGAACACAGCAGAAACGGCTCCCTCGTGGGGTCACTGGAGGGCTTGGGGCAGGTCCTGCATTATACGCAGTAGTTATGCCCCAGCCCAGAATGTTCAGCGTGGTAGGCTAGGTGGTTCCGCTGCTGCACACGGAGCAAGTGATGAGAGCCACGGGGTAGGCGAATGTGACATAGTAAGAGCCATGTATTTAGTCTGATTCCAGTTCCTGACACAGAACCCCTAAAACATTTGTAATTTCCTGAGTAAGGGTGATAGAACATCTTTTGATTTAATTGATTCTTGGCAGGCCCCCACGTGGCTCAGGATGGGGGCTGCTCACCAGAAAGACCAAGTCACGATTAGAGGCTTGGAACTTCTGGTCGCCGCCCCCACCCCAACCTCCCGAGAGGGGAGAGGGGCTGGAGGTGGAGTTCAGTCACCAATGGCAGATGATCCAATCGGTCATGCCTGTGTGATGAAGCCTCCATAAAAATCCTCGGCAGTGGTTCAGAGAGCTTTGGGTTGGTGGGCACATGGAGGACCTGGGTGGGTGGTGCGCCCGGAAGAGACTGGAAGCTCTGCACATCTCTGCCCTCCCTACTTCGGCTTGTATGTGTCTTCTGCTTGGCTGTTCTTGAGTTGCACCCTTTATAGTTAACGGGTGACAGTGAGTAAAGCATGTTCCTGAATTCTGGGGGCTGTTCTGGCAAATTGTCAAACTGCAAAGGGGATCGTGGGAAGCCCTAATGTATACCCAAATGGAAGGAAGTACGGGAGGCCCAGGGCTTGTGACTGCAGTCTTACCTGGGGACAGTCCGGCGGGACTGAACCTGTACCTTGTGGGATCACTGCCAACTCCAGGTAGATAGTGTCAGAACAGAATTGGACAGTGGGACACCCTGCTGGTGTCCACAGAGAACTGGAGAGTTGGTGTGGAAAACGCACACGTTTGGTGGTGGAAAAACAGCTCATTGAGAGCACGAGACTCAGCCTCCAGGGCCTGAAAATCGGTGCCCAGTCAGACACACAGGGTCACCATGACCCCTGACCTCTGCCACATGGGGAGCAGGGTCCCCTAACACGACTGGTGGCTGCAACACAGCTTGTCTGGCTCTGTCTCCTAGGGGACCGCTGGATGGCAAGTCTAGGTTTGAGGTTTGATGGTGAAGCCAAGCTGGAGGCCTGGCCAGGACCGGCTGTCCTTGCAGACCTGAGATGCCTGCCCAAGGAGGCAAGGGCTGGGCTGCACGGTGCCGTTACCTGCAACCGGAAGCCTAAGAGGCTTCTCTAGAACCCAGCCCTCAGACAAACAGCATTGTTTCAGATCCCGGTGCTCAGAGCAGGTGCTGATGGGATCTGGCTGTGGGATCTGTAGGCATTCAGTGGGCGCTGTTGGGTGCCACTTTAAGATCTTTTAGGTTACAGAGGAGAACATGTCTGTGCTCCTCAGACATGATGATGGTTTTATAACCAGGCAACATGGGCATGAGTGTAGGGCTTTCCCTCTGTCACACAGCCGTGTCCTCTGCTGGCCTCACGGCTTGGCCCTTACCCGCTAGGACACCCATCCTGTAATGCAGGTCTCTGTAGAGATGCTTGCTTTTCCCTTGGGATTCTGCTCCAGACCCTCGCGAAGTGCCACTGCACAGGGACACTGACAAACAGATGTTGGGTGAACAAGTAGACAAATGAGTAAATGAATGGAAATGACCCTTCTCCATGAGTGACCACGGCGGCATGTGGTACAGCAGATCTGGGGAGCTTTGGTGCTGCAGGGGACCTTGTCAGGCAGGGGACGAGGGAGGCTCCCAGGGCACAGAATCAGTGATTCCTTCTTCCCTTCCCTTCCTTCCCCACTCCAGCTCCATAGAGAAGGTTCCTGTGGCAGAGACTTTGAGTCTCAACATGCTTCCTGCCCAGGGCACACGGACTATTCCCAGTGGATTACCAAGTGCCGAGGGGCCAGTGAGTGCAGGGGAAAGGGAGGTAGGCTCGAGTTCCTTTCCTGGTGCCACCACTCATTGGCTGGGCGACTTGGAAGTATGTCATGGACTTTCTCTGAGCTTCTCTTTCCTCATCTGTAGAACTGAGGAATGTGGCTCCTAACAGTGTTTACTATGCAGTGTCGCATGGCAGTTCAAATGAGGGTTGCAAATGGCACCGTATAAAACTGCAGAGTGCTGTGAAATGTTAGCTGACTTCATGAGTCTGTCTGTTTTATGGCTCTGGTTCTTCCATACCGTTTTTGCCTAAATCACCTTAATGGGGATATGGGGTGGGGAAGGGGCCCTGGGAGCTTAGGACGCAGGGAGGAAAGCCATCAAGGGGAACGAAGGGTCGGCACACTGAGGGGTGTAGACACTCTGTCACCAACATGACACAGGGGACCCTCTGCTGGAGCCGCAGACATGGAGCTCACGGGCGCATCCTGCAGCCCCTCACCTGCCTCGAGGATCCGAGGATGTGCCCACTCACTCTGACCCTGTGATGCAGCCTCCCCAGGGCACACACCTGCGGCTTGAGAAGGCCAATGAGGAGGGGACAGGGGAGAAGTCACCGTGCCCCCTCTCCCCTCCGTTCTGCCAGGGATGAGCAGGAACCGAGCTGCGAGCACAGCCCTCTCTGCCCATCTCCGAGGGACATCCTGCAATTACAGGCCTGACAGTTGCCATCTGTCCTGTCCTTCCCCCGTCGCCCGGGGCACAGGGATTTAGAGCTGGCACCTTGTGATACTCTACAGTGCTCGTGTCACCTCTGATTTCTTCCAGAAAGTCATTAAGCAGACCTGTGTGGGAGCTGCTCCAGTGTCGGAACACTTCCTCCAGGGCTGGCAGCACAGAGGTGGTAAGCACACGCTAGGATTCCTCAAGTTCAAGGGAGTTGGAGTCTGTGTGAGGTGAGATGAGAGAAGTGTGAAGTCAGACAAGGATAAGCCACACTTGAACCACACATGGACTCAGTCTATCTTCCTCCTTTGAGTCCCTCAATCTCAGACTGAGCCCCAATTCTTCCTCAAGACCCCAGACTCACAGAGGGTATTTGAGTGTGTCTTGGCTTTAGGTTTTCCCAAAAGTAGATCTGAGACAAGAACTTGGCCACAGGTACTTTTATTTGGGAGAGGTCCAGGGGGCAGGAGCAAGTGGGTGAGCCAAGGGGGGCTAGGCAGGGGGACAGCGGTCACAGGATTCATGCATGAGCTGGTTATCTGTAGGCAGTGAGAATTCAGCCCCCCAGGACCCTCTGTGGCACCACCATGCGGCATGCACCTCAGGATTGCCCCATGGGGAGGTGGGTGGTGGGCCATTTGGACCCCTGCTCCTGGCACCCTGCTGCATCAGTTCCCTGCATGAGGTTGCCCCTGAACGTGGTTGGGCAAAACCCTGAAATGGGAAGGTACAGAGACACCTGGCTCCCTGGAGATGGGAAACTGGCAACCTACAGAGAACTGTCCACCACAGCTGTGCAGAGACCGGGGGCCTGGGGACACAGTATGGTGGATCTTTAGCATCAGCTACAGAGAATCAGAACTCTTCCTGGGAAATGGGGCCTCTCCATCTAGGCACAAAGAGCACGGACAGGGGCTCACTGTTCTTTCGGCAGACTCTTCCTTTTCCTTGGAGAATGAGCTCATGGGTTACCTGTTCCAGGCTGGCTTTGCTTGGCCAGGTGCAGTGAAGCACCTCTGGACTCCTTTGCACCGTGGTCCTACCCGCCTAAGGACAGTCTGTGTCCCACTGCTCTCCTTCTGCTGGTTTGCCTGTCTCCCTCATCAGATGTGAGTCTCACAGACAAGGAGCCCTAACTGCTTCATCTTTGTTCCCTGAGCCCCTGGAGAACTACCTAACTTATAGTAATTGTTAGTTAGCAGTGTATTTACTCATCAATGCAGTCAACACTGGCCACTGCAGAAGGTGCTTCTACACATTACCACTGCTACTGACCTAGCAGGGCAGTGGCAACCTCTAAGCTGTAGGAAGTCTTAGAAGACGAGTGATGGGGTTGTACAGGTGAAACGGGTCCATCACAATGGTCCAGGAAGAACTGATGGAGGCTTGGCATCAGGGTGTGCATAGGAACAATATAGAAAGATATATAGCTGAGTGAGAATATTCTGGACTCGGCTTCTGATTTGGATCTTATGCAGTAGGTGGAGCATACAGAGACATGGTGTTCGGCAGGCACACACAGACTAGATAGTGGCCTGGCATCCGTCTGCTCTTGAGGTCGTTGGGGCCACTGCCCTCCTCTCCCCACTGCTCCCAGCTCCATAACAATTTGCAACTCTGGCCCCAGAGTGATGGGCCAGGGGGCAGCTACTAGTGGAAAAACAACAAAGAATCTGTATCCTAGAGCCACGGGCTGCTGTGCTAGTTCCCGTAATGCCAGAAGGCTTTTAAGGAGGGTTTATCAGTTTTTTAATTGGCCATCTTGCGATTTGAGGTTCAGGGTGACTTTGAACTGTAACAGAAGATGCCAATCTTCCTTCCTCACAAATTACTACTGAAACTGCAAAGATACGTGGAAAAGATGTGTTGATTAAATTGTTGATAAACTGGGAATAACCTATATGTACAATAACAGAGATTATTGAATTGATGGAATAATGTACAAAAAACTACAAATATTCTTACATGTTAACTTACAATGTTCTTGAGTATATTTTAAAAAGGGGGGTAATCTAGATACCCAGAAATAGGGGATTCACATAAAACAAGCAAACAAAAAAACACCCAGATGTGTGTGGTACATTCAGGCAGTAGAAAACTACGAGCCATACATTGCCCCCGTCGCATTTAATATGTTGCCAATGTGTACGTATTGACACGAAGGTCTGTTCATAATATACTGGATGAAAAAAGCAAATTAAAAAGTGGTGTCCAGACCATGTCCCGATTGTTTTCATCCCTATAATTATTTAAATATGAGTGAAAAGATCTGGAATAATCATCTCTAAATGTTTACCAGTTATTTCAAAATGATAAAATTATGAGTGATTTACCCCCTTTTGGGGGGGGGTCTGTGATTTCTCATTTTTCTACAAAAAATATGTTTCATTTGTGGGTATAGTAATAAAAATATTTTGAGGGATACCTGAAAAAAATTAGCAGCACTCTAGATATTTAGAAGCTGTGTCCATACACTGCATCTGGGAAGATTTTCTGCCAATGACTCTCTTCCTCCTTCCCTCCTATGATGCAGCAGAAGTGTGACTGCAGGGACTAGGTGTCCAGGTGGAAGTGAGGCAAGGCCAGGAGATTCAACCAGGGGGAGCCCAGGGAATAAGTTCCCTTTTGGTGTTTGGTGGCCATGGAGAGAGCAGTTCTGAGTTGGGGGTATGCACTTGGGACCTGGGCTCAAAGCCATTTGGGGATTAAGGAAGTGGAAAAAGACATTTGAACTTGAGCTTGTGTACAAGAAAGGTAAGGACTTGCCAGAGAAGTTCAAGAATTGCTACTAAAGGAGAGCCAGAGAGGAGGCCCAGGAGAGGAAGCAACAACCTGTTAAAAGCTAATTACTATTCTAATTGTGTCAAGCTAATCACGTAATGAAACTGAGTATCTGTGTATTGTCTTTCTGTACATTCTTCCCTCTGCCATTTAAAGAGCTGAGAGCCATGTGAATGCTCAGTGATTACATAAGCATGAGGATATAACCTAAGCACAAGTGAACTGAGTATGGGTGGTGGTCTGGGGATTTGTGAAGTGTATCAGTCACCTGTCACTGCGTAACAAACTAGCCCAAGACTTGGTGAATTAAAAAACACTTCGTTATTTCTGGCAGTTCTGAGAGTTGGCTGGTCGATCCTCCTGGGCTTGCCTGAGATCACTTCTGGGGTTGAATTCAGCTGGTGGACCAGGTGGGGCTGGGCTCATCCAGGCCTGGGGGGCTGTGTTTTCTCAGTGTTCAGTAGTCGAGGCTAAGCTTCTTTACGTGGAGGCTGAAGTGTTCCAAGAAGGCTAAAGGAGAAGCTTCCAGGCCTTTGAAGGTTTAGACCTAGCATGGCTTCTGCTTCATGGTGTCGGTCAAAGCAAGTTACAAGACCAGCTCAATTCAAATGGAGGGAAAGCAGACTCTGTTTCTTGATGGAGTATCTATGTGCGCATGTAGGGATGGGAGAATTGCTGGCAGTCATCTTTCCAGACAATCTAGATGGAAAGGTTCCAGTTATGTTCATAGCTCAAAGTCTTCAATATCACCTCCACCCAGTTACATAAAGGCCACCTACAAGGCTGGGGTCAACTGGTGGAGTGGACACTGTACACAATGACCTGTGAAAAGGGAGGCCTAGTGACTCTCTGTCCAACTGGTCCCCAGAGGAACAAAAAAAGGAAGAAAAGGAGGGATGCAGCTTGGATCTTGGAGGGGTAGGGTTATGAATGCTGGGGCCCAGGCCACACGGCTGGTCAACTTCAGGTCCAGGGGTGGCTCAGCGAGGCAGACGTGCCCCAGAACTCCTCTGAATATGGAGTGGATGTGTGGGTGATGACTAGCAAATGTCAGCGATGGTCCTGCCCATCTTCTGAAGGAGAGCTCTGGTGGGCAGGTCTCTGGCTGAGACGCACTCACCCGCAGATAATTGGAACATTGCGTGGGACTGTCTTCTGGGGGACCCAGGGCAGAGTTTGTCCCAGGGCCCCAAATCCCAGCATCGCCTGGTGTTCCTGCAGCAGTGGCAGTGATGGTGACCATGGCAGTGATGATGGCAGCACACACTTGCCGGCCTTGTACATACTGACTCTTTAAATCCTCAAAACAACCCTGTAAAGTAGATGCTATTAGGAGACCCATTTTACAAATCAGGGAACGGAGGCTTGGAGGCAGTCAGTAACCTGCCCGAGGCAGAGCTGCTTTGTTAGCCTGCACAGTCTGCCTCCAAAGCCTGTGATCTTAGCTGCCACTCTCCACGGCCATTCTAGCTTCTCCCTTCTCCCTTATTTTGTGATCCTGTGCATGCACGACAGGACCCGCCCGTGGAAACTCATCTAGGAGATTATCACGAGGAATACTAGCATAGTTGCCTTCCAAAATGGACGTGATGCATCCTCTGCAGGTGGTGTTACTGGGACTGTGTACCTGCTGAGACTAGGATAGGGGAATGGACTTGAGGGGCAGCGGGCTGCACCCCAAATCAAACCTTTAGGAAGTGAGAACTGCCACACGGACGCAGGATATGGAGAGAGAGAGTGGATTCATGCCTGAAGACAAACCTGTGACCACTTTTCATCTGTTAGCGTGGTTGGCCTGAAGCCAACAGGGCTGGGTTAGGTAATGTCCACAGTCGCCCCCATCCCACAGGAGCCTGTGTGCATCCCCAGGCTACCCTGTCCCTCTGGCTAAGTTTCATCAAACCTCTTGGATGACCTCCCTGCAGATAGTGCTGCCGAGATGGGGTGGGTGGTGGTGGGGGAGCCCCTGCCCCCTTCGCACTCCTGCTCACCCAGAGTCTCCAGAGGTCCTGCAGCCACGCCGGGGCCCAGAGAGTAGAGGTGTTGACCAGAAAAGTGAGAGCCATGGAGCTGCAGCCTTAAGCTGCATAAATATTAAATCACGTGTGAGCCCAGATCCTCTGGGACAGGCAGTCTGTGAGCGGGGAAGAGGGGCCATCCATCACAAGAGGCTGTGATCTGAGGGGATGAGGAGGGCGGAGGGAGAGAGGAAGGAGAAAAGGAGGAAGGAAGGGGGCGGAAGGGGGAAGGAGGGGACTGGAGGCCTGCACAGCCCTCGGCCGATTTGAAGGGCCAGGTCCAGGCCGGGGCGGTGGGGGTGCGGAAAGGACAGACTTGACTGGACCGTGGGTGTCGGGGCATTGTTCCTGGTGATAAGTGGAGAGGACAGAGATGTTCCCAAGGGCACACATGATTTTTTGAAAACCTCGTTTCCCATCAGCAGGACAGTGATACCTTTCCTGTGGTGAGTACAGGCTATAGGATCACCCCAGTAAACAGCAGACCCAAGACAGACCTATGTTCTGATAGGAATTTGGTTAATTTTCTTTTCTCATGGGAAGAGACACATTCCTTGTACAGATATTTACGTAAGGTTATTCTGTGCAGGGGGTGGGCCCTGAATACTGGCTATGAATACCACTGTCAGGGGTATGTTCTGGAAAGTTCAACTTATTTGGAGTGGGTGCGGAAGACAAAGCCCCTGTCTGAAGTTGATTTTGAGGATATCCCTTTACCCACCTCCTAGGTATTTTTCAAGCTCTGTGAATTGCCCATCTGTCCAGTAACCGAACCAGGGACAGTTTGGGCTGGGTGAGACCTCAGGCCTCCTGCCCAAGCCTCCAATTTTCCAGAACAGGAGACTGAAATACTCCCCGTGAAAGACAGAGAACACACAGCTGACTTAGGTAGTGCTTGGGAAAGAGTGCCAGAGAACGCAGCTGGAGCTCCCACCTCTCATCCCGCTTCCCTTTCCTCCTCTGTCTTATATGTGCTCTTAGCTGGGAGACAAATTAATAATTTATTTAGGATAGTAACTGAAAATCGCACCTCATCCCAGTATAGGCATCTGGAAGAGAGAAGGAGGAGCTCTTAGCTCCTTTTCTCAGGATGGCGTAAGCTTCCCAGGCAATTTCCTTAAGCTCTTGAGAGGCTGGCAACGGATGTGACTGGTCCAAAAGCTGGGCATGTTTAGCCTGTATTCATGGGTATCTGTGACTCAGCTTGGATTCCCCAGAAAGCAGAGCCTGCAGCAAGGGCTTGTGTGGGGTCATTTATCTGGGGCATGAACCCAAGGGTGGAGGATTGAGAAAGCAAACAAGGAAGCAGAGAAAGCTAATCCAGGGGAGATCGAGCTGGTTATAGCTGTGGGTAACAGGAACTCAGTCATGCTGAGAACTTGCTAAAGGACCCTGAAATTGTCTGCCTGCAATGTTGAACAGGGGAACATTTATCTCCTGAATCCCGGCCTCCAGGGGGTTAAATCCCTTCACACCTGATTTGCACGTGTACAGGAATGGCTGAGCAGTCTCCGCCACAGCGCTGAAAGCCCAAGGGCAGAAAGCGGGAGGTAGTAGGGGCAGCTGCAGGAGGGGCTCTCTGGACACACCTGTGTGTAGCCTGCTGGCTGTTGTCCTAAGAGCCAAAGCAGAAATGAAGGCCTAGAGATTTGAGATGGGGCTTAGGAAATCGATATACTCATGCATAAAAATGCAAGCGTTGCTTTCATTTTCTTTGCCTTCTGGTACCCGGAATCTGGTCAGGCATTTGTAAGATCCTGAGACCTGGGTCCCTTGGGCTTTAGGCTGGATAGGTTCTCAAACGTGAGCTGCATCAGAATCTCCCAGAGGGCATGTTAAAACTTGTATTACTGGCCCCATCCCAGAATTGCTCATTCCTTGACGCTGAGAACTTACATTTCTAACAAGTTCCCAGTCGACACTGATGTCCCTGGCCTGAGACACAGTTGGAGAATCACTGGAATATAAGCCCTAAATCTCACCCCTGCTTAGTAGGGTTCCAAAACGGGCTTTCCAGCAGAAGGCCATTAACCAAGCAGCACCTTTTCTTCCCTGCCATTGCCCATCATGACCTCGTATGGAGAGGAAGGGCAGATGGATGAGGCAGGATGGTAGCAGTCCAGGCCTTCATGCCACCAGTTAGCATCCCAAATCTTAGTGTTTGTCTTTATAACATGAAAAACAGCATCCTTTATTGCATCCATTTTGAAATGGATGTTGGACTTGACTGCAGATTTGATGTGGCAAGTAAATAGGGTGTCCAGCATTTTTTAAAAACAGCTTTATCAAGATTTAGTTTATATACCACACAATTTGCCACTCGAAAATGTGTAATTCAGTGGTTTTTAATATTTTCAGAGTTGTGCAACTATCATCACAGTCAATTTTAGAACCTTTTCATTGCCTCCCAAAGGAACCCTGTTCCCATTAGCCATGTCTCTCCATTTCTGCCTCCTCCTCCACCCCCTGCTCGAGGATTTCTATCTTTTATAAATCTGCCCATTCTGGACATTTCATATGAATGGATTCAAACAATATGTGGACCTTTGTGACTGGTGTTTTGTTCACTTAAGAATAATTTTTTTTCAAAGTTCATCCATGTTATAGCATGGATTATAACCTCATGCCTGTATATAGCTAGATAATACTATGTTGTATCGATATATCATACTTTACATATTTCTTCATCAATTGATCGACATTTGAGCCATTTCTACTTTTGGGCCATTATAAATAATGCTCTTCTGAACACTCATGTACAGGTTTTTTCATGAGCATATGTTTTCGATTCTCTTGTGTGTGTACGTAGGAGTGGAATGGCTGGGTCATATGGTAACTCTGTGTGTGACATTTTTAGGAAGAGCTAGATTGCTATCCAAAGTGATTATTATATCACTACCAGTGAGAGAGAATTTCTGTTTCCCCACATTCTCATTAGTACTTGGTATTTGTCTGTCTTTTTGATCATACTATCCTAGTGGCTGTGAAGTGTTATCTCATTTTGGTTTCAATTCGCCTTTCCTAATAGCTAACGACATTGGGCTTTGTTTCCTGTGCCTATAGTCCATTTGCATATGTTACTTAGAGACAAATGTATTTAAATCCTTTGTCTATTTTTTAAATTTGTTGTCATTTTATATTTGTGTTGAAAGAGTTTTTATGTAACTAGGTGCAACTGTCCTATCAGATGTAGAATTTACAAATTTCTTCTCCCAATCTGTGGATTGTCTTTAACTTTTCAGAGGTCTCCTTTGAAATACAGAAGTTTCCAAATACAAAGAAATATATTTTATCTATTTTTTTTCTTTTGTCATTAGTGCTTTTGGTGTCAGATTACAGAAGACGCTGCCTAATCGAAGCAAAACGGACTCCTATATTTTCTTCTATGAGTTTTATAGTTTTGGCTCTTATATGTAGGTTTATGAGGCAACTTCATTCTTTTGCATATGGATACCTAGTTGTGCCACTATCATTTGTTGAAAAGTCTGTTTTGTCCCTTGTATAATCATTTTGGCACCCTTGTTGAAAATCAACTGACGATAAAGGTAAAGGTTTATATTCTGACCTCTCTTTTCTAATCCATTGTGATCTTTACGACAGTATCACACTGTCTTACTTAATGTGGCTCTGCAAGAAGTTTTGAAATCTGGAAGTCTGAGTCCTCCAGCTTTGTTTTTTATTCAAAGCTGAGTTGACTGTTTTGGGTTCCTTGCATTTCTTATATACATTTGAAAGAATCGGCTTGTCAGTTTCTTTTTAAAACCTTTCTGGAATTGTGATAGGGATTACAGTGAAGCCATAAATCAGTTTGGGGAAAGTTGCCATCTTAACAATGTTAAGTCTTCTGGCCCGTAAACATGGGATGTCTTGCCATTTATTCATGTTTTCTTTAATTTCTTTCTCCAGTGTTTATAGTTGACTGGGTAAAGTCTTGCATTTCTGTGTTGAATTTATTATTTTTGATGTTGTTATAAATAGAACTAATTCTTTAATTTCATTTTCTGATTGACTGATGAAACAGTGACTCAGAAGTGACCCAAAGGTCAAAGTTTCTAGTGTATAGAAATAAGCTGATTTTTGTGTGCTGGTTTTACATCTTGCAACCTTGCTGAACTTGTTTATTGATTTTATTAGGATTTAATTAGGATTTAATGGATTTCTGAGGATTTTATAGCCACCAGATCATGTCATCTGGAAATAGAGATAGCTTCATTTCTTCCTTTCCAGTCTGGGTGCCTTTTATGTCTTTTTCTTGTCTAATTGTCATGGCTGGAACTTCCAGTACCATAGAAGTTGTGAGTGGACTTTATTATATTGTTTTTGATCCTAGGGGAAAGCACTCCATCTTTTGCCATTGAATATAATATAATATTAGCTGTGAGCTTCTCATAGATGTTCTTTGTCAGGGAGGATGTTTCCTATGTCCGTAGTTTTGTTGAGAGTTTGTATCACAAAAGAGTGTTGGATTTTGTCAAATGCTTTTTCTGCATCTATTGAGGTGATCACGTGTTTGTGGTTTTGTTTCTTTTCCCCCTCTATTACTATTATGTAATACATTAATTGATTTTCAAGTGTTAAACCAACCTTGCATTTCTTATAATAAATCCCACTTGGTCATTATATCTAATCCTTTTTATATGTTGCTGGATTTGGTCTGCTAGGACTTTATTAAAGATTTTTGCATCTATATTCATAGGTATACAAGAAGTTTTGCTTCTCTGAAATTAAGATCTAAAGAACTGTTTTAAATGATCTCTGAAAGATTTCTAGGCTAGATGACTGCCTGAAGAATTAGATTTTCTTTGAAAATTTGAGTCTATTTTAGCGTATTCTAAATCTAAACTAGTAAAATAAATCCTTCAATTCATCCTAAGATGGAATCATTTGAGATAAACCAGCAAATCAATATTTCTGGAGATAAAGAGACTGAAAATAATTACCTCAAATGATATAGAACATCCTATGCCTTTTTGTAGTCTAGAATAATACTCTTTTTGTTATGACGAAATAATTGTCACTTATGCCTATATGAGTTTATCATTTGATATAGTGAGTAGAAATGTTTGAGTCTCATTGATACAGTCAATATACTTACCATGATATATTCATGAAGTACTCACATGACATGTATCATTTGATATAATGAATTGATATACTCATTTGATACTCAGCCAAGTACTTATGGTATAGTCAATATGCCAATGCTATTCTCACGAATACTTATGTGATATATATCATTTGATGTAGCAAGTTATCTTTTGAGGGGCATTGGCATCTTTCCATTTCATGAAGCTTTTAGGCCACTTGTATTGCATGTTTGTGGAGATGAATCTATAGCTTAAATCCTGTGACAGCCACCAAGTTAATGTCTGTGAACCCTCTTGAGCTTGATGATGGTGCCACATCTTCCATGTACAGATATTCACAAGGAAAGTAGGAAGGTGGAAACGTAACTGAGGATAGAGGTCAAGGCTGGAACTAAAGATTGTTGTCTTCTGAGGGAAAAAATGGGGTACCAGCAGAGGAGTGGGGACTGAGCCTTGAGAGACGGCTACATTGGCAAGAAGAAAGCACAAAGAAATAGCATAAGTGATAAAGCAAGAGCAATCAGAGAGGTAGAAGGACCAGGAGGGTAGAGAAAGTCCAGAGCTGTCAACAGGGAAGCAATGGAAAGAGTAAATGTCTGAAAAA
The DNA here is from genome assembly GCA_032199065.1 of Smutsia gigantea. Taxonomy (NCBI): domain Eukaryota; kingdom Metazoa; phylum Chordata; class Mammalia; order Pholidota; family Manidae; genus Smutsia; species Smutsia gigantea. Next base: position 315,827 of record JAVSCE010003424.1, on the reverse strand, counting down.
GGTCCTTCAGATGTACAACCTAGTAAGTCAGTCATTGGGTGATTTTAGAGAGAATATTTTCAATTATACCCCTAATGAAGAACCTGCTAGAACCTATACATATTCCACATGTGTTATCTTGATAATACGATGATTTTATGAGATAGACCTTATGATTTCCCTTTCATTAATGAAGAAGTAGTAGCTCAGAAATCTGAAATAATATGCACAAAGGTCAAAAAGAAAATAAATTGTAAGCTGGAATTCAAGCCCAATCTGACTCTAAAGGCAAAAGAAGGAGGGAGCAGGTGATGAAGAAAATCAAAGCAGAGTGGGTAGAATCGGGAGAGATCCGGACCTGCCAGTGAAGACGGAGAGAGCTGAGGTGGAGGGTGAAGGCGGACGCCCTTTCCTCGAGCGCACCGACTGGGTGGCAGCAGAGGACCCAGGGGGCCTCGTCCCTGCGCCACTATTCTTGCACTGACTTAACCTCGAAAGGAAGACGCAGGGGGGCATATAAAACCAAAACCCAGAGCTAACATCCGAGAGTTCTTGTTTATGTTCTCTACAGGTAACATACAAATTATTTTCTGATCCCATAACTAAAAGCTAGACATCAGCCTACCTCCTGTCCAGACTAGCAGAGCTAATTGGTGATCCATAACCAGAAGTGAAATTCTGTTTTGTTTTCAGGATATAGTGGCTCTGTAAAGCATAGTAGCCCTGTAAGAAATGTGTCCTAGCTGAATTACTAGCCCTCCTTTGCTCTACATGTTGAGAGTTGATTGTATCATGAATGAGCATTTAATTGGGTCCCACCACCTTGACGCTTAGGAAGAAGGTCTGGACAGGAGCTAGGCTGATGCTTAGCTTTTAGTTATGGGACCAGAAGAGAATTCGTCTGTTGCTTGTTTATATAAAAGGGATGGGGGTATGACATCTCCTTAAGAAAACATAAACAATTCTTAAGAACTTCATAATAACCATGTACCTACAACATCACAGATAGGAATACTATAAATAAGTTTTTTGCTTATTGTTAAAGCAGGCCTCAAAGACTTTCTTGATTAGCTAATGACATGTATCACCCTCTGTGTTAAAAACAATTAAATAATTACTTAATAAAATCACCTAAATGAATATGCATATAATTTCTTTGAAAATACTCTGTGATCCCGGTGACCCTCTTCATGGTCATTGGAATGGGTGGATACATTTTATTCTATTTTGTACTCACTAGTGTCTAACCAAGCATTTTTTTTTTGGCTTTTTTCCTCCTTTTTTTTTCCTTTTAAAGAAGCAGTTTCTTTGGGACCTATATTTAGCAATCTACCCAATCTGTATATTTTAACACTCGAGATCCTAAGTAGTAAAATAGAATATATATTTCATGTGTGTATCAAGATTACTCATTTCCAAACCACATAATTATCTCGTGAGGAACTTACTTTTCACACTGATGAAAAGAGTTGGACAAACAGAAACAAATACCAGAACTGAAATCATGAAGCTTGGCCACCCTTCTGCTCTCCTACTCACCTGGCTTTGCTTTTACTACAGTGGGCCAGCCTGGGGGCACTTACCCCCAGCAAGAACTGTAGTTCCTGCAAGCTTTGAGATGTCATAAAGAAAGAGGTGTTACCCTGCAGGACGGAGTAAGCTAAAGGCCACGTATGGCCTGGGATCCTTTGGTTAAATTCCATGTCCCTGGGAAAAAACACTGTCAACTAGATGCTTTGTTTGTGCCTTGCAAAGAAATATAAAAACCTTGACTGGCTATGATAATTTTGCTAAAGGTCCACCCCATAAGTATATCATTCAGTTCCCCCACTGTGTCTCCAGTGTCAATCCTCAGTGGGACCATGCCATGATCATTTATCCACTGGCATTATTTTGTTCATACTGGGGCTCACATTGGGTCAGAAGAAAACTATGCATCAGCTCGTGGCTTAGACTTGCAGCCTTTCAGGATAGCACCTCTCAGATTCCTTGATTTTAGAGTAAAATCCTTGGTTCAAAGTAAAATTCTTTACTCTTTGGTTTTAGAGTAATTATGTCAGTACAAAATTATTGGGCATTGTTTTCTGTATGCTTGATTGGCACAAAGTCCTGTGAATAGGGCTTTTGTCACTCACCTATGTGGTGATAATAGAAGTTATTTCTGGTATGGGTTTTATGGGTCAACACTTTGGAAACTACATACCAGGGTCTGTGCCTCCCTTGACTTGAGTCCTGTAGCTGACCAGCCTCGGGGGATGTTCAGGTCTTGGTGCTAAGGGCAGGTGCCTTGTTCCCAAAGATCCAGCGCTTTGCAAATGCCTACCTACACTGTCCTCAGCAGTGCTCTGCCTGTCGCTCAGCTTCAACTATCTGCTGCATCTGATAATTGATGAGAAGGAAGGAATGGAATAAAGGTGGGGGAGAAAGATTATTCACATCAAAAGTTTCAACGCAGTGGATCTGGAATAGGAACAATGAAGCATGTGACAGAGCAAGTGGCTGCAGGTGCCACCGCTCCGACTCTACCCCAGCTAGGCACGAAGCTCTCACAGCAGCCACAGCCCCGAGGCAGACAGCTCTTCTTCTGCCTTCATCTTGGGGACATCAGTGCTATGGTCTCTTGTCGCTCTCTTGTCCCATCATCTAAAATGATGTATTTCCACACTAGTTCTTTTATTTAACATCTGCCTGCTCTTCCTCTCTCCTGTCTCTCTTACTAATATTTTCTTTTCTCATAGGTCTCATTTTCACCTCTAGGTAGGTCCTTCTCAAGTCCACTTCACAAGCTCTGACTTCTGGCCCCCGCTCTGTCTCTACATTTTCAATTGCTGATGAGTATCTCCAAACAGATATTCCACCAAAAAGTTAAAATCACCTTTCACTCTAAGCCTATGTCTCTTTTGGAATTCCTTAGTATCCCCATGCCTGGTAGTACCCCCCCATTCCAGGTTCAGAAAACAATGGATCATTTTGATTCCTTACACTGTATAGCTCTTCAGTATGGCTGTATTAGGTAACCATATGATATTGACTCTTCCAGCATCCTAAAATGCCTTTTTCATTCAGCAAGTATCCCATGAGCTACCAATATGTATTAGGACCTATGTCAAGGGATGGTGATACGAAGAATAAATATGGTTCTTGTCCTCATGAAGTTCAGGGTCTAATGGAAACAGACATGTACAAACAAAACAACAGTAATAAAATCTGAATCACTGTTATACTGAAGACATAAGAAATGAAAAAAAGAAGCAGGATTGTATCTGTTAGAAGGATCAGGGTTGGTTTCTTAGCGGAGGTAATGCTGAGTTGAAACTTGACAAAATGAGTAGAATTTTACTGGTAAGGGCTTTGAGAACTAAGTATCCTAGGACAAAGAGAAAGTGTGTCACAGTCTGTAGAGATACCCAAGATAATTGTTTTCAGAGAACTACACATGACTTTGTTATTGGGCATTCAAAGATAAGCATGCCAGGAGATGAAGGCAGGATATTTTATGTTCTGCTAAGGAGATAAGCATTTATCCTTTGGTCAGTAGAAACCATGAAGGAATTTTGAGCAAGGGAATGACATGACCAGATTTTTATGCTGGAAAGTTTGCTCTGGCCACTCTACGATGACCGAATAAGGAGAGGGGTAAGACTGAAGGCGAAAAAACAAAAACAAAAGCAGTAGGCACAATATTTTAATGGCCCAGAAAGAGATGACTGACAATGGGCTTGGGGAGGAGGGGATAGGTTGATATATAAAAAGGAAAAATCAACAAGACTTGATGACCAGTTAGGTATCTGCTGAGGTTCTTGGTTTGGTTCCTCTACAGTCTGACCTTGGAAAGGGTTCTCACCACCTGTGACAAAATTTTGCTCCAAATCACCCCCCTACTTGGCTTCCAAATAAAGCCGGCTGCTAGCATTTTTACAGAAAGCTCCATGATTAAACATATTCATATCTAAAGGCTCAATGGCAGAGACTGGGAAGAAAGAAAGCCTTCAGCCCCATTTCATTTAAAAATGGCTTCACGCCTAAAGCCATTGTTGAGTCACTCACACCTACAAGTAAGGCAAGTGCCTGGATTGAGGTGACGTACAAACTGAGTTCAATACATCTACTGCCAGCTCTTGGAAATAGTATTCAGAAGGTTTGCCCACAGCCGTGGGGACCCACACGTCATCACGGGTGTGCTCAGAGGGCACCATGATAAACACAAGGAAAAGATAGATGCTTTGAGGAGTGAAAGAAAGCTCATTCATCTGCCCATAATTTAGATTTTAATGTTGTTTTGAAATGTAAGACATCATTCCTGCCTTCTGGGATCAAATGCAAATACTGGAAGAAGACATCTGTTTATAGAGCTGTTTATAGAGCATGTTGTATAAATTTAAGTTTAAATAATAATTTCAGGTGAACTTTGAGGAATACAGGGAAAGGGAACAGATCCCAATGCTCTTCCCCAGAGGCTCCCTGGCCTCAGCATTATAGGCATTTTGGGTGGGTAGTTTTTGTTGCTGGGGGGCTGCTCTTGTGCACTGCCAGATATTTATTAATCTCTCTGGCCTCTACCCAATGCACGCCCCCCAGCCCTGAGTTATGATGGCCAAATTGTGTCTAGACTTTCACAGATGTCTCTAGAAGTTGAAAGATGTTACCGGTGGGGGCAAAAATCCCTCCCAGTGCAGACCACTGCTCTACGCCAACACTTCTCACATTTCAAGGTACGTAAGGATCCCCTGGGAACCTTTCTCAAATGCACACACTGATTCAGCAGGTCTGGGGTGGAGATTCTGCATTCCCAGCAAACTACTGGGGATGCTGATGATCCTGCTGCAAGAACCAGGCTTAGAACAGTGAGGTCTTCCCATTGCCCAACTCTTACCCCTCTGCACCCGCCCCCCGCCACACAGGGTGGTGCCTGGGTGGCAGCAGAGGTCCTCCCAAGGTTCCTTCTCATCTCAGGAAAGACATCCACCAAGCAGGGCCCCTCCTCTGAGTGACACTCGCCACATTCTCCATTGGAGGGGCAAAGGGCAGATGGCAGCAAATGACCGAGGCGCATCTCAACTGCATCGCTAATGCTTTTGATATCACACTGGAAGCTTTGGGCGTGCAGACGCTGGAGAACTCGGCGTTGCTCACACATCAGCCAGGGCAGCTGTGTCTCCGTCCAGGAGGTGCGGTTCAGAGGACACAGCAGCTAATGGGACCAGATGGTCTGTGCCTTTTTTGTGGGCACGTGCCTCCCCCAGACTCACACAGAGATTCCTTCATTTGTTCCTTCCCTCCGGAAACAGAATAGCCATTTTTAAATGAAATGGGGCTGAAGGCTTTCTTTCTTCCCAGTCTCTGCCACTGAGCCTTTAGATATGAATATGTTTAATCATGGAGCTTTCTGTAAAAATGCTAGCAGCCGGCTTTATTTGGAAGCCAAGTAGGGGGGTGATTTGGAGCAAAATGAAAAGATAGTAACCCCCACTCCCACGTCCTATAAAGGGATTCCTAGCCAGGGTGTTATCTCCTATTAAATGCAAATCATGACAGGAGGTGTCATGTAGTAAGCCCTTAACTATGAATACATTACGGTGAAGCCCTTATTAAACCTCTCCAGAGAGCACTTTATTCTAGGCCCCTGCACCCCAAAACTTTGGAGAGAGGGCAAGTCTAAGGGTTGTTTGCAGGTCCTTCTGTTCTCCAGCCCGGAAGGCACTGAGATGGGCTTAAGTTTATTATCCTGAGAAGTCAATCCACCAAAATGAACTCCTTCAAAGCTGTAAAACTAGGTACATGCTTCTCTCTGCTGATATATACTATTTTTATTCCAAAATAGACCATTTTTTTTCAACATTGAGATTGAGGCTAACATTCCCCCTCCCCATTTCTCTTGTTGGTGTCCCTAAGCTGTGGGGATCCCCTGGGGCACCGTCTTTCCCACCTGACCACTTTGCCTCGGTGGGTTCTGGGTGGGCACCCTTGACACAGCTCTGGAGGAACACTTCAGACCTGTGCTCGCACCCTGCATACCCTTTAAATTCTCTAACAAACTTATGACCATGTCCAGCACCTGAATTAAGTTAGGGTAATGGATCTGAAGCACGCTATTCAGTAGCTGGATGACCTTGGGTGACTTGCTTAACCTCTCTGAATCTGGTTTCTCCCTGGCCAAATGGGTATGGTGGTACTGCCCTTTCAGGGTTGTTAGGGGCCATAGGGAAGGGGTAGGGAGTCTAAAGGAACTCAGATTTGCTGAGTGCCTATTTGCCAGGCCTGGGCTCTGCCCACCAGGATCTCACTCTGGAGGATTGGGAGGCTAAACTGGCCTCAGTTCCCCCTCCTTCCCCAACTTTAACCCTCCCAATCCTACCCTCTCCCTGACTTTTCCTCAGGCAGAATGTTTCCCACCAAAGCACATCGGGACCAGCCCCCGAGCACCTCTGGATTAGTAGCTCTCCTGAGGCACTGAGTTCATTCCTGAGGACCGAAGCATTTTCAGAAATCTCCAACCTTTCATAGGCTGGGTGGGGAGTTCGAATGCTACATGCCTTTCTGGGGCTGTGACTGAGGTTTGGAGCCAGGAAGGCGGCTCAGCCCAGTGGGGTCCACACCGCAGGACTGGCTTAATGAGCGGCACCACCAGTTCCCCACCTTTCCCATCGGTGGACAGCCCGTGATTCAAGCGCCAGGCCGGACAATCCACATCACATGAGTTAGAAGCAGCAAGCAGGTTGCCCAAGCCCGGCCGCACCAGCCCGGTGAAGGCAGCTACTCGGGGCAGGTCTCCTCGGGCTCTCCATCTTGGTCTGTCTCACTTGCATGAAGCCAGCTCCCAGAGCTGCTGTTTAGCAGAGGCAAACATCCTACACGATTATTCTCTTCCCAGTCACAGCAACACAGCTTCCTCTACCCACTTCAGCTGGAGCATTTTAGTTAAAGTTCACACCGAAGAGATGAGGGTGTTGACGGCTAATTTCCCCTCAGTGAGCAGAGACTCAGGAGGCGTCCTTCCCTTGGCTGACAGCTGTGGGGTCTGTGTCCATCCGCCTGGTCCCCACTGGCCCCGAGGTGGCCTCTGGGGGGTTGCAACCCTGGGCGATTCGCCAGCAGCACAGTACTCCTCCTGTTCACTCAAGGCAAGTGCAGAACAGCTGCCAAGCCCTGTACCCAGGCCCCTGCAATGCCCCCTTTACTTTGCACAGCCAAGTCCCTGCTGGGTGAGTGGGGGGGCTGTTGCTTTCCATTCCTCTCAAGGCCATGCACGGGAAGCAATCTGCTGTAGGGAAAAAAAAGGGCCTTCTTGGCTTTCCAGGCTTAGGGAGGGGAGGGCTGGAGAGAGGCCTGGCTGGCACAGGGTTTTGCCCTGTGCCATGAGAAGGAAAGCTAGCAAGCAGGAGGTGGGCTGCACAGATTGGGGCTCTGGTAAGAGGGGGCTGTGTGTGCATTTTGCATCACAACTTCTTTTGCTCAATTTCCTGGTGACTCTCATCAAAATGTACCCTGTTTCAAATATAGGATATTTTCTTATTATGAAAGAAATATCTGCCCATTAAAGAAAGATTGGAAAACACAGAAGACTATAGAAAAATACTCATAATCCCAGCTGTCTCCTTAGGAGCAACCGATGTATGTACCCTGTGCCCCTGGGTGACTCCCCTGCCCGCTTTTTTTTTTCAACAAAGGTGTAACCATGTTACATGCTAATTATAAATCTTTTTGCTCACTCAATGTCATTTCATGAGACTTTTTCACAGCATTAAAACATTCTTCAAAAGACATCACAGAGTGACTGCATGGCATCCAGCCTTCGGAGGTACCATTACTATTTCAGCCATTCCCCTGCCGATCGCATTTAGCTTGATTCTAGTTTTATGCTAATATAAATAATACTCTGATGATAATCACTGTACCTAGATTCCTGCTATGTGTATAATTATTTCCTGTGGATAGATTGCTGTAAGTGGAATTACTAAGTCACAAGATATGCACATTTTAAGACTCTTATTAAAGACTCTTATTATATATCATTATCTTGCCCTGAAGAATACCGTCCCGTCTTATTTCTTCTTTTCTGAATGGCATGTTCATGTCCATGGCCTGTTTTTTCCCTGAGGAAATTCATCACTTCTTTATTTGTAAGAGCCTTTCATGTATATATATATGTATACACTAAAAATACTGTTTTTAAAAAATGTTTAATTGTAAAATACACATAACATAAAATTCACCATCACAACCATTTTAAGTTCAGCAGGGTTATGTCGAGTCATTTTCTGCAACCGTCACCACCCTCCGTCTCCAGCTCTTACTCATCTTGTAGAAACACTAGAGCCATGAAACAACAATCACCCATTTCCCTTGTTCCTTGATCTCTGGCAACCACCATTCTCTTTCTGTCTCTATGAATTTGACTATTGTAGGGGCCTCATAAAAGGTGGAATTATACAGTATCTGTCCTTTAGTGTCTGGCTTATTTCACTCAGCATGATATCCTCAAAGTTCATCCATGTTGAAGCATGTGTCAGAATCTCCTTCCTTTTTAAGACTGAATAACAGTACCTTGTGTGTATATATGATACGTTTTCTGTGCATCCTTCCTTTTGTTGTGCCTCCTCTTGCATATCCCATCCACATGTGTCTTGGTCAGCCAGGATCAGGAAAATATTCACAAATATTTTCTTCGACTTCTCGTACGATCTCATTTTTTCATATTAAATAGACCGTAACTAGAACATGGTTTGATGGATGGGGTATGTGGCACTCAGAATATGTTTGCACGACACACACCCGTTCAAAATGCCTCAAATAAAAGGAAGCTTATTCAACGATTGGGGGCATCTTGTGGCTGCAAGAGCAGCTGGGCCTCTCGGGAACTGAGCAGATTCTCTCATTAGGGCCTCTCTCTCTGCAACACTGTCCTCTCTCTGGGCTGGGCTTTTGTGCTCACACCTGGTTTGGGTCCACAGAATGGCCAACTGCATGTGGCTTTGAGTGTCAACTGGAACTCTGACTTTATGTGTCCAGTTATTCTGACTGGAGTATTTCCTGCTCTTCGTTTATATTCCTGAGAGCAAAACCTGACTGTTTTCTCTTTAAATTTATGACCTAACCAGCTCTGGCCAGGAAATGGGAGAGAGTCATGTGATGCAATAAACATGAGGCCCTTTGGGCCCACTTTGTCAGGAATTGGTGTAGGGCTTCCAGTGGGATCTATGAGTCGGGCAAGTACCCTAATTTGTCTGCATGAGGAGAACTTGTAGACACATCTTGTTTTTCCTGAATTAGATAACCAGTGCCTTTCCTTCTGCCTTTCTTTTCTTCACTGATTCGGATGGACTCTGTCATTACCTATTCCTTAAGTTTACTAGGATCTTTCTCCTGGCCTTTCATTTTGTTCCATTTACCTATTCTTAAGTTGTTACCATACTGTTTAAATGATCGTAGCTTTATACAATACACAGTATCTGGCACAAATTCTCTTTTGTTATGTCTTTTTTCAAAGAATGTCTTGGCTTTTCTCATACATTAGTTTTTCCTAGCTGAACTTTAAACTCCTCAGCCTCGTAATTCACGTATACATGATTCTCATCAGAATTGTCTTAAAAGCACAAATCAATTAGGTTGAGGAGAGTTTGCATCTTTGCAAAATCTAATGAATGTGCTGTTTCCACTTACTTTTAAATAAAAACTAGTTTGACTTAACTTAGAAGCCTTTTTTTTTTAAGGTATCATGGTACCTAAAAGCTGGATCTACCCTGCCACCCAACAAAGACAGGAAATTCACAGTTAATCTCTCCCAGCACCCTGCAGAGTGAATGAAGAAATGAATGCCGTGTTTAAGTCCAAGGGAGTTAAAAGGCTGTGATGACTGATTGTGTGGCTAACTTTGGGGGGGGCATATACTTGGAGGTAAAAGCAACTTGGGGAGGTTTATGCTCCTTGTAACTGTTGTAAATAAAGCATGAAGTTCTATGACTCAGAACTTCAAATGATTACAATGTGAACACAGCCAAACTGGTGCTTGTTCATTAGTTAATTCGACAGATGATCAATGAGCACCCGCCACGTGCCAGGCACTGTGCTGGCCGCAAGGTGGTGGTGAAGGTGGCACTTGGTTCCTGCTGTGCAGTCAGTGGTATGTGACATGCTTGCTTGTAATAATAAGGATGGTGGAACGGCAGCAGTGCCCTCAGGAACGCTCAGGTGCTGTGGGTACTCAGAGATAGGATCAGGTCACAGCCAGCAGATTCAGGGGGCCTTTTCCCTCTGTATTTCGCTGGGAGAACAGACTATAAGCCATACCTACTTTACCACCTGGGGGCTTTGCCACATGGTTGCTTGTGCCCAGAATGTCAAACACGACATTCTTTCCACGTCTCACCTTGGAGCTGAAATCCTTGATCCCTGTGTCCTGGCCCCAGTTCTCTTGAACATGACCTCTACTGCTCTTCTCTCTGATGCTTTCACCAATTTCACTTTCTCACAATGTCCTACATCTTTATTTCTCACCTGATGCTACTGAGGGACCACAGGCTTTGGGGTAAAAACATTTTGCTCAAATCCTACCCACCTAACATTACTAGCTATATAGTTTGGGACAAATTCTTTCAAATGAGGAAGGTTTTGTTTTTCTTATGTGCCACGTAGGGATAATCAATACACATTCTGGGAGGGTGTTTCAAAGATTCCACTAAATGAGACTTTATATAAAACATATATATAGTCAAGTACCACTTTAGAAGTGGGGACCATTTTATTAATTGCTGTCCTTGCCTTTGGATCAGAGGCCATCTAAACCTAGAGATTTATCACACATTTTCTTGATTTAGCCTGACTTCACCTTTCAGGGAAAATAATTCTTTTTACTTAAATCACTCCTTTAGAAAGAGTTCTGGGCTTTAAACTCCCTGTCAGCTGTTGCCCTGAGTTTATTGGTGGAATAAATGTCTCCGGGTCAGCTGCTGAGATGAATACTTTTGCTTCCTGGCATGTCCAGGACCACTTTTTGCAGTCTTCCCTCATTGCTCCCCCAGCAGACTCAGAGCTACAGCTTCATTAGAGGCAGAGCTTAAGCCTCTGCTCTGAAGCCTTGCAGCCTAACAGACATACTGAATCCCTTCTCCATGCCTTCCTGGCCAGTTCCAAGGTGCATTAGTTTTCTTTGAAGGAAGCCTGCTGGGCTGTTCATTATCTTGGGGTCAGCTCTCCCAGAATTGCCTCCTAAATCTCTGTGAATAGTCTTGCTTGCAGAAGAGAGGCAAAGACGATCTTTCTGAACACCGCTGTGCAAAGGGAAGAGCTTCAGCTAGGCTGGGAGGTAGGAGATGGTTTGCATTAGATTCACGCCGCCCTTTATGAGTACTGTGAATTCTACAGCTCCCTTTCTCCTTCCAGACCTATTCCCTCATTTCTCTAATAAAGGGGTCTCTATGTTCCCTTGCAGCTCTGATGGTCTTAGATTGCAAACTTAATTAAATAAAGGCATTTTCAGGACTAGAATATTAATAGTTGCCTTCCTCTTGGAGTTGCAATGACTGGGGTACAAAGGAGAGTTTGTAAAAATTTAACATAAGAGTTCAAAGCATGGATTTTTGCAATTGACATATAACATTAACCCTACAGTATAAAATATGTACTAATCTTAAGTACGTAAATCAGTAATTTTTACTGTCATCTCTATCTCATCTGTCTGTCTGACTGTCTCATCAATTCTGACTTCTGTCATTCTCACATAGCTTTGCCTGTTGTTTTGGAGTCTAACCAAGATGTGGTCTTGGTTTCTCCATGTAAATGGAACCATGCGGGTACTGTCTTATGTCTGGCTTTCACTTAGCACAGTATTTGTGAGTATCATCTGTGTTGTTACATGCGCCAATAGTGCGTGCCTTCTATACTATTCCGTTTCGTGCATATATCACAGTGTGTTTATTCAGTTCCATTTCCTGGACATTCTGATCATTCCCTTTTCTACTCTTTAATAAAGTCGTAATAAACATTCTTGCACATGTCTGATGGTGGACATATATCCTTATTTCTCTTGGGCAAATGCCTCAATATGAAATTATTGGAGTGTAGAGCAGGAATATTTTATCTTCACTAGAAACTCCCAAAAGGTTTTCCAAGTGGTTTATCCCATTTCATTTCCAGCAGCCGTGTATGAGAGTTCTAGCTGCTCCACATCCTCACTGACGTATTTTAGTCAGTCTTTTTCAATTTAGCCATTCTGGTGGGTATGTCCTGGTGTCTTGGTGTCACTAAAAGCATCCATCTGTTAAGCCATAAAAAACTTGTTTTTGAGTCTTAGCTGCTCCGCCATGATACCTAAGCATTCTGCTGAGATTCAGTTTCCTCCACTGCCATATAGGGAACATTCTTGTGCACCTGTCAGGCTTTCTGAAGATTAAATGAGATAATGGTTACAATGCAGAGGGCCTGGCTCACAAAAACCCTCTGCGATAATAATGAATAACTATGATAATGGTAATAGTTATGTTATTATCATGACTATTATTATTACTATAATTGATAATGGTATTATTAGAATTCACATGAAGACATCCTTTATTCAGTTAAGTTTGTTATATATACAAAATGACATTATTGGTTGACGTTGTAAAAACATCTTTGTTTTAATGGCTTAAGTTTCTCTAGGGCAATTGGCATAAATTTAAGAATAATAGTGAGAGAAGAAACTCAATCTGGTGAGTTGAGCATGTCTGGCATTGTTCTAGATACTGGGTTTTCCTTCTTTGGGAATGTAAACTCTGGGTTGTAAGGGGGGGCACAGACAATAAACAAAATACAGGTGAACAAGATAGTTTTCGATAATGATCCATGCACATGATGAAAATAAAATAAGTGCTCGAGAATGTTGGGGACCCACTATAGATGGGACGATTACAGAAGGATCTATCGGGAAGTGACGTTTGCAGTAAGACTGAGATGATTAAGAAGGATCTAGGCTCGTACAGATCTGAGGACAGAGTGGTCCAAGTACAAAGGCTGTAAACAGGCAAGAGCTGGGCATGTTGAAGAACGGAAAGAATCCTCCGTGGCTGTGGTGAGCCTGGGGGAAAGTGGCGGGAGGGATGGAAGCCGGCAGGGCCATGGCAGGCAGTGTCTAGCAGATTATTTTGCATTTGTATTTAAATTGTATTATGAAAACTTTGTAAGATTTTAAGAAGAGGCCTAACACAATCTGACGTCTGTTTTTAGGAGATTGCTTTGAAGTCATGCCGTGTGTAGAGCAGAGGGTAGCAGGTAAAGAGTTTACTGTGAAGGCTGGTCCTGTGGTTGTGGTAGGTCAGGTGAGTGGTTGGCGGTGGCTTTGACAAGGAGGTGGCAGGAGAGATGGAGAAGGGTGAGTGAATACGAGATAGATATAGAGAAAAGGTAAAGAGAATAATCAAGGCCCCAGGATTGGCTAAATGATGATGAGAAAGACCAGGGGGGCTGTACAGATAAGGCTTTCTTTTGTCATGGGCTGAATTACAACCCTAAAAATACCTGCTGAAGTCCTGATCCCTAGGTCTGTGAACGTGCCTTATTTGGAAGTAGGATTTTTGTAGATATCATCAAGTTAGCATGAGGTCACACTGAATTAGGTTGGACTTCAGTGCATTGTGACAGTGGCCAATGCTGGCAGGAAGAACCGAGTAGCAAAAGAGACACGGAAGCCAGGCAGGAAAGACCTGAGAACACAGTGTGAGATGAAGAAGGTTACTACCAGCAACTCTTCAGACTACTTCCGTTTTGTAGGGCAGCAGAAAGATGGGGTGGCGACAGGGATGGGAGGCGTGGGGTCAAAGGAGAGTGTTGTGTTCAGAGCTGTGAGAGTCTGGCGAAGTTTAAGGGTGAATGAGCCCACAGAGGGAGAGAAACTGCTGGTAGGGAAGGAGGGGGTAATTTCAGAAGCCACGTGCTTGGGGAGATGAGAGGGGCTGGATGTGAGCAAGGCTTTCCACTCACTTCAGGAGCAGGGGAGACAGAGAGATGGATGTCCTTTGGCTGCAAGCCAGAGGGCTCCTTGCTTACGGCTCCAGTTTCTCCACGGAGTCGTCGGTGGAAGGGTGTGGAGGGCAGGAGCTAGGGGGGGTGCTGGGGGCCAGGAGAAACCGCAAAAGACGTTTGAAAGTCAAAGAGCGGACATTCCAGGGAAGGGGAGCAGAATTGCCAAAGGGTGGAGGGGCCATTTGAGAATTTTTGCTCATTAACTCTAAGAGACACGGGGCAGTGGGGATGGCAAGACCAAACACAGAACACGTATCATGCTCCAGGCCCTGTGCTAAACTCCTTGCCCACATTTATTCATTGCATCCTTTCAGTCATCCTAGGAGATACCATAGTAAAGAGAGTCTTTTTCAATGGGAGGTTAAGTAATTTGCCCTAAATCACACATAAATGGGAGGTTAAGTAATTTGCCCTAAATCACACATCTAATGAGAAACAGAGCTGAGATTGAATCCAGATGGTCACCGTGGCACCAGAGCGTAGGCCCTTCCCCACCTGCCGTGTGGCTGCTCCTTAGCACCGGGCATCGCTTAGTCCGGCCAGGCTCACTTGCTGAAGCCTTCCGTGGCAACAGTCATCAGTTACGGAGTTCTTAGCATATCCATTCAAGGTCGTGAACACTTTACATGTATTAATTAATTTGATTATCACACACCCTCATTAAGAGCAGTTATTAGCCTCATTTTACAGATAAAGGAATTAGAGTTTGGGGAGGTCAAAATAATGTTTGGGAAGTCCCCACACTACTACGTGGTGGTTCCGCTGGGTGACGCAGACCCAGGGGTCTAAGGAGGGCCCATAGCTGCTCCACTGGCCGAGGAGGGAAGGGCCGCTCAGGGTGGTGATGGATGGTGTGCCAGCTAGAGTCTGGCAGGAAACAGATGGTGGTCTTCAGAGGGGTAATCTGGGAAGAGTTTAACAGGAGCATTATTATAAAAGAAGGAGGGGGGTTAGGGAAGCGCTCGGAGCAGTGCATTATTTTGGACAAGGAACAGCAGCAAACACGGCCACTGCAGGACTGGGACCAGGTGGCAGGGAGCAGGGCGGGAAGGAGAAAGGAATGCTTTGCAGGAGGCGCTCCTGTAGCCCGTGCAAGGCAGCCTCACCTTCCCCTGCTCCTCGCGCCACAGCCTCCCCTGGCCAAACTAACCCGAGTCAGTACAGCCCCATGAGGCAGTTCAGAGAGGTCAGGTGGAGGCCCTGCCCCTCCACCTTCAAAATCCAGCCTTGGGGACCCACATAGGAACAAGACCTGCAGCAAAGATGCTTAGGCAGGAGTGTTGAGGAGGGTCAGGCATGGCCCACAGCCCATGGATTGTGTCTACCAGCAGAGTGTTAAAACAAAATTCGACCGAGTAAACTTGAAGATCTAATTGGCTTTGTTAATCAGTTCACAAGTTCTGCCCATTCCCTCTAGCCAGAAGAGAGATGCTCTCTTCAACTGCTGAAAGGGAAAGGTTTTTAAAGGTAGAAAGGGAACAGAAAAAAGGAAACGATTAGCAGAGAATCCTTGTTTTAGACAAGGTCACTCTCCTAAGGGAAAGAGGAGTGTCTCAGTAAATTTCCTAGTGCTGACCAGGAAATTCCACGGGGACTGATTAAAGGTTACATTCCTGAGGGGCTGAAACTGCAGTTCGTTTGGGTATTGAGTCTTGGTTTGCTGACATAGGGCCATTAGCATGAGTGACTCCATCTTTGGGCCTCCTGTTAGAGGAAAGGGCAGGGCCCTGGACCTGACAGGGATGCACACTCAGCAGGACAGGGGCACAGAAGCAGAATGTGTGTGTCCTTTGTGAGTGGACCAAGAGGCTGGGTCTCATGCGCTGATAGTCACCACCCCAATGGAGACGTGGGAAAATGGAGAAGTGGTCAGCACCTGGCCTTTTGGATGCACCAACCCCTGTCCTGGGGAGTGGCAGAGTCAAGGGTAGAGAGAATGTCCCCGCGGCCAATTCCAACATATGTCCCCTCTAGCTTTCTGTTCTCCTGCCGGAGTATGGCTTCCCCTCTTCCCCTTCCCCCAAACCTGGCAAGAGAGGAGACAGGAGGCTGGTCAGGGTGTATTTGCTCCCAGTGAGGCCACTCCTGCTTCCATCTGCCTCACAGTCATGGCTCTTGTGTCTTCTAGGGACCCAGGGTGGGCTACCCTGCTTTGCCCCCAGGAGGAAACACCTGAACAGAGATAATACGTGACATGAGTCCCACAAGCTCTAAGGCTACACTAGGCCTAAAAGCCACTCACTTCATTTTGTTTCTCATCTCACATTTTGCCAAGCTGCATTATTCAATGAGACAATAAATTCTTAACCCAAAGCAAAGTGAAGAATGATGTGAATTTTAATACAAACCGTCTCTCACTGATGACTTCTCGGAGATGTGTAATAGTCCACAATTATAAATTGCCTTCCCGTTGGGGAAAAAAAAAATTACAGCCGCTAAAATTCTTCCCTCTCAGCTTCTTATTCTGCTCTGGCTTAGTCAGGAGGGTCTCTTACGTATTTTGGAAAAGGTACTTACTTCCTCCCTTCTTCTCCCTTGAGGACCTGCTAGAAGCATGGCTTTCCTAGAAGCATCGTGGTAAAACGAAAGGAACCCCCAGGATAGATGGTGACAGGATTTAGGGTCTGTACTAAACCACAGGTTAGCCACTCTGTGACTGTGTAATCACATAACCTCACCGAGACTGTTTACTCATCTGCAAAACAGGGATAATATTAATATTTTCCTCAAATATCGTCCTCGTAGCTCATAAAAGGCATTCATTGCCAATGTCTCCATGTAAAGGGGCGTGCTAACATTACATGAGATGGTCGAGTTTCTCAGTGCCATTTGGATGCACTGGTTCGGACACACTCACAGGAAGGTCACTGTTTTTGCAGAGCGTTAGAAGAGGTCAAGAAATAAGAAAGCAGGCCTCTGTCACCCCACGGTGACCGCACGGCAATGACAGGAGGGATTTAGACAGGTGGCTTCAGTGATCCCCGAGGCCTGTACTAATCCCCTAAGATTCAGGGGGCAAGGAAAGAGCTTCCCTCCCTGCAGAGACCGCCTGCATCCCAGGCCTTCTTCAGGCCGGCTTCAGGCCTTCTCCTGGCCAAGGTCCTGCTCTCTAACATGAGACAGAACTGAAATGGTGATCATAGTGGGAGATGGGTGTTTGGTTAGACTCCAGGACTCTTTCTTTTTTTTTTTGGAATCGTTAATGTACAATCACTTGAACAACATTATGGTTACTAGACCCATTATCAAGTCCCCCCATATACCCAACTATGGTCACTGTCCATCATTATAGTAAGATGCTATAGAATCATTACTTGTCTTCTCTATAAATACTGCCTTTCCCATGTCCCCTGCCGCTGCATTATGTGTGCTAATCATAATGCCCCCTTTTTCCTCCCTTATCCCTCCCTTCCCACCCATCCTCCGCAGTCCCTTTCCCTTTGTAAATAGTGCTTCGATAAACATAGGGCTGCATATGTCTTTTTCAAACTGCACTGCTGCATTCTTAGGGTAAATTCCTAGGAGTGGGATTCCTTGGTCAAATGGTATTTCTATTTTGAGTTTTTTGAGGGACCTCCGTACTGCTTTCCACAATGTTTGAACTAGCTTACATTCCCACCAGCAGTGTAGGAGGGTTCCCCTTTCTGACATCTTCACCAACATTTGTTCTTGTTTGTCTTTTGGATGGTGGCCATCCTTATTGGTGTGAGGTGGTATCTCATTGTGGTTTTAATTTGCATTTCTCTGATGATTAACGATGTGGAGCATCTTTTCATGTGCCTGTTGGCCATCTGAATTTCTTCTTTGGAGAAGTGTCTGTTCAGCTCCTCTGCCTATTTTTTAATTGGCTTATTTGATTTTTGATTGTTGAGGTGCATGAGCTCTTTATATATTTTGGATGTCAACCCCTTATCGGATATGTCATTTCTGAATATATTCTCCCATACTGTAGGATGTCTTTTTGTTCTACTGATGGTGTCCTTTGCTGTACAGAGACTCCAGGCCTCTTTCTGAGGGGATTACAGCCAGCACATCTTAGGAAAAATAAATGATGTGCTGGGGTCCCCCGATATAGAAATCGACCTCTGCAGCATGTCCTCTGGCCTGGAGTGGGCTGTGGGCTGCATGGTGCAGGGGGAGGGCTCTGATCTGGGAAACTGCAGATTTTAGTCACAGAGCAGTCATCATTTCCGTAACCTTGGACCGTTTGCATCCCCTCCCCAGCCCCCTTTCCTCATCTGCAAATGTCAAGGGTAGAAAAGGTGACCTTGTCCACTCCTTCAGTGGTAATATTCTCTGATTGTGTCTTGAGTGGGTGGGAGGGGAGAGGTTTAGGTCTCCTAAAATCTCTGAAGATTAATGTCACCACCAAGTAAGCCTCTCTCTCATCCCCTTGGTAAATGATTAGGATGCACTGGAGGTGTGGTTTTCTGACTCTTGTCCTTGAGCTATGGAATACTTTCTTAAAAAAATCTTACCCCAAAGCCTATATAATATACAAGAGACCACAGCAGAGCTCCCCTGTCGCAGTGGATCAGGTTGACCTAGAGTTTTCCCTTGGCCGCAGCTGGAGACCTCTGTTGAGTTCACATTTATGTTTTTGTTTATTTGCTTGTTTTGGTTTCAAACACAAAATGCCAGTTTTCTTAAATGCAAGCCAACAAAACTGATGGTGCAGGGGATATTAATTTGAACTGAATTGGAAGGGATTGGTTCACACATGACTTTCTGGAGGACTTGCCTCTAAGTGTGATGGTTACTGGGCTGTATCCTGTGTCTGCCCCCCCCCCCCCACCTTGCTTGTGCTCTCCCCTATCTGATGAAACCATTTGCTTTCCAAGACCAGAATTATAGGATGAAAGGTCCATCTTGAAAGTCAAAAGTCAAGGGGTTTGGTTTCCAAAAATCATCCACCTCTGGCTGAGCGAAGGCCTCCACTCACCCTCTCTGGGTCTATGTTTCTTCCTTTGTCAGATCACAGTGCTGGGCAAGGTAGTTCCCAACACATTCTGGCAACCCAGGATTGCTTCCCCTGGACCCTCACAGCAGTGGATACATAGCCTCCACCTGGGGACTGTCCCCAGGTTTCCCGGCTACAGAGTCTGCAGAGGGAAGATGCCAGAGGGCAGATCTGCGGGGTTGGTAACAGCTGCAATGCCACAGACTCCGGAGGAAACAGTCCTCAGGCGCTTGTGCGAGCAAACACTCGGACTATTCCAGGAAAGAAAGCATTCTCAGTAGCTGCTCTCTAGAGATTTTTTAACTAGTAAATAGTCATTGTCAGTGCACTGAGCAATTAGACCCAGCCTGTCCCCACTTTACCTTGGAGGAGCAGCCTTATTCTCTGAGAGCAGCCTTACTCACTAAGTGAAAAGTGACTGCATGGAGGAACACAGGCTTCTTAGCTCCCAGCCCCTCCCCATTGTACAGACTTGGGTGTCAGCCCTTGGGAACTGGAAGGGGCCTTGCAGTGTCCTGGGGAAGAGCCCCGTGGGCAGAGAGCAAAGCCTAAAGCTCTCTCCTGCCCCTCTGCTCTTGACTCTTTCTGGCCTGAAGTTAGCTTGGGGCCCACAGAGTAAGAGGGCTCTATGAAGCTCTCTGCCTGGGAAGAGAAAGCACTGTGGTCTTGATGTGAATAGCAGCTCCCATTGATTGAAGCTCACTGGGGCAGAGTATTAGACAAAACAGTTTGTACACAGGATCACATTTAATCCTGAATGCCACCTCGGTGTTAGTATCTGCATTTGATAAATGCCCTGTCATTTACACAAGGAAAAGTGGCCCCTCTCACTTTCTGACCCTTATATTTCTTTTTATAAAATGACATTTATTAGAGTTGTTTTCATAGAAGTACAAAGAATGGCCCATGATCCCACTCCCTAATATCAGATGAATTCTATAAATAGTACAAAAATAACAATAATACATACACATGTTTGGAAAATTCAAACAGTAG
Source organism: Smutsia gigantea (assembly GCA_032199065.1). Classification (NCBI taxonomy): domain Eukaryota; kingdom Metazoa; phylum Chordata; class Mammalia; order Pholidota; family Manidae; genus Smutsia; species Smutsia gigantea. The sequence continues at coordinate 295,897 of JAVSCE010003424.1, read as the reverse complement.
AAAATCAAGAAAACTCAAAGTTGAACACCTCTCTTCCTTCATCCCAGACCGTCTCCTCAAAGGAAAGGAAGTTTTAGTAGTTTGTGTGCATGTTGATGTCCAGAAAAATACATTATTTGTATAAACCATCCCATCTGCAATGGATCTCTATATACTCTCTGTGCGTTTATTGTTTTCACTTGTAATTGTATAAAGGGGATCATACTGAAACATTCTCTACACCTTTCTTTTTCTTTTCTTTCTTTTTTTTTTAACTTTCTTTATCTTGGAGATTCTCCCACATCAGTACATACAGCTCTGCATCACTCTTTGTAACAGTTGCATAGTATTCCATCCTGTAGACGGATTCTAGTTTACTTAGCCTTGCATTGACAGAAACTGCTGAAATCAATGCTGCAACGCCTAGCTGGGTTCCTATATTAGGCAAAAACTTGAGAACATATATGTAGGGTAAATTCCTAGCAGTGAGATACTAAGCCAAAGGCCTACCCTTCAAAAAGGCACCACTAATTTACATTCCCACCAGCAGTAATGAGAGAGCCCACTACCCTGGCACTGGGTCTCACCAAATCCTTAAGCATTGCCAAACTGATTAGTTTTTTTAAAAGGTACTTCATATTTTGATTTGTATTTCTGTAGTTGTAAGTTAAGCTTAATCATAGTCTTACATCTCTATTGGCCTTTTAAATTTTTTTTCTTTTTTTCTTTTCATATTCCATGTGCATTTTTTCAAGTGTTTTAATACTATTATTACTGATGTGATTGACCTTTTGTCAACAAAGGGAAAAGCCCTCTCCCTTTCTCACTTGTATTGCAAGTATTTTCCTGGGGTTTAAAATGTGTTTTGACTTTTGTCTATGGTGGTTTTTTTCCATGGGGAAGATTAGCAGTAACATGGTTGCATAGGAGGGCCCCAGCACCATTAGCTCCCTCTCAGCTTTCAGAGACCAGCCCCACATCTGTTCTGAGTGCATGCTGTGCATTTCAAACAGGCTCTAAAGGAGAGTTGTTTCCTCAATCACAGAAGCTCCTTTTGGTTTTATTTCACCACAGTAATGTATTTTTATTGCCCTATTAACATACCAGATTTTCCAGGGCAAATCCAGTATTGTTTAACTTTATTTGTGTCAATAAGAACAATTTACCAATCTTTTTTTAATGAATTTTTGTATTATGCACTGCCTGAAGATTATAAATAACTACATCCATGATTTTAGAAGTTCTATAGTTTTATTTCTTCCCTGACAGATACCGTCACCAGGTAGCTTTTTCTTCCCTACGATGAGGATTTATGAGTATTTTAGTCTTTGAGTTCTTAAAACTGGGGTCTCTTTGTTTCCTTTATTGTTGAGGGATAACTTGGCAGTAGATAAAATACTTGGGAAACAATTACTTAACCCAAAACTATCTGTCCATCTATCCATCCATCATCTATCTATCAATCATCTATCTAATAAACAAAATAAAGAATTATTTAACAGTCAGATATGTCCCCAAACACTTAGCATAGGAACTAAAACACAGAGGCATGTCATACAACCTTCCTTAGTTACATTCCCCTCCCTATCTCCAAAAGTATCTTTTTCTGAAATGACTATTTATCATTTCCCTGCATTTCTTTGTACTGGTATAAAGTATCGTACTTGTAGTTACATAAAGTGTTTTTCCTGAAGAAAATTTTTCTATTTTTCCTTCTACACATATACCCTATATTCTTAAATAATATGGAGTACCATATTGCATGTTTTATAACTCTCTATATGTTGTTATCCTGTTCTCCAGCTTACTTCGCTTACTCAACATTATAACTGGAATCTCCCCATTGATCTTTAAAGTGCTGCTTCATTTACTTGCACTGTTGTATAGGATTACACTGGATAATATACCATGATTTATCACTTTTCTCTGGATAGGAATATAGGTTATTCCTGTACCCCCACCCCCGAGTCTGTCTTTATTGCAAACAATGTTGCATATTAGCATGCTGGTTCATATCTGTATATGTGTGTGGATTAATCTAGGGTGTATCCCTGAAGGTGGAATTGCTGGTTATGTAATAAATCCATCCTCAACTTTATTAGCCATTGCCAAAATTCCTTCCAAAGCAATTGTACCAGTTTACATTCCCACCAGAGGTGGGCAGACATCCTTGTTCCTGCTTATCCATGTCATCCATGTCAGAAGTCTCAGGCATTTCCATTTTTGCCCATCTGCTGAGTGTGAAATGATATCTCATTTTGGTTTTAATTTGAATTTCCCTGATTGCTTGTGAGATTGAACACCAGTGATGTGTGTTGGCCCTCCGAGTTTTTGCTTCTGTGACTTGCCTATTCATCTCTTTTGCCTATTTTTTGACTAGGTTCTTTTGTTTTCTTATTAATTTGAACTTATTTATGTGTTATGGATATTAATGTAAGTGTACGTTTCTAGTCTTTGACTTGGAGCCTCCTGATTGCTTTTGATGTATCACAGTTTAAAGATTTTCAATTGTTTGCTCTTAGTCTGTGCCTTTGGATCCTTCTTTAAAAAGCCTTCCCTGCTCTGAGATCATTAACACAGTCTCTCATACTCTTTTCTAACAGGTGAAAGGTTTGCTTTTTTGTATTTAGGTCTTTAGTCCCCTTTGAATTGATTTTTGTGTGGATTTTTTTTGTATTTGTGTGTGTGTGTATGTATGTGCATTTTTTCCCCAATTGTTCGACCTCTGGTGAAAAGTCCAGTATTTTTTCTTCCTGAAGAAATTTTTTTCTGTTCTTCCTTCTTTTCATTATTTTCATGAGTTTTAGAGGAATGGAACCAAAACATTTCTACTCAAAAATACAGCAAACTCTTAAATAACATTTCGTTTTATTCTAAATGTCTTATATATAGTAACTCATTTAATTTTCTTGACAATGAATGAAATGGGTGTAATCTTTTACATGTGAGGAAACAGATACACAGAGGTTTGAACCTTGTCAGCCAGCGTTCTCCAGCGGTACCGGGTCTGTCTCTATGGAAATCAAAGTCAACATTCTTTAAAAGGTCAACATTGTCGACAAAGTCAACACCGCTTCACTTTCTATGGATTTAGTGTTTGATGACGATGATTGAGATTTTTCCCTTATTTTTTAAAATGGCATTTCACTAGAGTCATCTAGATATTGGTCCCTTTAGTCCGATACTTGATTATTTCTTTTGATCTAAAACTAAAATCTTCCATCTGCTCAGAAAATAAACCAATTAACTTTAAATTAATTATTGCTTCTGAGTTAGCCCTTCTGTCTCTCTCTGAGAATATAATTTGGAATAAAGACTAGCTCCTGTAACTGTCCTCTTTGTCTCTTCTTGCTCCCATCATTTCTGTCTCATTGTCCCCCTGTACCAGTACCCGGTACATCTCTCTCATTTGGAGTTTACTTCACCCATTTCCTTCAATGTCCGCTCTGTTGCCTGTATTTTCAAATGCAGACAGATCGTCCTGATCAGTTTGTTTCCTTCCCTTGGCTATTGATCTAATTTCATAGATGCAAAATTCTCTTAAATCTTATGGACATCACCATTCAGATATGACCTCATTTTTGCCTCCTGTTTCTTGCAGCAAATCTCTTTTACAGAAACTCCCTCCACCCCCGGTTACTCAGAGCTGCTTCCTTATCAGAGCCACCGGCATTGCACAACTCCAGGGAGCCAGCCTCAGACCTGTCCTTAGCTTTAATCTGCCTCCTGCCGGGGGACAGTTGTCCCTCGATGCTTTCCCTCTGAATTTGGGCTGATGGTGACGGGGCACGGCAGGGGCAGACCTGGAGGCAGAGAAGTCACCCAGAGGCAGCTTTTCGTAGTGTGGCGGACACACTCTGCAGCCCGAAAGCTCCTTGCTCCTGGCCGTGGGCTTGTTTCTTCTCTGTATTGTGATATGGGTGTGCTCATGCACTCAACAATGCTGCTCACAGAGCTCTTCTTCAGCTCTGCAAGAGCTCTGTTGGGTATATGGCTATTTCTCTGGAATGCAGTTTGGGCAAAGTTTATACTCCTTTGGCTTCCCCCCTCAATGGCAGGCAGCAGGGCAGAGACTTGGGGTAGTAGCTGCTGGACAGAGAAGGGCACAATGCTTTGCATTATGGCTAAAGATGTCTGTGACACCTGTTCATTATAATTCACATCACCAGTGGATAAACTGTGTGCACGGCACAGCAAAGACAAGGCATCAGCTCCCCTATTTTCCGACCATCAACCTGAGAAGGGCTTCATTTTTACCACATTCTTTTCATGCCATCCTTGTTCATGCTGACCACATCGTTCTTTTGGTGGGTACAGAGAATGGAAGTCATTCTAGACCATGACTCCTTAGCATTGACCCTGCATCCATCTGAAAACCAACCCATTGACAGCTATTGCTAAGACAGTAGTGCATGAAGTGTGGCCTCTGGACCTATGACCATCGTCAGCATCACCCAGGGGACTTGTTAGAAAAGGACATTGCCAGGCCTCACCTCTGAGCTACCACATCAGGAATTCCAGGGGTGGATCCCAGCCATCTGTGTGCCGCCCAGGTGAGTCTGATGTACCCAAGTCTGCCTCCTTCACCTTAACCCCACAGGCAGCGTTCCCTAAATGCATCCCAAGAGATGCCTCTCAAAGATATGAAGGCTCCCTGGAGAGCTGGGTGCTTAGTGACTGGTCGCTAGACTTGTTCTTCCTGTTTACTTTTCATTTCATTTAACTCAGTATTTTCCAAACTGGTTTGACCATAGAATTCTTTAATCCTGTCAAATGCTTTCAGTCCTGACTGCTCAGCATATCTGTCCTTTTTCCAGGTCAGAACCTCAGCTCAATGCATCTGGGCACCCACATCTATGAACTTGGTGAACCCCAAGTAGACTTCCCAAGCTTAACATTTCCCCTGGGTCCTTGCCGATGTCTCAGAGAAGGGTCTCAACTGTGCTCATTCAGACCATGGAGGAAGGTGGCTCAGGTCACAGCCGTAGTAAGACTGTGGACTTGGGATCCAGGGTCTACACTAACTAGCTCTGTGAACTCAGGAAAGAGATCATGTTTCACAGGGCTCTCATGGGGGTAAATGAAGCCAGGGGTGCTATGGGATGGACATGAATTTTAGAATGAGGACACCTGGGTGTCAGCTGACTCACTCATCTGCCAGCTTTGGGTCTCTGGCTTCAGTTTTCCCATCTGTAAATGGGGCAATAATAACTATTAATAGCTTACTGCAGTAGTGATTAACACTGTAAATAAATCATGTATGTGAAAGAGCTTTAGACACCACATCATGCTACAAAATGTTCACTGTTATTATGTCAAAAAAAATCCTGAACTGTGTTTTCAGAGGCTCTGTCCCTCTGCCTGGCATGTAGTATGGCATCAGACTACTTTAGTTCCCTGTCGGACAAACATGGCCCCACAGTACTGGGCGGTGCTCGGCCCTGGAGGACCTTGTTCCAGCGGACGGGAAAGCATGATTTGTAAGTGGCATAGGCGCTGTTTTATGTTCCATCTTCCTCAGTATTGATTTGTTTATCAAAATTTTTATTTATAAGGAGCCCAAAAATAAACCAGCCCAATTTCTGAGAGATATATCACAGGTTCTGAATTAATGAGGTCCAAATTTATGATGGTTCTGAACTGTTACTTCTTTTTCTAATTCTTGTGTTGTAGGGAGGAGAGTGGGGGAGAGGAGAAAGTGACCAAGTTACAGGACAAAAGTCCCCCTTCCCCCTGGGGCTGATAGCTCAACCCTCCACATACCCCTTCTCCCTCTTCCATCCCAGATAAAGATGCACTTCTCTGGGTACTAGAGTCTGCTTTCTGGAGCTGTGACATGGCTTGGATATGGGCAAAATCCTCTTAGTTCAGCTCCAATGATTCTATCCTATACAGTTCTGGGTTGGGACCACAATCCTTTACAGAAGGAGAGTTCCCTGTGGAAAGCTGTATGCTCTGAGGGATGAGAAATTTATTCCAGAGTGGAGAGCCTGAGGGAAGTGGTGGTAAGATTGGCTCGTGTTTCTGATGGGCTAAGACAGTAGTTCTCAGAGTTGGTCTCTCGGAGCAGCAGCATAATATAACCAGGCAACCTGATAGAAGTGCAGAATCTTGAGCCCCATCCCAGATCTGTGGAATGAGAAACTGGGAGTGGGGCCCAGCGGTCTCTGTTTTAACACACCCTCCTGGTTTGTGTGATGTATACTACTCAGACGAATCACTGACTTGGGAGAAGAAGGAACTGGCCAGCCAGACTCTGCTGTCAGAAGCAGAATGCTGGAGCCTGGCATTTGAATAGCGGGTGGTGCCAGGCACACGTGAGGCTCCCAGCAAATGCTCACTGAACGCGCCTGCATAAACTGAATTTGTTGTCTCTCCATTTATTCTAGGGCAATGACTCTCTTTCTGTGGCACATTAGAATCACTCAGAGAGCTTCTTAAAAATACTCTTGCCTGAGCCCAGACTCTCACTAGAATCCCTGGAGTTGCACCTGGACGTTTTTTTTTTTTAAGTTTCCAGATGATTCGGACATGCCCCAATGTTTGAGATCTACTAATGCAGAGTGCCTTCCTAAGAAAAATGCAGTTGAGGTTGTGTTTATATTTATCATATATTTTTCCATTAGAAATTTTTTTTACCTGTTTCTTGTATGAAACGTACATACTCATTATAAACAGAAAACCTTGGGAAATATAGAAAAGTTGAAAGGAGAGAAGAAATAAAGAAGATTCATGTTCCAACTACCCAAAGACAGTTGTCAATATCAGGTGTATTTTCTATCAGTCTTTTTTTTTAAATTTATAATGAGGTGTTTTGAACTTTTTACAGCATTGTGATCATATTTAATAAAGCTTTTTTGTCCACTTTATAACTAAGCATTACATCTTAGGTAGTTCCGTACACTCTTATAACTGTGAGTACAGTTTTTAATATGTGCTGGTGGCAACATGACAAAAATATGGCTTTTCTCCACTTCTACATGTGCATACTTTAGGGTGGCATTTAGAGAATCCTTTCTTTCTTTACAATGCCTGCATTTCAAGCTTAATTGTGGAATCCTATTTCGAACACTGAAAGCCAAACATAAACTTGCTTTTCCTCTTTGAATTTCTTCTCCCAGGGTCCTGCTCGCCACCTTTTTTCTCTCCCTGGTCCCCCAGGTAGCTAACTGCAGTAAGGCTGCCGAGGGATGAGATCTTCCTGCAGGAAGCCAAGAGAGGGAAGCACATAAATATTTTCCCGATACTTTATAACCACCACTCTGCTTGTCAGGCTCAGCTGATGTTGCATTTCTCCCAAGCCACAAGGCTCCAGTTCCATAGGATGTGGTATGAGGCACACATGTACACATACAGGGAGCAGTCCTGACCGAGCTCAGGCCTCTTTGCTTTGGGAAGAAAGAAGACAAATGAATAAGGCAAGAAGAGAAAGAAGGCTGCTGGGACAAAGGAAAGGATAGTAGGACAGACAACCTGATGTTCTGGTGTGCTGTGTCAGAAATGCCAAAATCAAGTCACATGGACCCTTTTCCCCCATCCTGCTTTCAACATAACCTTCCCAGAACTTTCTTCTTTGTTGCACCATGATATATATACATGTGTGTGTGTGTGTGTGTGTATATACATATATATGTACATGTATACATATGGTGTGTGTGTATATATATACATTTTATAAATTTATATATAAATATGTAATACATATATATTTTATAAATACATATAAAGTATATATACGTATATATATATATATTTTTGACTGCTTCTACCTTCTGACTTAGCTGCTGATGTGAAATTAAGGTCATCACCCCCTCTGGGTGAACAGGAGCTGCATGTGTTGCCTTGTGGGTGTCATGGATGCGCCAGGTAATTCTGCCCCATCTTCTTGCAGGACATTATGGGAAGGATGCTTACCGAAGTGGAGGACCTGATCTCCACAACTTCATCTCATCTGGATTTGTCACATTAGGAAGAGGACACACGAAGGGTACAGTGGAAACCATTTTTTACTAACATGCAGAGGTTGCCTAGGGAACCCCAATCTGAAATGTGAAGATGGTGTGGAGGCCCGAGGCTTGTCCAGGACAGGAATCAGTGGGGTGGTTCCAATGCAGCTTATCCTGGTGACATGCGTGGCTTCTGACAGGAGGTCACCGGGGGGACTTTAGAGGGCAATAATAGATCCCCAAGAGACATCCATCCTGCCCCTCCCATGGTGTGAGCAGGACACAGATGCCAATGGTCCCCTCTGGCGGGGGCCACGCCAGTGTGGTGGGAAACACTGCCAACGGATATGGCAGCACTGGCAGGGTGTTCTTCTCTTGGCTATTAGTCCTTTTCCTTCTTAAAGTCACATTTAATCAACTGATGTCAATGTTCTGTACTGCGGATTTCTAATCCTGCATGCACATTGAGAGTTTCAGTGTCCTAAGTGTGTCTATGTAAACCCTCTATGATGTGGACACAAGGGTAGAGGTTATGTAGACCTTTAAACCACAAGATGAATGCTAACGTGGCATTTCTGCTGAGCTTCTTGATGACCTAGCTGACAGCTTGCAGAGCATCTGTGCAGGGGGAATGGAATCCTCGATTCTGTTTTTTGTCTAAACAGAGTCCTACTTGTGTTGTGAGCATTCTGTCACAGTCAGAGTGACTGACCCCTAAGTCCTTTGATTACTTTCCTAACACCCGTGTACTGTTACAGACCAACTGTGAATTCTGTTGTAGGGATGGTATATCCCTGTCTTCCTCTGAATTTTGTGTGTGTTTTAAGTGTGAGCAAACAAGGAACTTTACAATATTTTCTTACATTCCATGCACCTACTTTTTAAATTCCCTATGTGATGTTTGTTCATCCTTTAGAGAAAAAAACAATCTGTATCTGTGTATGTATTTTCTGTTGTGTCTATTTGTGTCTAAATAAAGTTTATTGAGGATACAGGTGGCATTTGTGGCTACTAAGAGTTGCAGAATCAAATTGGGACCAGCTGGCTCCCGAAGGGGAATTGGGCTGCACAGTTAACGAGTGAAAGACAATCCTAGTCATGCCCCAATCAACTCAAACATGGACGGCCAACCCCCATTTTATCTACTGCCGTGAAACAAAGGACTCTAAAATGTAACATTTTTAAAACAAAAAACATTTATTATCTCACGTAGTTTTTGTGAGGGTCAGGTCAGGAGCAGCTGAGCTGGGAGCTTCTGGCTTGGGGTCTCTCACAAGGTTGTGGTCAATGTCAGCAGAGGCTACATCATCTGAAGGCTTGACTGGGGTTAGAGGTCCTGCTTCTGAGATGGTTCACTCATATCCTCTGGCTGTTGGCAGGATCCTCAGTCCCCCCCAGCATGGTGGATGGGTTTCCTCAGAGCGAGTGACCTAAGAAAGAGAAAGCCAGAAGCCAGAATGTCTTTTATGACCAAGTCTGTCAGTTACACACCATTGTCTTCTCAATAGCCTATTGGTTACGCAGTCAACCTTATTTGGACTAGGAGGGGACCATACATGGGTGTAAATACAAGGTGCCCAGAGACACTGGGGGTCATTTTGGAGGCTGGCTGCCACAGTCCTGCAGCCCACGGAGCAGAGCTGCAATCTCTGGGTTTCTCACTCAGACACAGCAATGCTTCCCAAGGCTTCTTAACTGCAGTGGTTCCTGCCCCCACCCACCCACTAGGCGCAGCCCAGGCTGAAATACCCAACAGTTCAATCAGTAGAATTCTTTTATAAATGCTATGGCTGTGGGGTTCATACATCCACCCAACCGGTGTTTCATGAGGCCTGTTATGTGCTAAGCAATTCTCAGAAGTAAACAGAATAGAATCATCCTTCTGGTACTTATACCCCACTGGGGGAAGAAGCAGGTAGGGGGCAGGGAGTACCACGGCAGGAAGCTACCTCATCAGGGAAAGCTCTTGGAAAGGCCTGTATCCCAGACAGAGGCAACAAGGGGCACAGCAAAGACCTGAGGTGGAAACTTGCTTGGGGTGTGGGGAAATAGGAAGGAGGCCAGAGGGAGTGAAGCAGGGTGGGAGAGAACAAGAGTAGGAGATGGAAGCAGAGCCGTAGGGGAACCTGACCATGCATGTACCAGGCGTGGACATAGGCTGCTTCCAGATTAGCTAGACCCTCATCAGAGCAGCATCAAGGTGGTTCCTGTGCTGCGTGTCCTTTTGGTCACTGCCACCAGGGCCATGCAGGAGACCCTACCTTGCCCAGGCACCTGCCCTACCCTACCCTCTGCTGTGGCCGTGTCCCCATCCTAACTTGCTCTGTGGCCTCCTCCAGCCGTCCTGTGCATGCCCAGCCTGTCCTCCCCACCCATCGCCCTTACCAGCTCCTCTTCTCCATCGCTTTACCCAAGACTTCTGCAACCTCCTCCACACAGGGAGTGTACCTTGCATACATTTCGTTTTAGATAATAACTGAAGTTTCATGAGCAAAAAGACTGGGGTAGGGGAGTGTGGAAATAGGGTTCCCCTTCTAATATGAGGCCTCTTCATTCCTGCACAGCCTAGATCTCTGCCAAAAGGCCAAGCTCCATTCTCTCCTCCTGCAGGTTCCACTCCGTGGTGTCCACAGGCAAACCAGCCCCAGGTAAATGCCCACAGGAAGGTAACCACTCAGAGGCCAGTGTCCACCATGCTGCTTCATTCTCTTCCTTTCTTTTTCTGTTTATCTTTGCTTCAACTCCAGTTACTGCCTCTCTGGTCCCTCTTCCTTTATTCATTTTTTTCTTTTTTTCCTACATTTTTCCTAGGCCTTCTGGTGGCACCTGGATACTGTGAAACCCCACTATGACTCTCAGAACTAATGGGGTAACTAACACCTGCTTTAGAAGGTAGTGCCGTTTCCTGCCAACCTGCATATCACTGAATTTAACATACTTCTATCAGACCTTGATTGTCTGACAACCAAGCGTTGATTGTCTCTATTCCAAGTGGCACTGTGAACCTTCACTGCCGGCCCAGCTGCCATTCCACAGCCCCAGAGGCGTGGTGGAGAGAGAGGGGTCCTCTGGCTTCAGCAGGGGCTTCTCCCTGTACAGAGCTGGGGGTGAAAATGCATCTAGATCTGGTTGCTTCATCACAAGACCCACAGGTGCAAAGGTGACTCCACCTCTCAGATGAACCTAAATAAGTGGAAGTTCTTTCATTAATGGGCTTGAGAAGGTGAGACATGAGAAGAAATAGAATTCTGACCTTGGGGGCTTGGTAACTACCAGAGCCCCCCCCCTGCTCCATCTCCATCCTGTTTGGGACCCCACATTTTTGCCCAGGAGGTCACACGGTTGGTGACCGACCTCTGAGGCGGTGTCGCATTGCCTGGGGCTCACCGGCACCAGCATTCCTATTGACACCCTTCCAGGATTGACTTTTTAACTGAATGTGTGTTCCTGCCCTCTTCCCATCATTCTTACTCTTCCAGCTCTTCTCCCCTTTCTAAGGAACTGCTTCTGCTTGTGTCCCCTGCCCTGATTTCTCCTCTGATTTCTTCTCTGAGCCCCAGCTTGCTCATCACTTGGGGTAAACGGAGTCAGGGCTAAGGAAAATACTGATCAGAGTGGTCCTGGTTTAAGACCAACTTCTACCTAAAACCTTGTCTCTGTTGTTCAGACAAGATCGCCTACACCCCCATGCGACAACCCAGAGCAGTCCTTGGAGAAGCAGAGCCACCCAGGCTGCCACAGAGAAAACCCAGCGATAAAGGCATCTATTTGCTGAGCATTTACTATGTTTGGCAGTTCACCTGCGGCGTCTCATTTTCACCTTTTTGACAACCCCGTGGGAGAGCTTTTCTTAACCCCATTTTACCGGTGAAAAACTGAAGCTAGAGCGGGTAAATGACTCGCCCATCAAACAGTTAGTGCTGTTTCGTTCCAAATCCAGGCCTGTCTCCAAAGATCATGCTCCCAGCCACCGCGCATCTTGCCTCTTGAGCACAGGAGATGCTGAGGGCAGGTGGGGCAGCGGCCCAGGAGGACCGTGCCCAGCAAGCACCTGGTGTCTGTGGCTGGTCTTATTTGAGGGACACATTCTGCAAGATAGGAAGTCACAGGAAGAAGACGGACCAAGAGTTAAGAGCGTTAACACCAGATTAGCAGAGTCGGTCTTTCCAGAAAGGAAGCTCAGTCTCCTTCATTTTTTAATTTAGTTTTTAATTAGTTTCCTCTAATTTTTCAGGATCTGTCTACATGAACACACCTACAGAGACCCTATTCTATTTAAGCACTTTGGTTAAAATCTCAGGCTGGTTGCTTTTGAGTCTGGTCATAGAGGCCCCGTAGGTCAGTATGGTTAAGTCCAGGGATCTGCACTGGTATATCCCAGGCCACACGAGGCCTGAGTGCTTATGGGAGGCGGTGGTGGCAGATGCACACGTGCTCAATGCCACTGGCTTCTGCACTCAGGCCATTACTATAGGGAATGTGATGTGCTTGCTTACTGTCTGCCTGTCCACTGGGGTTTCTCAGCGTTTACTGGGTCCTTCCCATAGTGCTGGGGACCAGCTAGAGGGGCGTGTGTGTATGTGTGTGGACGCACATGTGTGAGAGACAGAGAGGGAGATCCCTGAAGCCTTTGCTGAGAGTTAGGAGCTCCTAAGTGACTTCCCCTTGTAGGAGGCAGACGCTGTTGCCCACCTGGCCATCCCTTCCTTCATGTGGGCACATATGCTGAGAGCCTGCTCGGTGCCAGCCATGATTTGAGGCACTGAGGGTAGCACAGACCAACTTCCAAACCAGTGGGAGATGATAGAAATAAAGGATGCAAGCAGTTAATTCCATGAAGTGTGTCAGGTGGAGTTGAAAGCTATGGAGCAAAATGAAACAGGGAAGGGGAGGAAGGAATTGCAATTTTTAAAAGAGCAGTTGGAAGGCTTCAGAAAAAGGTGACATTTGAGCACAGCCTGAAGGGGTAATGGATCAAACAGTCTGGATTTGGGGGAAGGGTCTCCCAGGCCAAAGAAATAGCCCCATGTCACCCACCTGACCTGTGTGGGCACAGCCGGGAGGATGGAGCAGAAGGAAGGAGTGTGAGCAGTAGGGAGTGAAGTCTGAGAGGGGCTCGGGCTTGACTACACAAGGCCATGGGCCATCTAAGGATCTGATGGACTCTCTGGGTGGGGTGAAAACTAAAATATTTTTGGCCTGAGACGTTAGGAAGACGGAGGTCTATGAGAGGGACGGGGTTTAGGTAGAAGTGGGGGTGATGTGAATTCAGTCTGGCATCGTATTCCATTTCAGATGCTCATTCAACATCCATGTGGAAATGTCAAGTTTAGGGATGATGTCCTGACTGGAGATTTAAATGCAGGAGTTTCCAGTACATGAAGCCACAAGACTGGATGAGATCAGCGAGGGAGAGTGTCACTCCCTGCGTGAGCAGAGGCTCTAGAAGGGAGCCATCAGGTTGGACGCTGACATGGAGAAGTTGGGGGGAAGAGGTGGGAGCTACCCAGGAGACCAGTCAGGACTGGGCAGCAATAAACCAGGAAAACCCGGGCAGTGTGATGTCTTAGAAATTGAGCAGAAAACAAAACAAGAGTCTCCAAGGGAGAGAGTAACCAGCTGTTAACAAGCTGTAGAGAGGTCCAAGAAGATGAAGACTGAGAAGTGACTGTTGGGTGTGACCTAGTGGCAGGCAAGCCATTGGTGAGCTTGGCAAGAGCAGTCCAGGGCCATGGGCAGCACATCCGTCCAATGGACAAGGGAAGGAATGGGTGCAGTCTGGAGTGTGCTTCTGCATGATCTGGACAGGCACGGACTGGAAGAGGAGGACTCATCGGACTAGCCTCCCTGCTTTGGGATATGCTTGAAATGCTCCGCAATAAAAAGTTATGAAAGATTTTTAGAATAAGAGAACGAGAGGAGACAAGCAGGAGACTAGGTGCAAGTAATTCTTTAGCATTTTCCTGGGAAGGAGAATAGAGACCAAGGGCAGTAGCTGGAAGGAATGTAGAGAGAGTTGTGTTTTTTTGTTTTGTTTTAAGATGGGAGAAATCATGGTATATTTGTATGCTGGTAGGAATAATCCAGTAAAGAAGGGAAAATTGATTGTGTGGGAGTGGTGGTATTTCAGAAGTGACATCTTGATACGTGAGAGCAAATGGAATCTTCCACCCAGGAGGAGGGGCTGACCTTCACCGGGGCTGACCTTCACCAGGAGCACAACCCACCCAGAGTCACATGCACAGGGCAGAGTATGTGACCACAGGTGCACGGGCGGGCATTTGGGATTTTTGCTTGGTGGTTTGGGAAGCCAGGTCTTTGTGTGAGGTTAGGGTGTCTAACCATACTGGTTTTAGCTTGGAAAAGCCTGTATCCCAAGAAACCTTTTGGTCTGGGCAAACGGGGACAGTTGGTTACTAGTGAGGATGGGTGAGCAGCCCCAGCCAGCCTGGCTTCAGAGCACCTTCTACACCTGGGTCCAGAGCCCAGCCGGTTGGAATGAGGGTGCTCCTGCCTGGAGCCAGTCCCTGCACACCCTCAAGGTGCTCAGAGCCCTGGGAGTTCCCCGAGATGACCTTGCAGATGGAGACAAGGTCAGGATGCAGGAAGCTGCTACCCTGTGGGACCATTCCAGATCCCAGAGAAAAATCCCGCATGGATATCTTCATTCTACCTAAATGATGCTCCCTGGGGACTAGGCTGGGTCTGGCCAACGCTGCCGCCCAGCTGGACTCTCCATGGGGCAGAAAACAAGGGAAAAGAGAAAAATGCTACAGCCGGGGTGGGAGCGTTGGAGCAGGTGCTGAGCTCGGAGCTGGGAAAGTGAGCTTCCTGATGCCAGCTGGAGAGTCTCAGCGGTGAGGCGGTTGAAGCCCCCAAGTGCAGAAGAGGAGCAGGGATGCAGAGGGACTTACTGGACATATTCTAGGGGCTGGGTGGGTGGCACCTGCTCCCTGAGCAGGGCATGAAGCCAGAGATGGGTTCTAACAGAATACGTGCAGGGGTTAGCCAGGGATGAGACTGCGTAATTGGTCTGCCAGGAGTGAGAGGAGGCAAGGGCCAGGGCCTTGGTCCTGTGGGTGGGAGACAGAGTGCAAGAGGGGCAGGAGCTTCCAGCAAAAACCACCTCTAGGGACAACAGCAAGAGCTGGGGAGCTGAACGAAGTGGGGAGATTAGTCAGAACCAAGGTCAGAGACTGCTGCGGCTTCGTCAGGCCTGGTGTGGGCGGACGTCCCACCCCAGGCGGTCCCTCCCCGTGGTCTTACCGCAGTTCCTGCCTGCGCCCCACTGCTAGTGTGACTCCCGTGCCGAACCCCGGGCCTGTGTCACCCCTCCCACCGCCCGTTTGCCTGGGTGCTGCCACAACCACACGTGACAGAGTTCAAAGTTAGGTCTTCTCCACAAGAAAAGAACGGGTGGTTGGGCCTCAGCAGACCTGCAGGCCGCCACCCCACACCAGGCTTTGAGCAAGAGCCTTCCCGTGTGGACTGTGGGAAGGGGACCCATGCACCAGTTGGCTGAAGAAGCCCAGCTGAGATACTTTCACGCCCTGGGAGCCAGGGGAGTGAGTGGGCTTGACTAAACTAAGGTGTTTGAAGGCTGGGCTCCATATAGAGCGCGGGTCTCAGAGGGCCTCTGGTCTCCATGGCAACAGTGAGCTGGAAGTACAGAGAGAGACGGAAGGCTGGGCCTGGCTTGCCTGAGTCTGGCCTCTGAGAAGCCAGTACCACCTGGGAGCAGTCTTTCCTCCGCTTTTCCATAGGCTGGGGGTGGGCGGGAAGGAGTGGGGGCAGAGCAGGAGGAGCTCTTGGGTTCTGGGCTGAGGACCCAAGCTGTCTACTGACCATTCTGATCTGCACACAGGGGGCAGCTACGTTTGTTAACCCCAGGCCTGTTCCTTCCTGATTGATGGCTAAACACCAAGAGCCAGGCTTTGACTCTATGCTCAGCTGTACTCAGTGGTATTTGACATGAAGGAAGAAGTCAAATACAGAATAAGTACAGAATAAGGCACACCCAGGCTGAACTTTCCACTTAGGAAAATACACATCATCAGTGTGATACCCTGTTTTGTTAGAATTGAGTCCACGTTGCACAGTGGCCGACTGGTTAAAATGGGTAGCATAAGAAGCAAGCAAACACGGGTCTGCACAAATGGTGAATCCCACGCTCACCCAGCGAATCATTTCTCAACGTCAATGCTATTCAACCAAAACCCACTGCAATACCTTTGAGAGTATCTTAGTTGGTTATTTCCATTTGCCAGCTCAGCCATTTTGGTTAAAGGCAGCTATGGCTCAAAACCCCCTTTCCTGTGTCAGTCCTGCTAATGAGAATAGCCATGACTGTCCAGGAAGCAGAAAGGGTGCTGGGACCCTCCTCAGTCAGGCTGAGGAATCTGCCTCTGTCTGGATTAGTTTAACCTTGCAGCTCCGTCTGAAGAGCATGCTGTCCCAGGCCCACTTCCTGAGACACCTGCGAGTCCACCTCTGTTTGCCTTCCAGAGACCCGCTGGCGGCACAAGGAAGTCCGTCCACCTGCTGACCGCCGCTCTGTGGTTTACCTTGTTCTAAGGGCCGTGCTTGGGCTGAAATGGCACACACTAACAGGAAGCGTGGCATCTAAGCTGTCACCCAATTCACCCACCTCAGTAAATGGTGCATGGAGAAAACTTCCCACCCACCAGGCCTTTTGCCGAGTCTTGGATCACACGTGTCCCCATTTAATGCTCGTTTGTGGGCCTGCTGCCATTGGCGCACAGAGGGTAACAGGCCAGTGCCTTGGGACAATCCGCCAGCTGGTGTAAAGACAGGAGAGATGCTGCAGGGCAAAGGAGGGGTGTCAGGCTGCCCTGTAAGTCTCCTTGCCTTGGGAAGTCGCACTCACCTGGAGGGTGCCTGCATGTCCTACCCACAAGAGGACTGGCCCAGGGACAACTGGAGCTGCATGGCCTGGTGCCCCACTGCTGGTCTTCTGGTACACTGAGAGCTGGGAAGCATCCCTCACTCTGCAGCTTCTGCCAGCCTGACTCTTCTGCTCAGGCAGGAGGGGAGGGCCACAGGAAGGCTTTAGCACCCTGGATCTCGGTGGTCTCTTTAAACCCTCCTTGGGAGAGGTTAGTGAATCAGGTTCTCTTGTTAACCCAAAGGCTGGCGAGCCCAGCTGGAGTGCTGGCAGCCCCGGGCTGCTCCCAGGTGGTACTGGCTCCTCAGAGGCCAGACTCAGACACTCTTCCTGTCTTCCCATGGCTTGCTAGTGCCAGGTCCGAGTTTGCTCTTGCTGTGTCCCGCTGGCCCCAGGGGCAGCTGTGTGGCCAGGACAGCCTCTTCCTGGCACTCGCCTTGGCACTGACTGGTTATCCAAGTTGGGAATCTCCCCTTCCCAGGAGCCAGCCTTGGCATTGGCTTCCCTCATTCCCTCATTCTCTGCTCCTCATTGCCAAGAGTCTCTCAAACCCTGACAGCCAAGCTATGGGGGCTGTCCAGTGCTGGAAGGTGGTGGGAATGCCATCCCTCTGCCAGCTAGAGTCTGTGACCAGGAGAAGATGGCTTCTCAGTCACCAGTTGCCAGGATCTCGTGGTGGCCAGAAAGCCTATGTTCTCAGGTTCTCAGGACACCACTCTCTGGAACATAACCATGTAATTCCATGACTCTGCAGATGACATGCAAGGCTGAATAAGAAAATCCCAGCCCTTTCTGCCTGGAGTCATGCCCTCTGCCTCAGTCTTAGTTACCCCACTCCAAATATTGATGTAAACCTCCCTGATTAGATCACAGTGGACAAAGACTAGTGGTAAGAAGAAAAGGGCCATGAGAGTCAGGCATGCTCATTCACTGCTGGCTCCGCCACTCACTAGCCATGTGACCTGGACCTGTATGACATTCATCTGTAAAACAAGGTAAGAGCGCCCCCCACGTCACAGGGCTGTAGTGGCGATTATATGAGATGATGCGCACACCAGAGCACTAAATGCTCAGCCAGTGGCAGCTCTTCCTGCTGGTGGCAGCTCAAGGGTGCCACAGCCCCTTCCTACTTAGAAGGTGGCTCTAGGGCCGGTGGCTGGGCATCCCCTGGGAGCCAGTTAGAAATGCAAACCCCTGGGCCCCACCTTGAACCTGCTGAATCAGAATCTGCACTTTAACAAGATCAACACATGATTCAAATGCATATGATTTTGCTTGATAAACACTGACCCAGAAGGATTCTTGCTCTAAGGGTGGCCCCCTTGATGGTCTTCAAGCTCACTTCCATTTCTGAGATTCGTTTGCCATGAAGTCTCATTCCATACCCTGCAGCTGGGTTGTCCCGCAACTGGGGAAGGAGGTCATTTGTGGAGGAATCCCTGAGTACTTAGAGATGATGAAGGGATGTTTAAGACTCCAGAGACCTGTCCCAGATGTCCAAATCTTGGAAATTTGTCCATTTCAATGAAACTTCAATACCGATTAAACAAAGATGAGTGAAACAGTGCCTGGCTTCAAGAATACAGTGCCTGCCATGCAAATGGGAAATGCCATGAGCAGATTCTGAAACGAGTGGAGCAAGTTTAAACAAAGTGAGCCTTGTCTCTGAATGCAAGAGTCCTGAATGGCTTCCTACAGGAGTTGAGATGTTCCTTACAGGGCAGGAACAGAGTGAAAAGCCAAGAGTGGGGCAAGGTGGGTATTTCCAGTGGGGGTGCCTCTGGAACCAAGGCATGGGAGTGGAAATGTCAGTGTTTGGGGGCATAGGATGCCTATAGTAGGGCAGCAGGAAATGACAAGTGTAGACAGGTGGCTTGAGACAGTGTCCTGAATCCTGGGGTTGAGGACAAAATATGGGCCGAGATAAAAATCCTACTTTATTATCACTACCATAACCTCCTCCTTCTCTCAACTCTTCTGCCTTTAAGATAAAACCAAGAAGCAAAACAAACACAAAAAGCAGGTCCCTGTGTGAAGCTGACTCCATGGCAAACTTACAGCCAACTCCCTGGCCTGTACTCCTCCCACCAAGTGTTCTCCTTTGCATACATCACGGTGTAGCTGAGGCTTCAGCTCTGAAAAGAGTCAAGAGGGCTCATGGATTCAGCATTCCATGGAGGCTCAACTGTGGCCTCACCCGTGGATTTTCTGACTTGCAGTTTTCATAGTTTCACTGTGTAAATCAGAGCATTGAAGATATAAGACCCTTTGTTCTCTGGTATTCTGGGGTAATTTCAGCACAAGATACCTCCTAAATGTGAATGACTGTACAGAATAAAGCAGGCAGCTTTTCTCTCAGAGGGGGGCTTTGAGTTTGATCATCCCCATGTGTTCTCAGAGTGGCTTATTCTTCTGCCCACACTCTAAGATACTTGCAAGAAGGCCTTCCATATATGTTCACTGTGCTAGAGAGGGGTCACATTTTTCTGAGATGAACAGCAGATCATGCATAGTTCATACCTGAAGGCCCTTCTACCAGCAGGGCATGATTGTGCAGATGGGGCTTCACAGGGGTCAGAGCTCAAAGTATTCATTCCTCCAATAAGACTGATGTCAGATTCTTGTTCTCTTCATCACTTCCCAGTGAATCCTTTTGCTTTTGCCCTTGGAGAGTAATTCTGGGGGAGCAAAATGGTTTTCTGATCTTTTACTAAGAGCAATTGAATGCAGAGGTCTGAACCCTGAATCCGTTCAGCTGAAATAGATGGAGCCATGGCACGGATGCCAGCTGTGTGCAGATTGAATCAGGGCAGATGTGATGGATGCTCATGCTCGTTCAGATGAAGGTGTGGGCCGCCTGGCAAATGGCACCCTTAGCTGTCCTTGACATGTTTCTCCCTCACCACCCAGCAAATCCATTACCATTCCATCCCATTCTCTTAACCTTGCTTGGTGCTTTCCCCCTTGTTACCCAGTGTCTGAGCTCACACATCCCTTCCATTCCATCTAAACAATCTGCAAAGACCTCTTAGATGGAGTGCCATTCTTGCCCCACATCCTGTTCTCCAGCTGAGCAGCCAGAGGATTTAACTTATTCTAACCTAATTTAACCTGACCTAACCCAATTTCCCTAACCTAACCTGAAGCTTAAATCTGTTGTCACCCCCTGCTTTATAAAACCACAACAGCTCTCTAAAGGAGGCAGAGTCTGAAATATGAACTCTGGCTCTTTGGAGCAGCATTTGCCCATCATAAAAATACTGGCTGAATTCAAAACTCTTAAAGGCAACGTGTGCATGCTCTTCCCTCCCCTCCTCTTCTTCCATCAGTGACATGACTCAGGAGCTAAGCAAACATGGCAGGCAAACTGGTGCCACCTGGCCCCTGCTTACTGCCTGAGCCTCCTACTGTACTGCTCCCCTTCCTGTGCACTGCACTCTAGTCAAAACTGGTTTCCTGTTTGTTCTTCCCTCCATAGGGTCTTTGCACAGACTGTTCCTTCTGTCTGGAATGTTCTTTCCTTGTGGTTCTTCTCAGACCAATCTACTCATTGTTCGGGCCTCTGCTTGAATTTCCCTTTAAGGAAATCTTCCTTGGCCATCAGATGGAAGTCATATCTTCCATTGCCTGATGTCTGTCTTTGCCAGTAACTGTGTGAGCAGGGACCATGACTCAGGTTGTTTACCACTGTGTTCCCCATGGTTAGCACAGTGCCTGGCACATAGTTGATGCTCAGTGAGTATTTGCAAATGAATGAATGAATGGATGGATGGAAGGATAGATGCATGAATGGATGAATGAATTGAAACAACACTATAGAAGGCAAGAGACCTGAATTGTTGCAATGAAATGTGGTCTTGAAGAAATTGCCTCATTTCTCTGGCCTGCATCTCCTTACCTGTAAACCTCTACAAGATGCCATTTCATCCTGCTATTCCAGGATTTGTGCATGTGTACTGAAACACAGGAGAGAGGCTGGCATAGGCAGTTTCCCACACCTTTCTCCAGCAAACTCCAGAGCTGATCTCCACTCCCTTAGTCCTCTTTGAGAATTGATACCCCTTTATTTTTTATTGTACTCTTTACAACTCCAATCATATGCATTTTAAGTGCAAAAAAAGAATACAATATATTCACTATTCTTCATTTGCTTGCTAAACTTAATTTCACTTGGCTATCATTCAGTAACTGCACATACAGATCGACCTCAATCTTCTTTTTTTCCCAATGGCTATTTGACAATATATCTTACTACACGATCATTTATATAACCAGTATTAGGCCTGCCGCTTGCTTCTTTTTACTGAATTTTTGTCTTTTGAAGGTTTTTATTTAGAAATAATTTCAAACTTACATAAATGTTAGAAAAATAGCACAAAAATTCCTGTATACCCTTCAAATTCTCCAAATTTTAACATTTTCATTTTAACACTTTATTATTCTGTCTGTCTTTGCACACACACACACACACACACACACACACACACACACACGCTATATATATAAATATGCTTTCTGTCTATGAAATATTTGAGGGTAAGTTGCAGATATGATGACCTTTTACCTCTGTGCATTTCATAAAATCAAGGACATTCTCTTATATAGCCACAGTATGATTATCAAAATCAGACCCCAGTAGATAGATAGACAATAGATAGAAAGACATGTAGATCATATATTGATTCAGATTAATGTTAGAAAAGTATCCCTCAATTCCTATTTCCTTGAGTTTTTTAAAAATCACGAAAGAGTGTTGAGTTTTGTCAAAAGCTCTTCATCATCTATGAAGAGGTAATTTTTCTATTAGATCTATTAATATGATATATATTATTAACGGATTTCCTAACATCATCATTCCTAATAATCTTGCATTACTAGAATAAATCCCACTTGGTTACATTGGATTATTTTCTTAATATGGTATTGGATTCTGTTAATGTTTCATTTACTATTTTTGTATCAATATTCATGAATAACACTGGTATATAGTTTCTTTCTTGTAACTTTATCATGTTTAGTATCAATGTTACACTTGCTTTATTAAAGGAATTGGGAATTTTCCTTCCTTTTCAGAGCAGTGGAACCACACGTACAGCATTGGGACTATGTAGTCTTTTAAGTTTTGAAATAATTATTCTATAAAACCATCAGGGCCTAGTGCTTTTTGGTTTAGTTTAGTAATAACTTTCTATACAAACTGTGTATTTTTTTGATATTTATTTCATTTTTTGCATTTTGGCGTTTAAGTTGCTTTTTATTTTATTTCTAATAGTTACCTTTGTAGTTAATGTTTAATGCTCCTAAGTCCCAAGTGTTTATAATTAACCTTTATCATCTGGCTTCTCAGTTTTTATTGATATCCTTTAACTTACACCATTTGCCTATGCAACAATCAGTATATTCATTCTACTTCTTCTTCCATTTTTTAGTTGCATTATTTGCACTTTATCATTTATACCATCTTTACATTATGATCTCCCCTCTTCCTCACCTACATTTTAGTCTTTGAGATCTATAATCTCTTACCTGTCTGCTTATCATCATTGTTTTCCCAGTCATCTCTTGGTTGGATGAAGTTCATCTTCCAATAGATTGCTTGAAAAGGGCTCATTTGGAAGTTGCTAAGAGAGTAAATCTTAAAAGTTTTTATTGGTATTTAAGTTGGTTTTTATTATTTTTTTCTAGTAGTTACCTTTGTACTTAATGTTTAATGCTGCACATATAGATCTTGCTCAATCTTTTCCCCTCCAATGGATGTTTAATAATATATCCTATTATACTATCATATATAAATCACCTAGAAAATATATAAGAAAAAATTTTACCAGTGGTGATATATTAATTGTTAACTAAAGTTATTGTGGTGATTTGATAATCATTGTGTTATACTCCTGAAATGAATACAATGTTATATTTCAATTATATCTCAATTTTAAAAAAAGGCTCATGGATGCAGAATTCCCAAATTCTTGTTCTTTGAAACTGCTGTTCTCGAGCCTTGACACTTGAAGAAAACTTTGGTTATAAAATTCTAGGCTCACTTTCTTTCCTTGATTTTTTTTTAATGGTGCTTCATTGTTGCCTTGCTTTGTATGTCATTTTTTGAGATGTCTGATGACAGTCTGATTCTTCTGACTTTGGAAGTTATTTGATCTTTTTGCTTGGAAGCCTTCAGAGTTTTTTTCTTTATCTTTGAAGTCTTTTAGTTTTACTGGTGCATCAAAGATGATCATTGTACATTTTTCAGGTACCTGTTGACAATCTCCAAATGTACTGTCAGAACCTCTTGCAATTTAAGGAAAGTTTTACTGAATTATACTTTTATATGTTAGCTATCTTCCAGTTTTGTTTTTGCTCTTAGAAGACTCCAATTATAAGCATGCTGTTCCTTTTTTCCTGCCATACAGTGGTTTCACCATCTAATTCTTTTTTCTTTCATTAGTTCATTTTCATTTTCTTTGTACTTTCTTGCCTTTCATCAATGTATGTTTTATTTTGACTCTTTTCTCTCTTAGTCATCCTGTACTTTAGTCTTCATTTTTTCTTTTTCTTCTATGTCTTTCCTAATTTCAGTAAATTTTCTTTAAGATTTTATTTGTTTGCCATTTGTTTTTAATTTTTGAATTTCCCTTTCAGGGTGACCTTTTCTTTTTATAACTGCAAATGTGCCTTTAAGGCCATTTAAATCATTTTGAAACTTTGTGTTCAGTTTTTTTCTGCTTCATGGCTATTTTTGTGTAGAGTTGGAAGAAAATTATCATTAGTAGAGGAGTTTGGATTCTTATTTTATGTTTTTTTAATAGATTTGTGTATATATAGTCATATTTCTTCTATGTGTTTTCTAATTGTGGGCAGTGTTTAAGAGCTGTTTTAATGGTAGCTTTTCTATTAATATAGAAAGTAAAATTTCTTTAATGGGCATTATTATTATTATTAAAGATATTTTCCCTCTTGTCTCATAAGATCCCACCCTTCTTTTTCTCTTTACCAGCTGATCTCCAAGGAGCTTCTCTCCCTTCCTTTTTACCTTCTTCTTACCCAGAAACAATTCTTTAGGAGACTGTCCCTTGAATAGCATGTAGGCAGTACTCTGACCTACCAGGGAAGTCTTTCAGTATTTTCACCCTTAGCATGAACTTTCTTATTCCAACAGTAGTAGTAGATCCTTCTTAGACCTACTGCTCTCTCCCCTCTTCTCTCTTCCACATAGTTTTTTCCAAACTCTCCTTGTTCACCACAGGAATTGCAGCAGGAATGAAAAGATAACTTGTTGAGATTTGTTATTTTTCTTTTTTAAATTAAAAATCATTTAAAATCTGGGATTTTCTGTTTTCTAATTATACTGAACATACAACTAGAAATAACAGGGCTGGAACTAAGGCCAGGGCTATCTGATTAGAATGCTTTTGGTTTTATGATATAACGGAGAGTTGGACAGGGCTTACAGAATATATAGGTATATGGATAAAGCTATGCATGTGAAGCAAAGTCTTCTTTGATCAGCCTTAGTTCATGAGCTTATGTGTAATGTAGTAGTCACTTCCTACCTTTGTTGCTGACTTTGGTAAACCCTAACCAGTGATTACGGATTCTACTAACTGGAAGTAGAATAATTATTATGTCATTGACACTACAGAATTATGTCATTACCGCGTCATCATGCTCCTATAGTGGCAGATGCAGGAGGATATGGCAATATTGGGCCATCCAGGTGAGGGATTTTAGCAGATGGTGATGCCACTCTTCAGGCAAAGAACTAGAATAAACTCCACTGCTAAAGGTCCCTGATGAAAAAAAAATTAATGAATCTCCAGGTATGAGGACTTTTCTTTTCTTTACTCTTCTTCTTTACTTTTCTCCAGAATTTTATTCTGTGGACTTCCCACTCTAACTTAAAAGTCATTTCTCATGATGCTAGACAATAGTTTCTCTTCAACCATGCCTCGTCTCCTTTTCTGGGTAGAGTTTCCTTCCTCCATTCCCCAGATATGCACATTTTCCAAGCTCAGTGCTAATCCTCTATTCTTGTCTCTCTTTAAACTTTTCCATAGAGGATGTGCTTCAAGCCTGTCTCCTGTCATCATTCCTAGGCCAAATACTCAAAGTCATTTCTCTCAGCCTTTGCCTTTTTGATGAAGTAACTCCATGGATCGTCTTTTAGCAGAAAATTGGCATTGGGAGTGGGAAAGGAAGAGACATGCCTGAATTTTCTGCCATCATTGCAAACTCAGAATGTCCTAAGGCACATCTGCGTCTTTCCTCCAAACCAACTTCTATTTTGATGATAACTTGTTGACGTCATTTTCCTCTGGTGGTCCAGACCTGAAGCATGCACATCCCTTTTGCTTGATTCCTTTGATGCACACTCCCTGACAGTTCCATCTTCAAGACATCTTTTGAATTTTTCATATTTGTCTACCTCCCCAGTGCAAACATTTTTTTCAGCTCATTAATTTAATAGCTGCCTAACTGGAATCTGCCTTGACCCCTGTACCTTCCCACAGTCCATTGCCAGATTAATCCTTCTTCAATACCATGTTCAGCAAATCATCATCCTGCTCAGAATCCTAGAGTGGCTCCCATTTCTTGCATTTCTTCCATTATGTAGGCATTTAAGATCCTCCCCCTTCCTCGCCATTCTGATTGGCCTTCTACTTAGTTCAAATCTTATATGGGTAGCCTTCTTGTTATATTGAACCTTTCACTGAATGTATAATATTCTTTTTTGCCTCCATGAAACCTGAACTGTTTGGTTTCCTGCCTTTGGACTTACATTAAATTTGCTCACACTTCATAGCTCTACATAAATATTGCTTTCTTCCATGCATTTCAGTCTCTAAGAGTTTTCCCCACATCCAAATCTCCTTATCAAGTCTACAAGGGGCTCTTCTTAATCCCACTTGAGATTTATGAACTAAAAAGACAGGGTTCCCTCCATGTACACCGACGTCCAAGAATATGGGCAGGGCACCCACAACAGGTATTCCCATCAGAAAGGAGAAGAAAGGGAGGCACTTGTCAGGCACTGGTCCTTAGCAATTTTGAAACTTCTGTGCAGACATAGTGAGGGCCCCTGATTTGGGCTGGGGAATGCTCCTTGGTTAGGCTGCTGTTCTGCTCTCTGGAGGAGCTTCCTTGTTCAGTGTTTTCTATGGCTCTCAGCTCTGTTCCCCCAGGGGGCTTCACAGTTTCCTTTATCTTCCTTGGCCATATCTGAAATTGGTGTTGGGGATATGTCCTCCGTAGGAACTACACAGCTCTCTCAGTCCATCCACTTCCCATTGCAAGTCCGAAGTCCAGAGATTATTTACAGTCCTGAAGATTGTCAAATTCTCTGTCCCTTGCAGTTCAACTCTGTCCTCTAGGAGCTTCCTTACCTATTTGATTCCAGTCATCTCCACATGCTGGTAAATATCCATAGTTCTTGAGATACAGTCCTCAAAACTGTTTCCTTTGCTTTCTAGTCCCATACTTCTTTCCCTCACTTAATGGGAGGCATTCTGAGCCTATCAGACTTTGTGGGAGAACACATCTTTACATTCTTTACTCTCAGTTGCTTTATCCAGTTAAAGTACTGATCTTCTCAGCTCACCTGGGAGGGGAAGAGAGGCAGGGAAAATGGCTCACCAGCTCTCAGATGCTCCACTTTGATGTGGTACATGTGACTTCCATTCATTTGTCATTGGTCAAAGCAAGTCATGTGGATATATCAAACTTCAGAAAAGCAAAGACATGTATTCTTCTTGCACTAGGAGGGAAAGAGAGCCAGATAAATTGACAAATAGTATGGAGGGTGTCACTTCCGAATGGAAACTGTAGGCTACAACTGCAAGGAACTGAGGCCAGCCTCAGTAAGAGAATTGATTGGAAGATGCCAAAGAGTTCAGGTTCTTCCTTTGGTCCAGGATCAGACAAATACTTGGAGAACTGGTAACTGCCGTCCATGGAAGGAATTGTGCCCTGCCTGGAAGCTTCTGGACTGGCTGCCTCACAGCCTCCTATTCTTTGACCTTGGTATCCTGAAACAACTCCCTTGTGGAGAGGAAGGGTTGAAAAAAAACTCATTCATGTGGGATCCCCGAGAATAAATGCCCACGAGACCACACTTCGTGGTGGTCACACTAATGCAACTAAGGCTTCGTAAAGCACTCTACTGGAATCACTCAGTTTCTTAGAGGGCAGTCACTCCCAGGACTCAGATTTCACTGGAGAAGGCTCAAAAGCCATCAGAGAACAGTGTGGAGTCCTAGCAGTTCTTTGTGACCTTTATCTCATCCTAGGCATACTAAAACTTCGTAGGAGCTACTATGATGCAAAAAGTGCCAAGATTCCGATTGTCTTACTTTTTTTGGTCATTGGCCAGTGCAGGGGCTCATTCTGGAAGTTGAAGGGGAACACAACAAAACTGTTGATGCTATTTTTGATGAGATGGATTTTCGAGAGAGAGGTCAAAGACTCAGATGACCTCCCAGCAACCCAACGTGGGTTCTGGAAGTGCCTCGGCAGTGTGGACTGCCTGAGAGTCGAGGCTGCGGTGGGGCGGGTGTAGGTGTGGAGTGGCCAAGACAGGTGCTGAGGCCCAGTCACCTCTTCGTTTTGATTCATTGGCGCCTCTTGTTTTATGGAACTTGACAGGACTTGTCGTGGCTTTTCGTGGTTGACTACCCCCGTAGTCCCTGATTCCAGAGGAAATTTTTAAAAGCAACAGTGAACACGTTTTTTAAATGTGTTCTCAATCCGTTCCCTCCCCAGGTAATTGGAGGCAGAGAGAAAGAAGGGCTAAGTGGTATTCCCAGAGGTCTCTTGTCAATCAGTCCCTAGCAGGTCCCCATGGGGACCCACACGAGCACTGTCACCTGGGAAGCCCGCTGCAGGAGCAGCAGAGTGAGTGCCCCAAGGCCCTTACACCACACCCCAGGGGCATAAAACTCTCACACCTGCTTTCTTACTTCTGTGTGTGAGGGCTGACACACCACTTAAGAGCTACGTAGGAAATTATACACTTCAGCCAAAGAAGCGAGGTGTTCTGTCAAAAGAAAAAATAAAAATATCGAGCAGCTTCTAGGGAGATCAGAGCCAGAATCAAAAAGCTCCTGGCACAGGTGATTCTGAGTTTTTTCTTGGTTCTTTTGAATGACAAGAGCAGTTGCAATAGAAATAACATACTTTCTGTTCACTCATCTCTTCACCCACCCATTTTTTTCTTCCTTCATTCCTTGCACTTGATCCTGGCTGGGGATTGGACGAGTCTGTTGGCAAGAGTCTCCCCGGGCAGGGAGTGGCACTGGAGGACCTGGGGCAGGGCCCTGATCTGGCTCACGGACAACCCAGACGGGGTGGAGATGGTCCAGAGGCTTTGTGCCTCTGTGTCTCAGGGCCCTGCTGCCCCAGACATCAAAGTGCCCTCCCAGTGGAAGAAGAGGAAAGAAACTTACATAGCTATTTAAGTTTGACCAGCCACCTCCATTTGCCCTCTCACTGCTTATAAGGGCCTGAACTCTGTACTGACTACAAGCTATGGGCCATTTGGTGAAGGAGGTCCATGTGAGGCAGGACTCACATGGGACTCCTCAACTGGAGAGACTTTCTTATAAGAACCTGAGGATGCTCAGAGCACCTGATAATGCCCTGTTGCACTGTTCTATATGCCCCCCCCCAACACACACACACACATGAGCACAAGGAGAGTTGAACTGTTTGTCCCTCAACTATCCTTTCTGGAGAATCACAGTGAAGTGGTGAGTCATTTTATAGCACAGGATGACCTCATCTTTGGGCTCATTCATTGTCTCCATCTGTTCCGTTGGCAATTACCAGGGGCTATGCAGCCCTCCCACAAAATCCCTGAGTTCCATAATGTCCCCTTTCTCAGTGTGGAGCCCCCTTATGTGAGAAGGGGGAGCATCTGCTTCCCTCCCCTACCTTCTGCATAGGCTCACTCTGAGCCGAGTCCCTCCACTGTGGTGCCCAGTCCAACTTTATCTGCATAGTAAGACAGTGGCTTTCAATTCAAGTTGCTCTTCGGACTCACCAAAACTTAAAACCATATGCAGATGAAAGGCTCCTGAATTATAATCTATAGAAGTCCAAACCTATGACTTTGATAAGCTTCCCAGGCAATGCTGATGCACGGCTGTGGTCAGTGCCTCTAACTCTTCATGTGCTTCAGAATCATGTAGGGATGTCGTTGAAATGGAGATTCTGATGCACCAGGTCTGGGTGAGCCTGGGATGCAGCATTTCTGACAAGTCCCTGGGGTGCTGCTGGCCCAGGGGCAGACTTTAGGTAACAAGGTATAGAATGATGTTCTCCATCCTGGGCTGTACATCAGAGTCCTCTTGGGGAGTGTTTAAACATCCTTTTGCCCAGGTCAAACCCCCAACCAATGAGGTCATAGTTTCTGGGGCTGAGATGCAGACATTAGTAATTTTAAAGCTTCCCAAGTGATAACTTTGTGCAGCCCCAGTTGAGAGAATCGCTGGTCCAGGAGCTGTTCCCTACCAAAGTGGTTCTGTGATCCAGCTGCTTAGCTCCCATCCCAACCACAAACCTACTATCTACTCTCCAAAATCCATTTTCCAACTAGCTGGGCACTGAGTATTTTTTTCCAGACAGCTAGACAATATGTATTATCATCTTAGAAAAGCTCATTGAAGCATAACCGATAGCAATATTAACAAAGCCTGTATCTAGTATATTCCCTTAGCACAGAAAATTAACTCAGTGGCTGGTTAGTGGTTTCTTGGCTTCTCTTCCTCTCATGGAGCAACCAGTGTTGTATGTTTACGCAACCACATAGGCGTGGGGTACATAAATACACCACGTGCCTGGGATTAACCCCTCACTCATATAGTCCCTCCATCTTTGTCTTCCTGCCCTTTTCTATTCCTAGTCCTTCCTTAAGAACCCTAAGGAATTAGTATCTCGCTTCCCTGCATCTTCCTCTTTCCTCAACATCTTCGGTACCTCTGAGCTTTCGTACGTGGCATTCCTCAGAATGCTCTTGCCCACCTCATTGGCATGGCCGGCTCCTACTTGTCTTCCATCCCTTTCTTAACTTTGGAACGACTTCACCTTTTCCAGACCAAGATGGGCACTGCGATTCTAGGCAACCCCTCTGTGCCCCTCCAGCAGCCCGAGGGAATGTCTACTATGATTCTTAGTGTATTGTGCAATATTTGTTGACTTTCTAACTTGTTTCACCCACTAGACGGTGAGCTCCTTGAGACTGGGAGTGTCTTGTTCCACTGCTCAATCTACATTATCTTGCACAATGCTCAGAACACAGCAGAAGCTGCAACATTTATGGAATGAATCAATGGTTCCTCTTTCTTTTTTCTGGTTTCTCTATTGAGTTGTATAAAATGTACAGAAACTGATCTCTTTCAGCATGATTCTGACGGGCTTATTTGCTCAACCAGTCCATACCCGACAAGAGTATAATTGGAATACCCAGTCCTTCCAAAACCCTGCCAATCATTCTGCTGTGTAAATAGGCACAGGTGATTGGTTCCAATCAAAGTCATTAGGGTGGTTCTGGAATGATCCTGCTGCCATATGTAGATAATTATGGCAGCAGTCTGAAGTTTGGATGTCAGCCAGTCTAAATAGCATTAGCATGAGGAATTTGCATAGAACAAAAGGAGGAGGATGGCACCATATTTGGACATAAATAATAATAGCTAGCACTTACAGAGCATTTTCTATGTGCCAGGCATTCCTCTGAGTAGTTTACATATATTAATGCATTTACACAACATAATAGTCCTATGAGAAAAGTACTATTAGCATCTCAGTTTTAGAGTGGGGAAACTAAGACACACAGAGTTTAGGCAGCTTGGCAAAGATTATATAGCTAGTCAGTGGTGGAGTCTGCAAAGGGAGCAGGTAACTAGCTTCACATCTGTGCTCTTCACTCCTGCACTGCACTGGAAAGTGGGCTTCTTCCAAGATAAAACATGAATCAAATCTCACAGTATGACCATCGACATTCCCCATAGTTCATATATTAGTAAGTAAGAGACCTCACTTGACCCCTGGAAGCAGAATGGACTGTCAGGTTCTCCATCTTAGTGGAGAAGCAGGCCTTAAATTTTAGGTATATCCATTTCATTTTTTTTCTCTTTCAAAGATACACAGATACACAAACATCTCTCTCAGGGAATAGAGGCTTAGGAGGTTTCCATGGACAACTTATCTGGAAACCCAAAATAAATTTATTCAGAATGAGAACAGTGTTACTGTGTTCCTAGAATTGTATTTGCTTTTGGATATAAGACTGGTATGCTAGAATAAGGAGTTTGGCTGATAGTTTCAGAGTCTAAAATACTCCTGTTAATGGTACTACTCTTCGTTCTTACTGATGGCTCTTTTGGGGATCAACCAGGAACCTAAGGGCCCCCTCCTGTGCTCTTGGGGGGCTGTCCAGTCCCCTTCCGACATGAAGAAAATAAAGAGTGAGGGGGTCCTTGTCACACATTCAAGGACCTTCCTGTGGAATGAGTTTGCCCTCATTCCTGTAGTTTCCCACCTTGTGTGAGAACCATCTCATTGGTGACCTCATCCTTGAAAAACTAACACTTGGAATCAATGTTCTCGTCTGGCCATCTTCTAAGATGTGGTCTCCTGACATCTGTAGACAAATACCACCGGATGTGCGCAGACGAAGTAGGCCACCTCTGAAGTCAGTGGAAGAATCTGGGAGGTGATGTTTTTAACCAAGTTCCCTATAGCAGACGCTTCTGTTGTATCCAGCCGGGTGAGGGGCTTCATAATGGCTTCCATATTCACTGTGCTTTTATGCCACATAGGAAACCATTAGAAGTTCATTAAAAAAAAATAAGTTGTATCAGTATCTGTGAAGCAGTGATTCTCAAAGCATGGTCCCCAGACCATCAGCATCAGAATTACCTGGAAACTTGTTAGACATGCAAATTCTTGGGTTCGGCTCCAGACTCATTGAATCAGAAACTCTGGGGTGGCGACCAACAATGTGTGTCCTAATAATTACCTCCAGGTAATTCTGATGCATGTTCAGGTTCGAGAAACACCATCATAAAGAATTAAAATACATAATTAAAACATGCTTCTTACTATATGATTTCACCCAAGGAGATAGATGCAAAGGCTACATCTAAGTATCATGTCCTCCTAGGATATCTCAGCTTGCTGTTACCTAGAAATGGAGTTTTGTACAAGGCATGAAACTTCAGTCAAATTGTCAGGAGCCAGACATAAACTGCTGGGAAATTAAAGCCATCCATTCATTACTGACTCCAGAAAAATACCTCCCCGGTGTACAAACCATTATTTGCCCATTGATCAAGGCAGGTGGGATATGGTTGAAGGCTGATGATTAATTCAGATGGTTCTTACTTGGAAGAGCTCAGCTGTCTTCCTTGTTCACAGCTGCCTTATTGAGACTATGATATTAAAACTGTGAGAATACTGAAAGTTAATTCAACTGACTGACTTTAATTACCCAAAGTGATAGAATGCAGTGAGAGACCTATAAAGACCAGGGTTTCCATCAAATCCAAATGTTACTGCTTTTGACTGGGGCTGTTGCAAGACTCACTGAACAAATGGAACAGGCACAGTGTGACTTTTAAAATTAGTTACAAAGATCAAAATGTAAAAAAGCCGGAGTGATTTTTCTGAGCATAAAGTGTATCCTTTCAGGACTAATTAATTTGATAAAATTACTCATTAGACCCATGTATCGTTGTGTCATTATAGCTGCAGTGTCTAAAATAACTTAAGCTTTTCCTTTTGAAGGAGCCAGTACAAAATCTAAAAGTTATATACCAAATTGGGTCAGACAGTAACTAACTTGCCTTTCTAATACTGCTCTTTGGAGAACACTAGTTATAATTACCCTCTCAAAAAAGAATTTGGACATGGGTTCTCATGCAAGATTAAAGATGAAATAGAAGGTTGTCAAACTCAAGAGACTCAATAATTTCAGGTTCACAGGGTGATTGTCCTTATTAGTAACTGGCAATGTCACGCATCTGTTCCTCTCCCAACCATACATGGAGAACACCCTAAAGGATCAGAGTTCTAGGGCCCCCTTGGGTGACACCCAAATTCACTTGGGTAGACCACTGGTAAGATCTAACGTATTGCTTCTGATACACATATCTTTGGTCATACCCTTTCTCTAAGCCTACGTGCACCAAAACTTTATATGGAAGTGAAGTGGTAAGAAATCATCAGGCTCACAGAATGCTTTGTGTTGATGGAAGAGTTCAGCTCTCCTCATCCCTCTCCCAACCTGTGGCTTAATCCCCAGCTGCCTTTCAGTCTTCCAGGAGTCTAAAAATTGTCCTTGACTCTTAGACCCCTCTTTAAACCATCCTTGACTTCCTAAAGCATCAGTCCATGGGGTCAGGCTCTGGCGAGGAGGAGTAAACTCAAGTCGGCTCTGACCTCACCTTTCTTTCCATTGTAACACCCCTGATCAACACCTAGAGGAGGTTGGGTGAATTTACCCAGTTCCTTGAACTAGTATGACTCTTGAACATCACTCTGTGCCAGCAAATCCTTCACTTTCTTTCATTTTCAACAATTCTACAAGCTAGTTTCTCTGATCTCCCTGCTACAGAAGAGGAAATGAAAGCTTAGAAAGATTAAGCACCTTGCCCAACTTTGCACAGCTCTTAAGCGGCAGAGCTTGGGTCCAGTAGAGTTAGAGTTAGGATAAGGTCTAACTCTAGAGCCCAACTTCTTCCCTGGCCTTTCTTGTTAAGAAAATGGGGTCGTCCTGATAACCTGCCCTGCAGTAACTTGGCTGATTATCTGGAAGTTTTGCAGGCGATGAACCCAGTCTCCCCTGGAACCTTCCACTGGCTCCAGGATGCCCCATGTATATGCTACTCCAGTCTGGTTGGCTCCAGGAACAGGTTAGGAGGTAGTGGTTATCAGGTGTGGCCCCTGGCCTCTGCAGCCTGTGTCAGCTATGACTAGGTTGGAAATGCACATTGTCTGGTTCCACCCTAGATCTACTGAATCAGAAACTCTGGGGGTGGACCCCAGCCATCTAGGTTTCAGTAAGCTGTCCAAGTGGTTCTCATGCATAAGTAAGGTCTGAGAACAACTCAGACTGAAACAGCAAAACAGCAACTACATTTAGTCTATTGGGTCTCCCTTATTCTCTCACTGACATTCTGCCTTTTGTGTGTTTTAAAGATTTCTTGGGTTGGCTTTGAAGCCCCTCATATTGGTTTTAGTTTGCCAAAATCAATTTTAATTCACTGAAGATATCATAGACACCCCCCCTTTAACTCCCCAAAGCCCAACATAGAGAACATCTCCATCTCAGGGGCACAACACCTGTGTGTTCACCTTGCCAGGTGATTAGGATTTTCTGTTAGGTACCTGGAGTTTTATTCACCACACTCATGAACCCAGAATCCCAATGAGTATGTTCAAATATCTTCAGGCTTTCTTGGGTGCAGTGACTTAAAGAAAATAAGCACTCTGCCTCTCCAGCTTCCATGTTCTCTAATTAATGAAGGTCTACCATTTTATGATTCCCTTTGGAAACGGGAATGTGATTTTCTTTTAGTTTCCTTTCCCCCTAAGGATATTTGGATAAGATGTTGTTCCTGAATATATTGTCTGTTGCTTATTAATAATAAGCTGTGGAAAGATGAGCTTTGAGATCTACAGAACTGGGTAAAAATATCATTTCCACTTTATCTTGGAGATCTTAGGGAAAAAAATCAACTAAAATCTCTCAACTTTAATTGCTCACTTTTAATATGGAGAAAATAATACCACATAGGACTATAGTGAGAATTTTTTGAAAGTTAAGTGTCCAGCACAGTGCTGGGCATATTGTAGATGTTAAATAAATACTATTATTGCAGAGAATGAAATTGCCTTATTTCCTCAGGAGTAGAGGTATAGAAGATATGGAAGATAAATGTGGCATATGTTCCTCAAGGACCAAATTTCTTTCTTTGTTAAAAATATGTGTGATTTATGAAGACAAACGGAGTCAATTTAATCTCGTACATGTTTTTGAGTTTCTAAGATACACCATGATTCTGAAGAAAATTTGGATTTGGTCTCGTTCTTTGTATTCTGTACATCCTGCCAGCCTGACCTCATGTATCGCGTGCATTCCCTCTACTCTTCAGCGCACTTCACAGGAACAATCTGGGGAGCACTGGACAGTAGGACTTTTTCCAGGGGGTGAAAGCAGTAAATATGCAGATGATGTTCACCTGAGAGTCACTTTCTGACAATTAGAGGGGGACTGTGTGGTAATAAAGAGCCTGCCAGAGATGTCATAAATGGGTTCCTTGGGGGAAGATAGGACTTGGTTACTCCTCATATGCTCCCCAACCATATGCTCCTTGGGGTGCAATTCCCATTTACTTGGTTCCTTCTGCTCACAGGTCCGCAGCTACACTAGTGCATATTCAGATGATTAGTAAGAGAATGAATCAGATTCTATATCCCCCAGGCCGCTGTCTCCTTCTGCTATGCCAGTCCAAGCTGCCATGACTGATCACCCTAGCTCTGATCAGACTTTGAATAGCATCCGCTTTTAAGTTGGGATTATGTTGAGCTGCAAGTAACAGAAAACGGACTTAAACTGAGAGGAGTTTATTTGCCTCACAAAAGTCTGTTCTTTCCTTCCTGGTTCCTTGATGCCTGGAAATTCCCAGCTCTCACCTCATCCAAGCATTCAAAGGCAGAAGAGCAAGGAAGAGGGAGAGTCCTTCCCCCAGACACCTACTTCTGCTTCTGTGTCATTTCTCCACTGCTGCTCCACAATCGTTTCCAAACTGGGGATCCACCACACCCGTGTGTTTGACTAACACCCGTGCAGGGAGGCAGTTTGGGGTGTTCAGCTGGCAGCTCTTGCGTCTGGGGGATTTTCTCCTGTGATGGCACGGTGGACCAGCTTCTGTGGATGGAGCACCCGGCCATGGTTCTGGCTCTGTCCTGCAGGCTCACCTGGCCTTGTCCTAGCTGGCTGCCCAACTGTGTTTCCAGGAGAGGGCAGAATCATGGTAGGCCTCCTGAGTCCTGGCCTGAGAACTGGCTCAGCATCTCTCTGCTTCATTTTATTTGGCCAAAGCAAGTCCATTTGGCCAGTTCAGCTTCAAGGGCTGGAAAAACAGCAGAGTTCCCCACCTCCTTCCCATAGGGAGTCGCTGCAGTCACTCTGCAAAGAGCTGTGCATACTGGGACAGCTGCAGAGTGCAGGCTGTTCATGTCCCACCGACCCATTAGCCAGAACTGATGCTGGACAGGTGAGGGCTTTGCGTCGCCTGGCTTCTCTGCTCCTTCCCTCCTCCTCTTCCTCCTCTCCTTCCCCCTTCTCCTTTTCTACCAGCTTTCCCAGACCCTATGATAAGGACAGCAGGGAAAAGGGTGCTGGGAAAGAGCATTGGGATAAAGCATTTGCAGTCCCAAGCATATCATTTAACCCTCATCCTTGACTTTACTAATAAAGTTCTTGGACCAGCATCCCTATTAGACTGTCAGAAACCTCAGCCCCGATATATTCCTATTGGCATGTTCTAGAGGCATTCATTTTGACACAGGCAGCCTCAAAATGGCATTGGGTTCCTGGTGAGGTGTTAAAGGCAGTGAGTGATTCAGAAAATACGCCTCTTCTCTTTTCCTGCCCCTTCCCGCCATTGAAATGTCAGTCAACTCAAACTTTTGCAAAGTAGGCACCCTGCCTCCTGTGCTTTCCTGGCTCTCCTCAGAAACATGCCCTGTAATAAGGTACGAAAAAAGGCCTTTGAAACCCTGCATTATAATAATACCTCTCCTTGAGAATTTTTACTTGAAAGCCAGGTGATTTGTAAGTGGCATGTAGGTAAATATCAGTCTGGATGCAGAGCCTGGCTGGCTGCATTGGCGTTTCAGTGGCCATATATACCTATATATGTATGTCTACTGGGAACTGAATTGGGGGAGGAAACTACCATTTTCGGAGTATTTATCTTGCATAAGTCATTTTTACGTTTGACTTCCTCCTTTCACAATCTTTTGAGGTAGATACTTGTGTTCTCCCTTTATGAATCCAAACCCTGCATCTCAGAGAAATCAAACTGTATACATTTACATAGATAATAAGCAAAAGAGTTAGCGTTTGAGGCCAAATCTGTCTGACTCTAAAACGTATGTCCCATTTTAGGAAAAAAAAACCAAAATAAGAATTAAAATAAAACCATAGAAAGGCATTCATTTGAAAACAGATTTGGTTGTCAAACTGGTAACAAAATAGTAACTACATCCGCCATATTACTCCCATGTGTAAAAGGGAGGTATAATCGATATCTATTAAACCATAAAAAGTGAGTAAGAAACTCAATGAATCTGTTTACTAGATTCAAAAATTACCGACCTAGTCCTTAGAGTTTGAGTAGGGTTATTTTTGGAAAGATCAAACTATTAATTAACAAAATAGGTAATAAAATTATTAAGTATGTTACCATCAGGAGATGGCTTATTCTAAAAACATTGAAGAAGCAAATGGATACATTATTCAGTAATTGTGTTTGAAACTCTGATTGCAAGATGATGTTGAGACGTGACGTTCACTAAGGAACATGCTGTCGGTACCAGCTGGTGACCAATAAAACAGTCTGTTCGTTCAGTAAAATGGCTTGAAGATTCACCTTGAGGTGTTGAAAAAAATATCTCTGAGACAGGTTTCGCCTGTTATAGACTGGGGCCCAACTTGGAGATGTAGCCTTCACTCCCGATATGATTTAGCTAAGATGGTTCATATCAGCTTCTAAGTAAAGTCACTGCTGGCATTTTGGTCATGGTAGGACCAGAGCTTCTAGAATTGGAGCTAGTAGAGTCTGTGCCTTTGTGAAGTAAAATAATTAATAGATCAGAGGTCAGGTTGTATGTGTCCACTGAATAAAGGCAGTCTCTATTATTATCAGGGGAGAGATCTAGGAATTAGCTTGGGCAGTTTTCAGGGAAAGACAGCCAGGAGAAGTACTCAAGAAATAGGTGTATCTTGGGAGCAGGGGTCCATGTGGAATACAGGCCACATATGCCTTCCTTAACCCTCCAGCTTCAAAACAAGTAGATTATTCCAAATGTTGGAAATAAGACTGAATATGTCAAATATATCCACAAAAAAATGAAATAGAAGTCATGGTTCTTTATGTTCTGTGACAGCACATTTAAAAAATCACTTTGATAGAGAATTTTTTAAAGAACCTGAGGGTCTTGGTCTTGGTGTCCACGTAATGATGATGGTACATCATTTATACCATCTCTACTTGGCTGGGATCTTCTGTCTCAGCTCCATAAAGGTTAGAATGTTTTATCACGGTGGATATTTTAGCAGTATAACTCTTAGTTCCATGTTGCTGTATGAGAGACCTCTCTGTTCTGCATTTTCTCCGACCCACTCTTCTTCACCATCCCTTTTATTTCTTTGTTCTTTTTTCTGTGTCCCCAGTCCAGCCACCTCCCCACCCCCACCCAACACACATGCTTCGGCTTGATTCCAGGATCCCCACTAAGTGGCTGTGAGATGCTTGACAAGTCTCATAACATCCTGACTATTTCCTTATATGTAGAAGAGAAGTAATAGCTGCTCTGCTCACTCCACTTTGCAAACTGTTAAGTACTGTGTAAATGTTTGCTGTGATGATTATTGCTCTATCCCCACCTTCCATACTACAGCAGAAGCATGTCTCTGGTTGGCGCTGCCCATCATTCTGTTTGCTAAAGAAGCTGATGTCATTCTGCTTGTTGAAAAACCTGCCTACTGCTGCCCTCATGTTCTTGGGTTTAGGATGGATTTGTTCTTTTCCCTCTTAACTTCTGGAGTCTTGGTTATCCACTCAGTGGAGATCATTCCGTTTCTATTCATTCTCACTGGTCAACAGTTACTATTAATTGGGCCTCTGCTCACCTGGCTGTCTTCCCCCCTCCCTGCCAGGAGATGGGAGGCTGCCAGGAATGTCAAGGGATGTGATTAAGTCACGAGGTATAATGAGAAGAGAGTGTAAGTGAGACAGGAACTGAGAAAGTACTACCATTGGGACAGTTTGGAGGGTCTTGGGGTAATTCCAGAGCAGATTCTCCGTTGTTACCATAAATTCACTTAATAAATGTGGTTAAATCACTGTTCTAATCAGATGACCTTGAATGAACCATTAAGGATTCAGGATGGGGTGGAGACACTTTTGTGTGACTCTTGAAAACACCGTGCAAAGATTTCTTGAATTCTTAGAATATAGCCCCAAAATTTCTTATGTCTTTGCCAAAATTGCCTGTAAAAATAAGTACCAAAAATAGTAACCTATATAAATTTAATTAAACAAAAACGTTCCTTTGGAGAGAGGGAATATAGAACAATGGGAATGACACGAGGATAGGATTCAGAGCTACCTTTTCATTCCATTCCTACCACTTCCTCCCTGGGTGGTCTTGAACAGTAATAACAATCACACAGCATTACGTTCATCGTCTCATTTTTACCTGGCCATTGTGTCATTGTTTTATGGTGACATAAAACAAGCTCATGGACCTCAACTGGGCCTAGGTCCTGCCCCTCCATCAGGACCAGTTATGTACTCTGAGCAAACCACTGACCTTTGTGATCTGTTTGTTTCCATACATGTAGTAGAGTCAGTAAAGCATTCCCATATGGCTGTTTCGAGAAGTTAGACTACGTGTGTAAATGCTTTGCAAAATCCAAAGAATCGCACAGCAGTTTGTGGGATTTGGAGAACCAGGGAAGAATTTTAGACCCTCTGTTGGCAGGGTTCTGGGTGGAAGCAACAGAAACTAACTCTTTAAGTTAAATAGCAAAGGAGTGCATTGGAATGCTGTCACAGAGTGCACAGACAGTAGCAAAGCTGAGGATCCAGGCTCAGAAACTATCCAGGAATCAGTGGAGGGTGGGAACCAGAATGGCAGCTATAACATGCCGCAGGAGGAGTGTGACTGGGCGCTGTTCTTGTCACAACAGGCCCCACTTCCACTATCCCTGGCTCCAGAAGGAGGTGAGACTGCCACCATCCAAATAAATTCTACGTGGTCACTTGCCTTACAACATCATTTGTTCTAGATTCAGAGTCCTCGATGGGATGAGTCAATTGGCTGAGAACTGATTATCTGCTTGCAGCCTGGTTGCCAGGATGCTGAGAGGGAATATCTAGCTAACCCTCTCAACTTCCAGAGTAGGAGGCAACGTCTGCCACTCCCCTCCCAGGATTTCTATCCACATAGGAAGCATGCTCAGAAGTCAATTTCAGGCACTTTGGGTTCCATGACCGACTGAAGCACCACACGTGATTGTGGGCAGGGCTAAGATTTGCTGTGTCTCTTCATTCCCAGTCTCCTAGAGCTTTTTAGCCTTTTATGCTTCTTCATACAAATGTATTCAGCCTTTGCATGAATGTTGAATCTCTCCCATACACCATGCACTGTGGTGGGGTTCCTCTAGCTCTCAAATTTTGAGATTCTTATGTTAAGACATTTCCATGTAGCATTTTCCTGGTGATAACACCCTTTGCTAAGAACATTGTTTTCCCAATGAAATTTTAGAGCCTCAGATTTAAAGTGAAGATTACTATCAGAAGTATCCTGCAGATTCAGCAGAGAGGCATGACTGGAAAAAATAATTTGCTCATCAAAAAGAAAGAGGAAGTAACAGCACCAGGGGGATTTCTAGGCCCCGTCAATGTCCACTGTTCAACTTGATTATTTAAACCAAAGAAGGGGTTGTACCAGTCAAGGACTTAAGGCTCATAACATGAATCTAAAAGTTGCTCACTTCACCACTGCCTAGATCTTACACTGCAAGCTATTTCCACAGATCATCTCCATTTTGCCTGTATCTCACACCAAGATACAGTATAGACATGAGGTAGAAAGAATAGAAGCTTTGAGGGTCTGTTCAAGGCGATGTCCATATAAAAAAACAATGGAAGGAATATACCTTTTTCTCAAAGAGGCTTTTTCTGACTTCCCCAATTATTGTCTGATTAGAAACAAAGAGAGGGGCCACAGATTCCAGTAAGGTGACAAATGAGTATCTTAGTCTGAGTTCCCTAGAAAATGGAGCTTGGAGTAAATTCTTAGGTGGTAACAGTATAGAGAGGACCATAGCTACAGGGTGACGGGCGAAGTGTGGAAAACTCAGGAGTGAGTCAGGAAAGGCAGGAGAGCAAATATAGGTCATATCATAGTTTTTATAACAAGCAGAGTTTATTGCCCATCTCTCAGGATGTTTTCAGAAAGGCTGCCTGAAACTACTGCATGTTTTAATTGTCCATCTTGGAAGAGGAAGGGAGAAGAATTTTATGCTAACTCCTGTCACTCTTTGGTCAGAGTTGTTCCATGTGACATGAACACTCCTAGATTTCTGGGTTTACATCCTAGGCTCTCCAGTAGCCACCTAGGAAGCCAGATCTTTTACATCTAGGAATGCTGGATCCATGGCACAAGCCACAATACTCAGGCTGAGCCTGTGATGGAAGCGAGCCAGTGACACTC
This sequence comes from Smutsia gigantea, assembly GCA_032199065.1. Lineage (NCBI taxonomy): Eukaryota > Metazoa > Chordata > Mammalia > Pholidota > Manidae > Smutsia > Smutsia gigantea. The sequence continues at coordinate 254,563 of JAVSCE010003424.1, read as the reverse complement.
CCCATCTCTCCACCTGCAGCCTCCTTGGGTTAGCTGGGCAAGACATTGTATGTATTAAAGAGCCCCACAATGTCTCATGCCCAGGAGTGAGAGGCAAGCAGCATTCACAGAAAGGCACAAGACATGCCTATGAGTGACATGAGGGACCTAGAGCAGTCACCAGAGACCCCAGCCAACTAAGCAAGGGGACCACCACAAAGGAGAGCACAGAGATGGAAACATGCCTTTTGCACCTACAGAAATGCCTTTGGGGTGGGAGATCTTCACAGACGCTCACAAGTCCCATCAGGAGAAAAACATGGCTAGTATATCCAGAAAGGTTAATAAACTAGGTTACATATTGTAAGATACCCTGAAAACCTCTTCACTATGAATACTAAAAAGTTCTGGGTAAAATACAAATACATTAAAATACGTGGGTGGACTCAAAAGAAAGAAGGAGAAATAATTGGCTGTAGGAAAAAATGAGGAAATTTAAACCAGATTGGTAAATATATGGACTAGTTTTGTATCTACTCTTGAAGGATAGAAAGAAGTGTGTTTTTTTTAATGCCAATAGCCTATGGTATTGAATAATTTTTTTCTCCCACATACAGAAAGGATACAAAACCTTAGGCTTGAGCAAAGTGGAAAGCATAGAATCAGCGACCTCAAAGGGCTGCATCCCTGGTACAAGTAGAAAAAATGTATACTCGCCAGTACAAGGAAGTAGCAAAGAAGCTTTCCTTTCACTGCCTGCATCTGGATGGGCAGAAATGTTTCTTCTGAAAAATCAAAACCAGGACTGCATTTTTAGAGGTTTGAGGTCTGGATTTATATTTCTGGAAAGATACAAGGAATCATCAAGGTGAAAATATGTCATAAAACATACAAAAATTGATCCTGAGGCCATGATACTCCTAGGGTGCTCAGTAGAAGCAAAAACAGAAATATAGTGGAAAGGCAAACCACAAGATTTCTGAAGGAGAAAGGAACATTCCACAAGAGATCAGTTCCCCAAATAGCCACATAAATTATTTGATAATGAGACTTCCAGAACTTGAACAGAGCAATCTAAAAAAGTATAGAAAAAGTGTGTTTAAAATTATTGAAAATACAAAGAAAAAGGATTTGTCCTACTAATAACAAATTAAGGTCTTATGAAAAAAAGAACAGGTAACTTTGAAAAAGAACCAAATACAATTTCTAGACATCTGTAAAATAGTAACTGAAATTAAAAACTAAGTGGAGAGGTTAAAAAATAGATTAAATACTACCAAAGAGAGAGTTAGTCGATTGGAAAATAATTTAAGGAATTTATACAGAATGCCAAGCAGAGAGAAAGTATACAAACGAAGAATTAGGCTAAATAGTTTAAAATGTGGGGATCCCGTATATAAGTCATATGTCATATGTTCCAGAAGGAAAAGATACAGAGAAAATACGGGAGAAAAATATTTTAGTAGATAATGCTAATGTCTTTTCTAACATTGATGAATGACTTGAATCCACAGATTCAAGAAATACAGTGACCTTCGAGTAGGTGAAATAATAAAAATCCAAAATCGCAGGGAACATTTCAAGCAGGAAATTAATGACAGGTTCCTTACACAGGAACACATTTGAACTGACAGAATTCTCAACAGTCGCAATTGTGCCATAATAATGTTGTGATGAAATAAAACCACCATCAACTTAAGAGTCTCTAACCTGCTAAACTCATTCAGGAGGTAAGACAAAATAAATGCATTTTTGCACAAATAAAGACTAAAAAAATGTACTTTTATCAAATACCAACACACATACTGAGTGAAAAAGGCAGACTACCACAGGGAATGCACAGATTTATTGACATAAAATTATGAAGCCCAACATTGGATTATGTATTGTTCATCTATTTAAAGTACAAAGCAGCACTGAGAAAACACAACCACATTTAAGATAGTAATTACTGCTGGTTTAGGATGGAAGGGAGGCAGAAGGGATGGAAAAAACAGTAGAACTTCAACTATAACTTCAATGTCATATTTTTAAAAATAAAAGTCTGGAGAAAAAATATTAATGTCTATTGAATCTGGATGGAGGTACATGGTGTCTGTTATTTTCCTTCTGTATTTTCCGTTTGCTTGAAATATTTCAAAATAAAAATTTTTAAATAAATCTACATCAACTAGAAGGAAGGAAGGAAAGGAGAAACAGAGGGAGAAGGAAGGAAGGGGCCGTCCATCATGGTAAGCTCTTGAGAGTGGTTGGAAAAAAATTCAACCTTGTAGGAAGTGGAAGTCCATTCCAATCTAGGTGTAAGGAGGTCACAAGGAGACCTGGACGTCAAATCGAGGTCCTCTCAGCAACTGTATGAACACACGCACAGACTTCCCCTCTCTGACTCTCACTGTTTTCCTCTTTTAATTAATGGGGTCCCTTTCATTTCCAGCATTCTTTTGTTCTGCTTCCTTTGACTTTTTAGAGGGCCACATTTTCAGGCATAAAAATGGCTTTTCACTAATGCAGCTGTATTCATAAGGCTTTCTTTGTCTTCAAGTGACAGAGAACTCAGCCCAAAGTGGCTTAAGGAAGATGAAAAATTAAATGGGGCTTATGTAAGATGAGAAACTCAGGGCTAGGTCTAGCTTGAGGCACAGCTAGGGTTGGGCTCAGAAACGCTATCATGTGTCCAGGTATTTTTCTCTAATCACGTACACTGGGCCTTTAGTTACACTAGCCTCCTTCTTAGCCATCATGAGTGGTAGGCCAGAGGGTGGTTATAGCCAGATGGTGATGGCAGCTCCTGCTCTTAAATCCTCTAAGTTTTCCATATAGCAAGAAAAGCAAAATCTCTTTCCCTGAAGCCCCAGTGAAATACTCACAGCGTCTCATTAGCTTTGATAGACTGCTAAGCCCCAAACTGAGCCAGACAGGGACCTGAGTGGAGGAGCAGCTCTGAGTGGAGCCGACCATGCTCCCACTATGGCACACACAAGCTTCACCTTAGCCATATAGAGTGTGGGGGATGTCATTTCCCAGAGGTGTGGTTACCTGAAAGTGGAAGAATGGATATTGGATGACATTAAAAAAAAAAAAGTTGTCCACTGCAACCGACAATCAGGAGTGATTTCCCAAAAAGGAAACTATAAGAATTTTAGTCTCTTTTTATATGGAATGACAAGAAGTGAGAGGGAAATCTTAAAAGTGAGGAGTATTCTAAGCATAAGCAGGGGCCATGCAGGGACAAACGCATTGTGGCTTCCAAACAGCAGTTTTCGTGAACTAGGCGGAAGCTTGTTTTGCTTGAGAGATGTCGTTTTAGGATCAAATGAGTTCTAATTAGAATGACAGGCAATAATCATGGGGAGTATGGGCCATGACATGTTTCTCATAGTAAAAATGAAAAGGAAGTGGTTTAAGAAAGGGTCATGTGGATTTGTAGCAGACAGACCATGGCCTCTTATCAGGAGGTGATAGGGCACCATGCACACTTCTAGAGAACGCTACTGTGGAAGATGAGTGGTGTTTTTTGCCCACAACTTTGCCCACAGTGCCTCCTGTCAGAAGCAGAACTTGAGGTTCTGTGAATTATTTACCTTCACAGCACTGTAAGAAAAAAAAAATATTTATTTTTGGTCCACTGTCAAAATCTAATAAATCTTAACTAGAGAAATCTTAATAATTTAAAAGAAAATAGCTATATTTACATCTAATAGGTACACAATAAATATTTGCTGTCTGGGATTCCCAGAGTTGAATAATTCTGGGAATGGAGGAGGGTAAAACACAGAGAAGTAAGGGAAGACTGGGGAAGCACTTTTCTATCCTTCCCTCCTTATCTGCTGACCCAGATATTCCAGATCTTCCATGTCCATCTTCTCACCTGGTCCACCTTCCTTTCCCACATTCCTGTCCAGAAAACAACAGCAAATCCCACATGGCAATCCTGTATCAACCCCTGCAGGGGCTGCAAATATACTACTAGAAGTGACATAATACTCTGTGTTGTAAATTCAGATGTACTCACGAGTCCTGAGGATGGTGCCAAAGGTTCCTAAGGTTCCTCAGTCAAGCACTCAGAAGAACCCTCTTTCATCCCCTTTCCTCTTTCCTTTTCTAAGCTCCCTGACCTTCTGGCCCAAGTTTATTCTGCCAGTTCCCATCTCAACCCAAGCCGGTTCCCGTGACTCCCATCCGTACTTCACCGGCAAGTTGTATTCCTAGGCCCTCGCTGTTCAGAGTGAAACAGCTACAAGTTAGTTCACTAATTAATTGATTAATCATTATTTTTTAAAACTACTCTCTGAACAACTTGCCTTTCATGGGTTGTGTTTGTGATGTAACTTACACGCCTTAGTATGCTAAAGGATTCCCTTCCCATCAGAGGTAAGCACCTAAGGGCCAGCAGGAGGTGAAGAGAACAGAGTCCCAGTCCACTGTGTAAATGAAGCAAGAGAAAACCCCCAACATGAAGTATCCTGGCATCTATTCGTGGCACCCTGTTCTTGGGTGGGGAGCAAGGAGTAGCACATAAGTACAGTTCAGCTGAATTGTGGCCGTTTGTGGCCTGGCTGCCCCTGGTTTACTCCTTTAGATTGAGTATTATTGTTGAGACCAGAACAGCGCTCAAGAGTGTAGCTGCTCACCACATACAAATGCTCCATCTGTAAAGGGAGGCATGAAGTCTAAGATGGGTGATAGCTAACATCTACAGAGAATGCACCCATTTCCCAGCCACTAGTCTATGCTCTTTATGTGTGATACTGTGTTTTACCCAGACAGCCCCAAGGGTTATTTCATATTCCATTTACACTTAAGAACACAAGCACAGGGAGGTGGAATAATGTTCCCAAAGACACAGTTAGTAAGTAGCGGGACCAAGCTTGACTCTCCAATAATCTGACTGCAGAATCTGATTTCACCCATTGCACCAAACTGCCTTCTGAAAAAGGAATGGGAATAGGGGTGGGAGACAGGATGTGCTCAATTTTTCGAAACAGATAAGGTAGAGTTAATCATACATGAGGAAATCTGAGGTCAAGGGATGCACACATGTGTTCTACAACGGCCCACCCCCAGTGGCCAGGCTGGATTTGATGCGAGTACTGTCCCTGCTCAAACAAGCAGGCTGTGTGTGGGGACTGGGTGATGGCAGCAAGACTGTCTCCTTAAGGAAGGGATTGGTTTTGCCTACTGTGGCTTCCACACCTAGCAGCACTTGGCATACAGCTAGCATTTGTATCGGTTATCTGTTGTGGTGTAACAAATATCCCAGAACTTGGTGGCTTAAAACACGGATTTATTAACTCACAGATCCTGTGGGTCAGGAATCCAGGCATGGCTTACCTGTGGGTCTCTGGCTGACAGTTTCGCACAAGGCTGAAGTCACAGGTCGACTGAGACCACGGACATCTCCAGGATCAACTAGTGGAGGACCCAATTCCAGTTCACTCAGGGTTGGTTGGCAAGATTCAGTTCTTTGTGGTCTGTTGCCCAGATGCCACCCACAGGTCCTTGCCATGGGGCCTCTCTGACAGGGCAGCTTGCATCATTGGGGCAATCAAGAGAGGGGCCCAGAGAGATAGAGAGATAGAGAATACCAGCAGAAAGTCATCGTCTTTTTAAAACTAATCTCAGAAGTGACACCCATCACTTATGCAAGTCACTGCATGGGGCTCCATTCTAGGTGAAGGGGTCCCACCAGGGTGTTAATATTAAAGGTGGGAATTGTGGAGCCATGTCAGAGGGCGTTCCCTACAGCTTTCAAAGCCTATCTGCTCAGTTGAACTTTGCCCGTTAAAAACTCAAATACCACTTGTAGCAGTTGGGAAACAAAATCCGTAAATTTAGGTTGTTATCTACATTAACCTTTCAGGTTGAAAGTGATTATTCAGTCAGGTACATCAAGACAGTTACCTGTGATCAGGTGTTTGAGTAGAAGAAGGAAGGACGAGGGCTAATCCTTGTCAGCACCCTATCACATGTACTAAACATGAGTGGATATCCTAAGGAAGGTATGGTTTCCTCACTTTCTGAATGAGGAAACCAAGACCCACAGAATTAAGGAATTTTCTAAAGGTCACTGAGCCAGGATGGGGTGGAGTTAACTCGGGTCTTCCTGACATTTTTCCACCTATGTTCATCATTAGTGCTATTTGTCAAATAGGTCCTGTTCTGCCATCCTGGGCCCGTAGAATGCTGCACTCTCTATACTTCCTGGGACAGGGTGGGGCCAGGAAATTGGTTCTGTCCGTGTGTTGTGCGTACAGGTGAAGAGTCCAGGCCTGAGTGTTAAGTTGCAAGACCCTTCAGACGCCTCTTTTCCCTCTGCCATGGCACCAGCAAAGTTTGAGTCCCTGAATGACTAAGAAGAACAGACCCTTTCATTCCACCCCCACCAGCCCAAAAAGGGCACGTGGCACTTGGAGTTGCTGAGGTTGGGGCAGGAAAGAGGGAGGATTCAAACTCTCCTGGCCGATGTGCCACTGAAGAGAAGACTGAGGAGCAGAGAGCAGGGGTTGGGCAGGCTGCCCCAAGGGGCTCTGGCTCTGTCTTACCTGGCAGGAAGGCATGGTAGGCACTTGCCTTCCCTCGGGTACCTGGGCTCCATGGGGTCTGGGTGCTGACAGACTTCTATTTCTGAATGCAAGTGGATAGAATCAGGACCAGAGAGCCAATGGCAATAGTCAGGGGCAACGTGGGAACCCTGCCACCTCCTGCACTCTGAGCCCTTCCTGCACAGACAGCGTAGGGCTGTGTCATCCCTTCCAAGCCTGTTCTGCCACACACAGCTCAGCAAGAGGCTTTGAAAGAGGCTTAAGTTGCACAGCATCCTCACATCGGACCAGCTTGTTCCCGAGGAGCCTTGGTGGCCACACCAGGCATTCACTAAGCCAGTCTCCCCTCAGCTGGGCTGAGGAGTGGTTCATACAGGGATGAGTGTCAAGGTCTGGGACAAGTTGGGGAGGGTTCAAAGCATAGATATAATTATGTGTCCCCAGCATCTGCCTCCCTCCCACACATCCGCCCATTGGAAATGTGGAATTGTCTTTTACTCCTCTCCTCCATCCTCTGGCTTTTACTCCTCTCCTCCATCCTCCATTCCACTGAAAAAAGCCAGTGTATCACAGCATGCACCCTGCACGAATCCTGTATTGATGCATGTCCCTTGGTGGGCTGTGTGTCCTATGTGCGGCAGCAGCAGAGGTGCACCCCCTTTATTCCTCCGTCCATTCACTCCACACCCACCATCACACAGGGCTCTATGGCTGTATATCAACTGAGTCAAAGAAGTAACACTTTCGACCACACACTAAATCTAGTTTTCCCCATGCTCCCAGGAAAAAGCACACTTCCTGAGGGAGTGACTTATGGACAGCCTCAGCTCTGCATTTTGCTTCTTTGTCCTCGAGTCCAAGATTTTTTTTCAGAGTGATTCCTTTTTCAAGCTCCCACCCTGTGAATTTGTACCTACCCCACAGGAAACCCCACTGCTGGGGCTGATCTCACCGAAGAGCTGACCATTCCATGTACCTCTCCACGAAGTAGTAGGTTATCTTAGCCGAAGTCACTAAGTCTATTAATATGCCCAGAGCCTCTAGTACCACCTTCCAAGGTAGATATATGTGTTTTAAGGGGAGAAAAAAAAAAACCACAGAGTTAACTCTTCATTGGCCTCATCTGTGTTTTCAGTTTCTACCTATGATAGCCCTTAAAAAATTGCTTCTGTTGCTCAAGAAAGTTGAAACATCGCTGACCTGTCCAGCCACCCTTGCCCCTCATTTGTTACTCAGATGTAACAAACTGAGTTCATTAAATGCCTTGCCACTAACAGAGTGCCTCTCAGGTACTTTAGAATCCTAAAAGCACATTTGCTTCTAAGAAAGAATAAAAAGCTGCAAGTTAACACGGAAGGTCTACGTTCTTCCATGAGCATGAGCATTGAACAGTCAGGAAAGGGAGAGGACAGAGGCCTTAAGCTGGTGGCAAAAGAATGGTTCATTGAGAAGAAGATAAAAGAATGAAAATTAAAGCTAGATTTCTGTGACTTCACACCTCTGCAGACGGTGGGTTCTGCCGTTAGCTGTGAGCGTTTCTGCTGGGACACTAAGTAAGGGAGATGCCTACTCAGAGTCAGTGAGAATGGGACAGGCACCCAAAACATTCACCTATTATAAGTTCTAGTTCACTGCCTGATTTTTACGCTTAGCCTACCTCATCAAGCGTTCTGTTTTTTAAAAAAAGGCTGAAGTTGAATGAATCAGAGGGCGGGATGTCACCGGAACCCTGGGGCCACTGCATCTGAAATGTATATTATATATGGGCAGTTCTAGAGAAAATAGTATCTGTCACAGTTGGTTAGCTTCAAGCAATGAAAAACTACTGCCTAACTTAGGCAGAGAAGGAATTTATTGGAAGGACATTGGGTAGCTACAAAAGGAAGAAACAACCCAGATATCCCTCGACTGATGAGTAGGTAAATAAAATGTACTATATCCATGCAATAGGATAGTATTCAGCCAAAAAAGGAATGAAGTCCTGACACATGCTACCACATGGACAAAGCTTAGAAACATTATGCAAAGTCAAAGAAGCCAGTCACAAGACATGTGGTAGGTTCCATTGTTAGGAAGTGTCCAGAAGAGGCAAATGTATAGAGTTAGAAAGTAGAGTTTAGTGGGCACCTGGGGCCAGGGAGCTGGGATAAATGGAGAGTGACTGCTAATGGGGATGGGGTAATAAATGCTCTAAAACTGATCGTGGTGATGGCTGCACAATTCAGCAAATACACAAAAAAAAACACTGAATTGTATATACTTCCAATGGGTGGATTGCATATCTCAATAAAGTTGTAGTATTTTTTTTAAAAGATTATGTATAGAAGATCTTCAAAAAATAAAAGGGGAGGGTGGAGGTTCTGGCCGAGAAATACTCAGGACCCAAGACACTCCAGAGGGTGCCTTTCATGGATTGAATGACCTTCAGCTGCTCTTGTCCTGAGGTTACTTCACTCAAGATGCAGAGTCCCAAGTGAGAGCATCTTATTAACTTGCTTGGGGATTTGCAGTCTAAACAAGACTACATTGAATGAAAAATGGATAATTGCCTAAAAGGAAATCAGGAGGCTGTAACCAAGGGAGGAAGAGTGGATGGGACCAAAATTAGGGCACAGCCACTCCCAGTATTCCCAGGGCCCATTTTATATATCATGAGAGATGCCTTGTTTTTTTAAATTATTTTGACCACTCACCTGGGTCCATACTTATCACAGCCCAAATAAATTTCCTCCCCGGTTTTCTTACAACTATTTGCAGTGGTATCCAATCCTGATGCAAGCTAACCTTGGCCTGAACTCTTAAGCCCTTGGGTCTGCTCCCCACCCCCACCCCTGACAATTCCTCTTACAGGCTGATAAAGATGGCATTCTCACATTTCTCAGCAGAAAGCAGGAAGAGCAACTAGACTCAGGCAGATCCATCTTCAGTGTCTTCCATTCTCCCTTGTGTTGCATCTAGGCTTTTTATTTTTGTACAAGAGAAACACATAAAATATAATTCTTATGTATTATTTAACTGGTACCTAGCACCATTTTTCCCCACGTTAAAATGTTTTTTCCATTCTATTACATCACTCTTGTCTCTAGTTATCTAACATATTTAAATAGCCCTTTAACCTGAAATGCAAAGAACTGAGGAGAAGGAAGAGAGAATTTATCACCTTGTTTCTAAATCTCTGTACCCTAGCCTCTTCCTCAGATTCTAAACACTGAAAACAGCTAAAGGCTGTGGGTAGAGATACTGTTATGGACTAAATGTTTCTATCCCACAGAATTCCTATGTTGAAGTCCTGACCCTCAGTGGCAATCATAGTTTTGATGAGGTTAGGGGAGATATTTTAGGTTGAGGTCATGCAGGTGCGGCCCACTCTCTCTCTCTCCCATCTGTACAAAGAAGATGTCGTGTGTGCACACAGCAAGATGGCAACCACCTACAAGCCAGGAGAAGAGGCCTTCAGATGAAACCTCCCCTGCCAGAACCCTCCTCTTGGACTTCCCAGCCTCCAGGACTGTGAGAAAATAAGTTCCTGTTATTTAAACCACCCAGTCTATGGGATTTTGTTACGGCAGCCCAAGCTGACTGATATAGGCATTGACTTACACCTATGTGTTCATATAGTCACATGGTTTTCTGTGAGCTACACAGCTATATCATTCTCTCGTAAATGTTAATTGACAATTATTTATAGGTTTCTTACTTACCCCCATCCCATTCATCATCAGATAGATCCCACTGTTCATTTTCATAGCATCTCTGTATTTCTTCTTGGTTGTACCAATCTAATTAACCACTTGTTTCGAATCTGTCGATCCTGCTAGACTGTAAGCCCCATGTCCAGGGCTTATCACAGTAAACATGGAGAAATAGCTGTTGAATGTTTAAATGAATGAATGAATCTTGATGTAGCTGAATATTACTGATGAGTAAATTCTTTTGCTTAGAATTCTAAGCAAAGAATTCTATTTTAGACATTTCAAAGAGCCTAAAGGAGTTGTAAGATTTGATCTTCAACTCAGTGATACCCTTATGGACACCTGGCTTTTTCAACCATAAGGCCAAACTCGTAAATGGCTGTCCACGTTTTGACCACCACCAAGCAAAGTTAAAAGGCTTAGGGGGCGTTAGGGAGAAATCATTAGCCTCTTGTGTATCGCACACATGTTGCTAAACAGTGGCTATCTTAGTTTGTTCCCCCGACAGCAGAGCCTGAGAGAGGGACTTGGGTCCACAGAGGTTGTCCCAAGGAAGCAAAAGTGAGACACAGGGGAATCAGAGAAGGAAGGAGAAAACGCCAACGTCGGGTTATGCGGTCCAAGCTGCTGCATTAACAACAGGGGCATGATTAAGCTGTGGTGTGTGGAAAGTACCCAGAATGGTCTACTTAAAGGATGGGACATTGGGTCACTCATCCGCTGGCTCTTGCCTCTTATTGATTTGAGGATTGCCCCAAACTACTCCCCAGGCTTCCAGGCTGTTGTGGGAGAAGACTAAGAGGATTCCTGCGGGTCTGGAGAAGGCTCAATACAGAAAGGGGGAAGAGTCAGTGCAGTCTTGAAGTAGGTCTACACTTGCAGGGAACTGTCCCCACAACTGTGCCTGGAACTGGAGGTGGGTTACCCCAAGTGCCGGCCACCACGGCGAGTCACCCTGGTGGCCAGCATCAGCTCAGCATTTTTCTTCTGCAGGAGCACATTCCTTTTGTCCTTCACCGTCGGCTCAAGTCGGTGATAGACTTACTTTACAGAGAACAGTTGGCACAGAGGGACAGGACTCTTCAGTAGCCAGATATGAGGATTCCCCGAATGAGGAGCAAAGCAATGGTCATTTCTCCTAGCCCTCCCTCCCAACGGAGATTCCCACTCCACATGCTTGTGTGTTATTTTTAATGCTTGGCGTCCTATGTGTTTCTCGTACGCATTTTCCTATTCTGCAAGTGAGTCCCGAAGGCTAACAGGTCCTCGGGAGGTGTGATGGTGGATGTGGGGCAGCCCAGGCCTGGGGGAGTCAAACGGTGGCTCTGATTGGGGGGCTGCAGACTGTTACTGCTGCTGAAGGTGGGGTGGTGATGATAGCATTGGGAATAGTGGTGACGTGCCTCTGGCCTGATGTTATGATGAGGCCTGGAGCCTTGGCAGGTGGAATTAGGGTGGATGAGGATTTCTGCCCTTCTATCCAAGGTTCTCTCACACTGCCTTGCGCCCTGAGGGCCATCTCTGCATCACTCACCTCCATGCTCAATAAAGGGCATATGCTTGGTACATGGTCTTTGTTTAATTATTAGCTAATTAATTACTTAGTGATCTGTTTTGACCTAAGCATTATTTTCTCGAACACTTTGGTCTGTTTTCATCCTCACAGTTCTCCAAACACTAAGCTATGTTTAAAAATCTAAGTTGCACCATTAGTAAGGGGATCTGTCTACTTAGGCTGCCATAACCAAATAGCACGGGCTGGTGGTTCAAACCACAGAAATGCACTTTCTTACAGTTCTAGAGGCTGGAAGTCCAAGATCAAGGTGCCAGCAGGACTGATGGCCGGCGAGAGCTCTCCTCCTGGCTTGCAGTCAGCAGTCTTCTCACTGTGTCCCCACGTGGCCTTTCCTCTGCGAGCATGCACAGAGAGGGAGAGTTCTCTTCCCCTTCTTACAAGGACACCAGTCCTCTCCGATTAGGGCCTTACCCTTATGCCCTCATTTAACTTTTATTACCTCCTTAAAGGTGCTATTTCCAAATGCAGTCATACTCAGGGCTAGAGGCTTCACTATATGAATTTTGCACTGGCATTATTCAGTCCATAACAATAAGCATATGTAACAGCTCATTGTATTTTAAAGATACTATTAATTCATCCTGTTGGAAAACAATGGGCTAGAGTATGACTCACCTTCAGGGACCTAAGTGATAGATGATGAAGCAGAAGTTAGGGAAGGTTGGGCCTCCCAGAAGCTAACCCTGAGATAAGATTCACGTGCAAGTGATTTATTAAGCCAGTCCAAGAGGACAGCCTACTAAGGGAAGGGGAAGCAAGGCAATGGGGAGAAGGAAGTAAATGTGCACATTTGGGCCAAGTCCCAAGGACAGATCCCATGGGGGCTCGAGAGTATTAATTACTGGTAGAGCTGTGCTGATGGGGGGCTGGGTTTTCCTATTTCTGAACTGTTGGTCAAGCTATGGGTTTTCATGGTGGACACGAATTTCTAGTTCTGTGCACCCAAGAAAATCCTTCAAAGAAGAAAGGCAGGTGTGCCCACTGGAGGCAGAACTACACTTTACCTAGAGAAGAGGTGCACAGAAAGGGTCCAGGACCCAAGGAATCCAGGTGGGCCTTCAGCAGCATGTGCTGCAGAACTCGTGGAGGAATAAAGTATATCTAATGCTGGAGGGGCTGTCAGCAGAGGATCTGGCATTCTGAGCCTGCTGACTTCCCAACCTGCCTCACGTCTCCAATGGAAGGCATGAAATTGCTTCCTAGCCACTTCTTCCCACAGAGGTCTTAGGAAAGCCCTAGTATTTAGCAGTGGAGAGCTGCCTACTTCCTGAGTACAAATTTCAAAAACTAGTGGCCTCTCAGATTCCTGGAAAAAAAATGGTGTGGACTGGAGTCCAGCATAGTCAAGTTGGATCCTGGGTCTACAGCTTACTAATGGTGTGACCTTAAGCAAGTGACACCATCACTCAAGTAAAGTAGTCACATCTAGCTCATCCTAAATGTCATCTATAGATAAGGACATTATATAAATAAAGCTGCTAGGAAATTACCCTGCACTCAGGAGCACCTAAAAAACATTAGTTTTTCCTTCCAGCCTCATCTCCCTTCCTTCTGAGGAATCAATCGCATGCCTACTTCTGGAAACACGACTCTGCCTCCTCCTGTGTCTTTTGGTTTAAAGTTTCTAACACTCTGGGGAGAGAGGGTTTGGTGGTCTGATGATGGCTTTTCCTTGCATGTTTTCTGGTCTTTTACTGAGAAGAGAAGAGATTCACCCTCTTTCATAATCCAAAAGATACGGAGAGGATGGACCCTACTTTGTACTTTGGTGGAGAAAAGGGGGCAACAGCAGGCTGCATCCCCACTAAGGGGCAGCCAGAGGGACCTCGGTGCACTGGCATGGAGAATTCAATCATTCAGTCGGTCAGTCCCTCTTGGTCATGTACCCACTTAGCGCTGAACAGGAAACAAGAAAGACCAGGACTGGGAACCTGCCTTACAGGATGTTTCTGTCCTTTAGAGGCTAAAAAATGGGAAAGAAGTGCAGAAATAGAAGATGGGTAGAAACCAAAAGCTAGTATTTGCTACTTCAAAATTTGCACTCAGCTAGCCAACAAAAGACTTTTCTGGGTGGGGATATAGAAGGTAGGCAGGGGAAACTGATTTACAACAAGAACATGCTTCTCCCCTTTCTCCTCCACCCACCCTGCCAGTCTGGACCCACCCAGGAGTGAACAGAGAACCAGGTGGCATGGTAGAGAGCACACAGGACTTCGGGTCTGGATCCAGATAGCCCGGGGGCTATTTATTTAAGTTGTACTATATTGCTGACTTCTCTGTGGGTTTGGCCGAGCCACGGTTTCTCTAAGCTTCAGTTTGCATCTGTACAGTGGGTGTAAGAATTGTGGATGATAGAGACCAAGGGCCTGAGTTCAGCATTAGCCATGTAATGAATGGCGGTGTTTGGTTAGCCTTACTGCCACCATCGCTGCTAACCCCACAACTCTGGCCTGCCTCCAGGGCCCAACAGGGTATTACCGGGTCTTTAGGTTCGGTTCTTGCCCACCCCAGGCACTCCCAGGCATGCTCGTCTGCAGCTGCACTGAGCTGTAGGAGAGGGGAGATGGATACAGGAGGGACTGGGCTGAGCAAACCCTGAGCATTCAGTCTAATAAGGTCTCATCTGTCATGGGCATCCTTCCTTTAAGCCGACCCACTGCTCATTAGCACTTCTGTCCAAGCTCAGGCAAGGAAGGTAGAAGAGACAGGGCTAAAATCCTGTCCATCGTGGAAGTTCTAAGCAGAAAAAGAAAGCCAAGAACTAGACCAAAATTGGGTTGAAGTGGAAGGGCCCACAGTTACACTGAGGTCTGCCACACTCTCTCCCTGGCAGTCTTGGGTATTTGAGTGGGGGCTCCATTTGACAGTTTAAAACATGTGCTTGACCCAGCCTGAAAAGCCTTGTCTTCAGGACTCTTGAAGGAGTCCCTGGCATTTGAAGAGTTTCTTTCTCTTGAAGCTGCCTGAACCCTCAGACGAAGGCTACCCAACTTGACATTGAGCCTACGGCCAGGAATTTGCACACTTGGATTCTGGCTTCAGCTCCACCCTTTATTATGTTCTGCCTCCACATCCCCATCTCAGAAATGGGCGGCATGACGCCCCTCACAAGGAGAGAGAGAGAGTATATTAGTACATGAGCATCGCTCAGCAGTTATTCTGCAAGGACTGAGCTTTAAACTATGAACAAGGCTTTGCTGAGTACTTCTTCTCCTCTTCCCACTAATAATTAGTAATATTAATTCTTAATAGGAACCTGTATTAAGTGCTTACTCCATGTGCCAGGCCTTATAGCTTATCTCTTTTAGTCCTCACATCTACTCTATAAAGTTGATGCTATTATTCACTTATTCTATATTTCACATAATGAAACCAAAGCATAGAAATTATATGTAACTTGCCTAAATCCATGCCTCTGCTTAGGATGGGCCCATGGAATAAAAAGATAATGGGGCACATCATTTGTCTTCAGGAAGCTTATAGTTTACGGTGATTCTCACCCATAGGGGCCAGAGACATTTTAGCTAGACACAGAGGTACATTTTCCTTCTGTAAAGATCTGTAGGGCTTACCATAAATAACAAGTATAAAATAAAAACTCAGAGAAATATAAAAAGGCAGTAGAAGAATCAACATAAAGAAAGGAAGAAAAAAATTAAGTTTTTGTTTCTTTCTCTGTTTCCATATTTTATGAAAACAGCCATAAGGAATTTTCACACAGGTGGTACAGCATATGTGAAATGCCCTTTGCCGAGGTTACGGGTGAAGCCTCTGTGAGACTGATGGCTCTCTGAGCAGTCCACATGGAGGTCCAGGAGAGATCACTCACTATCTATGAGCTAGGAGGGATCAACTATGTGGATTCAGATGCTTTGGACCAAAAAAAAAAACTACCAATAATGACAAAAAAAAAAATCTGAGTCCCAAATCTCAGGTCACCCAAAGAGAAACTTCTAGCTGCAGACATAGATCTAAATGGAGCTTCTTCTCAAACAGGCAACACCCCCGGGGCTTAATCTAAGGGAAGAAGCAACAGAGATTTATTTAACAATGTTTATAATTCTCTTGAGAAATAGCAGGAGGTCAGAAAGCAGTTAACGTAATGATTGAAAATTCGTGAATGAGAATCGGTTGGGACTCTGAGCTTCCTGGCAACCATGTCAAAAAGGGAAAGCTGATTGCATAGATTCACCTGGTTATTAGAAAGACAGAGCCTTACCAGTTCCACGGAGATCATGATTTTCTTGGTGTCAAATTCTAAAGTAACTTCATTGCACAGTGCAGATAAATTATTAGAAGGCAGTGAGTGACAGTTTTGTAGAAAACAAAGGTGTAGAGTGGTACTTTTAATGCATCTTTTAAATGAAATAATGTATTTTTATTTTTTTACTGGGCATTTGTACTTATTTATTTAAAGCCATTTATATTGAGGTGCATTCAATAAAATGCATGAATCTTAGTGTATAGTTTATGAATTATTGGCATGTGTGTACACTCATGTAACCATCACCCAGATCAAGATATCAACCATTCTCAGTAATTTTTCTTGCCCTTCAACTATTTCACCCACCCTCCAATGCCTTCCCCTCTAGCAACCATGTTCTCTGTGTTTATGAGTCTATTTCAGTTTTGTTGTTTGCTCATTTGCTTTGCTTTTTAGACTCTACAAAAAAAGTGAAATCACATGGTATTTGTCTTTCTCCGCCTGGCTCATTTCACTGAGCATCATACCCTCTAGGTCCATCCATGTTGCTGCAAATGGCAGGATTTCTTCCTTTGTAGGGCTGAGCAACATTCTGTTGTACACATACCACATCTGTTCTATCCCTTCATCTCTTGATGGACACTTAGATTGTTTCCATACTTTGGCTATTGTAAATAATGCTTCAGTGAACATAGGGGTGCATACATTTTGTCAGATTACTGATTTTATTTTCTTCAGGTAAATTCCCAGAAGTGGAATTGCTGGGTCGTACGGTGTTTCTATTTTTAGTTACTTGAGTCCAGTTTACTGCACAGAGCAAATAAGTTATTAGAAGGCAGTGAGTGGCATTTTATAGAAAACAGGCATAGAGAGGTGGTATTAATAAAACTTAAACAATGCACTTTGATGAAGCTGAAGGTGTAGCACTAAAGCCAAACGCAGTGGAAGTACTTAGGAGAGGATCTGCCGAGCACATAATACTCCTGCAAGAAGAGGTATGATTGCATGCAGAGCATCACTGAACACACTCATCTGTACATCTCTCCAAAATAACTCAGGTTAATTTAATGTGAATGTTTTTTAGCAATGCAAATGTACTTGCAAGTATTAGTCAAGTATATTAAATCCTAATTACACTATGGTTTTGCTTGTGTACGGTTTTATCCTTAGCCATGGAGCATTCCTTTGTAAAATTCAGTTATATTCAGCAAACAATGATTGAGCCCCTGCTATGTGTCAGGGACTACACTAATAAGTGCTGGTGATGCAGACGTAAAAGAGGCAGTGTCCTTGTCCTCAAGGAGCTCAAAGTTTAGGGGAGATGAGCAATAAATAGACAAGGGGAACTGTAGGGATGTAAGCAGTGGAAACTCTGGAGGCCCAGAGGAAATAAACAAAATCTCTTATCCACAACTAGATACGAGATGGGAGCAAGGGTTTTTATTAAAGGAGATGACCTGTGGCCTGAGTCTTGAAAGATGGGCAGGTGTTGGCCAAACGAAGGAATGGCAAGTGAGGGAGGATATTGTGCAGAGGCTCCAGCATGAACCAAAGCCGCCTGCTTGGATGGACGGTTGTCAGTCAGCTGTGGTGGTCACATGAATCTACATGTGATAAAAATGCATGGAACTCAATACACACATACAGACACACTCACGCTGGGCTTTCATCTGTGATGGGACTGTGTTCAAAGACCAAGACTCGGAGCCTCAGGAACCACGGAGACTCAGCCGCTCTCTGTCTCAGCTGCTCATGGCTGCCACTATTTGAGCTTGTTTGTGCGAATTCCTGGGGCTCTGACCTTTGGAATATAACCCTCCTAATCCAGTCCTCCAGCCCTCCTCCCCAGAAAGGCTGCTGTCAGCAAAACACTCCCGGACAAGCAGTGAGTGAAAAGGAATTGCAGCAGACAGGTGAGGGCAAAATCCACACGTGGGCACAAGTGTGGGGGTAAATGTAGTTTGCCGCTGTGTCCAGCCTAGGACACCAGTTGTTGTTCTCCCTGTGTCTGGATGTCTCCAATCGGCCACTTGACCCAGGTTTTCCTGACTGGCTGCCATGGAAGTTTCTCGTCTCGTGTTGCCTTTGCGATCTTGTGCAAATCACTTTAATTCTGGGCTGCTTTTTCCTTGTTTGAAAACAGAGTAGTATCTGCTTGCTCATCTCCCAAAGATGTGGGAGAAGCCAATAAAATATGGCTTCCGGTACCTTCTACGTCTTTCAGTCTGACTAGCTGAAGCAGCAGAAACAGTCTCATTCCCAGCATTTGCCTTCCTAAAAGTCTTCACCCTGTGATGCTCTCCCATCTAGACTCCTGGGGTCCCGTCTGAGCCCATCTCTCTCTCTCGGGCCCAGCACCAACTTACTTCTTCCAATGGGAAGCAGAGAGGCATCACGTTTGTCACAATAACAATGTACTATTTTCAGATGTAGATAAAGCCATAGGCGTGTAAAACAAACAAGGCACATTTAAGCACAAGAAGTGGTGGTGACATTCGGAACCGGAGTCACCTGCAGCATTTACAGCTTTCTGAGGAGGGAAGGTAAGAAGGAAACAAAAAGAAAGGCTCTTTGAATGAAGAACGATAGGCCCAGAAATTAGGGCCGGACTAATTTCACCCAATGTGGGACAATTGTCTCGTTCCCCAAATACTCTGGGGAAAGTGGTGTAACCTGTGGGAATAATGAGCAGTTGACTATTTTAGCTTAACTGCTGCTGACCTCAGAGAAGACCCCCCACAGCTCCCCAGGATGGGCTGAATCAAACCCAGGAATGCAGCCACTTTCCTTGAGTTAACACAGATCTCTTAATGCCAGACTCATTAACCGCTCACCCTGCTCCAGCCTCCGCGGATTTTTTTTACCTTTCCAACTAAACCTTTTCAGAGAGGAGGCAGGCGTTTCATACCTCTCCATCATATGATAAAGACCCTTGCCGACTGACAGGTTCCTCCTCGGTCCCCTGCGATGGATTCGCGGGAGGGCTACCTCATTCAAGGCCTTGTCACAAGGCTTGTCACCTCCTTGATGCATTTTTCGCCTTCCCATTTTCCTCCACTCCGAACCAGAGTGTTCCATGGCCGGCATGTTCTGTTCCTGATGGGAATACCCACATCGTGTAGGAGAGGGCATGCTCTGCAGAAGAAGGGCTGATAGACCAGGATAAGGTTTATTAAACCCCAGAACAGCTGGGGGCAGGGGCAGCCCCATGACTGCGGTGCTTTGCACTTTACAGTGACAGCTGGGACTCCGATGTTGTGGTCTATGGTGGGTCCCCAGGACTTGGTGTGCGAGGGCACTCAATGCGACTACAGTAACTGCCTTGTTAGGTGAGCTCCCTGAGAGCAAAAGGAGAAAAAAATAGCAGCAAGGAGGGAGCTAACACTCATGGACTACCTCCTAAGCACCAGGAACTTTGCCCACATTATTTTATTTAGTTCTCCAAAGCACTTTCATCATCCTAGGAAGAAGATGAGGAAAGGAGGGTTCCTAACAGTTAGGTGTCTCCTGCCAAGCCAGCGCGTGTATGCCTCCATCAAAAATCATACCTTAGCTTTTTTATATGACAGTCTTGAACTCTGTAATCTGAGTGTCTGTTGTGTGTCCCACCAGACTTATTGCTGGAGGACACCATGCAAAAAAAAAACCAGACAGATATGTGATTCCTCTACCAAGGAGTTTATAGTCTCTTTGGAAAAAGAAAGAAAAAACAAGAAGGGAAGAAGAGAGTTAAGATTCATTGCCTGCTTCTTGAATGTCAGGCACTCTTCCTGTATGATTTTAATCAGATTGCACCGTGGTCCTTTCTGATAGGCATTAGCATCCCCACTTTATTGATGAGGAAACTGAATCTCAGGAGGGTTAAGCAACTTTCCAAATTTTGTATAGCTAATAACTGGCTGTGTTGGAACTGGAGTTCTTGTTAAACCCCTTTGGCCAAGTTCTGTGAAGATCAGTAAGATGGGAAGACAGTTGTTAAAACCTTTTGGAAGGGTGGAGTTTGAGACCTCCTTAGAGATTAGATGAAGGGTGGATGGGAGAGAGAAACAGGTGGAATTTCATGTGTCAGAAAAGCAAGAGTAAAATCCTGGATTAATTACACGCTAACTGCCTCATGCATTCAATCTCTAAAAGGATTCATGAGACCCAGTTTATATACATGGGACAGTTTCATTATAGGCTAAATATATAGCCCAGCAACAGCAGGAGAAGGATTAGGCATTCAAAGGGACTTGGAGGTCTCGTGTGCAGGCTGACACACAGGACATGCCCTGTCCTCAGGCCTTGAACCACCACCAGTGTACGTGCAAAGCATCTCAGTGCCAGGATGTCCCAAGTCCATTCAAGGTGGGGTCTCCTATAGTGAGCTGGTCATGGAGGCACATTCTACCCACATGACCAGCCTTAACCACTGAAACCACTCACCCATCCCCAGCCTCCACTAAAGCAAGTTGCAAATCATAAATTCAATTATTACTAAACAATGACAGACTAAGCCGTCCTACTCCACAATAAAAGTGAACGTCATTTACCTTTAGTAAATACATCCCCAGAGTGTTGGCAGAGGGCCAGTAGCTCTGGAGTTAAGTGTGTGTTCAGTCCAGAGCAGGAGGATTAACCCATGCTGTGTAAGGTGAAATGCCCATGGGCAGTGGAGGGGCCATTGAGGAGATGGGCCAGGCATGGGCTGGAGTCAGGCAATGTGAGGCTAGCCTGGGATGGGCTGACTATTGCTAGAAACACCTCAGTACCTGATGAGAAATGAGCATGGCAAAAGCTGAGTTTCATAAAGCTTATGGCCCCCATATGAGGCAAGACTGGACAGAGGGATAAGAGAGTGACTGTTGCAACAATCCAGGTCATAGTGTTTTGAATTAAGGTGCTAACAAGAGTGGGGAATAGATATAAGGTGATAAACACAAAAGTTTCACTCAGGGTAGAACAGAAGAGGCAAAAAATTCAGGTCTGAGTGAAGAAAAGCATGCCAGTGGCGAGTGGCAGAAAGTGGAATATTTGGAAATAGAGCTGGGCTGAGAGGAAAGATTACTGTAGGATGATTAAAGTTGAGTTGGAGATACACATGGAATGTCCAGGCTGAAGATCTGTGGGAAGTTGCGAAAAAATTTAGGAATAGAAATTGAGGCTTGGACCACTTGGAGGTCAGTGAGAGTGAAGAAATGGTAGATCTTATAAAGGAGGGAGTGGAGATCACAGATGTGGAAGACAGAACATGGAAAGAAGAGTAATTGACTAACCAAAGCAAGAGGATGTTAGTTTCTTAGAGCTGCGGTAATGCGGTAACATAGTGGCTTAAAACAACAGAAGGGTATTGTCTCATAGTTCTAGAGGCGAGAAGTCTCCAGACCTGCTTCCTTCTGAGGGTTCTGAGTCCTTTTCATGCATTTCTCCTAGTTTCTGGTGGCAGCCGGCAACCTTGTTCTTCCTTGGCTTGTAGCCATATGCCTCTGATCTCTGCCTCCGCCTGCACTTGGACTTCTCCCCTCTGACTGTCTTCTTGTAAGGACACCCATCATGTTGGATTCTGGGCCCACCTACTCCATTAGGACGTCGTCATAACTAATCACATCGATAGCCACTGTGTTTCCAAACCAGGTCACATTCTGAGCCTCCTGGGGTCAGGACTGCAATATGTCTTTCTGGGGGACAGAATTCAACATCTAACAAAGAGTAATCCAAGAAAGCAGGGCGAGAACCAAAATGTAGGGAGACAAGGGACCACACCACAGAGGAGGAATCTCGAGAGAGGACAGTTGGTCAGCGGTTTTGGAAACCTATTGCAATGGGTGGTACCTTTCCTCCCAGTAGATTGTGAGCCCTTGCCTCATACGCGCTGGGTGCAGGTTCACCATGGGCCTTCGGTGTTTGATGAAGATGTTGCTAATTTATTCATTGATAAGGAGCAAAGCAGACCAGGACAGGCAGGAAAATAAATGATAATAAAACCTAGATTTGGCAAGGGTATCCACGACCAGGTTCAACAGTATGACAAACGAGAGGTCAGACTGCCGGGCTTTTAGAGGAACTAGACTAAAGAAATGGACCTTTTCAGTCAATGCGCTCCTAGATCCCCCTTCCCACTGGTCCAGGCATCTCAAATGCATGGTTTTGCCCACCCCTTTCCCATTTTCCTATTCGTCCTTTACACCTTTAAAATGATCTCAGGATTTTTTCTCCACTGTACACAACCTGCTATCTTAACAGGCCACCATATCCATTGGGCATTTTCAATTTCTTATTTTCTTTGCTCTCTGAAAGAGGAGGAGATGAGAAATATGTATTTATTCATATTTATGCATACACAGAAATATAAATACATGTTTATACAAATGTATTCATTTATTTATTCAACAAATTTATTTAGCATCTACTATATGGCAGACATGTTTCTATGTCCTGTGGTTGCTCTTGAGGAGGTTACATTTAGTTGGGGAAGACAAGGGTTAAGTAATGAAGTGATAACTGTGGTAGTTACAGAAACATGTAATAACCAAGAGGGTTACCAAATCAAGTGGAGAAATGTGATTGAGAGTGACTGGGCAAGGGGTGGAAGGAAGGACCTGTCTGTAGAAGGGGCATTTGAGTTGAAACATAGACACAGATGCACAGTTACCACAACCCAGGGCAGGTTTGCTCTGTGTTGGTTCAGGAGCTGAGCCAGGCCCAGGGTGTGGATGTTACATGGAGGCAGAATCAGGCACCATAGGATAAAGGCTTTTCAGACCATCAGAGCTGCTCTCCATGGAATGTGCTGCGTACGGTGCCGTGAGGCATGGAAACAGACTTGTGGAGCGTCTCTTCCCTCCTCCTCCTCCTCCTCTGTCTTCTCCACTCCCTCCTCACCCCCAGCCGGGATCCAGGTCTCTGGGAAACACTTCTCGAATTTCCTGGAGCCCATAGCACAGTCAGGCATCAGCATGAGGATATCAGCTTTTGTTTGGACATCGTTTTTCATCAGATACCTAGGCATACTCGTAGGCAAATACCTAGGAGTGGGATTTCTGGGTCATCTGCTGTATCTATATTTATCTGTATTAAGTTAGATCAGTAAGCCAAACTATTTTCCTGAGCAGCTGTCATCCATTCAATTTTTAAAGTCAAAGCCTGGAAATCACTCTCTATCCCTCTCTTTCAAAACATAGTTCCTACGTTCGACTTACCTTCAAGGTCTTCATGGTTCTACCTCCAAACGTAGCTACAAATGGTTGATTTCCATCCATCTTCTCTGCCACCAGCTCGACATATGTCACCATTATCCCTTGCCTGGAGACTTTAGGAGCTGCCCACTCATCTCCCACACCCTCTCTGCCCTCCCCACGGGAGCATATTCTCCACGAAGCAGCCAAAGTGATCCTTTTAAGACATTCATCTAATCAGGTAGCTCCCTACTTCAAGCCCCCACCAATGTCCCATTGCCTCTGGCCTTCAGAGCACTTTGTGATCTGGGAGTACATAGCGAGGACCTCCACCTCAGCCTCTTTCCACTCCGCTCCGCTCTCTCCGCGCTGTGGTCAGCTGGCCTTTGAATTCCACGTGAGTGGAGTTCACCCCGAACCAGGGCCTGCGAATGCCCTTCTCTGGGCTCTGTATGTGTTGGCACCTTTGCACTGTGGTTTAAATGTCATCTTCTCAAAGGGCCTTCAATCCACATTGGTTATTTTTATATCAATTTGTTAACCTGTTTGCTATCTATGTCTTTCCAACGAACATAGGAGCATCCTTAAAACTGGCATCTCGTCCAGCTGCCACGAGTACCTGGGACAGTTCCTGGCATGTATTAGGCTTTTAAGATTATTCAGTGAATGAATGAATGAGTAAAGGATAACTACTCATCCTTTTTTTTAATACTACTTATTAAAAAAACAAAGGAGAGGGAGTTTGTGGAGATTTGACAGAGGAGAACAGTACTAACCTCCTAGGATTAGGATCAAATGAGTTGCCGCATGGAAATACCCAGCACCATGCCTGGTACACAGCGAACACCATATAAGTGTGAGTTTAAAAAATGGTAGTAGCACAAGGAAATTTGTGAGAAAGGAGGGGCTTTCACCTCCTTAGGAGAACAAATCTCTTCCTTCCTTCAATGAATATGTACTGAGCTTGCACAAAACAAAGCATGTGTACCACTGTAGGCATTCCCCACGAGCACCACACAGTTTTCTCCAAGAACAGCCCAGAAATGCCAGTTCTCACCCCACTCTAGAGTTCTCTCTCCCTGACATCCCCAGCCTCCACAGAAACCACGGGAGGCGGCTTGCATTCCACTTTGGAAGGGTTTTGCCCCCAGGGGGCACTGACTGGGGGCTGTTTGCGTCTGCAGTCATGCGCCTCTCCAGACCCTTGCAGTCATCAGGGAGCTCTCAGAAGTCTCTCTACACGCAAAACAATAAACATCATCTTAAGAGACTCTCCAAACCACCTTTGTATCAGAGCTAACCCACTGTCTCCTAGTGAACCTGAAGGATTGCAGTCTGAGAGCAGAGATCCAAATATAGAAGTCTATTGTCTTCAAAGCACCTTCACCCTCTCTTACCTCCTCTGAGTGTCCCACTCTCTCCCAGTCTCCCCACTTCACTCCAGCAATTTCAAATTGTCATGGTTGGAAAAGCCCTTTGTAAATTTAAACCCACCCCCTTACCTTTCCAGTGGTAATCTTTACCAGATGAGTCAGGAAGGTGTCATTGTGCATGGAGGAGGCATTTACTAAATGCACATTTTTAAAAAACGAGTGGGTGGGAGACAGAAGACTGGAAGGAGGAAGGAGAATATATCAGTGGCACTATGGGCCCGCCAGGTCCTTTCTAATTTCTCCCCGTGGAGAGTGGTACAGGCTGTGTTCTGCACAGAGGCACCTGGCAGGGAGAGCCTTTTGCTCACTGGGGTTGTGGCCACCCAGAGGAGTCTCCCTTTTTCTAATTCACCCAAAGGTACCAAATAACCTGGCGGTGGTTCCATGAACACCCTCCTTCGAAGACAGAAATGAGCAGAGTCTGGACTGAGAGTAAGCAGAACCGAGTCTCAGCCTGGATTCTGCTGCCACCTTAGACAAGATGTAGCCCTTTTCCAGCTCGCAGAGGCCACATCCATAAAAATAATGTGTGTGGACGAGAGAGCTGTTTTGCAACATTTTATTTCATAGCTACAGAGCCATGTCCTCTGATGAAATTGTCTCAGAAGCCAGGAAGTGAAGGAACAACCTTGAGGGTGTCCTTGGAGGTGGAAGGGTGCCCACCATGGCCTTGCCACACCCCTCCACACAGCCCCTCCACGGTTGGGGTCTCTCTTTAATGTTCTCCTCATGCTGTATTCCTGTGATTTTATAAGAACCTGCCAAGCAGGAAAATATCCCCTAGAGATTGTAGGGAGTCGTGCACACACAGAAATAACAAGGCCCACAATTCCACTGCATGGCCTGGCCGGTCAACTAAGTGATGCTTTTCAAGTCTTTCTAGCAGCTGCTCAGCTCCTGCCAGCTGCCACTCATCCACTGCTCTTCACCGAGGCTTCTGCTCTTTGCCTCCACCTACCATCTCATCTGGGCCTCATGTGGTCTATGTCCCCTCGATATTGGGAGAGTCTTGAAAGAAGTGAGTTCCCCCTGTCAGTTCCAACTCCCTTAAGGGCCTATCTGGAAATCTCTGCCTAATTGAATATTCATGGTGGCCAACTGAATATTTATTATACCAAAAATGCTCCACAGGGCCCTGTCTTCTCTGCTATCTGAACATGGTCTTTCTAATGCATGCAGCCTTCTCCGGGCTATGGCCAGTGCCCCTTTCCCTCTCCCCGAAGTGCTGTCCCTGACACTCGTCTCTCTGCCATGCACTCCTCTCCAATTGCTGTTAATTCCAACCATCAGTCCTTCCTGCCTCAGCCTGCCTCCAGTTTTCCAGAGGAGCCCTTTCTGAATGACACCACCCCCACCCCCATATAGACCACAGTTAGAGCCCAGGTTAGAGCCCTCTTGCAGAAGAGAAGCATCCCGTGAACTTCATGAGGCTCATTTCTGCGCAGGCAAATCCATTTTCCATCACCTTCCCTAAAGATAGACAAGCTACTAATGCCTAACAAAAGCAACATCATCACCGAAACAACTAGCACTTATTGAGCACGTACCATGTGTTGGGAATTGTCATAAATTCTTTACAAGTCTTTTCTTTCTCAAGTCAAACCCGTGAGCATCTCCTGGGGAATAACAGAACTTTGTCAGGCTTCAGTTTTCTCCTCTGCAAGACGGAGAAAATGCCTACCTGTGGTGCTGGTATGTGGCTGCAGTGGTAAAAGGACATCCGCTTTGCAAAGCGGTGTCTGGGCCCTGGTACTAGTCCTTCCTCCTCGCCCAGCCTTTGGGTTTGTGGTCAGGGAATAAGGCTAACTGACCCAAGGCTTGGCCTCTGAGCCCTGCAGAGACAGCAAGGGAGGAGTGGCTTTCTGTGGCCCAGCCAACCACATCCTAATGAGGATGGGAAGGCTCTGTCCTCTCGCGGGACACCCAGCCACGGATGCAGACAGTCATGGTGGCAGGGAGAGGAGCTCCCGTGAGTGCTCTCACGCTGGACCACAGCCCCTCATTTAGGACGGATGCCACCTTCGTGCCCTTGCACCTGTTGAGCACCGGGCAGGGAACCAGCCAAGGTGCAGTGCCTTTCCCAGGCCCGCCTACTCTCCCAAGATGCAGGATGGCACAACACTGTCCCAAGACTTAGACAGGCTCCATGCAGAGCTGCCATGGACCCACTGGGTGATCTTTGGCCGGTCACCCAACCTCTGTGAGTCCTGATATCCCACTGGACAGAGGGACGTAATCCCTGCCTGCATCATTGGACTGAGAATGAAACAGGGTCATGGTGCAGAAGACATTGTGAATACAAGACTCACTTCAAATGCTCCATCCATCATGAAGCCTTCTCCTACCCACCTGTGGGGGATTAATCTCATATTCCTCTGGACCACATCATCCAGAATAGTAATAATGTGCCCTTCGCACAGGACTGTTCCCAGCCTGCCCTGAATAGCAAGGAGATATTCACATGTATCTGTTGGCCTGCTAGACCCATCTCCATGGGGCAGGCAGGCAGGATGTGACTCTTAACTCATCTGTACATTTACCACGTATGCAGCACAATGTCTGGCACAGAGCAGATGCTCGATAAATGTTTAATGAAAGAGTGAAGGTCATTGCTGCCCGGACTCAGCCTTTCTGTTATATTTTATGTGCTATTCAATATCTAGAGGTAGGAGAAGCTGATTTCTGTTAAGGACCGCACTCCCTAGCCTGGCAGACAGGCCCCAGTTGAGTGAGCTGGTGATGCAAGTGGGAAGTCATTAGAATGGTAGAAAGCTCAGTTTGAAACACAGAGGCCAGCTCCTCCCCTCCATCATTTCCCTGTGTTCAGCCACAGAACACTTGGATGGAACCTGATGGAGTCTTGGAAGCAATTTCCGCCTGTCTCTGAAATTGCTTCCTTGTCTTCTGGGCAAATCCCTGATATGGCTGGAGAGAGTCCCAGCTGCTTAATATCCAGCCTGCTGATGGGAGAGATTGCTCATCAAAGCCCAGAACCCACATGAGCTCAGCAGGGGACCGTGGACGGCCTTGGACATAGAGGTCTCAGACAACTGGCTGCCCAGCAGATGGGCCGACATGAAGCAGTGAACATGATAAAAGACCAGAAAATAGGGCCTGTGAGAAAAGGATGAAGACACGGGCTTGATGTATTGTGAAGGGGAACAAATAACAATGTGTAAGTTTGTGGACATTTTCTGCGAGAAGCATGGCAATGCCTGGCTCGGTGAGGTTGGAAACAGGAAGAGAAGGGCACGAACTTGCTACACGAGGGACTTTGTCCAGACCAATCATGGGAGAACTTCCCGCTGCCTGGCAGTCCGCGCTGCTGCATGCTGGAATGGACTCCCAGAAGCCACTCTGTGATCTGATTTTCTTGGTAAAAAGGATAGACTGAAGCCTAGCAGAGAAACCCAACAGTGTTTGCATCTGAAAGGAAAGAAAGCTGTGAGCTTTTACACTTCTCACTTCTGAATGGATCCAGGACTCTGGGGTGACCCACCACACGGAGGCGCCAGAGAGACCCCCAGACCTCTACTCTTGCACTAGGGAAAACCCACATGCCTTTGACATATGTCCTACCATGACCCCCGGGGCACGGGTGAGCCTGCAGAGAGGAGACGAGGCCCTGACTGTCTATTAATCAGCTAATGACTGACAGAAAGCCATAATTAATGGATTGCAACTGGGATAACAAGTGTGCTTGCAACATAGAGGGACTTCTTTTAGCATAAGAGTTTTATCGATCAATTCATGAATGAATATTTGATGGTTTCTGTCTCCCTCAGGAGCTGCTAGTATGTCCAAAAAGTGTGAGTTGAATCTGTTAAAAATACTTGAAGCTGTTTAAAATTAGAATATTTGTAATATATATAAGCCATCTTTTGATGCACAGTTAAAAAGGAAACATCTAAAAACGTACGTAGGATTTGTTTTATAGTGAGGTGTAGTAGGACATGTACACACGGAAAGGGCTGTCATGAATGAAGTTTTTATACTCACAGATCCCTAGCATGAGAAGGCACAGCATATGCCATGCAAAGCGACAGGGGGAGGCACCAGGGTCGGCGGCCATTCAGGAGGCAGGGGCAGTGAGGGGGAAACACGGTTAAGAGCCTTCACCGTAGTTGTTTACTACCTGCAGGAAAGGAAAGGTGATTCAGGGTGAGCCGATTTAGGATTGGCTAGTTGGATTCATTTCGGTGGGCTTGGAGGCAGCAGGGCTGACTCCAGTTGCTGGTTGCTTGGCCTTTGAGTGATTAAGGCAGATCCATAGTGGTCCAGGGTTTGAGAGACCCGTGGAGGAGCTGGCGGAGAGCGGGTGTGGGCTCACTGGTTAGTTTGCATACGAATTGCTCACAGGCAAGTCATTCCCTGTCTCTAGGAATTAGCTGACTTCCCCAGTCAGCACCTCCCAGCAAGGCCCCCCATGCCAGGGCATCAAGAATACAGAAAACAAGAAAATACAGTTAATACGACTCCACATCCAAAAGTGTAAACAGGGACACAGTTTACAGTCATGGTGATGTTGGTGGTCAAGTGGAAATCAGGGAACCTTAGAGAGATGCAAAAGTATTTTACGCAAAGCCACACAAAGGGAAAAAAAAGGACCGGTAAGTTTAGAGAAAAAGAGCAAAGCAATAGAAAACAGATTAAAGCTTGCTTGTTCCCCCCTCCTCTCCTGCTCCGTCCTGGGTGGGGAGGGCAAAGTCACTGTGAATCTATGATCTGTAAAACATGCCATGGAGGCTGAATGGTTTAATCAGTTAGGATGCCTGCTAAGAATACCATCATGAAGGGTTTCTCCCCATCATGGGCCATGAGGTCTGTCTGTGTTCCAAGATCACAGATTCTCATCTCAACCCAGCTGTCTACCAAGCATGTGTAGCCTCCGGGAATGAATCAGACGACGGTTGAACCACCACTGCCCCGCCATCAGCACCACTGAACCCAGGATGGGGTGCTGGGTGGCCGCCAACTAGTAATGTCTTTAACAGGATTTACTCGATAGCCACTGCCGACATCAATGCCGATGGTTAAACAGTCCTCTGTGAGAGCTTCTGTTGACTTCCCTCCTTGCAAGGGTAATAAATACAGTGTCAACTGCAATATATAATGCAATATATAATATATAAACTGTATATAATTTTAAGAGCTAGCTCATTCCTTTGACAAACATTCGTCGAACACCTGCTGGAGCTAGGCATTGTGCTAGGTGCTGAGGCTACAGCAATGAGCAGGAGAAAGGCGGGTCATGCCCTTGGTTAATAGAGGGAGACAGAGGATAAGTAAACAAAGTAATGAGTTTAGTTAATTACACATTGTGTAAACGCAGTGACAGAAATAAACAGGGATGTGTGGAGGAGAATAATCAGGGGGCCAGCCGACTGGAAGAAGTCCGGTTTGGCCTCTCCCATGGGAAGTCACTTACGCAGAGATTGGGCAGCGGAGAGGCCAGCCTGTGGCCAGGCAGAGGAAGCACTGTCTGCACAGATGAAATGAGAAGTGCAAAGTCCCCAGAAAGAAAGAACATGACTTGTTCTAAGAACCAGACCCCAAGCAATGTCAAAGAATTTGGATTTTATTCCAAGGGCAGTGAGAGGGTTGGAAGTGGGGCACATGCCCCGAACAAACGAATGCTGTTGTTTTTTTTCAATAGCATTTGGGCAGCTCTATGGAGACTGAGTTTCAGGAAGGAGGACAGAGGGGAACAGTCAACTAGGAGGCTGTTGAAGGGTGAAGTGGAGAGAGAGGAAGGTGCTTTGGGGGCAGGTGGATTCCAGGTGTGGTTTGGAACCAGCAGTGGAGGAGGGAGCGAGGGGAAGATGACCACCAGCCTCCCGGCTTGCAGCTGTGACACTAGGTGGCTGTGCTATTCTGCAGGTGGAGAAGACCGGGGAGAGAAGCCCCCAGGCATGACCTGTTTTGATATTATCATTAGAATCATCACGACAAGCATTATTCATAATGCTCAGCCGCATCTCAGGTCTCAGAGAGCTGTTGGTAGCAATACCCAGGTTGGCCTTAATGTGCCCCTTCACTCTCTATGGACGTCTCACTCTTGACTCGAGAGTAGCTCTCTCAACCTCACACTATTGACATTGTAGGCTGTACAGTTCTTTATACAGGGGGCTTCCTGTGTGCCATAGGGTGGTGAAGTGCACCCCTGGCCTCCACCCTCTCGAGGCCAGTAGCACCCTCTCCCCCAGGTTTGAAGTCATAAATGTCCCCTAAAGGACAAAATGGGTCCTGCCTGAGAACTACTGCTCTAGGAGGCTAGGTCTGGAGCACAGGGACAGAGAGGAGGATGTAAAAGCTCATCTACAGCACGGGGAGTTCTAGTTCTCTGGCCTGCCTGTTTTTTTGCTTCGGGCATGTCCTGCAGCTTCTGGGCAAACAGCGGGGGCCGGGAGAAGGCCTCCCTCAGCAGCAGAAACATGCATCCAAGAGAGTACCCAGCGCCCATGGCAGGTGCTGCCGCATGGATTTATGTGATCTCCATGAGCACTCCTTGTACACGTAGGAAAGCAGAGGCTTACAGAGGCCGAGTCGCAGGCCTGTGACAAGGAGGTCATCATGGGGTGGAGGCAGGGCTGGAGCTCAGGCCTCTGATGCCAGGTCCTGTATTCTTGTTACCACAGCTGCCTCTACTGGAGACTGAGGCCAACTTGAAATAGCATCTGGGTCCCTGGGTGCCAGACAGGCAGGAGCGGTGACACTCCCTCATGCCACCAGATATGCTGCTCTTCCAATCTGGTCCCTGGGCTCAGGCCTATGGGGACTCACTGATGAGAGTCGTGTCATTCCCAGGAGAACTTACTGGAGAGGGCCTGGGGACTGCTGCACCTCACACCCAGCTGCCACCTCACCACCCCCACACCAGGGTCCCTCGCAGCCTTGCCAGCCCCTTCAGCTTAGGTCCCACAAATCACAGCCATACCATTGTCAAAACACACCCACCTACCAGCTGAACCAAGCAGGCTTCCTTCAGACTCAGGAAAGCCTGAGTCTCTTCCTTACAGGGTCTGAAGCAGGCATAAGCCCTCTCCTTGGTGCAAGTCCTCCGAGCACACCATCCTCCCCAGATGAACAGAGGGCCACCTCACTGCATTCCAGACCCAAGTCCCAGCAGTTCCATAGGGGAGCTCCTGGGCTCTGTCCCCCAAGGGATGCAGTGGACATTGGCTTCCTCTACTTCATAACAGTGATCTTCAACCGATCCAGCCCAAGAATCACGTCATAAGTGACAAGCAGCTAGTCTGTAAGTTCCTTGAGAATTGTCAGATGCCATTTAGTATTCCTTATAGTTCCTATCAAATTCCCTTACATGCATTCTGCACTGTTTGCTGAACTGATGGGAAAGATGGAAGGATGGATGTGTGCATGGGCAGGTGAAGGGATGGGTGCATGGGCAGGTGAAGGGATAGATGGATGGGAAGTTGAATGGATGAATAGAAAGAAGGAAGGAGGCAAGAAGGGTCATGAGGCATTTGACTTCAGTTCATGTTCTCTACCTAAGCTCACTCTCCCATTCAGAGAATCTCATTATAATTCATGCAACCAACTCTTTGACTCTTGAGGAAACACTAGTGGGACAATATATAGGTTTACTTTAATTTTTTATGTGTTTAGTATTCAACAAGTTATCCATTTGAGGTTGGATGAAGAGTGAATGAAGTCAGATGTACTCACAAAGCTGATCATCAGCATGAATCATTGCATTATATACCCTTGACTTTCAAATATGCCTTATGAAAAGCCTAAATGCAGAACACACAAAGTACTCCCTTTTGCAAGGTACTGGTCAGGAGCAGTGTGCCGGTCAAAAGCAGCCAATGCAGCTGCCAGACAGCAAATGGAATGCGGCCCCACTGTGTGCTGATGCGGGTTCACCAAGTCTTTAACCTCTTTGGGCCTGCGCCCTGTCCACAAAGTGGAGACAGTAATGATATCTACCTCAAAGGGGGACTGAATCAATGAGATAATGTTTGCAAAGCTCTTGACATAGAACTTGGCATGTTGCGAGCACTCAACAAATAAGAGCTGTTATAATTCTTCAGTTTACTAATTGGCTCCTTTAAAGAGTCAAAACCCTTTATGAATCTTTTGAAAGGTTTTTGTTTTTAAAAAATACAGAAGAACAAAAAGGAAACAAAAGTTGCCTCGAATCCCACCATTTATAATAATTAAAGGTGTGGGAATTACAGCCCTTCTCCAATCCCACACTCCATTGCTTGGACGCCTTTAGTAGAATCTTTCTCACCATTTTGCTGTGCTTTATTGAGTGTGTGCATATATACACGCATGCCTCATGCCTTCCTATATAAAAGCAAAAACACACTATCTATATTGGTCCGGAACTTATTCCGCTTGACGGCATGTCATGGAGAATGTTCGTGGACAGCTCACTCCGATCTATTGTGCTCTTGTTTTAATAGCTGTGTAGTACTGTGCAGTATAAATGTGCCATCATTTATCTAGACAGCCCCTACTGATGGATATTTAGTTTATAATCCTCATGCATCTCAAGTGTCATAAAATGGGAAAAAATTGTTTGCTTATACATTTTGTAAATCCCTGCCATGCACCTCTAAGTCATTTGGGAAAGAGTGAATTGAAGATCATGCAGAGTGTTTTGTTTAAATTTACAATACACTCTAAACCATATGATCTACAGATTTCATGTTTTCTTCGTCCTATTTGGATGAATTGTAATTGTTAATAACATAATTAGTCCACCTGGGTTCTAGCCCCATCAATCAAAGGAGAACTGTTTCTCATAGATTTGGGGTTTAGGAATGGGAGACCCTGTTTTCCAGCTTGCCTGAATGATTTCCAAGTCCCACCACCTCAGGAAAAGTGTGGCACAAGGTAAAAGCGGCACCCCCCAACTGTGAGTGACAGCTTTCCTTTGCATGCAGGCCCCCATCGTGTGCTCACTTCCCCAAATGGACGGGTTGCGTTCCGGGTGAAGGGAACTGTGAAAGCTCAGAGCCCCATAGTTGGGGAAGACCCTGTCCTGCCCCCAGGCAGAGAAAACCAGCCCAAAGGAAATTCTCTTTGGCCATTCAGTAGTGTAAAGGCCACCACCCCAGGAAGGCTTAGCAACAACAATTGTGCCTGTCTTTTAAATTATTTTATTATTCATTATGCCTCTCATATTCATCCTTTGTTGCTGCTGTTTGCATCTATATGGCATATGCCCTATATTAGATTTTCAGGTCCTAGAAGACGGGGATCAGGCCACATAAAGCATTTTTTACTGTCTACTGTCTCCTGTGTATAACAAGCACTTAATGCATATTTTAAACCATTGCACTAAGTTAAGAACTTGACTTACAGCCCTATTGTTAAACTTTGAGAGGAGTGCTTTCTGGTTTCTCCAAATTGGTTGAAGGATTTTCTGCATTGTGTAGGGGAGGTAAGAGCAGGTGGGCTTCCTAAAACACACTCCGCCTCCTCAGCCTCCAGGCGCTGTGCAGGCGCAGGAGAGAGAGGGGGTATGACCCTCAGATCCGGGGAGGGAAGGACGGGCCTTTGGGGAGAGCCAGGGACTTGACATTTGGGAGGGGACTCAGAAACCCATGACTTAGACCTGGCAGGCTGCTTTCTCAGCTTCCCTTGTCGAGATACCATGGCTGCCCACCCCCAGGGGCACTGAGAGCTTCTCTAGGATGCTGGGGTCATGTTCTGCCCTCCACCCACATCCTGGCCACCTGTCTGCTGCCACCCTTCCCACCTACTCCCACCCGTGCTGGCTTCTCCCTCAGCCCCCACAGCCTGCTCTCCCTTCTCTGCCCCAGTCCTGGGCTCTGTGGAGGAGCCCTGGTGCGGCGGCACCTCCCTGGGTCACCTTGCCATGCCCTTCTGAAGGGCAGCCTGATGTTGCTGCTGCTCACACACCTGCGTGCGGGCTGAGCACCCCAGCACACGCAGCCTGCACTCCTTCCCCTGCAGCTCTGGATTAAACACCCCTGAGAAGAGAGCTTATAATGGTCGTGCTCTCTTTGTTGCCCTCAACTCAACTCTGCTAATAGCAGAAACATTCCCTCTACCACCACCCCAAACCCAGTGCTTAAAAACTCAAGCTGAAGAAGGTTCTCATTGAAACGGAGTCCTGGGTAACATGTCTGCAAGTCAAGAATGCTGACAGAGAACCTGCAAGTGCTCAGATCTACTGGACAGAGAAGTCCTGATCTGAGAGGACTGGTCAGGGAAGGAACCTGAGGATGATAAACAGGCCATGCAGGAGAAGGGAGCTCCAGGAAGGGGAAAACATTCCTAAAGGAGGCAACAGCCCCCTCTCCAAGGTGCCCTCTGCTTGGTGGCAGCTCTGGTTGTCAGGGCCATTTAAGAGGGTTAGGGGACCCGGCACTCACAGCCCTAGACCCGCCTGCCCTGAAGGGACCTGCTCAGGTATGGACATGCCCAACCTGAGGTCCTCAATGGCCTGTCACCACGGAGGGAGGAGAGGGACCTGCATGGCCCAGTGGTCACAGATAATTGCCTGGGCACTGCAGATGGGCTCATTTACCTGTGCATTTTGGCAGAACATTGCCTTCCTGTGAGCCACTGGGTGACCCCGCGCTAGGGCTCAGTCCATGACAAGGGCAGGTCTAGAACAAAGGGCACATGCTTGGAAATGAATCGTCGGGGGTTCTGACTCCACCTCAGCTTGGTACTAGCTCTTTGTGCTTGGACAAGTCCCTTGTCGGGACCTCAGATCCTCATCTATGAAACGGCAAGGCTGGATGTAGGTCCCACCCAGCCCTCCCATTTCAGGACCTGCCTTTTTGCTCAGCAGCCCGATCATCGGCCTGCTGACCAGTCCTGTTATAACTGGGGCCTTGGTGGAGGGTGGTTGATGGAGAGGAGAGGGAGTTGTGTGTTGTGAAGGACAGTTCCCATCTCCCTCAGGCCCCGTGCCCTAGGTTTTCATGGGTCTCCAGTGCGAAGAATTAAGGAGAAGGAAAGGAAGCCTCACTGGTCTATTGCTACCTGTTACTCCACATGAATGCTCAAGTGATCAGAACCCACCATCCTCCACTCAGATAGTCATCAGAACCCTGCTGTCTGCATCCATTCTTTGAAGGGTTATCTTCTGAATCTCTGTGCTAAAGTGTGGTATTAGTTTTCTGTTACTGCTCTAACAAATTACCACCAAAACTACTGGCTTGAAACAAAGCAAACTTATCATCTTACACTTCTGGTGGTTAGACGTCCAAAATGGGTCTCCCTGGGCTAAATCAGGGTGTCAGCAAGGTGTTCCTTGAGCCTCTGGGCTGTGCTTCTGCCAGCTTTCAAAGGCTGTCTGCATTCCTTGGCTCATGACTGCATCCCTCAAGTTCTGTCTCCATTGCCACCTCCACTTCTCTGACCCTGAACTTCCTGCTTCTCTGTTATCAGGACCTTTGATTACATTGGGTTGACCCACAGAGTCCAGGATCATCTCCCCATCTCAAGACCCTAATCTTATTCACAATTGCAAAGACCCCTTTGCTTTGCAAGGTAACATATTCACCATTACAAGGACATCCTTAGGGGACCATTGTTCAGCCTTCCCCTGGTATGTTTGCCTTGGAATCTGTTTCTAGGTCACACGGCAGCCTACACCCACACATGCCTGAGTCTTTGCTCCTCAGTCTGACATCCCGCTTCTCCAGACCACCCATCCCAGGCACCTCCTTTTCTGCTCATCCTCCACAGCTCCCCTTGCACAAGATTTTTTGTAAGCATCTTTCCTGAAATTTGGGTTAGGAGAGCAAAATAAAAGCAGAGAGCAGGGAAGCTTCTAAACTGATGTCAGACATTGTCAGTCTTGGAAATTTATTGGCCAATACCCTCCACGGCGATTTTTCTCACAGCCTATGTTTTCCCCTGAGGTGGCTTCCTGTGCCTGGTTTGTCGCTCCTCCTTCTTGTTTATTTGTGACTCCTTTATGCAGATTAGGCTGTTCACCCCCATTTCTTCCTTCTGAGATTACTTTTTGCATGTCCCGAATGTCACTAAATGCCTGCTAACCAAAGGTCTCTGGGTCTTCCCTCTCAGCAGCCACAAGGAAACACCAGAAGCTTTGAAATGACAGGTTTTGCTTTAATGTGAAATAAACCCCTCGTTCATGTCAGTGATCTGATGGGAACATTACCAAGTATATTTGACATGGTTCAGAGTTAGATTCCTATGGGTACAAAGACTTACTTCCTTCTTAATTATTCACCCACTCATTGAGTATTTATTAAACATCTACCATGCCTGGGGTCTGCTCTTAGCCTCAGGGTTTTAATGATAAACAAGTTAGCACACACACCACCGGCCCAACACCACCACACACATTTAACTTCAAGTATAGATCCCCCCTCCCCCAACTGATGGATTTTAAAGGTCACCTCTACTTTTGGTCACCTTGACCATATTCTGACAATGGTCCTTAGAGACTTCTCTGTGTCCTCTCTTGTTTATTAGATGGCAAAAATGTGTGCCAGGTGACTTTGTCTCTGCATAAATGAAGAGAAACCAGAGGAAGGTGGGGTGGGAGAAGCCCTCACCCCATAGATGTCTCAGTCAAATATCATGTAACTCAGAGCCTCTGAGCTGACCGTGGGACTGGCCGTCATCAGGACTTCCAACGCACAGCAGACCTCTTGCTCTCTTAACTGGTTCTCACTTCTTCGGGGTGTGGGAGTATTTGATGAATTCAGGGACTCTTCTTATGGCTCCTGTTGCTGTAAGAGGAAAATATCTAGGTTCGGAGAGCTTAGTTCAGCAGAGTAGATATGGTGCAAGTGCCCAAAAGCAGGGTTTGCTTTGGATAAGCCTCCTCTCAGATGGAGGAGGGCCGAGTATTCAGTTGTCCCTCCAGATATTCGGGTGTGTGGCAGACATCTTTGTTCTTGTCAGACACAGCTTCTAAAACCCTTAAAGCTTTCACAATCTCATTGATATTGGTGGTTGGTTCCTTTTTTTCCCTGAAAGCTTATGGAAGCATAAAATTTTTAAGCTGGAAGGGACCTTGGAGAACAGATGCATTATTTAATTTATATTTTTAATTTTCCTACTTCAGCAACTTGGGGGAGATGAGTTTATCCACTCCTGCTCCCTGGTCTGTTCATGCACTGCCAAGTCACAGCCCTTTCACCCCCACCCTACTCACCAGGCCAGCTCTCTCCTTAAAAACCACTCTTTGGAGTTCCTTGTATTGCTGAAACACCATCCACATGGGTGCTGAGGGATTCTCACACCTGTCTGTGGTCAGGGTGCAGTGGGCTCTGTCTGCTCTGGGTAGCTTAACTGGGTGATGAGGGTCAGGCTGCACATAGACAGGGCCCAGATTTTGTACGTTAAGAACAGAATCAATCAGGAGCCTCCCCCAGGGCGCAGCCTACATGCAAAGGCTTGCAAGAAGGTAGCTGACTGTGCCTCTTCATGGACTGAGACCTCAGGCGGCTGCAGGCTAGTTTTCCTCTGCATACTTACCTCAGGAGAGGGGGATCCCTGTGACCCCAGAGTTATTCTCAGAGGAGTAATAGGACAGTGCCTAGATTTGTCAGCATATAGGCCAGTCCAAGCCTGATTCTCAGAGGGGGAAGCTGGGAGCCCCTCATTCCTTTTCAGAGGAGAAGGAGTACTCTGAGGCCATGAGCTGCAACCACACACCGCCTACCCCTTCTCCCCTGAGGCTCCTGTCCTGACTGCAGGTCAGCATCAAGAGAATAGGGTAGGGGCACCCCTGTGCCCACTGTGAAGAACCTCACTGTTCTGCATGGGCCTACTGGGATCAGAACCTACATGGCCAGGGCAGCTCTGTGTTCCTATCCCAAGCTTGCTTGAGTTTTAAGCCTGACAGTACACATGGCTGTGGGGAGACACCCCTCCCAGAGTTGCAGGCTGAACCTGGGTCCCGGAGAAGGTCTGCTGCCTCCCCTGCCACTGCCCGGCCTGTACTGCCACACCGCCTCTCCGCCACCCCCACCTGAGTCTTGGATCACGTTTTATCAGGCCAGTATTTCCTGCCTTTCCAAGCCCATCTGAGCAGGAAAGGCTGTTCCTGAAGAGGCCGCAGCCAGCCCCCTGTCCTGATTTAGATGGAATCGTGTCTGCCATTTCCTCTGAAGATAGCCCTCCCAAAGACAGAGGAAAGCTGTAGCACAAGCAGAAGAAGGAGCCCCTTTCCCTGAAACCTGTGCATACGGTACTTACATGACAAA
This sequence comes from Smutsia gigantea, assembly GCA_032199065.1. Classification (NCBI taxonomy): domain Eukaryota; kingdom Metazoa; phylum Chordata; class Mammalia; order Pholidota; family Manidae; genus Smutsia; species Smutsia gigantea. The sequence goes on along the minus strand of JAVSCE010003424.1, from coordinate 215,782 downwards.
GAGGATTTAAAATTGGAAGATTATCCTGGATTATCCAGGTCAGTTTATCACAAGGGGCCTTGTAAGAAGGAGGCAGGTAGGAGGGTGCCTGCCAGAGATTGGAAGGTGCTGTACTGCTGGTTTTGAGGATGGAGGAAGGGGACACGAGCCAAGAATGCAGGCAGCTTTTAGGGCAAGGGAAGAGAGTCTCCCCTACAGCTTCCAGAAGGGACTCGCACCCATACTCCTTGATTTTATCCCAGTGAGACCCATGTCAGACTTCTGACCTCTAGAACTGTAAAATAATAAATTCATGTTGTGTTAAGCCACTGAGTCTGTGGTACTTTGTTAGAGCAGCGAGAGGACTAATACACTCCCCAGGAAGGAGGAATGCAGAGCACATGGTGAGGGGTGCTGCCTTCTTGGGCAAGGCTCCCTCGATCCAAGGGGCCGCATAGGGGCCTCCGAATCTCTGCCATCTTGGACCCCTGTCTCCAGCGCTCCACTCTCCCCCTCCTCCCACCTTCTCTGACTGCCTAGCAGATCTTCCGTCTGACTGAGTGGCATTGTGGGGAAGCAGTTTTCTCTCCTCGGGTCTGCCACCTCTCCTCAGCGGCAGACCATCCAGCTCTGGCTTTCCACACCCTGGGAGTGTCAAGGTGCTGACTCTGAGTGAAGCTTCTGTTCATGCAGCTGGGCCACCTCAAAGCACCTCTTCTGTTTTCTGCTCCAAATCTCTCCGTTTCAAATGGCCAGTTATGAGTGCCCAGTATGAAGGAGGTCCAAGGGCTCTCTAGGGCGGGTTTCTTGCAGATCTCAGGCCCCAGGGGCATAAGCAGAAAAGTGCTGGTGTTCCTCCCCACTCTCTTAAGAACAGTGTCCCCCTTAAGGGGACCCAAAGGTCACCCAAAACCTCCATCAGTTTGGATTCTTTTCCAGAAGATTGCAGCACATGCTACTTGGGCACAGCCAGGATCCAGCCTTCCAGAGGAGCCGGCATCCCCTGCTCAGTCTCTGCGAACAGCAGGTGAAACAAGATTACAGTGAGTCACAAGGCAGACATGAGGGGGGCAGTGGTTTGATTCAGTAAGCACTGAAGTCATAGCCTGGCGTTTGACGTCATAGCAGGGAAGGAGGTGTGGTAGGGCATACGTGTAGTGGCAGGGCAGGAAATCGTCATCTGTTCTGCCCTGGCAAACATGCAGTATCATCTCTGCCACTCTGTCCTGGCAGGAAGCAAACAGTAGATATGAACTGGGTTCTGGACGAGAGGTGAGCGTAGTCAGGGGAATGAATGAGGGACAGTGTAGCCCCTGGGGGCTGACAGTGGTGGGGAGTGGTTGTAATCCCTGACCTAGAGGAACAAGCGGAGGGTGGGGGCTCCAGTTCCCAGAGAAGATATAGGAAGGCCACATACAGGAGCTGGAGTCAACCCGCAGTGACCCACAGGGCACGTGCTGTGGGAGGAGATGCCCCAGCTGACTTCCCTCCACCCACCCTCCACCCTCCTGCTGGTGATCTCTACTGGCCAAGCCCAGCTGGAACCCAGAGGGTCAGGGAATTTGGGATGCACAGAGTGGGGATGGTGACAGTGGATTTGGAGAGCAAACAGAAGACACCAACCAGCATGCTTACTCTGCTCCCATGTGCTGGCCTCCTTTCTGTTCCCCAACACGCCAAGTTCCCTCTCATCTCTAGCTCGAGGCTATCTCCTTGGAGGAAGCCTGTACTGACCTCTGGATCTGAAGTCATGGCACCCGACCATTATGATCATATCTTCGCAGCTTCTACCACCGTCTGTGATGAGCTTGTTGCTTGTTTACTCCTATGCCGTTATGTCTCTAGATGGGGACTGGTGGATCTGTTCGACGCACTAGAACGAAAGCTTGGCAAGGGCACCTTGTTTTTCTTTTTCTCCATCACATCCCTAGCAACCAGCACTATGCCTGGCACATATTCCCAAACACATGTTGAATGGATCAATACACTAACATTTATTGAATGAATAAACAAGTGAATGAAAGGGAAATCTGAATCATGAGTAGGAGCTGTCCTGGTGGTATGCTGCCATAATAGACATCAGAAGATGCAGAATGTGGCCAGGTTCACCCCAAAGTCACAAGCTCTGCTTGCCAGGCTGTCCCCCGACTCTGTGGAGTGTGTCCCCATGGTGGTGTTTTTCTCAGGGTACTCCCCACTTGGGTTCCAAGAAGGGGCCAGACTCCCCTACACTGTTACTGACAAGACAGAAAAATCTAAGCCTTGGCTAGAAAGAAATCACACAGCACAGTGACCACAGTTCTGTGCTGGAATCATCTACGAAGGGTGCAGACTTACAGCAACTTAGGATCCGAGTGGGCACGGCATCCAGGATAGCACAGAAAGGGATCCCAAGGGGAATCTGACTGTACTACATCCGGGGCTATTCCAAATTGAGATAAGCCAGTTAAAGATAAGTCATTTAAAGATAAGTCAGTTGCACGGGAAGGGTGAAGTATATTAAAAATATGGAGTAATATAAAAGATAAACATAGCATTTGAGAATTAGGGATTAAAAAATGATTTAAAATATTTAAAAACATGTAAGTCTTAAATGGTATTTATTTTCATTGAAATAGAGGACACCATCCACTTAATAAATATGAGATAAAACAAGAGGTAGTAGGGGAAAAATTTAGTGAGAATATTTGGTATTTTGATCTGGGTTATTATTACAGGAGTGTACACACATGTCAAAATGCATCAAGCTCTACACTAAGATTTATGTATTTTATTGCATGTACTCAATAATTTAAAAAAAAACTTAGAAGTAAAAAATTGCTCTGGACATTTAGAAAAAAATCTGGCTTCCAAAGCTATCCAGATGTATGTGTATTTCATGTATATCTAAAATAAATCTACTTTATGGAAAATTGAGAAATACTTTAGTAATTATTACAATTTTGATTTTGATATAAAATTCCATGCTCTCTTGCATGAGGGTACATCTATATATCTATCTATATCTATATGTATACCTCATCTATATATATCTATATGTACTTACAATGTTAAAGAAAAATTAAATATCATGAATATACTTAAAGCAGGGGATAGTAAAACAAAGAAGTTTTAAGGGCATGGTAGGTTAAGGAAGAAGTGAATGCAAGAACACATGCTATTGGAAATGGCAAGGAGCAAAATAGATTCCATGAAAAAATATCAACAAATGTGGTATTTAATGTGAAGGATAAACTGGAGATGGTCTCCAGATGTTGAAGCAAACAGGAGCAAGAGATGGAAGCCAGACCAAAGACATGGAGTTTGAGTTCAGAGACTAAAAACCCGCATATAGGTAAAAGGATTCTTCAAGAAGAGAAAAGGGGATTCATTTTTTTCAAAGGAATCAAATCAATATGAAGGATAACATAGGACAGAGTAGAAGAAAACTTCCCTGAATTTAGGAAGACTTGAATGAGCAGGTGGAATGGGCTCCCCGGGCATAATTAATTGAAAGTAACTAGCACATAGACATATACTGAATGTGGCAAATGGAAAAAGCAACTAAAGTCAGATTTGTCACAGAGATGGCTAGAATGTATGATGTAAATTCCAGAAAAGAGCGGCTGAAAAGCCAAAAAGAGGGAGAAGGAGAGAGAGACAGGCTGAGAGAGAGAAAGGTTTTGATGCGGGAAACACCAGCCAACGAAGGTGGTGTTGACTTTTGAAAGCAGTACAAACAAAGGCTTCCTCAGATAGGTAGAAATCCCAGGAATGCCCGCCTGACTACCAAAGAGGAGTCGAGAGAGTTCACAAGGGAAGGCCAGGCACAAAGGTGGTGACCATGGAGACGATCCAGACATACAGACCCCCAAAATTACTGCCAACACAGCTATGAAACAATGCAAATGTCATGATTCTTGTAAGCAAAAAAACACACAAAAAACAAAACCATTGTAAGGATAATCATTTATCGATGTTATTCAGGGTCAAAAATTTGACAGAGTAACCGGTAAACCTGGGAGGAAGAGAGATGTAGATATGTGACAAACTGGACAGGAAAATACCAGGCAACACAAATTTTAAAAAGAAGAGTGGTTGGTACATAGCATTCAAGTGATAAGTCACTTACAGGGCAGAGTCAGTTTTTATGAATGAAGTAAACAACCTATAATGAAGATCTAATAGCCTTATATTTCTTCTTGCACATAATAGCACATCAAAATACAGAAAGCCAAAGTCGTTGGAAGAAAAACAGTGACAGAAATAATAAGGGGGTCCATTTCTCAAATAAGGCCCTAGTCATCTGCATAAATATTCAATAATTAAATATTTACATCACTAACCCACAAAGAAGTCAAATATTTTCTTTTCTTGTGACCGTGGGACATTTACAAAATTTGACCTTATATTGGGCAGTAAAGAAAATGTCAGAGAATTGACTGAACAAAAATGAATGAAAACAAATGAATTACAGAATGTGAAAAGATACAATTAAATCCTTGGAAAGGAGTGGGGCGTAATTGATAAAGATAAAAGAAGACATTAATAAATTACAAAGCATAATGAGTTAGCAGAATTGAGCCAAGAGTTGTGACTTTAAACAAAATACAAATAAAATATACAAAGCAGTGTCTTTAATGAGAAAGAGCTAGAGGGAAAGATATGAATATAAAAAATAAGGACCAATATAGGGTAAGAAACCACAGATATAGAAAATAGGCTTTTTTATATCCACAAAAAGAGCTATTTCCTAGGCAACTGTAAATTATCAAAATTGACTTCTAATACAAACGTTTAAAGGCCTGAATGGGTGGCAAATCATGGAAGGAATTGAAAAATTAATCAATGAATTGTCCTCTGAAAAGAAACTAAGCAGAAATCAATTTTCAGGCAATACTGGAGCCTTCTGCTCTACTACAACACCAAGGTGAAGGCACGATGATGTCTCTTGTCCAACTGAAGAAAAAAACTTTTTAATTTTACCATCATAATGTCAGCCTCTTCTCTTTCAGGTACCTTAAAATTAGTCTACCTTGGGTTTTCTTCTCTCTATCAAGAAAACCTCGGACAGACCCTGTTTCCTGATGTCCCTCTGCAAGTGCAATCAGTGGAACAAAATGATCTCACATTCCCCACATTTTTAAAGCAGAGATAGGAGCTGTTTTGTCAGGATAGGATTAGAAGAAGGCACACATGCCTTGGAGGTGGGGGCCACGGTTCACAAAGAAGCAGAGGTGAGGCTGGAGAAGCTGTGGCAGTGGAGGGGACAGAGTCCAGAGCCTCCACGTGTGGCGGCATGTCCAATGCTCCTTGAATACGCTCTGTGCACGGGGATGAGTTCTCTCTGCGAAGAAGCCAAGAGCCATCTAATGGGCAGTGACACGGGGCAGGCTGTGTGTGTGCATGTGCAATGGGCACTCAGCATCCAGGCCCTTGGTGGACAACACCCTCTCTCATTAATTACCTGTGGGTGTTGTCTTGGTTGGAGCCAAGGCACAGGATCCCAGGAAATCCTAGGAATCTATGGAACCGCTGGTGGCTTGGAGCCTGACCCACTATGAGCATGCAGCCTTGTGCACTGGGCAAGACCTCCTCTCCAAGATGAGAATCGGAAGGAGTTTCCATGCAATTATTACAATAATTGGAATAACGACCCACAAGAACAAGGAGATTCGAGCTGGCCCCTTTCCTAGGGGCAGACCCAGAAGATAGGAAGAGGGAGAGAAGAGGAAGAAAGATAGGGAGGAAGGATGCTTCGCCAGCACTTTTTAAAAAACACTCCTTCTAAATGCCTCTGGATTTGTGTTTTTCATCCAGGCTGGATGTGCTACGGCATTTTCATTCCGTTCCCTCCCCCTCCCTCCCTACCTTCCCCGCAAATTCTGTCCCAGCGCTGTTGATTTCTGTCTTGCGACCATTATGGAAATCTGGCTTCATTTCTCCTCCTAATTTATGATCTTGTTAACATGCCCGCATGCCAGATGGTCCTGTTCTTCAGGTTGGGAGATAATGAGATAAACAAAAACTGCTGTAAGAAGCAAATAGGGGGAGTTCTTTTTCCTTGAATGGGCCTCTCTTCATGTCTACAAATGGGCTTCGGAGGCCCCTGCCGTAGCTCCCTGCGACTCTAAGCAGGTGAACAGAGCTCAGCGGCACTAAAGTGGCCAAGAGGTGAGCTCTCGCTTCCATGCAGTGCTGGAATGCTGTTCCAGAAAGAGACAGCGCTTCAGGGTCCCCTGCCTCCCTAGTCCCAGATAGCGCCGGGACCTGTTTGTCCTTCCTCGCATAGTACTGCGTGCTTACCACTCTCACACCACTTAACACGGTCACCATTTATTTTTCTTTTTGCACACTACATTATAAACTCCCTGGCCCCAGAGACTGTATTTTTTATTTCGGAACCCAGAATGACAAGCACAAGGCCCAATGCGTACTTGGCAGATATTCAACAAATAATTATGAAAACCTCCACTATAAATATGCAAACTACTGCTAAAGGGAAGACCAAGATGCTGAATGAATAAGTCTATACCACAAAGTGGCATAACCAGCAGAATCTATCTGGTGGGCTGTCAGAGTCCCCAGTCCTGGGTGGAGGCTGAGCTGCATTATCCTTTCCCATGCCAGCAGAGATGCCCCTGAGGTGAGATCGTAAATAGACACATTGAGGAAGCATTTTCCATCATGCTTCATCCTCCCTGAACCCTGTCATGTGGCTACTAGGAGGAATCTCAAGGGGTCATCTTATCTACCTGCTTGTCTTCATCAGCTCTCCTCGTAGCTTCCAGGAAGATAGCTGTCTGACATGCCTTAAGAGGGGGCAGGGGAGAACAGGCCGACTGCAGTCACTAAGTTTACACCAGTAACCATGTCACTCAGTGCAGTTGGCATCTAGCCCAAGGATCAGCAAACTGGGCCTGCAGACCACATCTGGAACTCCTTCCATATATGAAGTTTTATTAGAACATAACCCCACTGTTTGTTAACACAGTCTTTAGAGCCACAATGGCAAAGTTGAATAGTTGTGACAGAGGGCGTATAGCCTACACAGCCTAAAATATTTACTCTCCAGCCCTCTTGAAAAAAAGTTCACCTGCCCCCAATCTAGGGAAAACATAGGCAGCCCTGTCCATGCACCTGCATGAGTTTGCATGAGCACAGGCGGGCCATCGTCACATGCTCCATCAGGAGGCACCAACAGCCACCGCGATGATGAACGAATGAGTGAGACGAATGAATGAATGAAATGAACGAATGAAGCTCCCCGTTGTACCAGGGGCTTTCCACCTCCCTTGGGCATCCAGAGGATATGACACTCGCAGTGCCAATTTGTCCGAGTGTTAGGGTGCAAGGTACATTTCCAGTGCTGTCTTTCACTGTTTACGGATAAACTTTCTCACTAGCTTATCACTATTAACCATAAACATTGTTCCCAGGGAATGTTGTAGCATTTGGCTGGGAGGAGGATGGGGGGCAAGGGAAGGGCTGGCAGCAGTCTTGTCCTGATCCCACATACCCAGCCACGTATCCAGGAAATATCATTGAAACGTAGGGAGCAGGAATGTAAAGCAGCCCCCTGCAGTAATTCACTCCTAAGATGAGGTGTCAGCCAGAAGAACATGCTGATAGAGTTCCAAATAAGAGGATTAGTCTCAACCAGAGGGTACTAATGCCCCGGATTCTTCCTAAGACTGGAAATGTTTCAATTGAGCAATGTGATAATGTCAGGATCCTTTTGTAAGGATCCTCTGTGGTTGGCCAGTCTCTCTTGAATTCCAGCTTGGAATGACGTTAATTTGCTTTGCCCCTTTCGGAGAACCTGGAGTCCCATCCCTTCACAATAGCAAGTCACTGGTGACAACTCACCTTCGGGCCAGCTGCTCTGAGGGCCATAAAGCACCTCCCAGAAAACAACATTGGAGCCCGACTAAATGTCTGCCCGGGTTGCTTTAAAAGGCAAGAAGTTGTTCAAATCTCATTCAGACTAAAGGTCAAAAGTCTCTCATCAGATGGGTTTTTGTTTTGGTGGGAGGCACCCAGTCTAAAGAACTTAGAGTGTTGTAACACGGAAGGGGGAGGGTTAAGTTTCCAGTGGAGAAAAACCTCTCTGACATTAGTTTTGCATAAGGCCAGCCCTGTGAGCCCTCAGCTGTCTGGACAAATAACTAGAAGTAGTAACACACAGCAGCTGAACACAGTGTCTGTCCCCTAAGCAGTCCTGAGGAAGTCTGGGTGCTATTTGCAGCCAGGAATTAAACTAAAGCTCAGAAAGGTGAGATGAATACCTACAGCCAAGATTAGAATTCCTTATTCCTAACCCAACCTATTGACACATTTACCACACTGCTTCTTTATATTACTCTTTCAACGTCAGAAGCCTGACTGAGCAAAAGAAAAGGAAGAAGAAGAAGAGGAGGAGAAGGGGGACATACAAGAAGAAGGAATTTATGGCCTCATTTTGCTGAAAATATCTGAAGTACTGAACTTCAGGCAAGGCTCAATCCAGATGTACAGATGGTGTCACCAACGATCTATCTCTGTCCATCTCTCTGTTTTGCTTTGTTCTACATTGGCTTCATTCTCAGACTCCTTTACTTCCTTCCTCAGGATTAGCAATCTCAGCAGAAAGAAGAGAGCAAAGTCCCAGGGCTGATGCTTATTGGCTCTGATCAGCCTTGCTTGACTGTGTGCCATCCCCAAACCTATCACTGCAGTTGGGGGATGTGATACTCATGTCTACTTCTGAAGCCCCATGGATAGAGAATGGGAAATGGGTGGTTTCCCAAGGAAAATCAGCATTCTGTTCCCAGAGGAAGGGATGGGGAATACTGGGAAGCAACAGATATGCTGCTCCCTGCCAGGTCTGTCTCCGAAGCCTGAGGTCTTAATTTGGCAGTGTGTCAATCTTCCTGGCCTGGATCCCTGCCATGCAGGTTCTTCTCCTTGTTCACTGTTCTGGGCTAACAAGAAGTGTCAACCTCTTTGGGCGTCTTCTCCTCACCCCCAATTAGATGAACTTTCCCTCCAATCCTGAGCCACATATCCCTTCATTGAATCCCAGATCACTCCTTCCACGTAGGGAGAAGTCTGCCCCAGACCCGCTGCTAGCCCCTTAGCCACAGTGCTTTTCAGGACCTGACTTTTTTGGAAATCATTCTGTTCATACCTGCTTTTGTGTTTCTCTCTTTCTCCTATCCTGATGCTGCCAGTTCTTCCTCGCTTTAAACTGTTTTTCATAAATTTCCCAATCTAATCAGCTGAGTTTCTGGCATACCCTTATCCATCATCACTTAAAATTAACTCTCCCTTGAGTATATACATTCAGTCTCACTTGCATATAACAATAACACACTGTAGCGCTTAAATATGTTTTCTGTAATGTGATGCGGTACTTCATAGTTTGAATCTCACTTATTCTTCATGTTAATCCTGTAAAGTAGACAATGGCCCCATTTGTCAAATGCAGAAGCCAATTCAGAGCCTTCAGTGTGCCTAAGGGTGGGAGCAGGAAAGTGGCAGATCCAGGACAGAAACACCAAGGCCAGTGTGCGTTTCTTCAGCCACACAGATGCTAGACTGTGAAGCGAAGCTTAGTACACTCCTCACACTGGGACTTTGCTCCCCAGGGACACTGGCAATGCCTAGAGATATTTTGGTTTAGTGCAACTGGAGGGAGGTGGAAGAGTGCCAGTTTACTGATATTGATTGAAAGCCAGAGACGCTGCTAACATCCTGTAATAAGGGGGACAGTCCCAGCCACCAACCTACCCCCTCCCACAGCAAAGAATTATCTGGCCCCAGAAGTCCGCAGTGCCCAGGTCTACAAAGCCTGGCTTGGGCATATCCAAAGAAAAGTGTTTCTGTCCATAGCCCATAAGGGATTTCCCTTTTGTCCTCAGCCATATGCAAACTAAGTCAGCCATGATGGTGATTTCCTCTTTATCAGAAGAGGGTGGAAATACACAGGCCTGTGTCCGTGCGCGGAACCAGGGCTGGCGGGCACCCCCCTCTTCCTGCCATCCGTTGTAGTTTACACACGGCTGGAGCGTGACAAGGTTTTGTCCTGTGCTCATGGTGATGGAGCAGAGCCAGAGTGCATGGCCAGCCACAAGGTGCTGGGGTATCCCGGCGTGTGGAGGCAGGAGAAGGGAGAGAGGGGAAGAACAGAATGCTGAGTAAAAATGGTGGGGGCAGATGGGGATAAGAGATGAGGCTGAATGGAGAAGGGGAGGGTGGGAAGGATGTCAGGACCTGGGTGGGGATGAGAAGAACGAGAGGGCCCTGCCTCCGCCAGCGGCAGGCAGTGCGGTTTATTGTGAGTCTAATTAAGTCAGAAGCAGTTGCCATTAGTCACACTCTGCTCCAGTGGTTTCTGAGCCTACACGCTCTACTACACTCTGGAGAGGTTCAGCCGGGGGTGACCCGGATCCATATTCTGCAGCAGGAAGGGAGGGCAGACCGGGCTCCCAGCCGCCTGCGGCAGACCTGCACCCTAGGCCTGCCCTCCTGTTTGCGGTCTTGTTTCCTGCAGACTGGGTGAGAGCAGGGCGGGAGGTGGGGGACACGAGGGTCAGTGAATATGTGGGGCTAAGCCCAGGGGAAAGTTTATCCACAGGAGCATTTTGAGTTTGATGGCTGTGCACACCTAGGACTCCAGCTCAGGCTTCACGCCACATCTCAGCCTCTCTGAGCACAGAAGGTGGAAGGAGACCCTCGGGCACTGCCCCTGGCTGCCTGTGGAGTCCTGCACCCCAGTGCCATGGCCCATTAGGGAAGTGTCCCAGCATGAAGATTCTCTAGGAGGGGGCTAAGCTAGGGGCAAGGCAGTGGGGCCCTGGGGGGCAGATCCAACCCCATAACTTCCTGAGTGGCCCAGAGGATAAGACCTCTTGTCAGCAGAATGAACCAGGAAATCTCTCATGGATATAATGGCCCTAAGTGGAGATTTTGCCAGGAGGAGCTGCGTCTGGTGAGGGAGAGAATTTTGAGCTCATGGAACCATAAGGAAAACAGCCTGGGAGGTGTCCCGTCAATCGGATACAGACTAATAATGGGAGGAAGGTCTGGAAGGCTCATGGAGCCCATATGAGCAGGGACTTAAATGCCAGCTCAGATGTGAGTGTCCGGTTTTGTGCAATTCCAGGGAAACTACTGGAAGTTCTGGGAAGGGAAGTGTGATGTGATTGGGGTCCTGGATGGGAGGCGGAGTGGGGGTTCCTGCCTGGATCTTCGTGTTCTTGAGCATTCCAAGTGCTCAGTCAAAGGGGGTTGACAGGTATGTTGTGCTAAAAGGCCGCAGAAGGTTGAGAGTCCAGGTTCTAAGATGTTCCTTCTCATTATTCAGTCAGGGTCCCATTGTCCAATCACTGCAACAGCATTAAGTTGAGCGGACCCTGACTGACTGATAAAAGTGGGTGTTGCACTGACCAGCAAGCAGCCTAAGCTTGGTGATCCCCTAGAAGGCGGTGTGCTTCAGGAGCCAGGAAGACTTGAGGTTGAAGTCTCAACTCTCCCCTTACTAAGGTGGGCACATCCAGAGGGGCAATCTTTGAAGTCTCTGGTCATCTACAGAACTGGGATAGGGAGTAACCCCATGGAGTGTCATGCACGGTGCATGGTGAGGGCCCCATAAACATGGCTGTCTTCTCTCCATTACTGCCTCCCTTGTAACATATACCACTGTGGGCACCCAGCCTTGGTGTCTCTTCACCCGACGACAGGGCAAGGCAATTTCAGCTTCCTCTCCAAAGCCCAGTGCCCTGCATGTCCCCACTCCAGAAACCAGACCCCAGCTCAGGGTCTCTGCATTTAGGCAGTGTTGCGGCTCGCTGACCCCTTTCCCCTCCTCTTCCTCTGGCTTTCTTAGTATCACACACAGTGAACTTTCTTTGCAGGCTTCCATTCCTGACTGCTCTCATCTATCTGACAGTCTCTCTCAGTCATGGCAGCTTCAGTCACAGAGCTCTATGACTGGTAGGAAGGGAGCTTGGAGGTCAGCCCATCTACCCCTCAGCCCCCTTCTGGCAAGTGGGGACCTTGATCCCCCAAGCACTAACGTTTATTGCTTTTCCATGAACAGAAAGAATGTTCAGTAAGCTTTGGCTAATGACCACTGTGAGTTCAGAGGACAGCAAGGTCATCTCCTGATCCCTATGGCCACTTAGCCAGTTGGCCAAATACGGTTCTTGGAAAGAAATAAAGTAACTCTTACTTGTTTGGAAACACACACACACACTCTTTACACCTGTCCAAACCCCTGAGGTTCAAGAGCAGCCACCTTCACCTTCTTCCAACCCCTCAGCAGGGGGCCAGGCACCCCTCAGCAGGGTTGCAATACGGCCACGCACCAAAGCAGGAGAAGCCCTTTAGGGTTGGTGATTCCCAGCCTCCCCAGCCTCAGAGCCTCTGGGCTCCTCCCCCGGCCTGAGACAGCTCATGAATGCAGGTGTCCCTCCGAGACTCTGGCCTTGGAGTTCTGTCACACGGATAGAATGGAAAAGGAAATAATGTTTCACTTCACAAAAAAAGTCAACGTAAAATATTTCCTTTACTGATTTCTGTTCTCCCTTGTACTTTTTTTTCACTTGTACTTTTTTTATACTAATATCTCATTTGAGTCAAAAATTATTTCAGCAGAGATGGTGATTAAATCTGATAATTAGTAGAAATACCAATTAACTCAGGCTGCATAAGCATGAGGCAGCCCTCATTCACATCCTTATTGGAGACGGGGGTTCAGCCAGGGGCTCCTGTCTCCCCCACAGGATCATGGTCCATGTGCCAAACAGAACTGGGGCTTTACCCCGTCACAGCCAAACAGGGGCTGGAGCAGAGGGCTTCTCTCCCCAAACCCCTCTCATCTCCCTTACCCCACCCCCCTATTTCATTAGAATCCACTGTCCTAAAGCCCTCATCAGCCCAGATCCCCCCATCCTATCCCCTGTCTTTCCCCATTTGTGGTTTAGTGCCCTTGCCCAGACCCTGTCACAGTGGCTCACTGCCCATCCTACCCTCAATTCCATCTCTGTTCCCTAAATTACTGGTTACTTATCAGCTAGGTGTCTGTAGGTATAAAGGCACCCCTCTGCACACCCACAGAACTTCCAGCTAGTGGGGGGCTTCCGAACGTGACAGTGAACATGGGCTTTCTCCAGATGTGATCTCTGGACTCCTGTATCAGGATCCCCAGATGGCAAGGACTCTGAGCCATTTTCCACTGCTCCTGACATGGTCAGGCCACTGTGCCATCCCTCTGAGAATTAAGTGAGCATGTTGGTCCATATGTTTTTGGTTCACATTCTCTCAGTCCCTTTAGTTTCAAACCATCAGGGGGCTGATTTATCTAGGAAATGGGTAACAGTTGTGCTGTTCTGGCTGCAGGCCAGACTTTTAAAACACAGTTAGAAGCTGAGGGAAAGAAGAGTCAGTTATTAAGGGAGGCTGCATCTGGAGGATTCCTAGAGACCTCTCTAGGGCACCTCTTTCTTGTCTGGCCCATGGCCCTACTCAGACAGAACAAGGCCTGAAGCTGCTGCTGAAAGTCTACCCATTCATCCATCTACCCACCTATCCATCTGCCCATCCACCCACCCATCCATCCATCTATACATCCACCCATCCATCATCCCTCCACCGGTACATCCACCCACCCATCCATCCATCCCCTCCATCAAGCCACCCATCTATCCATCCACCCATCCGTCCATCCATCCATCCATCCATTCATCCACCCACCCACCCACCCATCTACCTGTCTATCCATCCATCCATCCATTCATCCACCCACCTATCCATCCATTCATCCATCACCTGTCCATCCATCCATCCATCCATCCAATCATCCACCCATCTATCCATCCATCCACCCATCCATTCTACAATTGCTTATTGGTGGGCTCCTATGTACCAGAAATGATCTGGTGCCTGCTGTTGGGGTAGCCGCAGTCTAGTTGCCACAAAACTTAAGATTCTGCAAGCCTAATCTCCTGGGAACCAACTGGGCCTTTTATTTGCCAAACAAGGATCTCCAACCTGGTGAGATTTCCAGATCTACAGGAGGGCGCCCCTTCTCTTAACACTGCTTTTTTTCCCAACCAATCTTTTGCTACCTGAAACTCCTTTAACATTTTGCAATCCATCACAGATGAGACTTACAAGCAAGTTCTCCAGGAGTCACCATCTTGATATAGATTCACTACCGAATAAAATTAACAAGAAATTGCCCTAGCCCAGGGGGGTCGTACACTCAAATGCCCACAAGAGCTAGGCATAAAATGAGATGAAGTGGGATAGGTGGAAAACCATAAGGAGTGGTAGGGATTGTGACAAACTGGAAAACATAGTCTCATTTAAAGGAGCCAGCCAATAATTGATCTTTCTCCAATCATTTCCACATGGGAATGCAGATTTTGTGTGACTGTATTTTCTCATTTTCCAAGAGAAGTCAGCGATCCAGATTTTGTATATAATTTCCTAATCTTTAAGACAATGAAGTCCAAAGAAATACCTCTACAGGCAAGATTCAGTGTGCACGCTGCCTCCCACAATGATGGACACTAAGCCACAGACTCTAGCAGGGACGAGTCCCAGGGCCCTTTAGAGTGTTTCCTCAGGACCAAGTCTGATAGGAGACACCCTGAGGCCTTGACCTGGAGAATGAAGAGAAGACAGTGGTGTCATGGGCAAAGGAAGTGGATGAAGAGCAGTGAAACTTCAGTCATGGGAGACCTGCCTGGCTCATGTTCTGAGACTGCTTCTAGAAAGTCTCGTGACTCAGCTGTCATTTTCAAGTGCCCTGATTTCCATCAAGCCTGAGGAGGGGGGGAAAGTGGTCAATTTATGGGTTGTAAGAATCACTCTGGCAGCTGTGAGGGGAAAGGGGTGCTTTTGCAGAGTCCAGAGGAAAACAGGATGATTGCCAAATAGGCTACTGCAGCAGTCCAAGCAAGAGCTGACAGGTATGGCTAGTTTTGGCTAAGGTGCAGTGTGGACAGACAGGACTGCCCAGCCACTTTGGGCCTCCAGCCTTGAATACAGCAGCCAGTTTGTCAAACCACCAGGGAAACAGCATTTCAGGAACCAATCTTAGCTTATCAAACATTTATCCAAAATCCTTCCCTTGACCTGGCCACAAATTGTTACCAGCCATGTTTCCCCAAACTCTGAGCTCTCTAGCCCATCCAACTGTTTTCTCTTTCCTTCCTTATACAAAGCCCTCTCTCTTGGGCCCTTTTCCTGAGTCTATTCCTCAGTCCTAGGCTCAGACCCTCCCTCTTCTCTAGGCCCTTGTAGCACCACCCTCAAGTATGGTTAAAGCCTGTTTCTCTTTCGCTGACATTCAGCACACGTCACTGGATACCTGCTCCCAGCCTGAGTTTTGAGAAGCAGGTGTTGGACTTTATTTCTTTATATATTCGTGCCTCCGCTCCCAGGAAGCACTTAAGAAACACAGGGTTTGTAGAAAGAAGAGAAGGAGGAGAGCAGGAGAAAGGGTTGGGGGGCTCTTACTGGCCTAGCTCAGCAGCTCATGGCTCTCCTCTTCCTCCTCTCTTCTGCACAGATGGAATCCTCAGGTGGGGTGTGCTGGGGAAGTAGAGCTCTCACACTGAACAAGGGGGTATCTCATGATTCAGGCTTTGTTAGCCCAGGGGAACCTCTTCCTGTAGAGCCTTGCCTGATGGCTCCTCCTTCTCTGAGCTGGCCCACCTTCTCCTGTTCCCCAAACACCCTCGGTGCACCCACATCCCAGCCATTTTCATCCTCAACTTGGCATCGTCTCTCTGAGCATCTGTGTCCTGGGGGCCGGGCCTAAGTCTATCTTCCATGATGGAGAAGAGAGGGGAGGAGCGATGTAATAAGGGAAAGAAAAAGAAAAAAAAAAAAAGGAGTAAGGGAGTAGAAGGACGGAGACTGGATGGTGGGGCCAGACAGACTTGGTCTGGAATTTCAGCTCACCCACATCATAAAATGTGTGACCCTGTAGGAGTTACTTTACTTCTCTGTGCCTGAATCCCTACGTTTGTAAAAGACTGGCTTGAGGATTTGGGGAGGATCTGACATGCTTAGCATAGAGCCTGGCAAAATGGCTCAATAAATGTCTGTTATTTTTACTTCATTGTCATTATTTTTATATTCCTAAGAGAGAGAAAGGGGAGAAGGGGAATGGGTGCTGCTGTCACACTATCCTGCTGTCACAAGCTTATCCTGGGGGCCTCTGGGGGTTTCGCTGGCAACAACTGTGCTTGCTCCCCTTAGCAGTGACACATGGGTGGCTTCCTAAGGATGCATAATTAACACCCAGCCAACTGACGCTTCTCTTCCGGAAAGAAGGGCAAGGATGCAAACCCCAGATTTCCTGGGGAAAGGAAGTTCCCAGGGCCAAAAGTTCATTGCGTCGCTGAATTGGGAGAGACAGTGCAGAACACAGAGAGCAAGAGGTGGGAGCAGGGCTGTCCAAGAAGTGGTGTGGCCACCCTGTGTGGGGCCAGCGCTGGGCAGAAAGGGACCACCCTAGAAGTGGGCTACAGAGCACCAACGTCCCCTCTTTAGGACCATTCCTTCCCTCTAGAGCATTTCTGCATGTACTTCATCCACCCTCCATGCCCCCATGCCTAAACTTCTGCTTCACTCCCCTGCAGAGCGCATCTTGGTCTGCCCTCTTTGGGCAGCAGTGACAGGCTCCAAATAGCCCTCTGCCTTAGTAAAACGGCTCTCAGCTAGTTAGCACTGTGGAATGGGCTAATCTGTGCAATGGTGTTAAGGTCTACTAAGACTGCATTTATACTCATTCCGTGCTTTAATAGGAAGCAATGCCTTACTTTAGTGCCTGTGGAATAGTGGGTACGAACATTTGCATTATGTCTGTGGAGTCTGAGACCAAGGTGGAGAGTCGGGCAGGTTGGCCAAGGACGTCTTGGCAGAGGGAAGCTGATTTCACGGCACATGCACTCTCCCCCTCCTGTTCTCTATCCCCCTCACAGATTACATTCTGAAGTGGGCTGGAGGCCCCTCCTGACTTACAGGAAGTATCAGAAGAAGCAGTTCAGAAAATCAGCCTTGTGAAGCCCCAGAATATTTAGGGATGGAAGGAGGACTGTGAGGGGCACAACTCCAGGGGCATCCCTCACGCTGCAGTTTCGGTGCACAGCCCATGTGGTCCTATCAGTGGTGCTGGATGGAAGGCATCTTAGAACATTAGTCAGTTACTTAACTTTATAGGTAAAGAAACTGAGGCATGGAGGTGAACTGACTTGCCCAGGTTTCCGTGGTAGCGTCTAGTAGGCAACCTCCAGCCAAGGATACATTTTATCCTTTCCCTTGTTTGTTCAAAGGTCCAGCTCATCTCTCATGCACAGCAAAAACATATCCATAGGTAGCCACTGCTCCAGTTATTTCCATACACATACAGAATGTACGTCTGTATATCCATTGGCTGTGTCCAATATGGCAGCCACTAAGCACAGGGGGCAATTTAAATTTAAATTAATTCAAATGAAATGAAATGAAAGTTTCCTTTCCTGAGTTGCACAGCCACAGGTTAAGAATTCAGTAGCTGCATGTGGCTAGTGGGTATCATATTGGAACTTTCATCATCTCAGGACGTTCTACTGGTGGACATAGCTGGGCTATAGCTTATACTTAGGTCCACAGGGAGGCAGGGAGGAAAAGCAGAAAGAGTTGCTTTTTATTTTTAAGGTGTGCCGAGCATGGCGGTAAGCACCCTGCGTGTGCGACCTCCTTCCGTTTTCATGGGTGCCTCTCATCCATCCCGTTTTACAGGTGAACAACCTTAAGTCACTTGCCACAATCACACCACCTGCCAGTAGTGAGCCGGTTTTGACTTCAGAGGCCAGGTACTTAATTAGTAATCGCTACTGCTTCCAACAGATAGAAAAGCCTATAGGCCAAAGGGCTGCTCTAGAGCCAAGAAACAGATGCCGTTTTCAAGAGGGCAAAGATGATTAAAGGGCTCAGAACCAATTATAGGAATTAATGAGGCTTGTTTGGTGCTAAACGAGAATACCCGGGGCTGATTTAATCCCATCTCTGGGAATGGGAGGTGGCTCTGCAGACAGTAGCCCTCTGTGGCTGCTAAAGGCCAGAGAAGAGCAAAGATGTGGAGCAAAGAAAATTCAGGTGGTCGCAGGTGGTGCTTCCTGAGCACCGAGAAGCGGAGAAGACACAGGCAGAGAAGTGCCCCCTGCCACCTGGAGATATTCAGGGAGAAAGAGCCTCCAGTCACATTCCCGTTGTGGCCCCAGTGGAGCCTCGTAGACAGCGGACAAGAACAGAAGGGACCCTGTTGGTTCTCTTAGTGGAGTACAAGGAGGGGAAAGGGGGAGAAGGACAGATGCTGGAGGAGTTGCTGTAACCCCGGCCAGTGTCTTGCCAGGAAGTGGGCGATTCCTTGATACCAACTCACTTTGCTTATTTCCTATTTCCACTTGGGTGATTTTCAGGTCCCTCTGCTTGGGCCTCAGGAGTCAAAGGGAAGGCTAAAAAGTCCCGAACTGGAACCCTATGGAAATTCAGTCTGCTCTGACATACAGAGTCGCCGAAGGCTTAGGCTAAGAGCATCTATTTGCCAGGCATGGGGCTGGGTGTTGGGGTTTACAAAGCAAATATATCACCTCAGCCCCCGAGGAGCACACACTGTTTACTCCTGATCCCAAGGGTTCTGCCTGAACACAAGGCAGCTCCCTGGGGTGGGTTTGGGCACAGAGCCAGGTCTCAAGATGCTAACTGCTGGGTTTCAGGGTCTGGTCTTTGGGAGAGACAGTGGGGAATGGGCAGACAGGTGGTCAGGAAGCTGGATTACCTTTGTTCAACCATTTCTTTTCATTTTATTTCTCCTTCCGAAAAAAATGCTATTAAAACTCACCCAAACTTCCCCCTCTAAGAGCTGGCAGAGGTCTAGGGGTCATCTAGTCACATTCTCATATTACAGATGAAGAAAATGAACCCCAGAGAGGTTAAGTGACTTTCCCAAGATGGCTCAGCCAGTTGAATGCAGGGCCAGGGCTAGAACCAAAGGCTGACAACATGGAGGCTGTGATGGCAGTTCTGACCATGCAGGGTGACATCCTTTGCCTAGTACCCAGCTCTGGGAACTTAGTCACCAAGTGTAACTTAAACAAAGCAAAACCAGGCTCCTGTTTGGTCATTTCCATCCCTGGGTTTTTCCAGTGGGACTGGAGCATGGAGGTGGGGCTGGGGGTCTGGACGGAGGAGGGCCTTTCATCTTCTTGACGTCACTGAGGTTCCTGAAGAATGTGTCCCCATTATCCCCATTGGTTTCCTTCCTCACATTGTCCCTGCTTCTCAGTCTAACAATCAGTCCTCCTCCTGTCTTTGTCTCTGTGGTCACCACCTGCTTCTTTCCCCTGCTCAGAGCCCAGCCTCTGAGACAATTCCAGAAAGCTCTTTGAGGTTCCCTAGCCCTCTTGCCCTAGGGTATGTAATAAGGCTCTGTATATTGTTGCCGTTGTCAAATGTAATGCAAATGGCTGCATTTTAACTGACGATGTTTATCCACTGACCTCTGGGCTCTGTATCCTATGCTCTGCTTTGTGTAGGAATGTACACCGGATGTGGCCAGTGTGGCTGTGGCTGGGATCTGTACTCTATGTGTGTTTCTGTCCTCTGTCCATCCCTCTGGAATCCTTCTCTATGTACAAGTATGTTAATGTTATGTTCTCCGCAGCCTTCTCATGTCTGTCTCTGTGTGTATTTAACTTTGTACCAATGTTCACAATATAATAAAAACAGAACCAAAAGAACACAACCCCTTCTGGCGATTTTTAAACTTAGGGGAGATGCTTACTTATCTGGGATGCACGTGTGAGTTATTGCTGAAAGGTTGGTGGGTAGGGTAAAACATCTCAATGACCTTAGAAGGGCAAAAGGTCAGCAGGTAAGAAGGTGCTCCTGTGTGAGGAGGAAGAGGGAAGACTGACTTCATAGGCCTTGCAGGTGAATCATGCCAGTCTGGAGTGCTCTGCATGAATTCTCCAAGTGCAGAGCAGAAGTGTGGAGGCTATTCGTAGACCAAGCCTCCTGGTGTCAGTGGAAGCTCCATGGCCCCCAGTCTTTGGGAGGAGTTTTAAACCAATTCATGAAATTTCACCTTGAGAAAAGCTCTTTCCTCGTGAGGAGGAGGCTGTCCATCCCTTCTACCCTGCCCTCTCACCGCTAATCACAGGAAGCCCAGGGAACTTAATGCATTCAGGAGAGACTAGGTCCTGTTATTAAGGTTGGCCTGTGACTAAGCCAACCCCTACGAAGTCCCTATGTCTACACTTCCACTGACCCTCTGTCGAGTCCCCAGAGGTGTGCCGAAAGCTGGGGCCACCTGGGAGATGGCAGACACAGCATCTGGAGACTTCAGTCCCTTCTCTGCTTCCCTCCTTGGCTCTGTGCCCCTGTGGCTTCCTTTTTATTATTCATCCAGCAAACATTTACTGAGTTGCCTACTAGGTACCAGGCACTCTTTCAGGTACCAGTGATACAAACATGAGCAAGACAAACACGGTCCCTTCCCCCAGAGGGCTTGTCCTCTAGTGGGGGAGGTGGCCATCGACCCAGGCACAGGAATAAGACAGACGTGAATCATGATCAAGGTCATAAGGCAGCTGGATACAGGAGTGACATGGCACATGCTGTAGACAGGCAGGTCAGCGAAACCCTCCTGAGAAAGCAAAACGGGCTTGTAGCTCAAGGACTGGTAAGAATCAGCCTTGAGAATCAGGCAGAGGAACACCACAGACAGTGCTTTGAAGTGGAAATGAATTTGCAGTGTTAGAAGAACAAAAACAGGGCTTGTCTGGAGACCTTGTGAGAGCAAGGAAAGGAGCTGAGTTCAGGGAGGAAGACGAGGTCAAAAGAGAGCAGATGTTGTGGACCACGTTAAAGAGGGTCGGCGTTACTCTGAGCACAAAAACCCTCCAGGATTCCAGCCCTCCTGTAAGTGGGCTGTGTCTTACACTTACAGCCAACACATTGGAAACCTGAATGTGAGGGGTGGAGGAAGAGGAGTCTGGGATGCCTCTCAGCTTTTGATCTAAGCAACTGGATGAAAAATGGAAACTGTTGAGCTCATCCATCCTCTTTCCTGCCTAACTCTGAGCATGTCCCCACATGCCCACTCCTGCCCCTCCTGCCCTCTCCCATGCACATGCCAAGTGGGAGGGGGAGGAACTGAGAGAGAGAGAGAGAGAGACTACTGCCTTTCCCACATGCCTTTTGGACGATGTCTCTCCTATAGTCTGTCTTGCTCCTTGCCTCTCAGGAGGGTATTTCCTTTCCAGGTGATCATATTAAGTTTCAACAAAGCACTCATTTGTGAGAGTATTACATTAAAGAAGTCTAAATCAATCATTCTCATTTATAGGAATAATGAGCATTGGGGACAAGATTTTATACCTGAATGAGACAATAACACCATCTTAAACTCCTCCCGGGAAGGGCTGATTGCAAGAAGCATCGATTGACTGTCAAAGGATGGGCGGGCAGGGGGATTCGGACTCCAAGGCCACACAACCTTAATTTCCCAGATAATCCAGATCAAAGGAGGGTGTGAAAGCCCAGTTCGGTAGCTGGAGGTTTATATAGACCCTGAGCATGGGCAGAACTTGCTCAGTCACTGTTAGGGGAGCCCTTTCCTGAGAAGGTCTCCCAAGTGCATGAGCAATTCCGGGGTGGGGAACTCACTCTGGGGCATTCACACAAAAGCCCACACCCATAGCCAATGAGAGCCTTGCACATAATCTGCATCTGCACGGAATTTACCACCTACAAAGCACTTTCGGCCTCCTTCCCTCTTTGGAGGCTCACATAACTAGGTGAGACAGGCAGGAGCTGGAGCTTCCGAGAGCTCCTGGAAATGCCTGAGGCTGCCTCGCATCCGGAGGGTGAAACTCAGAGTGAGCACCTTCCACGAGTGTGGGGAGCTGGTTACTGGCTACGCAGACAGGTCCCCACTCTCACCTTCGGCAGCTGCTGTCTGGCCTGGAAACTCCCAGCCCTTTGGGTCATCCACGCTGCCTCCAAGAGACACGAGCAAATGCATGAATGCCTACATCAGTGAGAAGCACATGGCTAGACTTTCCCCTGAGGGAAGGGGGTGAGTTGGATGGGGGAACTCCCACTCCGGGGTGGCAGAGGGCAAAAGGCAGGCTGTGGAGAGAGGACGCACAGCTTCCTGGTATTCGGCGGTCTCAGGACTGCTTCATGCACATTGCCCTGGGTGGGGGGTGAGGGTGGTCTTACTGGTCACTTCTCCCCTGGGAAAGAGATGCTTAGAAAACAGTGGTCCATGGAGGAAGTGGCCAGCTTGAGGTGGGTGGGACATAGTAGAGGAGAGAAGAGGCACATACCAGGGGCAAGAGGCACATAAAGGGGACACGGGTGAGAAGCATGCACTTCCTGCCTGCAGCTTTGCACAGGGCTGAGCCTTCAAGGGACATCAGTGATTGGCATCCATGCAGTGATGGAGCCCTGCCTCTCAGCCACATCACTCACTGCCCCTTCCCAAAGCTTACTCCTCCAATTCTTGATATCACCCTCTCCAGGAAGCCTACCTTGATGCCTACCCCTCCAAGGGTTCCAGTTCTCCCACTAGGACGCCATAGAGTAAGCTATCCATCCACTACCCTGAGTGCCTGAGAGGTCAGGGAGCCCTGGCTGTGGGAGAAGAGCATCGGCCTCTATTCTTTCTTCAATCAAAGACCTTCCTAGACTGGACAAGAACATTCCTAAGCAGAAACACCCCCCAGTCTACCTTGCCACATAGCAGGGTTGGTCAACAGCAAGGGGAGCTTGCCCACACTCCACAAGTGTCTAGGTAGAGCATAAGCCACAAATCCTGGGGTCCATGCAAGACGTGAGGAAATTCCCTGCTGGGCCTGGTTCCTATGTGGAGGTTCAGAACCTGTCCCATTGGGAGGCTCTTTTGTCCGGTACTGTGCATGGTAGAATCAGCACAGACATTTAAGAGGCAAAGGTTTCGAGTTCTCACTATGGGCCAGCTGCCTGGATTGGGGTGAATAACTCACGTCAGCCTCCAAATCCAATGTAGGTGGCACTATCTAACCAGCGGTGTGTCAGAATTCACCCACTAAAATGTCTCGCCATGGGGCAGGCATTATCGTTCTTGTTATTGCTGGACAGTTGGTGTAGTCGGTAGCTAAGGATCAGATTCTAGAACGTTCTGCCTGGGTTCAAGGCCCAGTTCTGTCTTCTCGTAAGCACATCACCACTTTAGACAAGTTACTTTCCCGCACTGGACCTCAGTGTCCTCGTCTGTTTAATGGAAGCAGGAAAAGCATCCACCTTCTAGGGCTGTGATATGAAATGAGATGTGTGAGCAGTGCTCAGAAGCTTGTGTGGTGCTCAGCAAGTCTTCAGCTGGTGCTGTCATGCCGGCTGCCGTGGACGCTTGATGTTCCTAAATGTTCAAAGCTATGCAAAATTAGGTTGTAAAAAAGCTAAATTGTTAAATTATAACACTCAGCCGATGCACAAACCCCGTCTTCTGTGTGCTGAGCACTATGCAGGTGGTGTGGGGATAGATGAGTACCCACCTTAGAGAGGACCCTAATCTGCAGGGTGGCTCAGATACAGTCAGACACCATTCACATGTGGCTGGTAACAGCCAGGCCAGAGGCGAGCCAGAGGCATGCAATACGGGGACTTTGGGGTGTGGTACAAAAAGCACTGGGCCAGGAATCAACAGACACAGATTCTGGTCCCACTGTCCCACTTACCGAACTAATTACTTCACTACTCTGACCTTCAGTTTCTTCATCTGTAAAAGAGTTTGATGTCCGAGGTTACCCCCATCCAATGTGAATGCTCAGTGATTTTAAAGTACAACTTAATGTTGTAACCTTCTTCTTTTAGAGATAGAGTTCTATTTGAAAATCACCTCCTTGATATAGATTTAGATGGTCTATTTAATAAAGAGTAAGTGTATTATGCTGGCCTTAATACATAAACACCCTGTCTCATCTTTGTGCCTGGAGGACTGTGCAACTCAGGTCAGTCTGTTTGCCTTCCTTTTCAAACCAAAAAAAAAAAAGAAAGAAAGAAAGAAAAAAACAGTCTCATCTCTTTGGTACTTTTTGCCTTGGCTGCCAGGACACTCACAGATCAGTGCAGCTCATAGTGATGATAATCAGGGCACATTACACCCCAGTAACAGCTGATTCTTCCACTTCTTGAAGTGAATTCTGTTCTTTATTAACCTTACATGTATAACTTGGTATGTTCATACCTCAGAAGGCAAATCAAGTCCACTTGGAAACTGGCAACATTTAAATCACTTTAATTTTTTAAACATAAGTAACTGTTTATTACTGAAAAAATGTCAGTGGATTGTAGACAAATCAGAACATACAAATTAGTCAAAAAAGCAATTAAAAAGGCCAATAATCCTACATCCAAAGATAACCTTTTATTATATATCCTTCTAGATTATTTACTTTACATGCAAATAATTCATATAAGTAAAAGAGGAAATTATATTCCATTATACTGTTTCTAATATGCTTTGTTTTTCACTTAACATGTATGAATGTGTTAATTATCTATATTATGAGTTGGAAAGGATGAATGGCATTCTATCGCTTGGAGTTCTATTTTATATTCAACTAATCCACTATTGTTAGACACTGAGGTCGTTCCTAGTTTTTGCTAAATTAACAAATTTGCAGTAAACCTGCTCAGTTATTTTCTTAGGATCCATTCCTATTAATGAAATGCCTGGGTGAAATGGTCTATATATTTCTAAGACTTTTGATGCATATTACTGGATTCATTTCCAGAAATTTTATAATAATTATATGAGTGCCTATTTCCTTTTTCTTTCCCAGGAAGCATGTGTTTTATTTATATTATTAATTTTCTTAACTTTTAAAATCTAAGAGGTGGAAAATGGTATCTTATTGTTGCTTTAAGAGACATTTCTTTGCTCACTGAGGCTGGATATGTTTTCATTGTTCTTTGACCAATTATATTTCATTCATTCAACCAATATTTATCACCTTCTGTGTGCCAAACACTCTTCTAGCATTTTCTCTATGAATTCTCTGTTAATGTAAAAAGATACAACTTTTAGGTGAGCACTTGCTTCTCAGATCTCTTCACTGTCAACCTATAGCTTGTCTCTGGGTAACAGATCCTATAAGGAGACTTACGTAAATTCTCTTCCATCATGCACGGAGATAGCGAGCCTGAGACCTCTTCACTGGCTTCCCTTAGCCTGCTGCGCTCCTGCCTCTTCACCACATACGTAGAGAAATTTGAAGGGGAGGTCCCTGCAGGGATACCAGCTAGCTGATCAGCCCTCTTGGTGCGGGATCTCCATCAGTGAATTCACTCACTCTGGAGTTGAGCATCTATCTTGCATGTCCAGAAGCTCCATCTCATTAGTGCTCAGAGCTGATCCCGAGCAGGCTGACTCATAGTGACTAAACCCACAGGAGACCTGAGCATATAAACCAGAGAGCCAACTCCTTCATTTGTGAACCAGACATTTGCTGGACTCCCCGGTACAGTTTATCCCTCAGGCAAGCTCCAGAAGCAGCCAACACCTCAGAAGAGTGCTCCAGGGAGCGGGGGAGCAGGGCGAGGGGGGGGCAGTTACAGGATTTGACAGTCTGCTCGCTTCCGGCTCTGATGCACCCATTTGCCCCCCTCTCTCCTGGTCAGTGCCCAGGTGGGCACTGCCAATATGGGCTCTGCTGTGTGGCTGACCACGACCCTGACTTCCTCAAGGTCAGCCCTGTCCTGCCTTTGCTCTGGTCACTGCTGCAGCCACGGCTTGCTGTCCTGTCCGTCACTGGTCTTTTTTAAGTGATTGGGACTCACGCCTAACATTCTGATTTGGAGTTTCATATTCTGTTTCGCTTTATTTCCCCTGTGTTCAGTACATGCATACTGACAGCTCACAGTGTGTCAGGCATTGGGCCTGAAGACTTGGCTTCTGGTGCCCCTGACATAACACAGTGGCAAGGTGCCATGGTATCTATCAGTCTTAATGTTTTTTAAGGGAAAGTGAGTAACCAGTTCTAATGATGCCCTCCTTTCTGGAGTGGCTTTTACGATACTTTGAAATGATGCAGTGGGTAATAGCAGTGGACCTCTCAGCCACCTCAGCCCGTCTCTGCCTTCAGCCGAATCTCCATGTGACCACAGGCTCCCTCACAAGGACAACCTTTGTGTCCTTGTGTCCTGTCTTAGGCACACCTTTGTGCTTTGTGCTCAAAGGCCCTGCTTATGCAGCAGAAGCCCCCAAACAAGAGTGAGTTAACGAACCCGGGGTGGACTCTCACCCAGTGTGGGATGGGAGCCAGCCCACAAATGCTCCAGCCTCCCTTCCCTCGGTGGGCAATGCCAGAGGCCCCGCACATTTCTCAGAAGGACCTGGCACATAGTAGCCCAGGTCCTACTACACATACAGCCTCATTACACCCCCTAAACATAAGGCTTGTCTTCCCCCTCCTCAATCCAGAGGCTGTCCCCCAAATGAACAGCATGCACCCACATCCTCGGCTCTAGCTGTGCTTTGAAGGGGTGTTGTGGAGGCCAGGAGGACAGGTCTCCGGAGCACAGGGAGCTGAAAAGCCAGCACACAGAGCTCCGTGGACCTCCCTTAGAGACCACAGCAGGAGGCGGTGTCCCTGCCAGGGAGTGCGAAGTCCTGCAAGGCAGACCCAGAATTCCCCTAAATCCTACTGGCATGTCATGGGGAAGGGGCAGGGATGTTACCAGAGGAACCCTCAGAAGATTCTCAAAGAACTAAGACTGTGTGTTTCTTGGGTTCCTGAGAAGCTGAGCCTGACATGGGATTCTTGGGTGAGTGTTTTATTGAGGGGCTTTTCTCAGAAGGAGGAGGAGTGAAGGCAGGAAGACTGGGAAGAGGAGAAAGCCAAGCAGGGCTGTGGGCTCGGCGGGAGATGGGCTTCCCCGAGAACCCTGCAGCCCAGTCCAGAGGCCTGGCCTGGGCACCCCTGGTCAGTCAGACACTGAGGGTGCCTCCACCCCAACATTTCCCTAGCCTGGCGGTTTAGATTCTGGTCAGGGAAGTCACCGTGTGGGCCGGGGGAGATGCACCAGCTCAACAAAGGGGCCCTGGACGGGACTCGGGTAGCATCCACTGCATGTCCCTAAGTGAGGAGCTCGTGAGCCGCCGCGAGGAAGACCGTTCTTCCTCCACATTCTCCACGATGCGCAGACTCCAGCTCCAGCCGTGTGCTTTGGAACTTCCCTTGCCCAGCTTTCTGGGTGACCTTTAATTTCCCCAACGGAGGGAGCTCAGGGGAGTGCCAGGGATTCTCTCCAAATACAGCTTTTAAATGTTGTGACATCATCCCAGTCATTAGCATGCGAATGCTCCTAAGGTCCCTCATTCCCTCCAGGGTCACACCCTGATAATTAGCTATTTTTTTTATAAGTGAACAGCAGAGACTTTCTTCAAGTGTCACGTGGCCTCAGAAGCAAAACCCCTCCCTCTGCCTCAAGGGTCTCTGATAGAAAACTCTGGGGGTCAGCCCAGCCAGCCTGGTGCTGGGGGCAGGTGTCAGAACAGCTCCTTGCAATAGTACCTCCGGGTCTAATTCCGCACCATCCTCAGACCTTCAGTTTAAGATGCCAGCTTCCAAGTCCAGCTCTGCTCTTCACCAGCCAAGTGACCCTTGATGATACACTTATCCTCCTCCAGCTGTGGTGAGCTCGTTCGTGAGGCAAATAAAGATTCAGTTCCAAAGAACCAAGTGCCGAGTGAGCGATGCGCTGGCAAACCATCTTCGGGGTGGGTGGCAACTTGGACAAGGAACCCTGCTTGACAGTCGTTACTGGTTTCTGTAGTGTAATAACTCCGCCATGGCTGATTTCAGAGGGCCCCTGGCTTAACAATCAACTCACAAAATTCCTGAATGTTTGAAAATGTGTCCAGGGGAGCTGGTGGGAGGCGGCTCTAGCATCTTTCAGAAAGGTGGTTACAGGTACCTGCCTGTTTGTGAAAGAAATGGCTTAGGAGAGGGGCCACCGAGATTTTTCTCAGCCATGGGATAGTTTCTACTGGAATGTCCCTAAGGGTTTTGTCCTGATGCTCATTCCAAACCTTTGGACACGTTGATAAGTAATCCCAGTGCTCTAGCCAAGACCAGCACCTGTGTAACACCTCTGGGTGCAGGCCTCGTGCTCAGAGATGGTGCTGAGATGCCCGGTCTTTGAGGTTCAGGATCTGGTACCACAGGCAGGAGTCTAGAAACCAGAAAGAGAAACTGGCATGGGGGATCAGGGGGTAGTTCGGTGGTCAGTGACATACGAGTCATAATGGTTGATAGTGTGATTGTCCAGAAGGCCGCTGGAAGTGGAGCCCGCACCCAGATACTGCTGCCCTGTCTGTAGTCTGCTTTCCGCCCATTCAGTCTTGCCGCAGACCTCAGCCGCTGGTCATCTTCCCTGGAAATAATCCACTAACACCAACAACATTAGTGAGGGACATTGTAAGATTCATAGACAATTTCATGGGGCTTCAAAGTCCACCTCAGACATATCTGTTGGCCAGAGTTCCCCTGACTCACGGCACCTCTCCCAGCCCTTTCTTGCAATGCTCCCCTCTTATATGTTGAGAAATTTCTGGTCTTCCCTCAGGCTCGCATCCCTGACTGGGTCCACTCTTCCTCCATCATCACTCCCATGCGCCCTGTGGGGTCTCCTCTCTGCCAGAGAGTTTATCAGAGTGTTTCCTCCAAGCCTTTGAAATGTCCCCCTACAACTGCATTCTGGTCAAACCCTGGTCTCTGTTGCATGCTGTAGGAAGGGTGGGGCTGAGGTCCACATTTCAGATGAAGCACACAGAGGTGAAGGGGTGCATGGTCAAGAGCATGGGCACCAGGTGTAGACGTCCCCGTCTCCGGTCCCTTCGTCATCACACATTAACTGTGTGAGAACTGGCAGCTGCCTGGTTTGATTTTTGTGCCTCATTTGCTTCTACATAGAATGGAGATGTTAATATTGTGAGGACCGAAGGAGTGAATAGATGTAAGGTGCTTAGAACAGCACTTAGCACATGGCGCCATTAGCTGTTACGGTTATCGATAGAGGTCAATGATGAGAAATAGATGGGCTCTTAAATGAGGAGGGTTAAAAAAAAGACACAACAGAGATTTTCTGGGCTTTAACATGCTGAACCAGGAAACACTCCCCCACCCCCCCCACCCCCCGCCTGTGATCTATACAGGCTCCTCTCACTTGAAATCTATGATTACAAATCTCAAGTTTGGGGTTGATCCTCTTTGTAATCCTATTACTTTTCTTTAACAACTTGCTCTCCCGCTCTGAGATGGCCATTCTCAACCCATGTGGCATATCAGCATCATCTAGGGGGTTTAAACTATAATTAACTGACACATTAGAAACACCAAGTGGAAACTAAACCGCAGTTTGACTATAGTGTCTTTACACTGCAGTTAAAACTGAGGCTGCCCAGG
This sequence comes from Smutsia gigantea, assembly GCA_032199065.1. NCBI lineage: Eukaryota > Metazoa > Chordata > Mammalia > Pholidota > Manidae > Smutsia > Smutsia gigantea. The sequence continues at coordinate 186,326 of JAVSCE010003424.1, read as the reverse complement.
GCCAACCCAAACCAGCTACATCCTAATCAGCGCTGGGGAGGGAGCAGTAGGAGAGTGTGTTAACTGTCCTGCAGGTGATTCTCTGGGCAGCCAAGAGGGAGGAACATATCTTTAGGATGATCCTTTCATGCTTTCTCTGTCCTCTAAGCCCCCACCCTCCCTTCCTCCAACTCCTAGCTGGCAAACTTGCTTCACACTTCAAGGAGAAAACTGAAGCCACTTGAAGGACACATCCACCCACTGGAGCCGAAGCTACCAAAGTGGCTGCATCTGCAGGCGAGGCTTCTCCTTTCTCTTAAGCAAAGGAAGGGGTGCCTGTCCCCTCTGGTCATCATAGAGCCTGGCCTCTTTGTCACCCGCTCTTTCAGTTGCCCCTCTTTCTGCTCAGCATTTGCCTCTCTGGCATGGAGTCACTGCTCCTGGCATACAGACATGCTCTGGTTTCTCCGATCTTGGGGAAGAACAACAACTGAACAGACCTTCTTCTTGACCCTTTATCCCGTCCACCTCTCACCCCCATGACTCCAGTCAAAAGAGCCATCTGTGTACACCCATGTGCACAGACAGCAGGATTTTCAACAGCCGAGCGGTGGAAGCAACCCGAGGGTCTGGCAGGGACGACCAGATATAAACAAAATGTGGTACACATGCAGTGTAGAGGGATGGCATTCAGCAGGCGCTTCGGCATGGGTGAGCCTCGGGGGACAGTATGCTGAGGGAAGTAAGCCAGTCACAAAAGGCCAAATACTGTAGGGTCCACTGTAATTCCTAGAGACAGAAAGTAGAAAGGTGGCTGCCTGGGGCTGGCTGGAGGAAGGAATTGGGGGTTATTGTTTAATGGCCTTGGGATTCCAGTTTGGCACCGTGGCAAGGGCTCAGCAGGTGATGGCCATGGTTGTACAATGGGGGGAATGTACTTAGTGCCACAGAACTGTGCATTTGCAAATGGTTTAAGATGGTAAATTTGATGCCATGTGTATTTACTGCAGTTAAAAAAAATCATAGCTGTATACGACTGTATCCCCACTCTGACCTCCCATTTGTTCCTCAGTTCACAATCACTGTGGATTCTGCTTCCCCCACTGCACCAAAGCTGCTCTGGCCAAGGTCACCTTGACATGCATGTTTACAAATCCAGTAAACTCCTTCCCTTCCTGCCCTCACTTAGCCTCAGTGAAGCACCCAGCTGTCTCCCTGAGATGCTCACTCTCCTGGTTTCCATGATGCCATGCTCTCCCGTTTCCTCCTCCTAGCTGCCCCGCTCTCTCCAGGCCTTAGGTTCAGGGGCTAGGTCTAAGGGTTCCTCGGTTCTCTCCTCGCTGTATATACGCTGTTCTTTTCCTGGAGAGCTTGTCCCCTGCCATCGCCAGTGCAGTCTACGTGTTGGTGACTCCTAGAGTCGCATGTCCAGGCCCAACCTCCAGCTTTTTCTCTGAACACCAGACTTGTAAACTGCACTTCCTGCTTGACATCACCATCTTGGTGTCTCATGGGCACCGCCCACTTCATGTGCTGGGAAGGGAACTCTCGACTTGAACTATGCAGCCACCATTCTTCAACTCTGAGTAGCATCCCCATTTCTCTCATTTCCCTGGCCCCCATATCTAATGCATTAAGCAGATCCTGACAATTTTCCCTTTAAAATGATGTGTGGATCTGTCCACTCCTTGACATATCCACCACTCTTCAGTACCAAACACCATCTTTCCTCAACTAGACAATTGTGGTGGACTTCTTACTAGTCCAGAGTCCTGGCTAATTCTTCTCCTCTCACCTTATCTCAAGGCCTATCTTCTTGCCCTCAGCTTCCATGCTCTAGCCACACTGGCCATCTGGGTCATTTCTGTCTCTCAGCCATGCCTGTGCTCTACTTGGCTCAACTCCTTCCTGCCCCAGGTCCTATGCACGCATGCACATGCATGCACATATTCTTCCTTCTCCTGTACTCCTCCCCCTCACCCCCCATGTCCATTTGCATGGCTGGCCTTCTGTGTAAGTGTCACTTCTTCAGACAGACACACCTTCCTTGATCACTCTAATTAAATAGGTCATTCAACACACCTATGTGGTACCATCCATCCCTCAAGTCTAGTCTTGTCTTCTTAGACTTCATCACCATAGCAATTATTTGTTTGTTAACTCATTCTTGCCTGTCTTTACCAGTAAGTTCTAACCTCCATGAGCCCAGACTCCTTGTCTGTTTGATTCCCACTGCATTTCTAGCTGCCTTTTGACCATGTCCACCCAGGACACACGTGGCACACTCAGTAATCCTTGTTTGATGGGTATAGGGTCACCATGGGACATGATGCCTTGGAGCTAAAGCTTTAGTTTAGATGAATACTTTTCTGGCCATGTTCCAGAAGTTTATAATCCTCAGTTTTCCCCATTTTTTACTTACTAAAGAAACTTAATACTTTTATAGGAAGACTGGTAATCTCAAACAATATTAGCCAGTGGATTATATTACTCTTCACAGCAAGTTTTTTAGGATAATAATTAAATATATATATTTTTACTTAAAGCAAGATTTTTGTAAAAAGGAGTATTTATTTGGTATTTTTTTCACAAATGCCTAATATCAACTTAACCTTATTCTTAGTTTAGGCAAAACCTTCTTGGGATTTCAGGCCTCAATCAGCCTGACCTCAAACTATTTGCAGGTCATTTGAGAATTGCTGGCTACAGACTTTAAGAGATTCTTTCTTACAATGGCTGCCTTTTAAAAAGTTGCTTTGAAAAACTATCTAGACGTTAGCTCTTCTCTCCTAGCTTATCTTTTCTCTCCTTGAAGGGACAGAAAAGGGAGAGTAAAGAGGGAAAGCCTACTTAAAGAGAGATGCAGTTCTGACATTGTTTTTTAAGCCCAAGTAGCAGAACCAGGATCTGTCTGGTTAGGAGATGGAATATTTCATATTATTCAGGCTGTGCTTTTGTTCCTCGTTCCAGTGCAGTATTTTCAACAAGAATTTCTTTATACTGAATTGCATGCAGTAATATTTTATATGTAGGCTTCTAGAAGCTTCTTTGCCTTATCAGGTCCCCAGGCATTCCTTGAGATCAGAGATTGCCTCAGATTCCCTCTCTTCAGAGCCATTTTCCAAAATAACTTGTATCCTTCACTGAACATACCTTTTTAAAGAATATTCTTATCCATGTTTAAACACAGTCTCTCAGCAGATGTTTACACTGGTTTCAGCCTGGACACTGATGCTGAGCTCTGAGCCTCTAAAAAAAAAATCCCATGGTAAGTTTTCTAGAAGCCACCAACTAAGCCTGTTCATTACTGAGCACAGACAATGGGTATATAGACACATTCTAGAGCTGAGCAGAGAAGTTGGAAAGATGAAAAAGAGAGAAAGAAGGGAGGGAGGGAGGAAGGAAGAAAGAAGGAAAGAGAGAGAGAGAAATAGAGGAAGAGAGAAAGGAAGGAGGAAGGAAGGAAGGAAGGAAAGAAAGAAAGAAAAGAGAGAGAAAGAGAGGGAAGGAGCGAGGGAGGGAGGGGAGAAGGAAGGAAGGAAGGAAGGGAAGGAGGGAGGGAAAGAGAGAAAGAAAGAAAGAGAGAGAGAGAGGGAAGGAGGGAGAACGAGCAAAAAGCATTCTGTTTGCTCTGGCCAGATTTGCTGCCGCGGCACAACGTATTCACCGTTTTCATTCTGGCAATTTATTCCTCCCGTTGTCTGTGGGAGGATTAGAGTCTGCAGAGAGAATCTGGCAAAACACTGAGAAGTGTATCAGAATAAAAATGCTGAAAGATCACTGCAGAAGCAGGCAGATGTGTCTCCTGTGAGCCCAGGAGACAGATATGCCTTTGAGCATTTGCAAAGCTTGAGAGAGAAGCAAAAGTTGTAGCTTGGAGTTTGGCCACTAACTAGAGTCAGGCTAACTCCCACTAATTACACTAATGATGAGAGTCTAATGCTGTGTGTGTCTGCCTTGAAAGTGGGATGCTTTGATATTTACTTAGAATGTGCTTGTGTTTATCTGTTTTATTCTCCATGTACTGGGTGGAGAGTAGTAGTAGGGAGCTACAATCTTGAACTCTTTAAAAAGAGTATAAGTGCAACATGCTTCCAAATGTATTTTACTATTTGCAATTTCACAAAATAACAGTAAAATACATTTGGAAGCATGTTGCACTAGACTCGTGTATTTTTTGATTTTTATTTGATTTCAGCTTGAACCATATGATAAGGTCACACTTGCGCCATCTGGTCAGAGGGCCCTAAAACTTCTGAGAAAGAGACCAGAATCTACCTCTTCAGTTAGGAATTGGCAATGAATAAAATCACAAGATAGCAACTTCTGATAAAGTGGGGGAGAAAAATAAGAATCCTAGAAAGACAAGTTTTCTTCCTTCTATAGATTAATATGGTCCAGAATTATAAAAATAAAGTGTGGGAGGAGGCAGGCTGAACTCATGGATAATGGATGAGTAACACGTTTTAAGAAGCAAGATAATTCTCTGGAGAGTTTTGTTTTATTTGCTTTTTATATTCTGAATATTTTGCAGCAACATCAGTTACTTTTTTTTTTTAATAAAGAAAATAGATTAGAGATGGTTTGGCTTTCTTGCTTTTAGATCACCGTCTTGATAAGTAAGTCCTGTGTATTCCAAAACCCGGGCAGAAGGGGTGGATGGCTCTCTGTGTCTCACACATGGAAGGCCAGCAGGGTTTTGTTGTTGATGTGTTATTTGATTTTTATTGTTGTTCATGTTATGTCTCACCTTGTCACAGAAGGCATTAAAGGAGGGTTAAATGCAAAAGAGGGCTTCAGACGAAGAGAAAGTGAAACAAAGGGAGCACAAAGGAAAAGCGGGGATTAAGCTAAACTGTAGAGCTTAGCCATCTACTTGCCTGTGTATTAGGTCTGGCCATTCTAACAGCCAGCTGGAATTAACAAGGTTATCCTGAATGATGATTTCATAGGGCTGGTTCACATAAGGACCTTCAATGGACTGAAGGCATCAGAGCAAATGTCTTTGCCTGCCTGATAGTATTCATCAAACTATGCACTTATATCTACTGTAACAAAAAAAATGAAATAATTACAAATAAATAATATTTTTAAATGTACAGGATCTATATAAAGAAAACAGTATTTACTAAGGTACAAAATAAAGGATTTCAACAAAAGGGGGATATATACCATGTCCCTGAGTGGGAAAAATTTTCATCATCTCCAAGTCAGTCTATAAATGTAACAATGGAATGCTAAACAAAAACCTAAATTTGCAATTTCACAAAATAACAGTAAAATACATTTGGAAGCATGTTGCACTAGACTCGTGTATGTATTACACATGTAAAATTTACATTTTACACATGTAAAAATAGAGATGGACGTTTGCATGGCTAGATATTTAGATATTTAGAGGTAAAATAAAAATGTGTCGATGAAAACAACATGAGTGTGGCCCCAAAAGACAGACGCAGGATGGGATTGCAAGGTCCACAGTTGAGGTTGACAGGGAAAGCTCTGAGACAGACATTTGGTGGAAATAAATGTTTGCTTAACAGTGAAGAACATACTTGTACTTCTGGGCACCCCGTGGGGACCCAGGGACAGCAGTGGGCATTGAGAAGCACCCAGCTGGAGTCCATGTCCCAGCGAGATGCCTTCAGGCCACAGCAGCTGAAGAGAGCAGCCTGCATGGCCGCTTCACCTCGACTTGCTCAACTCTCCATTTTCTTTTATCATCACCTGCCGCTAAAATTTTATTAGATATATGCCCAGTCAAAACCTTGATTTGCTCTACTTTCTCCTCTACTATCAAAATATTCTTGAAACCAGTGAATCATTTCTGGATGTAAATTCACAGACACTTCACTCCAAAGACCTCTCCCTGCCTGGGTCTAGGATGAAGATGGATTTACATAAAAGACAGGAAGGACTGTGTTGGACTCCATAGTTAACCACTTTAAAACAAGTTACATTCTGATCTCATGACATACCACAATAAATTCTGCATATACTGAAGATTAAAATGCCAACAATGAGACCATAAAAGAATAGGAAAAGCAATATTCATGCCATCTGGGAATGGAAATGTTCTCTCTGAGCCTATCCCAATGCTAGGCCCAGAGTCTCTGCTCAAAAACTGCTTTTTTGAATGATAAATTAATAAATTGCCAGACAAACCACAGAGAAACATACAGATTACCTCAACTCCACTTGAATTTAGGTATTTGTGAGTCAAAAAAAAATTACATTACAAGACAAATGAAAAAAAGAAATTGGGATTAATGATGCATTATGTGGTAGATGTGGGCTTGATATCCTTTATATAGAGAATTCTTAAAAATTTTTTAAATGTCAAAATAAGATTATCATCCTCATGGGGGAGAAATGAGCAACAGAAACTATCAAACATATTAAACATTTTCCAAATATATTTCCCCTGTCAAACATAGGGGAAACTTTAAAAAATGATTAATTTCACAATGAAATAGAGCCTTTCAACTTGGTAGAAACAGCTCCTCCCAAGAAGATAATACCCAAAGCTTCTCAGACCCTGCACTCTTCATTCTAAAATTAAAAGAAATATCAACCAGCACATTCCTGACAAGAAATGAAACACGAATCTTTAAAATTACATTCCCTTCTAACCTAGACATTCTAGAAATTTCCCCTAGGGCAAACCATTAAGGGCATGCACAAAGTTCTGCCCACAGAGATACAAAGTATCGTTTATGATACCATTGGAATGGAAACAACTTAAATATCTAACACTGGGGAACTGGTTAAAAAAGAAAAACCTAACAACTATGATGAGGCATCTATATGGCTAAATGCTAAGCTACTGTTTACCATCAGCACAGAAGAGCTCATTACTGACTTTGAAAAATACTCACAGTATTTTGTCACTGAAAAATCACATCAAAAGCAGTTTGTTCCGAATTCTCCCATTTTTTGTGAGCCAAAAATATGTATTTTAGTTCATTTTATTTTTGAGTTTTTCAACAATTCCATGTTAATTATATAGTTCTTAAAAATTAAAACCAGTGACAACTGGAGTAATTTTCCGAGGGGAGACAGAGACACTCTCGGAGACTCCCAGAGCCTAGTAAATGAACCCAGAGGTGGGATGCTTCCTGCGGGTCCCCTTGGCTTCATCACACTTGAAAGAACGGCTCACAACGCCCCGGTATGAGTTCTGGCTGCACCGTCAGCCCGTCTGTTGTCAAGGCTAGTCATTTATTTAAGATGTTCCTTGCGGAAGGCTTTCCATACTCAGGAGGAAAAGAAGTGGCATGTGAATTTTTCACAAATAAAGCAAGGATATGTTTCCTAACAAGGGAGTTAAACTCTGGAACACTGGCAGACATCTCTCAATCTAACAGGCCAACCTGCTTCACAGTGGAACTGAACAGCAAATGGTGGATTTATTCATTGTCCTTTCATCCCCAGCAGGGATATCAGCTGATACTTGTTATTGTACCGCAGTGTTCAGATGGCCAGGATTCCCAGAAGACCAATAAGGTCTTTTTGGTTGCCTTAGTAACTGATATGAGTAGGATGTGCCCGTGAAGAGAGCCACGGTGACGCATCAGTGAGCAAAGCCCGGCTCAGGTCTGGTTGGCAAGGGTTAGACCGGGGCTCTGCAGCCGACTGTCTGGGTTCATCAACACGTGCTCTGCCCAATAGCCATGTGACCTGGCTGCGGACTGCTCTGTGCCTCAGTTTCCTCATCTGTAAAATGGGGATAATACTAGTTCCTACCTCTTAGGAGTTGCTGTAAAGAAGAACAAGACCAGCATATGTAGTAGACCTAGACAGTCCCTAAAATTTACTGAGTCTTTTGAATGTATGATGTTGACAGTGATCAGTGGCTCCAGAAATCCATACCCTTGCCCATTCTAGCTAGGAGGCTTTTTTTTTCCAGTTTATTCCAGCCCCTGCAGGCTTCCCTAGGCACATATCCCAGTTCTCAGCACACCATGATATCCAGGGTCTCCCCTGAGTATTATCAAGGGGCACTCCACATCCTTCTCCCCTGGGCACCTGAAAATAGGTTTGGTTTGTTGGTACGGCAGGGGGGAGGCCCTTCTGGAAGAGGTGGGGAGCATTTTATTTAGAACCCCAAACACAGACCTTCTCAGGGACCTGAGAGAGCCTGTGAGTGTGGACAGCACATTGGGCTGTGGATGCCATCACAGCTGAGCTGTGCCTGTCAGGCAGAAAGTCTGGCTGACACAAGTGCTAAAGCCAAGAGCCAGTAGGAATGAGTCCCCCAGGGAAGAAATTTAATCTAGTATATATTATCAGCCCTCTTTATATCTTCCACCTGGTGCTTTGCTTATGACACATAAAGACCATAAATTACAGAGACCACAGTCTGGATTTAACTCAGAGTTGATTAAGTTTCCATTACCTCTCACTTGCGTTCATACAGATAAACTGGACTCCATTTGAATTTAAGGTATTTGTGAGTCAAAAAATTAAATTACCAGACAAATGATGAAAAGAAATTGGGACTAAGCCTCCTGTTTTAGTCCTTTTGTTATAACACATTACCACTGCTTCAGTGGCTTACAAACAACAGAAATCTATTTCTCACAGCTCTGGAGGCTGGGAGTCCAAGATCAGGGTGCCAGCCTAGCTGGGTTCTGGCGAGCCCTCTTTCAGGCTGCAGACAGCCAACTTCTTATTATACCCTCACCTGACAGAAAAGAGGCTAGGGAGCATTCTGGGTCTCTCATGTAAGGCACTAGTCCCATTCATGAGGGTGCGGACCTTGTGACCTCGTTGCCTTCCAGAGGCCCCACCTCCAAATGCCAGCACATTAGGGGTTAGGATTTCACCGTGTAAATTTTGCGGGGACACAAACATTCAGTCCCAAGTCCCTCCGATCTGACTTCCCTGTTCATTCTAGTCTTTCCCACTTATCAATCCTTAGTAAACAAGGTCGTTGTCATATCATCCCTGTGTTTGGGAACCAGTAGCCTTTTAGGATAAAGTCAGAATCTTCAACCTGCTAAGAAAAGTTGCCGTACTCCAGCCTTATTCTTCCCATCTTTCTTGCTGCCTTCCCCAGCACCACACCCCCTCTATGTAATCCTAACCGTCTGTCCTGCCAGCTCCACCCTCACTCTTCATCCTTGGCCTTCCTTCCTCTCATTTCCCATCCCCCAGTCCGGAATCCGGTTTCTTAAATAGCCTTGTTCAAGATTTACCTTCTTTATGAAGCTTTCCCTAACTATACTCTGCAAAAAATCTTCAAAAACAGTTTATGTACCCTCAGCGATTATAAATACACATATTTATTATTTCATTCAAAATATCTATGGAACATCTATGATGTCCAAGTATGACTGTTTCAGACCGCCCTCCATATCTCCCAGATTCCCCGTTATAATGGACTCATTTACTTAGCCAGTAGATGCTTACTGAGTGGACAAAGATGAATCTCTATTACCCACCATCATCACAACACAGTGTGTTAGAAGAGACAAGACATTCACATATGCAATTATAACACAACCTAGAAGAAAGTGGTACATACCCCCAGGAAATTACACAGCATAAAAGAGCTCATGAGAGAGACTGCCTGAAGCTGAAGGGATTGGAGAAGGTTGTAATGAAAGAGGCAGCCTTTCAGCTGTTCTTGAAAGATGGATAAGAACTGAGCAAATGGCAAGGGCAGAAGAGACACATTCCATGAAGAAAGAATCAAAGCATGGGGAAGTGATGCAACTCAGTGGAAAGGCCAGCAAGAGGCTGTGTTCTGGGACTATCCTAAGAAGGTCATGGGCAGAAAAGCAGGCAAGGGAAAGCAGAGGACCCCCAGCATGTCCACTGTTCTCCAGAGGGCCATGACTCACAGCCTGGAAGCAGTACTCCTCATGACGGTCCCCAGAAAAAGAGCAGTCGCTGCTTGAACTTGTGGTCTCCTGTGTCGTATGTCCCTAGCAGTGTGGTCAGCTTTGGCTAGGCTGCATGCACTGATATGATGATGGTTTTGAGATGAAGGAACAGAGGGGATGCAATGGGAAGCTGAAAGATTGCCATCAATGAGGACAGGCGAGGATGAGGAAGAGCTGCATCACTCTGGACTGAGTAGAGGGCATCCTTCGCAGAGGTGCATGGGGTAGGCATGAGCAGAGATCCTGTAGATTAGAAACTGTATAAGCTTTGCTCCAAATATCAGCCATTTTTTACCAGTTTACAAATCAAGAGAACTTAAGAGTCCCTGGAAACGCTGTCCAGCTCTGTCATTGGTGGTGCAGATGAGTGTCTATTTGCACATTTGAACAAAGTGGCCATATAGTGCAGACCTCAAGAGCACTGTATTTGCAGTGTGTAGATGTGAGTTTGAATCCAGGGTCAGCCACGGATTTTCTGTGTAACCTTGGGCAACTCAGTGTCATCTATAAAAGGCTAATGACCTCACATAGCCCAGGAAGGGTATGATAAAACAAATGGTAGCTGATAGGAAAAAAGATGACTGTCTTTGCCCAAACAATAGAACTCCATTTTACTGGGAGAGCAGTGTGCATGGTTTCTTGGGCTTGGGCTTGACACCAGGCTTAGACTGTCCTCCAGTTGGAATTGTCATGTAAAGAACAAGTATGAAAATTGAAAATGGACCCAGATCACAAAGAAATTAACTTCTTAAAGGGAAATATGATACTAGGTCCGATACACTCGTAGCTCATGGTAGTTACAGACAGATGCCGATCCTATGGTGACCTACTTTTGATTTGGGATATTTTGAGGTTTCCCCAAAGACATAGGCTCTCTAAACATCAATCACCCCTCTGTTCTATTTATTCCAACTGGAGTCACCTTTTGCGATATTGAGCCACTTTGTGTCATCCAGTAGATGTGTTGGGTGCCTAGATTGAGTTCGGGAAATTATAGGATCGGGTGCCTGTGGGAGGAGAGTCTGAAATTTGCCACAGAAGCTCAGAACAATCCCACTCCTGAGGGAGCCCACCTGACATGCCAGCTTGGCCCAAGGTTAGAGATCAAGACCATCCCACAGTCTCCTAATCCACCTCCTTGCACACCTGGTAGTCATACCCTAGCCTGGCCCCAGGCAATTTAGGGCACTTCAAGGTTGACTGTCCATAGGTAGGATTTAAACAGCTCTCAGGGATATGCCAGAATCCTTATTGCCAGCAGGAGGATTCATCCTCTGCAGCCCAGGGGGTGGTAAATCCTCCTTTTGTGGTGATCACAATGACCACTAGCAGAATAAACACAGCTCCAGTGCTTCCCTGCTCAGACCAGCCCAAGCAGAAGTGGATCGCAGCAGGTGGCAGACAGCTTCCTGGGGAACCTAAAGTTTGTCTTTTTAAGTGGATCTGGCAGAAAACACATTGTTTTCCTGGGTGCGTGTGACATCCCATGTGCTGCCATTTTTTTTTAAGGCAGAATTGAAATGAACATCCTTGCCAGAAGTGGGAGGCAGAGCAGGTCCTCATGGGAGGCACTCACACAAAGCCAGACTCTCAGGGGTGGGACACCGGGGCTTCCAGTCAAAGCCTCTGAAGTGAGAGGAGGTAGACCAAGACAGAGAAGAAGGGAGAATGGACAGGATCGCAGGGATTGATGGCCTCACAATGTCACTGGCAATCAAGTCAGCTTGGGAGGAATCTCACCTCCTGACACCATGACTCACAGGTCTGCCTCTTTATGTCAACCTTTTCATGCCACCAAGATGAAAAGGATTGTGTTGGGATGAATTAGAGTGACAACAAGGTTGTCACGAAGAAGTGCAAAGGATAGATTGGATTTGAGTTTGGAAAAGGGGGGTGCCTTACTCCTCTGCATGCTCATACTCAGACGCATAAAATATTACAACCCACAAGTCTGGCGACAGGCCCAGAAAATCTGCCACTCTGAGCCTGAAGAAGAGGGTAGAGAACATAAAGAGAGAAAGTAGGACAGGCAATCAAGTACCATCACCATGGCCTCCTGCCCATTTTCGGCTGCCTCAAGATCTGATTCATTTACTCATTCATTCATCACTCAAAAACCTATACAAGTGCCTCCAAGGAGCTCAGCCCCAGGATTATTTTGTTATGATAAACACAAAAGAAGTGTGATCGATCTCCATCACCAGAAATGTTCATTGTATTAATAGTTGGGGAGAAGTGCCTTACATGCAGAATTTAATCATCTTTGAAAGAGTAAATGAATGAGACAGAGAAGCAAAAAAGCAAAATAATGTTGATTAAGCACCACTTGCAAATGGTGATGGTAATGAATGGTTCGGTTCTCAGAAGGCAAGGCCCATCCTTGTGCATTCCAGGACCTGAGGATGGCTTCATGGAAAGGATATGAGCTTTACCTTCAAGGGCTGGGGGAAGCAAGCAGAAGAGTGATCCAGGTGGGAGATGTTCCCCAGCAAAGCACCGATGTGGTGATGGGTGTTGGGAAGAGCAGAGGGAAAACTAATCCCTATAAGTCAGTGGTGTGTGGGCTCAGTTGAAATGGGCCTACGTCTTGGGAACTTTGAAAAGTGCAGTGACATCTGTAGCATTTCTCAGAGTCAGGTCCAGATGCCAGCTGCAGAAGTTATCACTCAGCATGCTTTTAAAAATGAATCCTGGGCCTGTCTCCAATCACCTAAATCATAATTCATGAGATGGGGAAAGAGCCCAAAACTGTTAATGAGTTCCTCAGGTGAACCTAAGGTATACCAGTTAAAAAGCCTTGGCTTTAGGCATCTAAGTTTTAACCTATTGGTCGTTTTAACACTTGCAAGCTAAAGGCCAGGTCACAAGTAACATTTAAGAAGGACTGGCCTAGCTGGAGTACTGCCAGGTGGACTCAAAGGGGCAGAGACTCGGGGCAGAGGAACTCAGGAGGTTATCACAGCAATTCCAGAGCGTGGTGATGAGGCCCAAGCCTTCAGAGTATCTATAACCAATATGTATAGTCCCTCTTCATTCTGCACTCTCAGTATCCCACTGATCAGTCATCATGTACGTCTTTGGATATTATTTGTATCTGCAATCTTGCTGTGACTCACTAAACAGAAATTGTTTCTGCTACGTCTGCCACTGAATTACCACAGGAATGTCCAATGCCAAATGACTCTTCTCTTTCACCCCTCTCCCCATTCTAACACAGACACAGAACTGCATGTATACACATATATGCACACAGTTCATTTGCTCTACAGAGAAAACTAGCCACCTCCCTTTTCAGGTAAACTAGACACCAATGTGAGGACACTTCCTCTCAGCTCCAGCAACCTCACAGCTGCAGACACAGGGGGACATTCTGATTCTAAGGGACCTGGTCAGTACGGGTGGTCCACATGCTCTCAGTGAGCAGAGGGCCCAACCTCGCTTCCCTGCTTCCTTCAAGCAGCCTTGGATCTCAGGTAGAGATTGTTTTGTCACTTTGTAGTCTTGTCAGCACATTGAGCGATGAGTCCTGAGTATTGCCAGGTGGACGTTACGTTATCCAGCTCAATCCATCAGGAGGCTGATGGCCCTGACTGGGCACTATGCCAAAACCCAGGACACTCTGAAGGGACCATGGGGAGGACGGAGGAAGGCTGGTAATTGAGGGAGTGGAGATGTGACCCGCTGATAAGTCCAGGGAGAGACAGGATGCCAAATATAAGAGACTGTATACACATCACTGTAGAGAGGAGTTCCAGGCAGAATCGTGACATCCTTAACCTTCCTATTTTTTGTACATCACCAATTCCACTCTTCTCCCTTCCACATCAACACCTAGCTGCCCACACACTCAAAACTTCATTAGCTTGAACACCATCTTCCCAAATCCCCAGAGACCATCTTTGGAACACAGGACACTTCTTCCATTTGACCCTTCTATCAACTCCCCACTCTACTCGATCTCCTGGATGCTCACCTTTAGGATCGCTTCACTGGGCTATCTTGTTCTGTGGATGCTAGTTGGGTAAATGGGAATCCTGGAGAGAGATCACAAGGATGGAGGAGGACGATGTCAGGATACTTGTTTCCCGCACTGTCTCCCAGTACACTCATGGGGGCTTGGCTGTGTCCCTCAACCAAAGATTGGGAGGCCCTGTCTACGTGGCTCTCTCCCCCTTTGGGCTCCAGACACCACTCCCTCCCTTCACCACTCAGGCCCAGTTTGGATAGAGCCCCTCCACCCTTACCCATCCCAGGGCACTGCACTATCCTTCATGGGTTCCCTACATTCTGCTCACACCTCTGAGAACAGTCCCTTTATTAATGCCCTCTGAAAATACCCAGTTGGATGTGTATCTGTTCCCTGACTGTGGGTAAAAAAAAAAAAAAAAAAAAAATCCCATGTCAAATAACTAAAAAAATCAGTTGTTTATGGTTAGACGTCTCAGAGCCTTTAACATATATGGTGAACATCTAAGAGGAAAGATACAGTCTTAAAATCCAAAACTTATCTGACCCAGAACCACCCTCCATTCTCCCTCCAATCCCAGATTCAGAGCATTTCAAGGAAGCCCACTCTACACGAGCAGCTTAAGGCAGTGAGCAAGGCGGGGGGACAGAGACACCAGAAAATGCATAGCTCTGCGGAACCTCTTCTGGAGAACACAAGAGAGATTTTGTAAATAGCACACAAGCTTTCAAACAGTGAGGCATCATGAAAAAATACAACCTAAGATCTCGTCTTTTCTCTGCCACCAACTCTGTGATATCAGGCAGGTCACGTCCCTTCTGCAGGCCTCTTTCCTCACCTGTGCAAAGAAAGAGCTGAACCTGATCAGTAGATTTTAAGCTCAGAGCAACTGGAACTGCTTCTTCAAATGAAATCTTAGGTAGAAGCCCCATACAGAAGCCAGATGGAAACCAAGCTGCTTAAGGCGGGGTGGGGCAGGGGGGCAGCGCTAAAACACCGCCCACTGGACTCCGCCACACTGTAGCCCTCAAGGTACTTGCATGGAATCCACGAGATTTCCTGGAGCCAGGTTTGGAGACACTATTACAGAGGGACCCTAAGTGCCTGCTCGGATGTGAGCACAAGGCGGTCTTCACATGGAATCACTGTGGCCCCCTGAACCTGTGCTTATGGCAAGGCTGGCAAAAAGCCCCACGTGGAGTCTTTATTTCTGAAAATATGCCAGTTTTTAGCAACAAGTAATTCTGCTTGTCTCAGGGTAAAGGAGCTTTGGAGCCTATTATATGCTCCCAAGTAGTGTCTTTAGTAGCAAAAAACTTTTCCTAGCCAATATTCTATTAAAATGTGTGAATGAGTATAAATGAGATCTCATTCTGCCTGGATATAAAATGTTTGGCCTAAAATATATTTGGGAGTTCACTGATCCCCAAATGTTTGAAAATACCTTCAAGCTGCCGAGGGACCAAGGACCCAGTCAAAGCTTCCCTTTCCTCCCTTCCTCCCTCCAACATTTTGGCTGAGCACTGAGGTCTCTAGGCTCTTTGGGAGATTCCACCAGCCTGGTGAAGAAACAGGGAACTGGGGAATGACCAGGGAGGGCAACCCAACACCCAGGTGAAGCTGGCTGTGGTCCAGTGAGAAGGTAACAAATCTCCCCATAGTGCAACTACAGAGCTGAACTAAACTGATAGAAAGAGCTATTTCAGTTCCGTAGAAATGGACCAAAAAACATATAACAATCTGAGAAGTGCTTGTGCTTGAAAAACTGCTGAACTTCAGGTAGAAACAGTGAGCGTTTATGACATTCTTGCCTGGGGCTTCTCCCAGCCTTCCCACATCAGTCAGCACAGAGGTTCTGTGGCCAGGCTGTGAGTGCTGGAAACTGGGCTGCTGTTAGGTCCAAAGGGACTGCCTGGACTGGGAGTGTCAGTGACACTCTTGCCTTCTCACCTTGTATAGATGGGCATCAATACAACTAATGGCTGACTTCTCATCTAAAGCAACAGCCAGAGGCAGCTGGGAAGACCTATTCGAAATGCTCAGGGAAAAACTGTTAACCAAGAATTCTATATACAGCGAAATTGACTTTCAAAAGTGAAGGTGAAATAAAGACTTTCTCAGATCAACAGACTGAGAAAAGTCATTGATAACAGACCTGCCCTGTAAGAAATAAACACTAAAGAAACTTCACAGGCTAAAGGGAAATGGACACCAGACAGTAATTCAAATTCACAGGAAGAAATGAAAAAACACCAGAAATGATAAATATATGGTTAATGCGAGAGACTCTATACAGATATTTTTCTCATGTGTTAACTTTTTTTAAAGAGAAATTTTATATTTCAGTAATTTTAATACTGTTGCGTATACATATATATGGATGGATGGATAGATAGATACATAGATAGGTATGTATATAGGCTGCTAGATGATAGGTAGGTAGGTAGGTAGATAGCTAGATAGATAGATAATATGCATGACAATGATAATACAATGGAGAGTGTTCATTGGAGCAATATTGGAACAGTTCCATTGTACAAGAAGATTGTAATAAGTTAAGATGCGTATTGTAATCCCTAGAGTAACCACTAAGAAAATTTTTTTAATACAGTAAAAATGTCAAAGAAATTAAAATAGTACAGTATAAATACAGAGACATATCATGATCATGGATTCAAAGACTCAACAGAATGTCAATTCTCCAAAAATAATCCAGAGATTTAACAAAATTCCTATCAACATCCTTGCAAGATGTTTTACATCTATACAGAATATTATCCTAAAATTTATATGGAAAGACAAAGGAACTAAAAGAGTTAAAATAATTTTTTAAAGGAAAAATAAAGTGGGAGGCATCAGTCTTCTCAATTTCAAGAAATTTCATATATCTACAGTAATCAAGACTGTCTAGTATTGGCAGAGGAATGGCCATATACATCAATGGAACAGAATAGAAAAACCAGAATTAGACCCACACAAATATGTCCAACTGATTTTTGCAAAACAGGAAAAGGCAATTAAATGGAACAAAGAGAGCCTTTTTAAGAAATGATGCTGGAGCAATAGGGCATCTGTAAGCAAGAAACCAAAAATAAAAATAAAACAAAAGCCTCACTCTAAACCTAAGTCTCATACCTTATCTAAAAATTAACTCAAAATGGATCATGGACTTAAATGTAAAACATAAAACTATAAACCATTTAGAAAAACAAGAGAATCTTCAGCATCGAAGGCTAGGCAAAGAGGTTTTAGATTTGACACCGAAAGCACAATCTATAAAAGAAAAAATTGATACATCAGACTTCATCAAAATTAAAACTTTAGTTCTGCAAAACAACCTGTTAAAAGGATGACAAGACACACTACAGACAAAAGAAAATATTTACAAACCGTATATCCTACAAATAACTATTATCTAGGCTATAAAAAGAACTCTCAAACTTTAACAGGAAAAATGCAAACAACCTGATTAGAAAGTGGATGAAAGTAATCAAGAGACATTTCACTGAGGAAAATATACAGATGAAAAATAAGCACATGAAAAGATGTTTAACATCATTAGCCACTAGGGAAATGCAAATTAAAGCCACAATAAGAAATCATTGCACAGCTATCATAGCTAAAAATGGCTAAAATAAAAAAAAAAATAGAGACAACACCAAATGCTGACAAGGATGTGGAGAAACTGGATCACCCATTTCATTGCTGGTGGGAATGTGAAATGGTATGGCCGCTTTGGAAAACGGTTTAGCAGATTCTTTAAAAAATTCAACATGCGACTACCATCCACTCCAGCTTAGTTGTGCTCCTAAGCACTTATTCTGGAAAGATGAAGACATGTTGACAAAAACCAGCACATGAATGCTAATAGAAACTCTATTTAACATCACAAAACTGAAAACATTCCAGAGATCCTTCAACACAGGATAAACTGCAGTGTATCCATCCTATGGAATACTTACTACTCAGCAATAAAAAGAAATGAACTATAAATACACTCAACAATGTGGATGAATCTCCAGTGAATTACGCTTGATGAAAAAATATAATCCCAAAGGTTACATACTATGATTCCATTTATATAACATCCTTGACATGACAAAAGTACAGAAATGATGGGAAGTTAATGGTTGCCCAGGGTTAAAGAGGTGGTGGCTGATGAAAGGGAGTGTGGCTATGAAAGGGCAACATGAGGAATGCTCCTAGTAATGGAAATGCCTGTTCTTTGCATCAATGGCAATGGGTTTTGATGCAGTACTATAGTTTTGTGAAATGCTACACAAGATAGATCTGTGTTTTCTCTTACAGTTGCATGTGAATCTATAATTATCTCAAAATAAAAATTTTAATGTTAGTAAATGATGCAATAAAGGAAACATTTATTTTACTTATAAATCTGTGCTATGGCAGGGCTCAGTGGGTATAGTTCATCTCTACTCCACTTGTTTATGCCTGGGCAGCTAGAAGCCTGGAGGCTGGAATCATTTGAAGCCTTACTCACATCTGACCGCTGACGCTGGTTGTTGATGGATACTTTAGATGGAGCTGTCAGCTTTTCACATAGTCTTTGCACATGCCTTGAACTTCATTGCATCACGGTGGCTGGGTTCCAAAGTTGAGTGTGCCGAGAGAGTGAGTAGGTGAAAGCCGTATCTCCTTTTGCCACCTAACCATGGAAGTCATGCGATGTGACTCCTTGGAGGCAGTCCCAGAGCCCTCCAGCTTCAAGAACAGGGAGAATACACTCTGTCTAATGGAAGAATGGGAAGGTTCTGGCTGAGCATGTGGGACTAGAAATATAGCTGTGGCTATTTTTGTGAAATGTAACATGCCATAATCTCTAAAGGCTGATGTTTTCTTTTCCAAATCTATAAAACTTCCCCAGCTACCTAGTTTACATGATCAAATTACTCTCTTATAATGATTCTTAATTTCTGGAGAAGGAGCTCAAATTGGCCCTCTTGAGTCAGGTATTCACACCTGGTCACATCAACCATGACCTAGAGTTTGGGCTGTGTGGAGGGGAGTAAGGTCACAGCAGATACTACAACAGGGAGGTGGAAAGAAGACAATAGAGGGCAGGGAAGTTTTCTGAGCAGGAGGACCCACTTTTAGCTATCAAGACAATCCAGAAAGTGCGAAAGCACATAAGGTAAATTTTCTTTAAAAACTGTTTGCTCTGTCAAGAGACAATATAAAACAACATAGCACAGAAAGGTTAGCTATTAAGGAATAGGCAAAGTTTATCAGGCAGATGCAAAGAGAAAGCTGGGTTGGCAGTATAAATATCAGCTCAGGAGGACTTAAAGGCAAAAAAGAAGGCATTAAATAGGACAGAAAGGGTTATTTAATGTTGATAAAGGGTGCAAGCCACAAAGAAGACATGAGCACATGAAACTTTTTGTGCTTAATAATGCAGCTATGAAATATGTAAAACCAATTCTATCACAAATACAAAGAGAAAATGACAGGAACACACCAGTAGTGGGAGACCTTCATATACCTCCCTCAGTCTTTGACAGATTAAGTAGGCAAAGAATGAGTTAGGATAGAGAGGAACTGAATAATGTATTTCATGTGTCTGATTTAATAGATTATGGATAAAATGAGAGTTCCTGTGGCCAGGATTCTCACCTGGCCCTGGTTGACTAGCTCACACTGCACACCTGTGGGCAATACATGGCTGTTGACTCTATAAAAAGAGCTCCACCCAGTGCTCTGAGTGCAACATGGTGGCACGGCTGCAAGGCTGCAGGAGAGCAGAGCAGAGGCTGGAGTGGTGGGAGCGCCAAGGACAGAGGCCCAGAGGATGGCTGTGCCAGACGACTGTGCAGAGAGGCCCAGAAGACAGCTGTGTGGGACAGCTGTGCAGGCAGAGAGGCCCAGAGGATGGCTGTGTGGACAGAGGGCCCAGGAGGACCACTGTGCAGACAGAGGGGCCCAGAGGCAGAGACTGGCTTGCTGCATGCAGACTCGCTTTAAGTGAATGGGATTTTAGTGACTGACCTGCCACCTGGAAATAAAGTTGGGTATAAACCTTTCACCCCAAGAACATTTTGCTGTCAATTTCTTTGGTCACATTGAATCCATAGTGAACTTGCCCGGGGCTCAAACCCATTGGCAAGGCAATTGGTGAAAGTCGGCAGGGTTCATACTGACCAAGGAAAAAGACAGGCTGCCCTTATGGGAGGGGTGCTTCAGCGGGTTGCCCCTGTGAATGGGGAGACAGTGGATTGTCCCCCAATGGGTATGTGATCTGAGGTGGCTTGCCTCCTAGAGGACTGGGCCCCACCCCAGGACTGGAGGCAAGTGGAGGTGACACCTGAGGCAGTAGGGGTGGCCCTTGGTATAGTAAGTAGGTCCTCTGAGAAGCAGAGTGCCCGTGAGGCAGTGGGCCCTGTGGGTTGGCTGCTTCTCACAGTATTAAAAAGGTCTACAGAAGAGACCCAAGAAATGGCGGCATGAGAAGGCAAGCTGCAAACTTCTGTGGCTTCCCTGAAGAAGGAAATGGCATTGATGCAAGAGGAGGCAGCACGAGAACGCCGGCAGCAAGGTGTCACTGGAGAGGTAAACAGTTCTTTACAGAATGAGATGGCAGCACTGCCAGATGTTCTGAAGGAGGAAGAGGCCATCAAGGAAAAAGACGAACCCCTGAGGGAAGCACAGGCAGAGGTGGCACGAGAACGTCAGCTGCGAAGCATTGAGGTGAAGGTAAGAGAGCTGCTGAAGACTGAGCTAGCATTGTTGCAAGGCACTGTAGCAGAGGAGGCACTTCGGGGAGTGGAGAGAAAGGTGCAATCAGCCCCAGAAATGGAGGAGCTGGGGAAGGATGAAGGGGTGGTGCCGGAGGCACTGGCCCCTCCTGTATTCAAAGCCCACCCAGTGGTTGTAAAGAAAATAAAGACCCAGCAGCTGAAAGTTCCCCAAGGAGAGGAGCAGCCCCCTCCCCAGGTCGTGGAGCACTCTATGGTCCGCCCCTACACTCAGGCTGAGCTGGTGGCTGTGGGACTTAGGGGGGATGGAATTGTTCTGTCAGGATCAAAGATGGGAAAGCTGGCTTCCCTGACAGTTCAGCCCGCCTTGAGGCAGTGATCACAACATGCAAGGTGACTCACAAGAAGAATTTAAGGGGCCCCATGAAGGACTCAGATGTGGGTTGATTTAATACGGGCAGGAGTAGATGGAAGGAAATTAGACGGGAAGACAAATAGGATCTTACTGGAGCCATGGCAACAACTGAAACCAGTGCAGCAGTTCAAGCCATTAAGACTAAAGAGGCAGAGGTCAGAGACAGAGCCATGAGTCCAGCCTATGTGTCTGCAAGACTTTTTGCTGGAGAGGCTGGAGAACAATGTTCGAGCTTCCTTGCACAGGGACCATTGCAGAGGACTAAGGGCACACAGATTGAGAGGAGAGAATCCTGGAGGGGTGGAGTGTGGATAAAATGAGAGTTCCTGTGGCCAGGATTCTCACCTGGCCCTGGATGACTAGCTCACTGCACACCTGTGGGCAATACATGGCTGTTGACTCTATATAAAGAGCTCCTCCTAGTGCTCTGGGCGAGACACGGTGGTACCACTGCAAGGCTGCAGGAGAGCAGAGCAGAGGCTGGAGTGCTGGCAGCACCAAGGACAGAGGCCCAGGGTATGGCTGTGCCAGACAACTGTGCAGAGAGGCCCAGAGGACAGCTGTGTGGGACAGCTGTGCAGGCAGAGAGGCCCAGAGGACGGCTGTGTGGGACAGCTGTGCAGGCAGAGAGGCCCAGAGGATGGCTGTGTGGGACAGCTGTGCAGAGAGGCCCAGAGGACAGCTGTGTGGGACAGCTGTGCAGGCAGAGAGGCCCAGAGGACGGCTGTGTGGGACAGCTGTGCAGGCAGAGAGGCCCAGAGGATGGCTGTGTGGGACAGCTGTGCAGGCAGAGAGGCCCAGAGGATGGCTGTGCAGACAGAGGGGCCCAGAGGCAGAGACCGGCTTGCAGCATGCAGACTCGCTATGAGTGAATGAGATTTTAGTGACTGACCTGCCACCTGAAAATAAAGTTGGGTATAACCCTTTCACCCCAAGAACGTTTTGCTGTCAATTTCTTTGGTCACACTGAATCCATAGTGAACTTGCCTGGGGATGAAACCCATGGGCAAGACATAGGTATGTGTCAATTTGTACTCTACAGAAAGAAAACATACCTTTTCTCTAAGTATTCCTGAAGCATTTATAAAAATCAATCATATATTAGCCCACAAAGGAAATCTCAATAAATGCCAAAATAGCAGAAATTGTGCAGGCCCTGTTCTCTGACCACAATACAATAAAACAAAACTTCAAGCCAACAGACCTAAACATTTTGAAATTTAACAACACTCTACTAAGAAATTCTTGGGTCACAGAGAAAATCGCTGCAGTTGGAGAATGTTAGGATTATAACAACGGTAAGAACATTGCACACCATCGCTCATGAGAGAGTACCAAAGACAAACTCAGAGCTAAAGACCCTTATATCAATAGCAGAAGAGAGTGAAAATAAAGGGACTAATGACACAGGCCCCAAGAAAGTAGGAACAATAACAGTGTAAACCAAAGAAAATTAGGAGGCAGGAATTACCAACTCAAAAAGTATACAGTAATGATTTGAAGACAAGAAAACCCTGATATGTATAAAAGGTAGTTCTTTTAAAAAGTATAGTAATGAATAAATTAACCCAGAAAACATTAACTCAGATAATTAACAAGGAAAGGGATGTAATTTCACATATATAAGGTGTTTTTTTGAAGTTCTGTTATATTTTAAGCTAATAAAAATGCCCAGTGGATTTATTTAAAAAATATATAAATTCAAAACTAAATTTAATAAACCTAACCAAGGAAGTGAAAGACCTATACCCTGAAAACCACAAGACACTTTTAAGAGAAATTAAAGAGAACACTAATAAATGGAAATTCATCCCATGCTCTTGGCTAGGAAGAATTAATTTTGTCAAAATGGCCAACCTGCCTAAAGCAATCTACAGATTCAATGCAATCCCTATCAAAATACCAACAGCATTCTTCAATGAACTAGAGTAAATAGTTCTAAAATTCATATGGAACCACAAAAGACCCCGAATAGCCAAAACAATCCTGAGAAGGAAGAATAAAGCTGGGGGAATTATGCTCCCCAACTTCAAGCTCTACTACAAAGCTACAGTAATCAAGACAATTTGGTACTGGCACAAGAACAGACCCATAGACCAGTGGAACAGAACAGAGAGCCCAGATATAAACCCAAGCATATATGGTCAATTAATATATGATAAAGGAGCCATGGATATACAATGGGGAAATGAGAGCCTCTTCAACAGCTGGTGTTGGCAAAACTGGACAGCTACATGTAAGAGAATGAAACTGGATTACTGTCTAACCCCATACACAAAAGTAAACTCAAAATGGACCAAAGACCTGAATGTAAGTCATGAAACTATAAAACTCTTAGAAAAAAATACAGGCAAAAATCCCTTGGACATAAACAGGAACTTCTTCATGAACATATCTCCCCGGGCAAGGGAAACAAAAGGAAAAATGAACAAATGGGACTATATCAAACTAAAAATCTCTGTACAGCAAAGAATACCATCAGTAGAACAAAAAGACATCCTACAGTATGGGAGAATATATTCATAAATAACATCCGATAAGGGGTTGACATCCAAATTATAAAGAGGCTCACACACCTCAACAAACAAAAAGCAAATAAGCCAATTAAAAAATGGGCACAGGAGCTGAACAGACACTTCTCCAAAGAAGAAATTCAGATGGCCAACAGGCACATGAAAAGATGCTCCACATAGCACTAGTCATCAGAGAAATGCAAATTAAATCCACAATGAGATATCACCTCACACCAGTTAGGATGGCCGCCATCCAAAAGACAAACAACAAATGTTGACGAGGATGTGGAGAAACGGGAACTCTCCTACACTGCTGGTGGGAATGTAAATTAGTACAACCATTGTGGAAAGCAGTATGGAGGTTCCTCAAAAAGCTCAAATAGAAATACCATTTGACCCAGGAATTCCACTCCTAGGAATTTACCCTAAGAATGCAGCAGCCCAGTTTGAAAAAGACATATACACCCCAAGTGTTTCACAGCAGTATTTACAATAGCCGAGAAATGGAAGCAACCTAAGTGTCCATCAGTAGATGAATGGATAAAGAAGATGTGGTACATATACACAATGGAATATTATTCAGCCATAAGAAGAAAACAAATCCTACCATTTGCAACAACATGGATGGAGCTAGAGGGTATTATGCTCAGTGAAATAAGCCAGGTGGAGAAAGACAAGTATCAAATGATTTCACTCATCTGTGGAGTATAAGAACAAAGAAAAAACTGAAGGAACAAAACAGTAGCAGACTCACAGAACCCAAGAATGGACTAACAGTTACTAAAGGGAAAGGGACTGGGGAAGATGGGCGGGAAGGGAGGGATGAGGGGGAAAAGGGGCTATTACAATTCGCACACATAATGTAGTGGCAGTGGGGGTGGGGTGGAGGGATACGGGGAAGGCAGTATAAAACAGAGAAGAGAAGCATTGATTCTATAGCATCCTACTAAGCTGATGGACAGTGACTACAATGGGGTATGTGGTGGGGACTTGATAATAGGGGGAGTCTAGTAACCATAATGTTGCTAATGTAATTGTATATTAATAATAGCAAAATAAAAAACACTAAATTTAGAATTAGAAAATTTGGATGAATCAGTATTTTAGGTGAATGTTGCCAAGTTGAGATGCAGATGATCATGTGTAATAATTAAGGATGTGGGCTCTAGCGCCAGCCTGCCTGGGCTTACATACCAGTTTCGTGTGTTGGACCAACTATTCAACCTCTCCAAACCTCAGTTTCTTAACTCTAAACTGGCGATGATAATATCTATCTCCCAGAGCTGTCATGCAGTCAACAAAATAACAAGCCAGCCCCCTACCACCTTGCTAAGACTCCCAAAAAGGCACCAGATGTTTTTATTAATGCATTCAAACTTCCAAAGAACAGATATTTCATATGCTGTATTAAGTGTCCAGGCATACAGAAAGATGGAACACTATTCACCTGACTTTACAAAATCATGACCTTGATATAAAACCCTGACATATTAGCACAAAATATACAAATTTTCTTTGGGAATATATGTGAATTAAATAAAACATAAGCAAACAGTGCTGTAATGAAAGAATAAAAGACCAAAATCAAATAAAGTATTTCCCAGAAATAAATGAATGGTTCACTCTGAGGCAATCTATAATCCACTTCATCTCATTGCCAGCCAATTGGCAGTGTGTTGACCTAGAAGTGCTCTACTAAGTTATTTGCCTAAGGAAATGAGACATGGCCTCTTAAAGCTTTGTGTTCAGGGTTGTTCGGTGTAACATTATTGAACTTTTAAACAGTCTAAATACACAATAACAATCTAAATACACAGTAAGTCTATATATTAGATAATCATATGCTTAAATTATATGTAGAAATATACAATGAACTTTTCTATAAAAAGGACTATTGTGGAACCATATAAAATATTTCAAAGAAGATTTCCAAATGTGAAAATATATTCAACATATGGTCTCCATTATGTATAAAGGAAACAGATTAAAAGGAGCATAAATAGCATGTTCACTTATATGGAAACTACACATATTTAATTGTGTATGTATACATACATGTATATATGAACATTTAGGTTCTTTCTTTCCCTACTATAAAAATTTTGCAATGAATAACCTCACACATTTGTTATTTTGCACAAATGTGAGGATCAAATCACCATATTTTTCTCCATTGTAGGAGTTGTAATCTGATTCTCATTTGTGCACGATGGAATATGCAAAAGGTTCCTCACAATATTGTGTGTGTGTGTGTGTGTGTGTGTGTGTGTGTAAACAGATATACAGTAATTTATAGTGAGAGGGAAACACAAGGAAATATAACAAAATGTTACAATGGTTATTTTAGGACAGTTTTAATTTTCATCTATGTACTTTAATTTTTTTCATTAATGCCAATGTAGGACAAAAATAAAATGTTAGCAAAGTATTTGAAGTGATTCAAACAAAAGGAAATACGTTGCCCACAAAATATCCAAATTTAAGACATTTATCCTGTTTGTAAACTCATCTTTTACATAAATTATAGGGACTACTTCAAATAAGGTCTTAAGGAATTTTTGACAGCATCTGGAGATCGGCAGGCCAATAATATACATTCAAATGAAAATCATTGTGAAGTTTAGCTTTTAGAAGTGTATGTGAAAGTGTTTATTTAGCACACAACCTGGAGCTCAATGGTTACCAGGAATTATTAACTGAACCTGAATTACCCCCCTTCCCTGGCAACACCTAGGCTCTGAAATGGAAGACTGCAAGTGTTCTCTAACTGCCACTCCACCCTCAACCCAAGCTCTCTCATTTCTCAGAGCTGTATCTTTGATGCTCTCATGTTACCTAAAGACAAATAAACCAAAAAATAACAACAGCAGAAAATAATACTGGTTTTCTCGTTGCCTCTAAGGACATGCAGAAAAACCCTGTCCTTTATCTGCCTGCCTGGATTTTTTCTTCTTATTTAACCAAGTCCAATGTAGAGTTGATTCAACCTTTCCCAAGTGGTTTTTCCATGGACATAACTTAACTTTTTGTCTTGGGAACGGAGAATGTCTTCAGGTGAGGAATTCTGGCTTATTGCCAAAGCCACACCCTACTGGATGGTATCCATGACTATGAAAGTCTGGTCTGCACCAAAGGAGTGATACAATTATTCCACTGGTTTGGGAAATTTTGTCTGGTAGTACACAGAATAATATGTCTTAGAAATGTCCAGAACTAAGAGAAATCTGGACAAAAAAAAGATATATTGTGGGCCTGGATTTAGGAGATGCTTATAGGAACAGGATTTGGGAATTCACTGGATATGAAAGATTGAGGGAAATGGTGATGAATGACTGAAGTTTCACATTCCAAGCCGGTAAAACATTACCGTGGACAGAAGTTTTGAACTCTGGAGAATAAAATGAGCTCACTTGGGAACATAATGATTTGGGCTGAGGGTAGGAATTTCAAAGGAATGTTCATACATAGTTTAAAACTAAACCCTACAGACCCGATGAACCTCAAGGTAGAGGTGTGGATTTGAGAATTCTTAATTTGGGCAAGAAAGTGGAGCCCATGTCTTCATGAAGACACCTGAGCCTTATAGAGCTCTGGTATTTAGAGACTAGAAGAGGAAAAGGGGTCTCATGGAGGGGCTGGAGAATGAGGAACCAAGTATAGGGAAGACAGTTTCAATGAGAAGATGTAAGGAGATGGAAGTAGACCTTCTAGTCCTTATCATGTAGTTAAACCAAAGCAAAGACCTCATGCTTCCTCATCTCCTTGCTTTAGTTGAATTAGATGCATGCACCCAGGAAAATAAAATGCAATGCTGAGCTGAAGCAATAATACAATGTTGAAGCATGCTTTAGTAGTAAGCTAAATCTTCCTTCAGATTTAGAAGTCCTTAAAATGCCTTGAACTCTGGGGTTTGGCAACTATGACTATTAATTTTGTGGTTTGCTCAGTCTACGTGGACTTGTGCATTATCAATTAAGATAAATGCTTCGAAATATCAGGCTGTGTCATTTATAGGCAGGACAGAGTCTAGAACCTAGGACTCCTGATCCCAGGCAGTGGAGAAGTTCATGTCACCTTGCTGTACCTCATTATGCACCTAGACACCTGTACGTAAAGACCTGGGTCAAGCCAAAGCCCCATAAAGTGTGAGCACCTTCAGCTGTGGATCCTGTTCCTGGATGCCCTCCCTAACACTGTCCCCCCGAAATGGTCTACTTGCCCTGCCCAGTTCCCCACCTCATACATGTATACTTACCAATACCCCTTAGGCTCCACCCTCCACTCTCTTCCTTCACCCACCCCTACACCACCAAAGCTTCCATTGCTGGCCAGCAAGACCCACGGATGTGGGTGGATCACCATGGTGACAAAGCCCTGATGCTGAAGGAGACAGAAGCAGCGAGGGAGGTTCTTTGAGCCAAACTGTCCCCTGCCCTTCATGTTTCCAGGGCATCAAAAGGCCAGGCTTTTTAGAAGTACTTCCTTTGACTCAGAGAAGCACGTTAGAGGTCAAGAGTGGGGTTGCTGTGTTGCGAGACAATGGAATACCTAAACTCTTCTTTAAACATGTCTTTTTTATGATTTTCAGGTGATCATCTGTATAACCATCCGATTTTAAGCAGTGCTACCCAGACCCCTACACATGGTGAGAGATGTTTGAGGGCTCTGTGCATTCCATCCTATTCCAAGGGCTCCACTGGGGCATCACACATACGGCCACTGACTCACTGAAGCCAAGCAGCTGTAAGGAGCCAGATGCCTGCCCTCCTCCAGGGCCATGATGCCTCACTCTCACTTTTAGACCATTGTCCTCTTAGTCTTCTACGTCCGACATCACAGTGACCTTCCACCATGAAAGGGAAGGAGAGAGGCCCTTTCTTAACCCATTTTTCACTTGCAATCTTTATCACTTCTTGCAGTCATAAATTCCATATGTCCACAGCAAGGAGTGAACACTCTTCTTTGCCCAGGGCTACTGGTGGTACCATTTACAAATGCCTTGAGACTTGGTAAACTACACTGATCCTCCCAAACCAGACTGGACGACTTGAGCTTTTGCATCTTGACAGAGGAAGAAGCTGAAAGTTGTAGATCACGGGACTGTCAGAATAATGCCAAAGGGTTACAAAACCATGTCTCCCTCTTAGAATGTAACACACTCCCACCAGATCACAACTTAACATCTGGGAGTGCAGAGAAAAACTATTTTTGGTACCTGCCCAAACTTGATAGAACATAAGACAGCCATGGACATTGTCAACTATCAGTCACTCTTCTGTCTTTGCTGTGAAGGACTGAAAACATCATTAAATGTTAGAGAGAAATTCAAAACAAAGATAAATGCTACAGCTCATCTGGCAGAGAGACCTAACCACTCTCATGTCAGATTAATGTTCTGCTTCAGCATCGAGATTGAGGGACATAATTAGGAGGACAGCAGTGGATTATTTCAATGTTCCCCTCCAGCGCTAGGCACCTAGTGGATATATGTGATGAAAACAACAGTTTAATAAGATCTTTCAGGTGGTGGGAGTCTAGGAAATATTAGAACTAGGAGAAATTGGAAAGATGAGTTAAAAGAAGCTGATGCAATTGGTGCTGCTAACAATGGAACTAGAAGGGTTCAGATTGGAAACATTCTGGAGCAGAAATTGGGAAAAACATAGTTACTAATTGAATATGGTTGATGCGAGTCAATTATGAGCAAAATGAAGAACCATCGTCAATTAGAAGAATGGGGGAGACTCAGTAACACAATCTGAGGAATCAAGAAGGCAGCCGGTGTGCACAGGGAATGGGAGCTATTGATCATGAGTTCGGATCTCCACACCTGGATCTGGATATGACCACGGGATATGCAAGAAAAATTCAACAGGCAGCTGTAAATGCAGACGTGAAGTCTGGAAGGACATTACAGCTGAAGACCTAAGGTGTGCTTTGGAAGCAGTGACAGAAGCCTCGGGAGTGGGGCGAAGCTGTGCAAGAGGCTGAAAGAGAAAAGCAGAAGGCAGAGGCAGAGAGCCTGGGGGATGCCCCTGGTGATGAAGCAGCAGCAGAAAAAGAAGACAGAAAACGCAAGCGCGGAGTGCTCTGCTTGCTCAGGGACCTTCTGAAAGAGCAACGATGAGCTGGTTTTCCCCAGAAGGAGCCAACCCAAGCATGGCCTTTGAATACAAAAACAGGAGCCCTTCTTCCTTCTTCCTCTTCTTATTTTCTTTTCCCACCCAGTGCAAGGAGATGAGGGTAGATGAGGCCAAGTCTTTGCCCTTGAGCAGCTCGCAGCCTGGTGGAAGCAGGGTTTCCTCTGCATTCCTTCCTTGAATGTTACACTTTTCCCAGGAGCTCGCACAGTGACTATGGAGACAGGAGGCAAGACTGTCTACTTGATGAACCAAAGAGCATTAATTGGATCCTTATTTTGGGCCACGCACACTAAGAGGGCAACAGAAAAACTGGAAAGCGAGACTTCTGCTGTCAAGGAGATTGCAGTCTTCGGGGATCAGCAAGACCAACTCAAGTCAAATGATTAGAGATCACGTAGACACTAAACTGGTGATGCTGAGTAGAAGAGCTGTCGGGGCTGGAAGACCAGAAGTCACTGGAGCTAAGATGTGACATTGTCATAGTGAAGAGTCTCGAGTGAAGGAAAAATGGGCTACAGGAAGAGTAAGGAAGGGCATTGCGATAGGAGAGACAGGAAGACCAAGGGTGCAGGGGCAGAGCAGAGGCCAAGGAAGAGCCGGCCCTCGCACAGCAGCATGTTGTAGAACACAGTGTGGGGTCAGAGCATCCAGAAATGTTGCATTTGGAGGTGGGTGAACTGAGTGATGCCCTCCATGGAAGCATGATGCCAACAGGCAGAGGGAAGTTTGTTCTCCAGCACAGCCAAAAGTGAAGAAACAAGACCTAAGGGACTGGTCGCTATTACCCAGTTTTGGTAGTGACGCTCCCAGCTTCCTGCCCACTCCACTTCCTGGCACCTGGTCCTGATCCATGCCAGGAGGCACTTTCCGTACTGCATGTTCTGATCTCTCAGGGATGGAGGGTGTCCCCCCCCCCCCACATACGTACTGAGTTGGCATAAGCACTGGCTCACTGGCAGTGAAGGCAGGAGGGATACAGAAGTCTTCCATAGCTCAGCACTCTCTTTGCCAAGAGAGATGGGAAGCCACAGTCCTCCGATACACTGGTCCAAAGTCAGAGCCTGCCCCTTCTTGGAGGCCCCTAACCAAGAGGATGGAGGAATGATGCAAGAGGTGCCCTCCTCCCTCATTCTGAGAATGGTACCACTGTTCCCCTGCTGTGTGTTGACTTCTTGCTGCGCCTCAAGTCTGCCAAGCTCTAGTGCATGCTCGTCTTCCTTCCCCATATCTCCACTCCTTTCTGGCACTCCCTCACCCACACCTGCACCTCCTCTCCTCTCCCCACACCTGTGCTATTGCTAATCTTGCCCCCAGAGCCAGCCCAGCTCACTCTCCTCATCTGTCTCTCATCTTTTCTTCCATTCCTTCCCCCTTCCTTTTTTCCAGGGCTGGCATTGAACAACACTCCCTTCTCTCTCTTCAGATTTTGGAATCTCAGGGGAAGGAGGGAGAGAAGGGGCATGATGTGCTAAGCATTTTACCTACATTCTTCCCTCCAGAGGCTCCAATATGGCTACAGGAGCTTCGGAGGAAGAACTGCAATGAGGAAATGGCTTTTAGGTCCTAGCGGCTTGTGGGGTGCAGGCCTTGGAGAGGCCCAAGTGGAAGGAACGACGTGAGAGGTGAAATGACATCACATACAGTGTGGGTGGAGTCTCGCTGGAGCTGGCCCTGGACCCACTTCTACGGGCATGCAAACGAGACCAGTTACTCCTCCTCTTTCAAACTCAGATTTTTCTGAGCGTGATGGCTAGGTTTGCCTAAAGCTACCAGGGAGAAGACAGAACTTTCACACTGCTGTAGATGCTTTTATGACTCCCCTCAGCTCCAGCAGGCTTACACTTTCACCAGACAGACTGTGCAGGAAGAAGGAGTTTGCCCTGCCAGGAAGAGCAAACTGCCATCATGCCAGTGGCAGCTGAAGCAGCACCTGCCCCCAGCGTAAGGGAAACGGAGTTACTCTCACCAGCTGTGTCCTAGCACAGGGTCCAGGAAAGCAGGATGGGGATGATAGAACCTGGATCCTTCCCTCCTGGGTCTTCACTAACACCACGCACCCCTCCCTTCTTTTGCAGAGAAGCCAAGGATGAACAACATCCTGACATCGGCCACCGAGCCCTATGACCTATCCTTCTCCCGCTCCTTCCAGAACTTGGCCCACCTGCCTCCGTCCTATGAGTCTGCAGTGAAGAGCCACCCCAGCAAGTACTCATCCCTAAAAAGGCTAAGTAAGTGGGGTTTTCCCTGTGTTGGGGTCTGCCTTAGGGCCCCGCAATACTCCCCGTGCTGCACTGTCTTGCCGTCCACCTGAGGGGACCAGCGGAGTCCCAAGAACAAAGATGTAGCCTGGAAGGCGAGCACAGGCAAGCCCCTTGTCGGTGTCCTTTATGGCGTGAGTCCATTCTCCCCAAAGATAGAAGAGAGGCCATGGAATCCTCAGACCTGTTTTCCCACAGGAGGCACTGCTTCAACTCAAACACCAGTTTAACTGCAAGAGAAAGTCCTTCCCTAGCCTCATCCTACACCTGCATCTTCAAACCATGAGCCTGTCTCACTTCCCATGTCTTTTGGAGTAGAGGCAACCAATGCCAGAGCTTTCTCTGAGACTCAACCCGGACACCTGGCTGGGGACTTGCCCACAAGTGGGCTCCCCCGCCAGCCCAGCCCACAGTCCTGAGAACCTAAGACTCCCCACCCCCACACACGCCCACTTCATCAGCTGAGTCCGGTTTATCCAATGATCCAGCTCTGCCATTTGAGTCTGGGGAGGCTTGGGGAACAGATGGGCTTAACACATTAGAATGTCAGAAGGGTATGTGGTGGGAGAGTTCTTCTCTCCTACCTTTCTGACCCTTGGGGCCTCTGTCCCCTTTTCTCTACAAGTCTGTTTTGATGGTCACCCAGTGCCATGCTGAGCAGTTGCCTGAAGCTACAGGGTTACCCACCCTGATAGAAAGCCCATGAGCCCACGGCAGCTGCCTACAAGGTGGAACAGTGAGTTTCTATGGCTCGAAGTGGGGATCCCTAATGATTTGAAGAATCTGATGCCTGCCTGGGATGAGGGAATCAGGAGGCAGGGGCTACCTGCCAGTGACTTCCTGGGAAAACTGAGCAGAAGTCAATAGTTTCACATTCTGCAGAGATCTGGAAGGCCGTGTGTAGGAAACCTTATTCCCAAAAACATGGGGCAAAGTGGGCTCTGTGTGTCCTGAGAATGTTCAAGGGTCCAGCAGGCAGTGTGAGCTTGGCAGGGCCTCCTGGATGGAAAGAGGGTTTGGGGGTCTCCATGGGGCATGTATATAGGATGCTCTGGCCTGCTCATACTGCAGGCGAGCCAGGCATGTGGGCTCCGCTCTGTGGCTGTGTGGAGGCTGGATGCCCATGTGCTGGCTTCCTATGCATTGGGTGTTGCTCCAGAGAAGGTGTTACTATGTTCCTAAGTTACCAGCTAAGCCTTTTCACAAGTGCCTCCTGGTTGGAGCATCTTATTTTATTCTAGCTGGAGTGTGGTTCTCACTGGAAAGCTCCTTGAGTGTTTCAGCAAAGCCCAGGGACCATGGTGTGGCAGAAGCAGTAAAGATGCAGGCTCTCAGGTCCCTCGAGACCAGGGGTTCTGAGTCAGAATCTACATCTAACAGGATGCGAGGTGTGCACATGCAGTGAATAGCGCTGCCTCCCCGTGTCTGGGCTGCAGGGTCCCTGTTCAGGCCCAGCGGAGCTGAGGTCTCACCCCAGATATTTCTCTGTGTCTCCCCTGCAGCTGACAAGGAGGCTGATGAGTATTATATGAGGAGGCGGCACCTGCCAGACCTGGCTGCCCGTGGTACCCTCCCTCTCAACGTCATCCAGATGTCCCAACAGAAGCCGTTGCCACGCGAGCGACCCCGCCGGCCCATCCGGGCCATGTCGCAAGACAGGGTCCTGTCCCCCCAGCGGGGCCTGCCGGAGGAGTTCGGCATGCCCTATGACCGCATCCTGTCCGACGAGCAGCTGCTCTCCACGGAGCGCCTGCATTCCCAGGACCCACTGCTGTCCCCGGAGCGGACGGCCTTCCCAGAGCAGTCCCTATCACGGGCCATCTCGCACACAGACGTCTTTGTGTCCACGCCTGTGCTGGACCGCTACCGCATGACCAAGATGCACTCCCATCCCAGTGCCTCCAATAACTCCTACGCCACCCTGGGCCAGAGCCAGACGGCAGCCAAGCGCCAGGCCTTCGCCTCGCGCAGACACAACACAGTGGAGCAGCTGCACTACATCCCAGGCCACCACACCTGCTACACAGCCAGCAAGACCGAAGTGACTGTGTGACCGGTGGGGCGGGGCCGGGCTGCAGACAGGGTCAGGAGAGGCCTGGAGCAGAGCTGCTCACCCTGCACGGCTCCCTGCCCTTGTCTCCTCTGTAGGCAGTGGTGACGGCAGACTTTGCCCAGAAAGCCATACCCCCAGGCATGCAGCCTGTGGCCTGCCACTGCACGCTCAGACTTGGGATCTACAGCAAGCACTCCCACTCTTCCAGAAGAATCGGAGTGAGGAGAGGAGTGAGGCCCCAGGCTCACCACCCCCACCATCACCAACCTTCTTCAGTCCCACACCCGCCCTCCCCGTCCTGCGGGCTCAGCTGCAGTTTCCTCAGCCAAGAGCCCCTGGCCTGGCCCTGGTCGGGAGCTGCCTGGGTTTGAACTGGCCAGCAGGTGCAGTCAATGGGCTGACCCACTAGGCTACTTGGTCCATTCATTTACCGAAATCCGCATCACAGAAATCTTCTAGTGCCTAAAATGTGCCTGCTCGCTCTCAGAGCCAGGGAGCTGCCGTGTCCATAAGCACAATAATGATTCTCTTCTGCCTGCTGGAACTCTCTGGTCCCCACTGAGTGGCCCCTCCTTCAGTGGCCCCCTTGGGCTCCACTCTGGCCCTGTGCCCCTCTCCCCAGCCCCAGTAAAAGGAGGGTGTCCCTTCCTTCAGCTGCCTCCCTGTTGTTGGGAACCCTGCCCAGTTCTAGCTGGCTGCCTCACCCTCAAGGGCCCCCCAGCCCCACCCCAACCCCCACTCCTCCTCTGGAGGACTTTGCCCTACCCCTAGCTCTAGATGTTCAACTCTTGAGTTCTCTGGGGCTTTGTTGTAGCCCTCCCAGAGGAGAGGAGCAATAGGGTACCAGGACCTTTGGGGTGCCTCTGCAACCTGATTATCTCCACACTTCCTCCAGGCCTCTAGGTCTGAACTATGACCTGCCACTCAGGCCTGCCTTTCCCACCCCTGCTCTGCATCCTGGAGGCCTCTGCCCATGGCCAGAGTGGCAGGTGGGGAGGGCCACTGTGATGCCCTGGGTCTCAGGGGCTCGCCATTCCTGTTGTCCAGGGCTCTGCCTGTCTCCCACCATGCCCATCAGGTAGGACTGATGCAGATGCTCCCAGAAAGAAGTGGCTCAGCCCCTCAACCAAGAGAGACCGGAAGTGGCTGTCCTGCACCTTGCCTACTACTCTCTCCCTATCACTGCCCACCTGCTTGGCCCCTTATCTGTTTAGAACTCACTCCCTCTGCCTATTTTCCCTTTCCCCACCTCCCGCCCCCCTGCAGCTCCATTACTCTCTCCTGGCTGCTATTGCTTCAGACTAGTGCCTCCTTAGGATCAAAGCAACAGAGACCCATCAGCAAATGCAAATAATGGTACCTCAGGCTACTGGTCTGGGGGCTTAACCTAGCAGCTCCCCAGTTGCTCCCCTGCAGGGGCACTCGGGCACCAGGCAGATCCATTTCCTTGGGGGAATGTCCCTGCCAGCCCATCTCAGCTCCAGTTCTGCCTGGGGGATGGGCAAGGTCTGACAACCTCCTGGAGAGTGGACAGTGAAGTAAACAGAATCCACTCCCCCAAGACCAGAGCCTGGGGGGAGAGAAGAGGCTCCCCATTCTAAAGGCCAGGGCACCTCCCTGGGCTGGAGCTGGGGGAATCAGCTCCAGACTATTGGGTGAAGGTATAATACTAAAAATGTGACTATTGCTGCAGTCAGACTCGAAAAGCAGTGACCTTGAACTGGGATCTTTAGATTCCCCCGTCTGTATATATATATGTACGGCCCTTTAAAGGGGGTGGGGTGAGGAGAACTCCGCAGGGTCAGTCCTGGGAATTTTTAATCTAACCAAATCCACAGTTCACAGATACATCAATTAACTGAGTCCTCTTACTTATTTCAAGAATTCTGAAGCTCTTTTCTCCCTTGGAGACTCAGTATCTCATGGAACATTTGGGATTCAGGCTTGGGGTGATGAACAGAGCCCCCAGCTACCCCATTGGGTGGTGGCCCTGGGACTATGAGACTGTGAGGACAAGGGTAACTCTGTACTGTCCTCCCTACAAAATACATAAACCTCCTCAAGGGCTGGTCCCCAAGGGTTTATGAGAGTGCACCAGAAGGCAAGGTTAAGAGGTCTGGGCTGGAGAAAATCAACCTAAATAGAGCAGTTGGCCATTCCCAGAAACAAAGGTATTGTATACCTGGCCCCCTGAGCCCACCATCCTCTAATCCAGCCTTGAAGCCTGCCTGCTGGTTTGGAGGGGAAAGGATGTGGGTGGGGGAGAATCCCCTCCCCAGGTGTCCACACACATGTACACCCCAAACCAGAAACCCGATCTCATCCCATGCTAGAAGTATCTTCTCAGCATCAGGCTTTCCAACCCTCAGGATGACACTTCTCCCCAGCCCTTTCTGTCTCAGGGGTTGTTTGATAGGCTGATTCCAAAACACTTCTCATCCCAGCCTTACCAATGCCCAGTTTAAAACCTCTAGTGTTAGTTGGATCAGAAACTCTACCTGAACCTTTACTTCTAAAAGATTCTCCTGCCTCATCCTTGGGTCTGAAAGGAGGGAAGGGAAGGATGGAGGGAGGGAAGAAAAGAGAGAGAGAAGCCTACAAACGTGCTCCAATTTAGTCCTTCATTTCAAAATCCATAAATTATGTCTTAACTGGCACACAGAAATATCTCATTTATTCAGTTGCCCCATCAATGTGTGCAGGAGAAGAAAGCCGTAGTACCAGGCACACTCGCAGAGCAGATGGGAGAAGGTTCTGGGGCTAGAACCCAGATGTCGTGACTCCCAGCCCCAACAGGCCACACACAGAAGGACCCTTCCCCAGTAATGGAAGCCCAAGACTTGATACTTCACTCTGCTAGTTTTGTTCTTTGTGAAAGTCTCCATCACTCTGAAGGCAATGGACCAGGTCTGCACAGGTTGTCCCCTGCCCTGAAGGTTCTTGCTGGTCTCCCTGGCCTTTAATGGCAGTGAAGCTCCCACAACCCGTCATGCGTTTCCACCTTTCCTATCTCGCTCTCTCCGGTTAACTCTTGACTCCATGAGTTCATAAGTCACAAAGGCTTTCCCAAGAATTCCTTTAATCTCCTAACTGGGCCTCTGCCCTCATGGCTCCCCAGTGTCTTGGGCAATGGGTCTGCCTTCTAAAAAGTTCCAACCCTTTCCTTAATCCAAATTTCTCCTCCCATCTTTCCACCCTCATACTCCAAAACTCCCACCTTAGCCTCAGTCTTCTGTGCCAGAAGTCCTTCCTCATTTTCCTGGCCCTGCCTCCTTCCTCCATTTACCTTCCCCCATCCCTCATTTCTTTTCCGGAGTCCTGTTATACACTCCAGTTCTAAAACTTTAGAGCTTTCAGTGACAACAAAGAAAAACAAAACATCCTTCAGGTCTTTGGTTTGCCTCATTGGTTCATCCTTCACTTTCAGCCCCTGTGAGCTGATACCCCAGGGCACAGAGCCAAGGGCTCTCCCACTCTGACCTTTGGGAGGGAAAGGAAAGAACTGCCCATCAGAAGCATCACGGTTCAAGAGCAGCTTTGATTCCTGTAGCTGGCAAGTCCCCTAAAGCTCCTGCTCAGCCTGCCACTAGCCCAGAGGCGCCTGCTCTGGCCAAAGATTCATATCCTTGAGGGTCCTCAGCTGCTGTTTCACCTCACTTTTGCCTGTCCTGCTTGCATGTGTCACAGATCTCTCTCCGTCCCAAAAGACTGGAGAGCCTCATGTTTCCCCAAGCACAGAGAAATATCCATTCCAATAACCCTACCACCAAACAATCCATTTTGTTCAGAAATACCTTGTCTGCCACCAGCCTCCCATCATCAGATTCCGTCCACAGACAACTGTGGACCTGACCCAAGGTAATCCCCAAAGGGCTACTGATAGCTTGGGCTGTAGGAAGCAACTGCTCTAAGAAGAGTTGACAGGTTACCTCCTCTATACATGCCTCCACCATCTTCTCCAAACCTGGGAAACTTTGCTCTGGAGTATTTTCAAGTAAGCTGGTTGTGTTTTAATGAAGTACATTTCAGGGCTCAAATACTGTTTTCTACAAATGCAACATGTTAATGACGGATTCGATAAGAAAGATACATCTTCCTGGGCTTTATATTTGATCTCAGAAGGCAGCATACTACGGGAGGATCATACACAGGACTGAGGCTCTTGGAGACGTGGGTTTGTCTCCATCTTGCCATGTGACTGACGATGAGTCACATTCTTGCTCAATGCCTCAGTTTCCCATCTGTAAAGTGAGGGGCTTTGACTAGATGAGCTTTGAAGTTTCATCCAGCTCTTCCATGCTAGGGCTTTCATTCCCCACCGGTACCCCTTCCTTTCTCCCGATTCCTCCCTGCCTCAACTGAGCTGCACACATCCCACTATGCCTGCCCCATGGTGATACACCCCAGACAGCCACCAGACTCCTTGCCAGAGCCTGGGGTGGGCTTCACAGTCTCAGCCACCCAGGGAGGCTTTCATAGCTGAAGATGTATGGGCTTACCCATTCAACAGGTCACCAACCACATGTCACATAGGCACACCTAAATCGTCCTGGGTATGTGTCATTACAGAACTCTGAATTTGAAGTTTTCATGTTGATGTGGTCCTTAAAGCTGGAGGGAGGCAGTTCTGATTTCAGAGAGGGGATGGGCTGGACAGAAAGGTCCAGAGGTTGGCGCACAAGGGCATAGGGTTTGTTATCTGAGGGCAGTTTGGAAATGCATTGCAAGCCACAGAGCAGAATGGCTCTATGTGGCAGTGAATGTTACTCTATCATACTGCAGAACATGTGTCCTGAAGACCAAGTCTGGACACCAGGCTCCATCCCAACTGGAGGAGGGGGAGGCATCACCCCTGGCTGCTAGGAGGTGGGCATCCACCCCACCTGAGCACTTTTCTGGCCCCTCCTTATGATGCTACTGTCCTCCTGGTGAAAGCTTGTGAAGCAAGAATCAACAGTGTAAGTCAGTATCACCACTCCCATCTTGTAAATCAGCAGACACGTCAACCTTCCGTCAGTCAGAGAAATGACATGACACGTTTCCTTAATACCCTTCCTCCTGAGGGCAAGGAAGACCCCCTGCTCAGCTTTGCTGCCCACTCCTGCTGTGACCCTTGAATAGCCACTCCATGGGAGGACTCCTTCACTTGCTTTGTAGTGGCAAATACTCCTCTAGTTCTATAACTTAACTAGACGTTTTGTAGTAAAGAATTCTTGAAATTCTCTAATAAAAAGCAATTCTTACTGTAATATTTTTAGTTTGGGGACACAATTTCCTAAAGGGGGATTAATGAACATTTTTATGCATTAGCCCAATTTATGGATTCCATGTTTATTATATGGTAGTTCTGATGAAAAGTACCTTTCTATCTGTACTTTCCTCATAAGTAAGCTTCATGGTGAGCTGTGCTCTTGTAACGGTTGCTTCTGTACAAATCTCATCGTTCTACTTACTTGTCAAAGCACATTCTATATGTACTGTAAGCAGATATCACTTCAGTAAGATTTAGTCTTAAGGATTTTCCACTTTTGTCAGTAACAGATATTTATGGATTAAAAAAAAATAAAGCTGTTTCAACATAACCTGGGTCTCTTAAAGTAGCCACATGCTTACTTATACAAACACAATGCCAAAACTAAAGGTAATTAAACATCACAGGAGGATGTGGAAGATGGAAATGGAGGCAGGGATTAACTGCAAATGGGAATGAGGGGACTTTTTAAAGTGAGGAAAGCATTTTAAAACTGGATTAAGGTGGTACCCACAACTGTAAAAATTTACTAAAGCCCATCAAGCTGTATACTTAAACTTGGTGAATTGCATGATATGCAGATTAGATCTTAATAATGCTTTTAAAAATGGCGAACAAAAGGAATGTAGGAAGGTAGGCTTTGGACAAGTGCCAATGGACAAGGTACACCAATTCAAAGCAGAATTAAAGCATAACTTTATATCTATATTCGCCCACTCTAGTACTGTTATGCTTGGACATCGGTCTCAGTTTAGTTTTAGAGTTAATTCTCATAGTTACCATGGGTGATTAGAGTACAGCTGGTTAAACATCCATGCCATTTGAACCAGAGAATCAAGTTGAACTGTGAAAATTGATTGAGACTTGGAGTCTTGCTCAAGACCTTCTTTCTCTGGACTGATTTTTTTAATATTATTTTCTTTGGCACACACTCACTTTTGCTGCTAAGGTCATCTGTTGTTTTGTGTTTTTGAATTTTCACCATAACCTAGATACTGGTGGGCTCAGGTTCAGCAAACAAAGTGTTGCCAAACAGGACATGGTCTTCAGCCAACTTCATTACCTCCATAGTTCCTAAAATCTACAGTCAGTTATACGCTCTTCCAAATGCCCAGCTCCTTCGTAATTAAAACTCTTCTCACTGGATGCATTGAGCTTCTATTAAAAAATTCTTTTATTATCTCCTGTGAATGGCAATCTCTACCTAAAACAAAGTTACAAACCTGTTTCTAATACATAATTCAATACAAGCCTTTTTCTAATACATAATTCAATACAGACTATTCCAATGC
This sequence comes from Smutsia gigantea, assembly GCA_032199065.1. Lineage (NCBI taxonomy): Eukaryota > Metazoa > Chordata > Mammalia > Pholidota > Manidae > Smutsia > Smutsia gigantea. Next base: position 145,852 of record JAVSCE010003424.1, on the reverse strand, counting down.
ATAACAACACATAACTGCACGTATTCTGAAATGTTTTGCTCACTACAACAATTATTCCAGTGTTATTGCTTCTAAGTCATAAATGTCTCTAACCCATGATGACTCATAGCAAGTACACACAGACACACACATACATATTACAAGCATAGGAAAGCTTCATTAATCTATATTCATTGCAGGGAAACCCAAGGGAAAACAAAATTCTAAATTGGAGCATTTTTTTATAGAAATGCAATTTAATTACAATGCTTACACATACATATAATGACTAAATTAGACTATCAACATGTTTCTTAGTAGAAACTCTCAGGAGCCCTTCCTATTGAACAAATAAGAATAACGCATAATTAATATAAAAATGGTCAAGAAGCATGGGTCGGAGAGTTCTGGACATGCTTTAAATGGTATCTGAAATACCTTAAAAGATTCTTCTCTTAAATAGGCTAAATGTCCCCCCGTTAAATATCATTAACTCTAGCAATTTGTTCAACTTTTTCTCCTTTGATTCTCAAAGCTAAACCTCAATTTAGTCCCCATCACAGTTGTCACTAATTTCAAACTGGTGAGAGCTGAAAAAGTAAGATCTTAATATACTATCATTAACATGCGAAGGCCAGAAAAAACTCATGTTGGAAGCACTGAGCTGCCAGGAGTCTCAGAAAGATTTCCACCTTCAATGCTACTTTGGACACTGATCTTTCCCCTCTATGGCTGAGCAAGAGAAGGAGGCACAAAACCTCTAGGGAGGAGTAAGGAAGATTTTCCTTTGAGATTCTAAGATGAAAACCAAGGATACTACTTTTTGGGCTGCAAATGTGTCAGGAGTGGGCAAATCAGCAAAAGCAGAGGTTGGGAACGAGTGCTTGGAAAGTCCAGAATGAGAGAATCAGTAACTTTTACACTATAGACATGTTGCCCAATGTCATTGCTAGATCTTGGTTTCCCCGGCTGTAAAAGTTGGGCTATTAGACTCAAAGGTTCTTCCCATGTCTGATATATATCACTGAATTATCACCAAACAATACTCCGGTTCTAACTGGGATTCTAGGTAGCTGAACGAACTTGTAAGTAACATGTGCTGGTGTCTTCCTTGGCCCTTCCCATCTCCACTTTCCCATCCTGTGAGAATAGGATGCAGTCAAAGACCGCTGCATGGGGAGGCAAAAGACCTTGTCCATTGCACTGGCTTGGCCAGCATTTTACTATGTGACCTTGAAAGACTGACTTCTCTTCAAGGCTCAATTTTCTTATTCAAAACAAAATGAGTAGTTCAGACCACTCTAAATCTCTAAAATCATTCTCAGCTTCATTAGTCTCTGCTTCTGTGACCTTGTCAAGACTTTGCAGGGAGCTGGTGAGTTCCGCAGGTACTATTCATGGCATGAGGGTAGAGTGGGAAGGTAGAATGATGGGAAGGAAGGAGAAAACCATTGGCTGGACTCACTGTTTATGAGATAGCATCTTCCCAGTTGCTGGCATATCTACCTTATGTCAACAAGATAGCTATAGAGGAAGAAAAGGTATTAAACCAGTGGAAAAATAAGGTCCTGAGAAAATTACCTCTTGTGTTTAACTTAACTTTTTGTGATTTCCCCAAATCAACGAGTTGTCTGTTTAAAAAATCCCAAAGAATGCATTTTCACAGGGAGTTCTCAACAGTTCATTATTTTACTGTTTGCTCATAGAAATGGGGCTCAAATGTGTGTTTCAGAACCAGGGCTCTCTCCACAAAGAGGGGAGAAGTTCTGCTTCCAGCCTCAATCTCAGTATCAAGTCAAAGTTCTGGAGATACGTGTCAAATACAGAATACCAGGATCATCGCCCTCATTCCCAACTGTCTGCATCTTAATGATTCTTTCTTGGACCATTTATAAGAGCCTCTCCTGCTGGTTCATCATGCCAACCATGGAGAAAACCTCCTCTGCTACTTAAGGGATATTGGTCCATATATTGGTCTTTACTCCAGACTTGGTGAAAACAAAAAACTGCCATCTAATCCAGTACTCCTCAAAGTGTTCCCACAGACCAGCGTCATTAGTACCACTGGGAGCTCATTTCAATGCAGACTGCTGGTCCCCACCCTAGGCTACTGAATTAAAATCTCTGGGGGCAGGACGCCAGAACTGGCCTTTAACAAGATCCTTAGATGACATTATGCACATTAAAGTTTGAGAAGCACATCATTCTGCCTTATTTCTTCACTTTTGCAATTCTATGACCCTATGATAAGAATAAAGACATGAAATTCAGTGGCTATCCCTGGTCCCACAGTTGCAGTCAGGGAACCTTGGATCAGACACTCCAAAACGGCTGCAATCGTCCATTCTCGGAGCTGTGGGCGGTTGTTAGAAATGAAATGTAGGGTAAGTGCACACTGAGCAGCCTCTTTACACTTGCACACCCCTTAAGTGTCAAGAGCATCCCATAAACAGAGCATCTGCTCTTTAGCTCCAGTCTCAGGACCCCTGAGAAGCCAGGGAACAGAACATACTAAAGTGGATTCTGTGACATTGCATTAAAATATTTCCCTACCACAGGGTGATGATTTTAAACTGTGGTGGGTTTTCCCTCTCTCCCTTTACCCCCGCTCGTTTCCTACCAGTCCAAACTACAACCGTAGCGCTCTATCTTTCCCTAGGGAAAGGCAGAGACCAGAGCAAGAAGTTTTGTTGAACCTTGACTTTCAAAACTGACTTTTGTCACAGTAGCAAAAATTCTTGTGTAATTGCAAAAGCCACATAGTGGAAAGACAGCATTTTCCTTGATATTGAAAACTGACCTTTGAGTATCAAGAACCAAGCTTGATAAGAAACCACAGAGTGTACTGCATATAGGATGTGGTAGACGAGTGCTTCCCTGCTATACAGAACAGAGAGTGATACCTTCCTGCACTGACAGAAGAAATTCAGGGAGAATTAGAGAAGAGAGCAAGAGAATAAAACATACATATCTCTGAGACAGCCCTGACCCCGATCACCACCATGGGGTGGGCTAGTAGGGATAAGAGGAGTGAGGAGATGGACAACAGAACCCTCCAGATAGACTGGAGGATCTGAGGACAAAATGGACTTCTGCTCAGCTTCCTGCCTAGAACTCTGAAAGGAAAATTTCTGTCTGTTCAGAGTTGAGCCCCTCCATCACCTTGATCTCTAGGCACCCAGCCCCTAAGTGATGCCTTGGCTAAAAATTTGAAAGGTATCTCTGAAGATGGGTATCTTGGGGCTCACAACAACAGATGGCCACCATTACAGAGAAATGAAGACAATCAAAATCTGCATATCTAAGTTACAGCTATAAATTTTAAAGCTGGTGCACCCATAGCCGGAGACCCGACGTCCCTCCAGAATTGTGTCAAGCCTTTTAGTCTCTGGCTCTTTGTACATTCTTAAAAATTACTGAGGACCCCAAAGAGCTTTTTCTTGGGCAGGAAACATCTACACACATTTATTACATTCAAAATTAAAAAGATCACTTAAAAATTTGTTAAATTATTTAAAAATAATAAATCTATGATATGCTAATTTAAATAAGTTTTATGAGAAAAACTGTATTTTCCACTAAGAATGAGAACAATGGGATTATTTTACTTTTTTTTTTTTTGCAAATTTCCTTAATGTCTGGCTTAGTCAAAGGTAACAAGATTTTGATCTGCTTCTGCAGTTAGTCTGTTACAATATCATACCTTGTATGCCTCCCTCACCCAGAGGCAGCCTTATAAATACAGAAGGAGGAGGGGAAGCACCAACAGAGGAAAGAGGGAAAAAGCCCCCTCTTTCACTGCTGCTGGTTGGCCCAAAGTAAGCCCGCGCTTAGGCCAGGAAGAAGTTTTAGTTTCACACTAATTTGGAATTGTTGATATTATAATGAACTGGGCATATTAATTATTAATCTGAGGAGTTACCAAATGGCTTCTTATTTTCTAATAACCTGAAAAGTAGGAGGTAGGAGAAAGGAATAAAGTTGCTTATGATGGTACAATAGAATTTACTTGCTTTACATAATGGTTAGATACACACACCTAAATGTACCTATGGGACCTTTGCAAAATACTCCAGATTATTCATGCTAAAGATTCAAAGGAGGATCACAAATTGTAGTAATAAGAAACTATATGACATCCTTGATAGACTATAAAAAAACAAGGCTTTTATTTATCAGGGGCAGAAAATCTTAAGGATAGAGAGGAGGGAAAGGGAAAATGGTAATACATTGGACATTCGATTCTTTGTCCTACATCACATATCATCCTGGCTGCCATGCCATACTCCTCACACCTCCTGGTAATAGCCTCCAGCTTACATCAGCCACCAATGTAGGTGCGTGACTCTGACCAGACCAAATAAAGTCCATTTCTTTAATTTCCAGATTGAAACTTAGAGAAAATTCCTTCCTTCTCAGGGAATGGACATTAATGATATGAACCTGGAGCTACCAGTGGCCTTGTCCCACATAACAGAGGGGAAGGAAGCAGGCAGTAAAAAGAACAGTAATGATAGCTAACATTAGTTCAAGGATTACTAGACACAAGGCATTATTCCAAAGCATGTTGCATGTGTTAACTCACTTAATCCTCATGCCATCTCCTTCTGGGCAGGGACAACTATATGCTCCATTGTTAAGGAGTTTGGCTTTATCCTAAGGACTAGAAGAAGCCATTGAGGGGAGCAAAGGAAGTGTGGTGGCAAGATCAAGGTTATACCTCAGAGGAATCAGTAGAACTCTACTGTAAAAATGGATTTGAGAAATCCATGCTGACAGCAGGGAGACCACTGAGGAACCTAGTTGTATAGTGCCTGGAGATCCACCAAATCAGAACTTTTGCTGCATCCTAAAATTTTCACTGCATACAACAACTTACTAATCACTTAAGGATTCCGAATCATTTCTTGGTTACTAAAAAATCATTTTTAATAATCTACATCATTAAGTTTTTAAAAAATATGTAGACTAATAAATTAGTTAGCAGTAGATAGTTTTTGTCACAAGCACCCTTTTCTATTTATCTTCCATGCAGGACTGTGATTATTCTGGTTACACAATGCTTTAAATCTGAATTGTGTATATGCATAAAATGTGCAGATAGAAGAGTAAGTAAATATACCACCAAGTCAATTATGTTATCACTAAGAAGTGGGACTGTATCTGATCTATAGTTTCTTTAAAATATTTCCTTTATATTCTTGGTAATTTCTAATTTTCTATAATAAGCATATATTCTTTTTCTATTCAGAAATAATCAGCACATGCAGTGTTATAAATATCATAAGGTCACTATATACATGTGTGTAGTAAATTGAGTGGAAGAAAGTTACCCCCAAATTATTAACAATGGTAGTAAGTCTTGGTAATTTAAATTTTTCCTTTTACTTAATGCATTTTTCCTAATTTTCTATAATGAGCATGCATTACCTTTTAAATAAAATTTACTGTTTTAATTTTAAAAAGTGGAGCTGGAGGACTCACTTTGAATAAAGATGCCCCACATTCCTGAAAGCAAAGTTGCAGATGCTGTAGCCGTTCTCCAGTAGAATGCCTCTATAAAGGAGCCCCAGTACTCACACAGAGGTTGGCTTAAATCAGGTAGACTCAACTACGAATAGGAGGAGTTCCGCTGGGCACCCACTGTAAGGGGCAAAGTTTGCCATCAGACTGCTCTGAACTTGGCCCCCTTTTCCTTTCCTCTATCACCCTCTAATAGGCACAGAACGCATCAGTTCTGTTTGTAAGTGAGGGAATCTGTGAGTTGGGGGTTGCAACAGGATGGGCTGGGCTTAGTGAGTGGCAGCTGAACCCCTTGAAAAGGGCTTGCCTTCTCTGGTCAGCCTAGTCCCCATCACTCCCTACTGTATCCCTTATAAGACAATTATTATTGCTTTGAGGAGACACAATTTCTAGGTTGTCTTCCATATTAGCCTATTAGATCTACTAGGAAATGGTGAGGACCACATCAAGTAGCAAAGTATAAGCCCCTTCTAAAAGGGACTGCGCTTCTCACCTCCAGCCAATCATTACAATGTGGAAATAGCAGCCCAGAATGGTCTTTCATATTGTTAAAGGACAAAATACCCTAATTTTTAAATGATGGCAATTAATTCATTTAAAAAGAAAATACTCTCTGGGCCAATGAGTTCTGGCTAAACACAAGATGTCTGTGAGCCATGGTTTGTTTTTGGTTGGGTGCCTAAAAATACATAAGCTCCAAGTCCAATAGTCAGAGCTAAGATGTCTTATTCTCCCACATCTATAGCAGCTCTTAACCACTGATACTGAATATTAGGGATGGAACCTGTAATTCCAAAAAACAGTCTTGGCACCAATAAACAAGTAATAACCTTAAGCCAAGGGGAATGACCAGAGCATTTCAAGAACCCAGAAGTTCATGGATAAGAACTCTTGGGTACAAACATCTCCCTTGGATCCTGAAAATTGGGGATGTAATTCCACTTCCTGGTAGGTCATGGGATATAGGTTTTATGGCTACATAAGGGGTTATTGAACAATATGAGCCGAGCATAATCTACATAAACCTCTGACAGCTTACTTCACTGAGCTGGCATGAAGATATCACTTGCTTGTTTCCACAATGCCCTCTCACAGGTCAATAAAGCTGCTGAAGATTCTGAGCTGGACTGGCCTTTGGTCTCACTGTGTTAGCTCTGAGGCCCCTGTGAAGCTGTGTCACCAAGAAAAAGTCAGCGTAGCAGTAAATTGAAATCATGTCAAAAGACAGCAGAAAGAGAAAGACAAAATACCAAATTCCAAACACTTAAATCTCTCCCTCCAACTGTCACTTCTCAACCACGAAATCTTGGAGAGAAATATATTCAATAAGAGGAGAGCAAAATAAAGAAGCATTTATGATTGTCTAGGGCCATGTAGAATTTTAGTGGGCTCCACTGGAACTCACAGAAGACTCCTTTTCTCTAGTTAAGATAAGGAGGAAGAGTAAAAGGGAGAGACTCTTCTCAAGTCTAGAGCAGAGCTGGTTTACTCAGAGTGCCCGGGACTTACTAGACCTAGGCAACTCCATTTCAAGCCGTTCTCCAGGTTAGCTTACACTGACCATGGGGGACAAAGATCTCATAGGATGAGAAGCCAAATGGAGAAAAATAATGAGAGCTTGGCCTTCTTTTTGAAAAGAATAGCTCTAGCCCAGTCTTGTTTATGCAGCCCTGTGAGTAAGCATGCCTCACAAGTCTGTGTGTTGGGCAGTGGTGGTGGAAGGGAAATAGGGGAGTGTAGTATAGACAGCCAAAGTGAAACTGCGCTGGTTGGCCCTTCTGTCCACTGGGAGAAGTCCCTGCCCTCCAGACTTCTCTGGATGTGTGAAGAAAGGGTATCTCCGGAGTTCCCTTCAGACTGGGACCAAATACTGTTTTCTAGGATTTGGTCAATCCAAATCAGAGGTCCTACTCTTTGGATTAGGGTGGGCACAGAGGAAGAGAAGTAGACTAGGGAGTTGCTCTGGGCTTCTGCCCCTTTGGAAACCAGACATTCTCCTGTCTTCCTATTAACTTAAAGACTCAACTCAAGCCTATGGTGAACCAGTGGGCACTGGTGTCCTTCCCTTGGGAGGAGAGCAATAAAGTGACAGAAAAGTCCCACAGATTCTGTCTACGCCTTCACGGGCTGCCTTGCCAGGCTTGCCAGATCTCTTCTGACCCCCCGAGGACTGGGGAAGGAGCAGCTTGCCCCTCACGACCGCTCAGATAGTCCCTTTGATTTTGCTCTCAGAGACTGATGAAACAGGTCAAGCTAAGCCAGTGAAAATTAGGTGTGTCCCCAGGCTATACCGGCCAACTGTCATTCTTCTATTTTTCCACAGAAATTAAGCTTAGCTCAAACTCCAGATAAACTCATCAGAATGGGCTGTACAAGATACACCAGAAAATAATTTAGCCCAAAGAAAGCAGCACCTTCATTTCAAAATCCACAAATTTGTTGCCCCCCAGTGAGGTTTCACAAGATGAACCTTGTTGTTCCCACTGAAGACCACACAATCTCCCTGTTTCCCTATCTACCAGGGTGCTAGTCTGCACATGCAGGTTTTTGATGTCATCTACCACTTGTAAACACAGAGCTCTCTTGGGAGAAATCCCCACGAAGGACAGGAGGCAGGACAGGAGAGTGCTGACGATTCTAGAGCCAGGCCACTACTATCAGGGACCTTGTATTTACTCTTTGTGCTTCAGAAAACTCATCTGCAAACTGGAGATTACAACTGTGCTTAAATCACAGGGGTTTTGCAGGGAATGAAATAAGTTAATACATGTAAAACACTTAAAACAGTACTTAGCCCAGAGTAAGCAGTCAATGAGTGGAAGAGGATGTGACTTACTTTCAATATCTGGTGTGTGTGTGTGTAGAGGAGGAGGGATTCATTATATAAATTTCTTCCTCTCTCAGGTAGGTCCCTTGTTATGGTAAGGTCTGAATAAAGAGCCTCTGCTTTGCTCATTTAAGTCATCTTTATGTATTTCCACAAGCATCACTGTGATATCGGGCTGTTTCGGCAGAGAGCATTATCTACTTGGAAAAAATATAGGTCCCCACCCATGGTGAGCTCAGATACCTGGAAGATTTCCTTTATCCCAGATAGAGGCCTGGATAGAGTAAGCCAGGGAGCATTTCTCCACTTTGAAGTTCTCAAACTTTAGAGTGCATCAGAATTAGTGGGAAGTCTTATGAAAACACAGGTGCTGAGACATACTCTCAGAGCGTCTGTTCCAGTAGATCTGGGTCAGGGCCCGAGACTTTGCATTCCCTAACATATACCAGGTGGTGTTGGTGCCGGCCCAGGATCACACTTTGAGAATCCCTGGCCCAGCCCTAGAGCAAAATAGGCTGACCCAGTCCACCCCAGGGCTCTACAGGGTTGGATCGGCTTCCCACTGGAGAGCCCTTACAGCTCCTATGACTTCAGTCATGGTCTCAGTGTCTGAAGGGATCCTGAGGAGCAAGGGGCAGCGGCAGCCCAGGCTTCGCTCAGGGACTGTCACCTCTCCAGACACCTCTTCATATAAGTAAGAAGGTCTGAAGGAACAAAGAGAGAAAAGGAGGCAGTAGCAGAGAAACAGATGAAGATAGACAAAGTGAAAGGGAGAGAGGTAGAAAGAAGGAGAGTCAGCTTTCCCAAGGCCTTGTCCCTGTAGAAAGAAAGGCTTCAAAATAGCCCAACACTTCTGGACCCTGGTAACGCACTGGAATCACCTGGAGAGATTTTAACACAGCCCAGGGTTTGGGCCCCATCCCCAGACACTGCTTCAGTTACCCTGGGCTGGGCCTGCATACTAGGAAGTGTCCCCAGGTGAGGCTGAAGTTAAGAACTGGGCTAGAGAACTGCTCGCCCAGGTACTCAAGCCCAGCCCTTGGAGAGCGCCTGCAGGTGAGCTCTGTCCAGTGTATCCCGGGAGGAACTTGGCTCATCTGGTTCTGTGTCTCCTATTAAGAAAGGAGTTGTGGCTTAAAGAACAGGAAGACAGTGAAAAAGACCTGAAATCTTCCTCTTCCTGGGGGCAAACAAGAAAAATCAGTAACGTCAACTTTGAATATGAGAGAAAATAGCAATTAGATAAAGACTTTAAGGTCTCTTCACTTCTTAACTCTGGTACCTTCAAGAACGGCATTCATTTTTCATTATAACTCTTTCCCACCTGATTCCTCTTCCTACACCAACCTTCATGACCAGCTCAGAGGTGAACATAATTTTCCAGATGTTTGATAACACACACATTGCTTCACTCATTCACACAGTCACGACTGGATGTATATTTTGCAAATTTATAATCCCACTCCTACCAGAAGAGCCAGCTCCCTAAGCCTCTTAGACGTGTGAATTCCTCCAAAATCTAGAAGACCACATCTAAGAACTAAAATTAATGCCAAGCTCCAGAATTCCCACAATTGCTCAAAGAAAGAGCTGAGGAGGTTTTTTCAACAGCTTTCCTTGCTCTGACCACCTGTATCCTGGGGTGGAAAATTCATAGTTACACTCTATAGATTATTGTAATTAAGTGGTGTGTAGAATTCATTTTTTTAAAAATAGCTTCATCAATGCTTCATAGCTTATTTTTGTTAAGACAAGTATGTGTGAAAAGCAAGTGAGGGTTTTTATTGTTTCACTCATTTAATTAAATATTTCTTTCATCCTCCTGGGAATTAAACATTGAATGGTGAATAAACACAGGGACATGTGCCCATGTTAATTTCTGGTTTACTGCCTTAATTCAAAAGCAGGGTGAAAATCAAGAGCTACGTCTGTGATCAGGAGTCAAAGCGATTGAAGAGGCACTCTTCACATCTCCTCTAAAAATTGTTCTGGGACGTGTTTCTCATGTTTTCTCTCTCAGCTGTGTCCTACATGGATTCCTTCCCCCTGACCAATGAACATCTTCATCTCTTATTTCTTGAAGAAATGTTTCTTTACCTGCCACTTGCATCAGTTGTGACCCTTGTTAGAGGAGAACAGAAAATGCAACTCAAACTGGCTTACTGGGGAGGGGTTGTCTTCGCTCATGTAAATGGAAAGCCCAGTGTGTAGGTTACACCTCAGACAGTGTCATCAGGAACTGCTCCCTCTTCTCTCTCAGCTCCACTTCCATTGCCTTAGCTCCATATTTTCAGATAGCCCTTCCCCTCCTGGTGCCAAGATGGCCACATTAGGCCTGCTCTACATCTTCCTAGGTTCAAGTCCAAGAGAAAAAAAGAAGCACTCATTTAACCCAAGAGTCAAACCAAAGCCTTGGGTCTGACTCGACTGTTCATGGGATCACATACCCATTGCCACATTGGTGACTGTGGACAGGAGACAGAATGATTTAGTTAGCTGAGGCCAAGGCCAAGTCACACGATTCAGCCCGACATTGGGAACTCAACCCTACCAGAAGTACCTGGGCTGGGGGTAGGGTACCCGGTGATGCAGGGGATGGAGATAGTTCCCCAAAGAACAAGCAGTGAACAGTTTAGTAGCAGGGTGAATGGGAAAGGGGTAAAACACATGAACAAGCAAAACCATTGTCCATCAAACCACCCTTCTGGTGACTTTGGAATAACAGGGAAAGTGCAATATGGAAAGTAACTAGGCTCCTAGAATGTAGACAGCCTCTAACATTGTCCATTTTATTATTACTATCAATAATAACAAGTTTGGGTTGTCACTAGATGGTACCTCTCTCTGAAGACAAGACTGCATGCTATCCATCACGGCATCCCCAAGGTGATGAGAATGAACTTCCTGCTACTCCTACAGCCCACAGAGAACATGTTGGGTCATGAAGGAGAAAAGAAGGTAGTACCATTAATAACCATTAATGAGAAAGCACAATATGGATCCGTTGTTTAATATGATACCTGGCTGGGGACCCTTACTGCAATCTCTCTGTCTTGCCTGAGGGTTTCAGTCCCAGGCAAGTTCACTCTTGATTCAGTGAGACTGAAAAATGACAATGGAATGTTCTTGGGGTGAAAGGGCTTTATTCCCACAGTGGCAGGTCAATCACTAGAATCCCATCCACCTCAGAGCAAGTCTGCATGCAGCAAGCCAGTCTCTGCCTCTGGGCCTCTCCTTCCCCGCAGCCATCACAGCCTCTGTCCTATGCACTGCCACCACTCCAGCCTCTGCTCTCCTGTAGCTGTGCAGCCCAGAGCACTGGGCAGAGCTCTTTATATAGAGTCAGTAATAACGTATTGCCCACAGGTGTGTAGTGAGCACGCCGACAAAGGTCAAGTGAGAATCCTGGCCATAGGAACTTTCATTTCCCTACATTCTCCCAACTTCTCACTGGAACAACTGAGAAAACACACAAAAAGAAGAATGCTCTTCACTTTAATGTACATGACTGATTGGCTACATGATTCCAGAATCTGCAAAGAATGACCTTTCACCCTCAAGCATATGAAAACACCAAAACACATTCTGAATTTAAATGAAACTGAGACTACTTTATACCTTCCCCACCTTGAGTTCTTACGAACCAAAAGATTTAGTAATATCTAATCTAAAATAGAGGTTAGCAAACTTTTTCTGTAAAGTGATATTTTTGGCATTGTGGGTCATCCAGTCTCTGTACAGTTTTACAACTGTTAAGCTCCACCTTTGTAGTGTGAAAAAATCCATAAATTTTTCATATTTCATAGTATAATTCATAAATGAATAGGCATGTGTCTTGCCAATGGGTTTCAACCCTGGGAAAGTTCACTATGATGGATTCAGTGAGATTGAGGAATGACAATGGAACGTTCTTGGGGTAAAAGGGTTTATTACCCGGCTTTGTTCTCCCCGCGATATGTCGAGCACTAGAACTACGTCTACATCCAGCAGTCTGCAGGTCTGTAATGCCCCTGCCTCTCACCTTCGCCCAGAGCACTGGCCAGAGCTCTTTATAGAGTGACTTAGTCAATAATAGCTTATTGCCTATAGGTGTGGAAGCATTAGCCTAGCAGTAGGCCAGTTACATCACGTAGTTTAGGTTCTGGGTGAGGATCCTGACCATAGGAGCTTCAATTTTCTCTACAGCATGTCTATGTTCCAGTAAAATTTTATTTACAAAAATAGGAAATGGGACAGATTTGGTCAATAGGCTATAGTTTACTGACCTGTGATGTTAACCTTAAGTGCTGAGTATGTGAAGTAACCAAAATAATGTTTCACTCTCTCCTATCCTCCAGCATAATCTTACCCCACACTGCCCATCCTCATCATCTTTCTACAATCAGAAAAGAAACTACCTGTGGGGAAGTTGGGGTTCCCATGGCCAGGATCCTCACTGAACTTAAACCAGCTGATGATGTAACTGGCCTGTTGCTAGGCTACCACTTCCACACCTTTAGGCAATAAACTATTATTGTGCTATATAGAGAGCTCGGCCCAGTGCTCTGGGTGGAGGCAGAGACACTAGTGCTCAGCCTACCGCTGGGAGAACAAGCCGGGTAATAAACCCTTTTACCCCAAAGAACATTTTGCTGTCAATTTCTTTGGTCACATTGAATCCATAGCAAACTTGCCCGGGGGCTGAAACCCATTGGCAAGACACTCCCATAAAACAAAGGGACTGGATGTAGGTGGGATTCTGGAAGGTATGACTTGGAGGCAGTAAACAGTATTTGTATGGGATAAAGGTATATTTCTCATGGTCACAAAACAGATTTGCACAAAACATTACAAATAATTGTCTTCCCAGTGGGTTTCAGCCCTGGACAAGTTCACTATGGGTTCAATGTAACCAAAGAAATGACAGTAGAATGTTCTTGAGGTGAAAGGGTTATACCCAACTTTAATCCCACAATGGCAGGTCAGTCACTAGAATCCTGTCTACCCAGAGCGAGTCTGCCTGCAGCAAGCTGGTCTCTGCCTCTGGGCCTCTCTAGCTGCGCAGCTGTCTCAGGCTCTGCCCTCGGTGCTGCCACCACTCCAGTCTCATCTCTGCTCTCCTGCAGTCTTGCAACCCTGCCACCACGTTGTCCAGAGCATTGGGCGGAGCTCTTTATATAGAGTCAATAGCAACGTATTGCCCACACGTGTGTAGTGAGCTAGCCAACCAGGGCCAGGTGAGAATCCTGGCCACAGGAACCTTCACTTTATCCACAATAATTATATATTTAGAGACTGAATATATAGACAATGGCCAGAGCATATATAAAAAGCATAAATCTGATACATGATCTGTAGCAAACAGTCTAGGAAGCTACATGTGAGGAAAATGGAAGTTCCTATGGCCAGGATCCTCACTGACCCTAAACTACTTTATGATGTAATTGGCCTACCGCTACTCGTATACTTCCACACCTGTACGCAGTAAGCTATTACTGACTGAGTCACTATATAGAGAGCTCTGCCCCGTACTATGGGCAGAGCCAGAGCCTGGAAGTGGATTATGGACCTGCAGACTGCCGGATGCAGACGTGATTCTATTTTGCAACCTACCATCATGAGACTAAAGCTGGATATAAACCCTTTTGCCCCAAGAACGTTCTGTTGTCATTTCTTGGTCTCACTGAATCAACAGTGAACTTAACTGGGGTTGAAACCCTCAGGCAAGACACCAAACAATAACCCCTGCAGTCATCAGCCAAAATCACCATAACATGATTAATAACTGACAACTTCCCTACTTATTGCCCCCACTTCCAATTTAGGCCCAAACACACAACCCTAATCAATCACATAAAATGCCTGGCATCTAGCTCCCCGCCTCCAGCTCCCACAGGCCAGCAGCCTATAATCGGGCACACCTGAGCCTTCCCTTTTCCCACAATAAAGCTCTCCCACCCCCCTGCCTGCCTCTGGTCTCTGTCAAAACGCAAGGGGTGGTGGCTGACTCCCTTGCTAGAGCAAAGTCTGAATAAATAACCTTTCCTTCTTCTCACTGGGGTGGTCTTCGTTAATTTCCAATACACTGTTCTTTTCCTGTATCTAAGTTTAAGTTGCCTCATGAGATCCTATTCTAAATTGTTTGTTATCAATCTGGGGCCACCATCCTTCATAAGGCAGGGAGGGAACTGTCAGAATCTCCTTTACTATATGATTCTTTGTGACAGTTTGCCACCGAGTGGAATTCACATAGCATTTGGAAGACGGAATTGAAAGACATGCTGTTATTCTTGGATACAGCTGCCATATTTCCCAAATAATACTACAGGACATCTAGTTAAATTTGTGTTTTAGATAAATAATTTTTAGAATAAGTTTATCCAATTTCCCCACACATCCTTATATGCACTATTTGGGGCATACTTTTACTAAAAACGTATTTGTTATTTATCTGAAATTCAGATTTCACTGACTCCTCTATTTTGTCTGTCAATCTCATTTACTTGGAGGACACAGTGGCCAGGCTCGGTGACTTTGCAGACCTCTCCAAGAACTCCCGCTCTGTGGTTCTGCAGGTGTATGCTTTTTAAACACATGGCAGAGACAATAGTGTGAAAGCCATGTTATTTCTTTTCTTTTCTTGTAAGAGCCACCCACTTAAGAGGGAGGAAAGGCTTAAATTGTATTGCTTTCTTTGTTTTAACTCTGGAGCTTGGCTTTGGGTATACAGAGGGCCACACGCCAATAGTTAGTAACAATTTCTCCCGTTTTCCAGCTCCAACCCTCCAGACCTTCACTTCCTAGCTCTTCCCACAGTCATCTAAGTTCTACTTGTTATATTAAACCCCTTATTTCTATAATACTTGGAGTGGCACTGACCAAGCCCGGGCTGATACAACCCTGCCCCCCATCAGCGGTAGGAAACAGTCTTTTGAGTTCCAGGAAACTCAGTCATTTTTGATGTTTATATGAGCTATTCAGCATTCTTCCCTTTACCCTCTTCTCAGAGGGTTGTGAGTTCTGGGGAGCTTATACCTACTGGACATTAGAAGCAGGTCTACCTTTGCCCTCACTGAGATGTAAACCACCTTGTTAGTCCTTGTAACCATGCACTGAAATCCACCAAGGCCTCCAGGGGATGCAGGTCCTGCTGTGTCCTTGTCAGCCTGACCCCACGCTGGCCCTCCAAGCATTTCTGTTCTCCTCCTAACCATTAAAAAGGCCTTAGCCCCTGTCCCTGCAGCCTGCGAAGGCAAGGCAGCATTGAAAAGCTGCCTTCCGGTTACTCTCCTTAAACCCTGCCCTCCCCTACTGCTCCTCTAGCACAGGGGCTAGGCTGCATAAAAGGACTTCATGTCCTCAAGTTGCCCGGCAAGCCAGGCTCGGGTGTCCCCTTCTCCTGGACACCCAAGCTCTTCCAGTAGCTTTCAGGTATTCCCCTTCCCCGGACTCTCCAGAAAGGATCAAGAATTCTACAGCTGTAACCATGTTGTCCTCTACTGTGCATGCCCGTCCCTCCCCATCCTAGAAAGAGTTCTTAGTTCCTCTTACGAAAATCTGCTCATCACATTGCCAGGCACTCCTAGCCCTCTACCTTTTAGGAGATACATTCTAGCCTCTCAGTCTTCCAGACCATGCTCTGTATATTCAAAGCTAAGCTCTTGGGATTAAAACAAACAAGCTGTACAATAAATGCTTTTCTCCCTTTTAAGTGCTTGGCTCTTACCATGAAAGAAAAGAAATAGCATGGCTTTCACTTTATTGTCTCTACTGTGTGTTTAAAAACTATTCAGGAATTCACTGGACTGTTTTAGGCTATATCCACACTTCCCTGGGGCATTAAATGTCACTCCCTCACTGAGTAGAGAGCCACAGGACAACATCAAAATATACAGGAATAAAAAACCTCAGTTAGTATTTCAAAATGTATCCCTTATAATTTTTAGCACATTCTTTCAATTTACACTACCAGAAAATCAGACCAGAAAGTACCAATGGAAAATAAGTAATAATCAAAGATTTTATAGAGCAGTCTTTCCTACTGTAAAGGAACCCATCACGAGAACTGAATGGGCTCTCATAATTCAGGCACAAATCAATTCAGTGGGACTTCAGCTATAACTTAAAACATTTTTTAGAATCACAGAGACAAAAAGGGAGGGGGACAAATGCCTTAAACAAATAGGTAGTTTCAAATGACACCTACAAAGAACAAAATCAAGCTGGCTTCAGACTTTTCTTCAACAATAAGTTTCAGAAAGCAATGGAACATTTTCTATAGAGGTTTGAGGGAAAACAGATATTACCCTAAAATGTTACACCTATGCAGTTTTGGGCTGGAGATATGGACTTGGGAGCTAGCAGCATAAAGGGAAGAATTTTTGCCTTGGATAAGTAAGATTTTAAAGCGAGGAGGCCAGCAGGTCTGAGACATGCTTAAGCAGTGTCAATATTGAAGGGATTGGCAAAACCAGAGTAGTCAAAGAGAATGAGAGGAAGAAGCCAAGAGGAGGGTGATTGCCATGAAAATCAGGAATCTACTGGGTTGAAGAGAACCAAGAAGTAAAGAGAAGGGTTGAACAGTGTCTACTGAACCCTATGACAAAGAAGCCACTAGCAACAGACTGAATTATAAAACTTGTGAAATTTAATCAATTAAAAGCATAAAGATATTTGATATGTACTCTTATAAAACTAATAACCTGTTAGCATTTCTATGAATAATAATTTACTTATTCCCAGTAATGGAAATGAGCTGCTCCACAAAATTCAGAGTACAAGAAATAGCAGATACCTTTTCTTAATGATGAAGTATATCATACATACACAAAGAAGCACATAATATATATGCAGTTTAAGAAGAATGATAAAATGAAAACCCATAAGCCAGGTTAAATAAAACACCACCAGGAACATAAGGGGCCCCTGTGCATTTCTCACCATCCCATGCCTCTTTTCCCCCCTCTGCCCCTGAAAAATGATCAAAATCTGAATTTTGGGATAATCATTTCCTTAGTTTTCTCTGGATTATGTATATCTAACAAAATATCATTTAATTTAAAACTAATAAATACTGAAAGCACTCATCTGCAACTTGTCTTTTTTTGTTTAGCATTATTCTTTTTAGATTCTCCCATGTTGATGCATGGAGCTGCAGTCCACTCCTTTTCACTGCTGTGTAGTATTTTATTCTATGAATAGTATACAACACCATTATTTACCCATCCTATCATTGATGAACAATTGGTTTGTTTCCCATGAGTTTGCTCTCATGAATATGGAACAATTAATATTCTTATACATGTCTCCTGGTTGGAGCTCCAGGTAGCCCGGCCTCTCCTTCTACACATGTATCCAACACATCTGCACATTTGTATCTGACTGTCTTCATTTACTGGCCTCCAAGATGGCAGCAAGGAGACTAACAATGTATGCATATACTTTGAATTAAACCTTCATCACTATTTTGAATATATGATATAGAAACATTGATGTAAATTCAGTATCCGCAGAATCACAAAAAATTTCAACATACCATTTGTCAAGGAAGAAAGCTGCCTAATTCTGTACATATAATACCAACTGTTAATTTTTGAACGATTGTGAAAGGCTTTAAATTTTGCATTACTGGCTTGTGTGAACAAATTTCCTGTCAATGACTATCCAGAATTTAAAGGGATCATTATTAAAAAGTGTTGAATAGGAATTGTGCATGGCCATTGCAAGCAAAAAATTTGACATAAAAATGTTCTGCTCATGGAAGCAAGTCCAAATTTCTAGTTTATGAAAAGATGATTATTCCATCTGAACAATCACACAAATTCAACATCTTCCTTAACACCATTTGTAGTAGCCAGCCTCTAAGATACGCCCCAATGATTCCTGTGTCCTGGTATTCATGTGCTGGTGTAGTTCCCTTTTAGTGTGAATGGGGTGGACCTCTGTAATGAGTAGGATTAAACCAGAAATGACAATATATCATAAGAGATACTGTGGCTTCTGTTCTACTCTCTCTTAGATCACTTGGTCCAGGGAAAGCCGGACATAATGTTGTGAGGACACTCAAGCACTCAGTGGAGAGGTCCAGGTGTTCAGAAACTGAAACCTCCTGCAATAGCCAGCACTGACTCCAAACCCAGTCAGACCTTCAGATGATGTAGCTCCTGATGACATCGTATCTGTAATATTATGAGAGATCCTGAGCTAGAATGACCCAGATAAGCTGCTCCAAAATTCCTGACCCATCACAAACTATATGAGATAATAAATGTCTACTGCTATTTTAAACAGATATTTTTTGGAGTAATTTGTTACACAGTAAGAGCTAACACACTTGTTATTTTGTTTTCCTTATCATAATTATACAAAATAAAGATGATGTCAATTGTTTTCAATAAATCCCATACAGACACCCCTGCTGCCAAATAAATCTCTTTCTAAAAGGGAGATTAAGGTGTACAGTTGGAAAAAAAAAGCAAAAGCTGGGATTGTCAGTGTTCAGGAGGCTTCACTCTTAGACCTCTTCAAGGCATCTTCATAGGTTCCTGTGTTTCTAGTTTTATGTATATTGGGACAAAGGGACAAAGAGGATGAGGGACAAAATAGGCCATGGTGGGGTGATAGAAACTTTATTTGAAGACTTTACAGGAAGTTAATGGCCCTGACTTTATTCTCTATGTAAAACATGATCAGGATTGACACTTTTGGAGGTCTTAAGCATCAAAAAAATAATGATGCCTTCCTATGTGCAAAATAAAAATTCCACCAACTATGGTATGTGTAGGAAGCCCTCAACATTTCTTTTCCCTGATGCTTTTTTTGAAATGTCAATTATCAAATTCACCTTAAAAATCACTTGAGTGTCTCTGTTTTTATCCCTTTACTCTACTCCTGGTTGGTCTACTGTTGATCCGGCAATGATAAAACACTCTTTACAAACATAAAGATTCATTTTCTTATGGGAACAGTTTTGATCACAGCACCTCCTGTGCCCCAGTTATTGTGAAATCAATCATTTTACCTTCCAGCTATAGCATATCCTGAGGGCCTCTTGTTAGCCTAGCTGTCTTTGATAAGTGCTTATTCTGTTAATATGCCTTTGAAGCCCTGTGTACAAGTGTTCTTTTCACCCAGAAATGCTGCCGTCTCTGGTTGGTGCCTATAATTAGGGTGACAGGGCAGAAGGGAGCTCATTTCAGACCTGCAGGTCTCATGCTACCCAGGCTGTACCTTTCCTTGTCCCATCTCACCTTACTACATGCAGAGGGCCAGGTTATTTATATCCTGATCATGGAGAAGGATTCAGCAGGTGGCAAATGTTAATTTCTGAGGTCACAAAGGTGTTTCACATTATTCCTTTTTGAAGACAAGGTCCACATATACAGCAGGAATGAGAGGGTCTGAGCACCCTGCATATTTAAAATTGCTTTGCTGCATTTGAGAAGAACTGATTGGGGACATAACAGAAATCAAAGTTATCTCAGAGTCTGAGTCCCCATTTGTCAGATGAAGCACACACACTTAAGGCACGGACACAACAGGACACTAAAAAACCTCTTAAAAATATAATTTGTAATGTAATTCTGAGGCTGAGCTGTGAGCCACATGTTGACTATTTAATTTTAAATTACTTAAAATTTAAATTTAAAAATTCAGTTCCTCAGCCGCACCAGCACACTTCAAATGCTTAGTATCCACATAAGCATTGCTTTAAAGTATTTAAGTTTTCGTGGCAAATAAGCTAAAAACTTTACATCTATTTTATGACCTGACATTATTCTCAAGTTTGAAGTACACATTTGGGGACTAGGTGGGACATCTAGAATGTTTTCAGGGTCTGGAGACCTCTAAAGAATGTCATCTGACCTTAACTAGCAGGACCTTTAACAGCATTTATAGCCTTGACCTCCCCTCCACGCCGCATCTACAAACCAGTGCCCTAGACCATCACCCTCCACCTCCATTCCAAGAGACAACAGGCTGAACGCGATCAGCCTCAGGTCTCCTAGCAACAGCGACGCGATCCCGCCCCTTCCCCAGCCTTCTCTCTCCTACCTTATTAGACGGAAAAGGGCGGGGCCAGGAGTCCTGTGCCCAATAGGAGGGGAGCGGAGGAGGGAGCCCCGGCTGCGTCCCCGTCGCTAGGGAAACCGCTGCTGCCCGAGGCAGCCCGAGGCCGCGCGATGCCGAGCGCGGAGGAACGGGCCGCGCTGGCTGAGGAGAACGCAGAAGACGAAGCCGGCGCCGACCCGCGACTGCGACTCCTGGGGGCCTACGTGGCCCAGAGCCTGCGGCCGGCGGCGGGCGCCTGGGAGCGATGCGCGGGCACCGCCGAGGCGGAGCGGCTGCTGCACGCCTTCCTGGGCTGCGATGCTGCGGAGGGTCCGCAGCCCCTGCTGGTGGTGCGGCCCGGGCCCGGGGGCCTGGCGTTGCGACCCGGGCTGGACGCGGCACCCGACTCTGGCCCTCCTCGCGCTAAGGGGCTCTTTTTCCTGCGCACCAGGCCCGAGCCGCCCGGGCCCCACAGCCTCCGCGGCTCGGTGCTCTGCGGGGACGTGCCCGCAGCCCCTCTGGAGCACCTGTCCGCGCTCTTCTCCGAGGTGAGGGTGGGTTGGCCCCGCGCTACTGCAACTGGGGAGGGGGAGGGGAGGAGGAGACGGAGCGGGGGCGGGGCCGTGGGTTGGGGGCGGGGCCAGGGAGTGAGGCCCGGAGCCGAGTTTGGGGTGTCCGAGGAGAGCAGGATGGTTGGGGCGGGTCCAGTTGGAGTGGAGGGACGGAGCTGAGTAGGAATAGGACCGAGCTGACAACTGAGACATGGGGCAGCTGTAAATGGGAGCGTGGGGTGGGGGGGGAATTTGAGTAGGGGCCAGGTCAGAGTGAGAAAGTCCAGGGGCTAAGCTTGCTTCAGGTCTGCCCTGGGTTCAAGCAGAAGTGAGGGGACGCTAAAGTCCAAGAGTCCTTGCTGGGTCCTGACCGCTTTTTAAGGCTGTCTCTTTATCCCTCCTGGACACTGGTACTGGGAAGACAGGAAATGGTTAACAAAGGGGAATTTCTCTTCGGGTCAGTGAGGTGAGGGAGATGAAAGGCTATCTATAGTGTTTACTTCTGGAGAAGAGTTAAAGGGGGAGGTAGGCTGGTTTTGACTTCATCTTATTCATTCATCACACAACCATGTACCAAATGCCAGCCAGCCCTGTACCAAGATAAGTTGGGGCGTCCAGTTGGAAATGTCCAACAAGGCGTTTGGAGGGGCCTGCCTGGAGCTGGGGGAGAAGATCTCCAGAGATGTGGGTTATGGAGTGCTTCCATGAACTCATAGCAGAAGCCTGGAGAGTGCGGGAGTTTTCAGGCAGGGTGCTCAGGAGAGATTCTTGGGACATTTAGACCTTTCTGGAATGGGAGTAAACGTCCCTCTAAGTTGAGTTGTGCGTGCTTCTGGAGGCCCGATGCCCTGGATCCTGCAAGTTGTGAAATAAGTATTTTCATAGTACTGGTTATATGGTGTTTCATGTAATAGGTGCTATGGGGAATACCAAAGAAATAGAAGACAAGATCCCACCCATGAAATTAAACATATATTTAAAATATTTAAAGCTCATATAACTGCGGTGGAGGTAGTTCTACAGTTTGGCTCCAGTGCTGGAGCCAGGTTCTGGAGGCTCCCTGCGATGTCAAGTGTTAGCCCTTTAGCTGCTTTATCAGGAAGCTACTGAAGGGGGAATTCCAGAGAAGGGGCTAGAGTTGCTCTGAAGGGCCCAGAGAAGCTAGAAGCTAGGTTTCTCAGTAGATAAGGAAGTGTTTAACAGCCCAAATGGCTTTACCACTGGGCATTGTCTGAACACCATCCCTGCAGAAGTCCAAGCTTGGGTAAAATCCCCTAATGTATGGTGGTGATGGAAAGTGCCATTGGGCCCAGAGGTAAGAGCTATGTGTGTGGTCTGAGAGCCTCACCTAACCTCAAGTGTTGCACTGGCTCCTGAATAAGAAGAAGGGTTAGCATAAATTGAGAACAAAGTCGCTTTCAAGGGATGAGGAGCAGACTGGACAAAGGTTCGGAGATGGAACTACACATGCATGGGGCAGACAGTGGGTCCATCCCAGGGTTTCAAAAGGAAATGTACCAGCAACAAAGGCAATTCAAAAGTGATTTTAAAATAATTCAAACCCTCAAATGTTCCAGAATTTTCATTGGTGCATTGAAAGAGATTGGAAACAAACTGAAAGTTCATCAGTAGGGTAACTGGGTGAATGAATGAAGGTCTATCTATAATTAAAAGAAACGACTGATGTGGAATATTCCTTAAGATAATTTGTGTATCAAAAATACACATAAAATAAAATTCACTCTCCCATTAATTTCCAAGTGTAAGATACAATATTATCAGCCACATGTACACTGTGCCACAGATCCCCAGAACTCCCCCATCCCACGTGACTCAACTCCATACCCACTAAACCACTCCCTCTGCCTCCCCAGCCCTTGGCAACTACCACTCTACTTTCTGCCCCTCTGAACTTGCCCATTCTAGGCACCTCATATAAGTGGAATCATGCAGTATTTGTAATTTTTTGTAACTGGCTTATTTCACTTAGCACGATGTCCTCAAGACTCATCTGTGTGGCAGAATTCCCTTCCTTTTTAAGGCTCCATAAAATTCCATTGTATGTATGTACACATTTTGTTTATCCATTTCTCCCTGGATGGACATTTATGTTGCTTTCAGCTCTTGGCTATTCTGAACAATTCTGCAATTTAAATAATTTTTTAAGAGGTGCAGAATTGTATGTACAGTATGCTACCGTTTCTAAGTGAAAGACTCTCCACTGCAAAACTTTTTTAGTTTGTATGTTACCTCTTTTAAAACTCTAAATAAAATAATTGTATTTCTCAAACCTCTAACAACAGTCTTTAGGCCATTCACCCACTCCTCTGCCACCTTCTTCTTGTATGTGTCCTGAAGCTGCTCCAGGGTCACTTCAGAACCCTGCCTACCCCTGGTCCCCTAAGCCCTCCTGCCCCTCCCAGCTCTGCTGCCTACCATCCCTGCTTCTGTGCATTGGCTGAACCAGGCTGCATGCTCCCCTTCAGGAGCGAAGTCCCCACCAGGCTGAGACAAGGCTTCCTGGGTTGTGTGTGTGTGTGTGTGAGAGAGAGAGAGAGAGAGGGAGAGAGAGAGAGAGAGAGAGTGTGTGTGTGTGTGTGTGTGTGTGTGTTGGGGGAGATGTTGGGAAGGGAGGTGTTAACCAGGGGAGGAAGCTATACCTTTTAACATTTTTGTCGCATTACACTAGTACAAAGTAAAAAAAAAAAAAAAAAAACGCTTCCAGGAAATGTTTCCAAGGAAGAACAGACAATTTAGTAACTAGTTCTCCTGCTCCCTTTCTTCCTCCTCCCAATCACTTTATGCGCTGCTGCCTGGTTATTTTTCCTACAGCTCTGAAACATAGATGTTGTTGTGAAGTTTTGTGTTTTGGAGAGGGAGCATGAGATTTGGAGTTGCATGGACCTGGGTTGAAATCCTGGTTCTGTCACTTTCATCAGTGTATTGTGAGCAGGTCAGCTCACCTCTTCAGTGTCAAACTACCTTGCAGGAGTGTCATGAAATTTAGAACTAATGTATTAGGACACCTGGAACAAAGTGTGTTATGTTGTAGGTATTCCCTAAAGGATAAGAATTATTGTTGTTCTGCATCCCATTTAAAAGTGCCCTCACTTCTCTGACCATCCTGTCACCTTTCTCTAACGCAAACCTGACTCTCAGAGGCTCAGCCTTACTTCCCCCACAGCCCTTCTACCTCTGAGCCTGGAGGTGAGGCAGGTGTCCTTGCTCCTCTTTGCTGCTTCTTGATTCGTATTAGAAAGCCTCCAGTTTGAATCTCATGCCATCAGACAAAGCCACCCTCTCTCCTCATTGCTGCACCAGGTCCTGATGACACTGCCTTCCTTCCTCCGTGATTGGGCTCCCAGTCCACTCTGACCCTCCCCAGCATTACTCCTGTCTTAACAGGTGACCATTTCAGTAGACACACAAATGATCCTTCCAAACACATGGCCTCTGGGCTCCTTGAACCTTACTCCTCCCTATCTTAACCACCCTTTCCCACCCATTCCCAGACCTTGAATTACCAAACCATCCCTTCATGATCCAGTTTCAGGCACGTCTTTCTCTGGCCACTGCTCCTGTTTTCCATCTCACTCCGTCCCGTGTCACTACAACAAGTTTGTGACCCTGCTAGGATTTCCATTCCATGGCTCCCACCACCTTCCCATGGTCCCTCTCTCGCCATTACCCAGCTGGAGTGCACCAGCATTCTCCTCATTCCCTGGCTCCTGACCGACTGGCCTCTGCCCTGCTTTGTTGTACTTGTTTGGCAAAACCATAATCCTGGTGAAATCCAGCCTCTACCTACTCCGTACCTGCAGCCATGAAGCTGAATGGGGCCAGAGAAAAAACAACTGGCTCCACTTTAAATTCATGGCCCCAAACCTCTAACAGAGGTTTATGCTCTCCAGCTGACATCCCATACTTCCTATGCCAATTGTTTTCTTGTTCTTCATAATCACTCTTGCACACTTTCTTTTTTTCCCTCATATATCCAAAACCTCCTCTATCAACCTTGCTCTGTGATGCTTGCTTCTTCTCCCTTGGTTTAAAAAAACAGAAATAATAGAATAAAATTTCCGCAGATGCTTTTACCTAGCCCATCTGCCAGTAGCTGTACTCAGTGCTCTGCCATCCCTCCCGTGGCTGCAGACAGACTGTCTACTATCCCCTGATGCCCACCAAGGACTAAAACTTCCATTTTTGGACTAATGCTGTCCATTCTCACCTCCTTGAGGTGGTCATTCCAGCAATCCTCCCCTCTCTCCTACATTCCTATTTTTTCCTTTTGCACTAGATAATTCCCATCAAACAAAATCCTCATTCCTACTGCCAACTACCATCCTATTTCTATGGTCCCCTTTCTAACAACATGTCTCGAATCCATGTCTATTCTGGTTGTGTCCCCTTCTTTTCTTACTTTATCTTATACACACTCACAGGGCTCTTACCCCCACATTGCATGGAGGAGAAATGAAAGAACTTGTCAGTATCGCCACTGACCTCCACTAGTTGCAGGCTCATTATCCGTCCTCTTCCTGCTTGACCTGTGAGAAGCACTTGACGTAGCTCCTGATGACTCTTTCCTTTCTTCCCTTGGCTTTTAGGAGACAGCCTTCCAGTTTCCTCCTGCCACATGGCCACTCCTTCTCAGTCTCCACTGATGGCACCCCGACTCCTTCCCAACTTCCTAACATGGGAACCCTAGGGCTTATTCCTGGGACATCTTTTCTCTACATATACTCAATTCCTTGTAGGCACTCATTCGCCTTCAGAGCTCTACAAACGATCTGTACCTGACATCTACCGAATTTGTTACCTTCAGTCTTCTCTGAACTCCCAACCACCATATCCAACTGCTTACTCAATGTCCCCAGTCAGAAGTCCAACAGATGTATCAAATGCTAATGTGTCCAAAAACGCATTCCCGATCTTCTGTCGAGAACATACTCCACCCTTTCTCTTCCCCACACCAGTTACTGGCAGTGCCATTCCTCCTGTTATTCAAATCCCAAAGCTTGGAGTCATTCTGACTCCTTTTATTTTCTCACAGTCCTGTAACTAATCCATCAAGAAATCATGGCCGAATCTTCAAAATTTATATAGAATCAGACCATTTCTTATATCTCCTCCATTCCTCCCATACCAAGCCACTGCCTTCTGTATAATAGCACAGCTTGCTAACCCATCCCTTTCTCTGCTTAGGCTCCTGACAGTCTATTCTCAACATGGCAGCTGGAGTGACCCGACTAAAAACGGTGTCAGCCCTTTTCTCAAAACCCTTCAGTGATTGCCACTCCTCTGAGAGGAAAAATCAAAACCCCACAGGTAGGGGGCTGCCTGAGCTCTGGCCTGCTCTTCTCCCTCACCCTGTTCCAGTTTCACTGACCTCCACACTGCTCCTGGGCCACCCTGGGCATGCTGTCACCTCAGGGCCTTTGCGCTGGCTATTCCTTCTACTTGCAGTATGTTCCCCTTAAGGGCCTGCACCTCACCCTCCCTACCCTCCCTAGACTTTGTTCAAATATTACCTTCTCAGTGAGGTCTGCCTCCCATCACTCCACTGAACGATTACAACCCCTCCAGCCCACATTCCTGATCCTCCTCACCTGCTTTCTTTAGATTTTTTTTCATAGGCCTTGTTTGTTGACTGTCTCTCCCCTAGAATATAAACTTCATGAGGTCAGGAATCTTTGTTTTGCTCACTGGCGCACCTTCCCAGCACCCAGAACAGTACTAGCTCATAGTAGATGCTCAATAAATATTCATTAAATTAATGAATGCGTAGTTTTTCATTTCATAGGAAGTCCATATTTATTATTTTTCTATCACTCAGAGCCCTCCAAAGTCCAACCCAAGCCCATCCACCACTTTTTCTTCAGACAGCAAGCATTATGTTATCCTGTGAATCTCTACTGAGAGCTTCCTGCATGCCAGACCTTAGGGAGGATGGTGGGTATATAAAGACCAAATGAGATATAGTCCCTGCTTTGAGATACTAGGAGAATTCCTGTTCAAACTCTCTCCTCTGGTAGACCTTGGCCCTGAGCCCAAAGAGTCCTTTCTTAACATGAATATGAAGATAAGTCAGTTTGTGACATTTTGTCTCTGTTCACCTTGTTGTAAGTTCTCAGTTCATTCTTTCCAGGCAGGGCAGGCAAAGATCACCCTCCTGGATTCACATGCTGGGTCCAAGTATTCTATGTCATAGACACACAGACTTATTGGTCATGTATAGAACCCACCCAACCATCTGAGTCCATATTTTCTTCTCATGGTAGTTCTTTAACCCATTACCCGATCATCTGTTTTTCTTTCTCATACTCCCTTCCCATCAGCTTTGAGCTTGTGACAGGCATAGGTTCCTAGTGAGGTGTGTTAATTACAATTTCTTAAGTTGGGGGTGGTAGGCACCTCAATGTAAATTAGCTCAGAAAGTTCAAGAGCAGTATGATCCAGGGGCTCCAGTGATGTCACAGGACTTGGTCTCTCTCCATCTATAAACTCCCCCTAAGGATCCACATGGTAGCAAGATGGCCACAGCTTGCAGAAAAGAGAAAGTTTCTCTCCCTCAAAAAATTCATATGAGACGCTGATTCTCATCAGCTCTGATTTGGCCTCAGGTCCTCCTCTCGATCTGGAGATGAGTAGCAAAAAAGAGGAACTATGTTGGGTGGCCAAAACCAACTAGTGTTCACCCTCCAAATAGATTCAAGGTTCTCAAGCTGGCTTACTTTTTTAAGATGCCCCCTTAGGCCACCTGTGGACAGAGTTATCCTTACTTGCATCTGTCCTGTGTTTTGCCTTTGGCCTTTGGGACAGTTTTAGTCACCTCCCACTCACCCTGGTGATGAAGGAGGGATTCCTGCCCCAGGGTTATGGGGATGGCCGAGCACACAACATTGGACAGATGGGACCTACAGCAGTTTATTCATCACATATACTCACAGCCCAGAGGAGCTGGACACAGTGCCGTGCAGGGCCACATGGGGGCTTAATTCGGGAACAGAGTGAACAACCAGGGCTGTGGGAGGCCCTCTTTGTAGTACCAAGAGGGGGTGGGGTGTCCCTGGGAGGTTGGGATTGGCTTGTTTGAATAATTCCACTGGCTGGCATGGACATGAAGCCCACTTCTCAGGCATAAGCAGCAGCTGGGCCTAGTCCTTTTGATAAGAAGGGCTGTTTGGCTAGGGGACCTTATCTGCAGGATAGAGTCGGTAGGGAATCTTGTGGGTAGCCTGTTGGAGGCCTTCCTGATTTTACCAGGTGTCAAGGCAGAACATAATGCTGGTTCCAGTGTCAAGCCCCACAGCACCAGCACCTGAGAAGGTGCTGTAGGGCTTTCTGAGCATTTCTCAGAATAGTTTTCCTTTAAGTTCTCAGAAGTGGAACGCTGGCCTTTCTTTTCCGTGCATGTCTGTTCCAGGTTGTTATCCCTGTCTTGGCCAATGAGCAGAATCACCTAGACTGGCCCCACGTGGTACATCAAGATGTCTGGCGGCATGCCCACAGCCTCCAGTGTGACCTCCTGGTCATCGCTGAGCAAGTGAAGGGGAAAACTTTGCTGCCTCTTCCAGCAGGCTCAGAAAAAATAGAGTTTGTGGGTTCTGAAAGTGAGACCGTGTAAGTACCATATGGGCCTCTGAGATATGGGAGATGCTGGTTTATCTGAATGTTTTCTTTATGACTTTTCTGTTCCTGACTGCACAGCTCTTTGTTCTGCACACAAGCCCACTGTCTGCTCTGTTTGCCAACATCCTCGGACTGTATGTTTTTACTAATTATCACCCTTGCCCTGTCCCTCTGCCTGAAGGCTTTTAAGGCTCTCACAGCAACGTGGCCCTTCTCTGCTCAGATTATTTCATGGCCGAGAGCAGTTACACTGGGGTCACTAGTTTGCTTAGCAGGACAGCGTGTCGTCATCAGCAAAGACCCAGCCTGGGGGTCCTGCGCCACTGCCCACCATTCACCCCGCACGTCATGCCACTGCTATTCCAGACTTCCTTCCCCAGCAGCTGGAGACTTTTAAGTCCTAGGGATTTTTTTTTTCACACAAAAACAAACCTGGCTTTGTTGAGGCTGAAGGCCATACCTCCTGCACCAAGGGGGCATTAAAACACCAGCCTCTTCTCCCTTTCAGAGTGAAATCCACCAGCAGCTCCTAGTTACTATTCCTGCTGTGAGCTACCTTCGTTTTTGTCCCATGAGAGGAACCAAAATGGGTGTTTAATCCCTTCTAAGCCCTCCCTAGATTTATTTATTTTTAAAAAGGTGTCTAATGGGAGATCTTTTTTTTTTCTTTCAAGCCAGCCTATGTCTCTAAATGATGCATTTGTCATCTTCTCTCCAGCACTTCTATGAGTGTGTGACAGCAGCTGCATGAGGTTGGCCTGCCATGTCGCCCAAAGTTTCCAAATACCTGACTGCCATGGCTGTGCATTCATGGCCCATGATTTGAACTGAAGAAGTATTGCAGGGATGCCAATGTACTTCAAAATGAGTTTTTGCTCTTGGAAGTAATTTGCTACATATATAATTTGAAGCAATTTCCCAGTTAACTGGAAAACTTACTGTGGTTTAATAAAAGTATCCAATTTTCAAAATAAATAAATTCAAATTACCTATTTCCTGTTCCTCTTGTATTTTAACATAATAACATTCAGTGTAGTCAGTGTGTCGGTATATGATTATTACTGAGTTTGTCTCCCTTTGTTCAAATTTGATAATTTCCCAGAAGGCTGGATCATATTTCAGGGAGGTGAATATCTTCTACCTTTAATACCTTCCATAATCCCTTGTGCCATATCACTGCTCAACAAATATGAATTTAACTAAATTAAGTGAAGGTGGGTTTCTCATAAAAATGCGTATTATAGATTCTCTTTGTGCGTCATTTGTGCCCTGGGTTCTTGTCATGAACAGTTGTCAGTTAAGACTTTGTGAAAAGGCAACCACAATATGTTTTGAACATTTAACCCCTTTCAAAATATCCCTAGTTTATTTATTGTAAAAAGGTGTATGAGGGGGAATGCTTGGGAATTCCATTCTTCATTGGAAGTATGAGGACAAAATGAAGTCAATAGTGGTGTTCAGGTGGCTGACAGTCTGCCTTGGAGAAGGAGGTAAACTGTTTCCTCTTGGGGCTCAGGACAGAACTAAGACCGAATGAGGAAATGGCAGGACATGAATAATTCTGTGCATGCCCATGCATAAGCTTTTTGTCTGGGGAGAGCAGGCTTGTACTTTTCATTGACCACTCATCAGAGGCTATCATCTAACAAAAGTTATGAGTGCCTCGACTAAATGGAACTTCAGACCTATTTTTAAAAGGTTTGGGGTTCTGTTTGGGGGACCCCCAGAATTAAGTCATCTCCAGTAGCCCAGGGGATTTGTTGTGTCTTTCACAGCTTGGATTCCACAGATAAGTCAGTCATCTATGCTATCGAGTCGGCAGTGATCCAGTGGAGCCACCAAGTCCAGGTGGTACTCAAGAGAGAGTCTTCCCAGCCACTCCTGCAAGGGGAGAATCCCACCCCGAAGGTGGAGTTGGAGTTCTGGAAAAACAGGTAAGTACAAACCCTGGGGAGCAGATGGATACAGAGGATAATGGCCTGGGGAGCCAGCCATTGAGTCTGCTGCCACCCCCAGATGTTTCCCATCACCCTAGGGCAGGCAGCTCAGTCGACTGAACTTTTCTATGCGCAGAAGAAGCATACTTTTCCTGAGGGCCAGTAGCCATCCTTCCTTTCTCGGGCTACGATCAGTACCTCTTCTGATATTTCTTCAAAAACAGGCTCTTTCAGCTACTTGTAAAATTAATTAAAATTCATATCTTTCTTCTACTTGTCTGCTCCTTCTCCATTGAAAACTCAAGGCTATATGCACACACATTTTGTGAGGATCTAGACAGAGGGTTTTGGTGGTTGGCTGCAGAGCAGTCTCTCCTAGGTCCCAGACAATGGTTAGTAGGGCTAGGAAGCCCTTTTTCCACTGTGTACAAGACCCAGAGAGTTCCAGAAAGACCTAATTATTGCTCCTACTCATTACCCTTCTTTATCCCAGTCCGGCCTAAGGGTTTCATCCCCAAGCAAGTTCACTATGAGTGAACCGAGTGAGAAATGACAACAGAACATTTTTGGACTAAAAGGCTTTATACCCAGCTTTACTCTCCTGGTCACACTAGAATCACATCTGCATCCAGAAGTCTGCAGGTCCATAATCCTTCGTCTCTGCCTCCACCATAGCACTGGACAGAGCTCTGTATATAGCGACTCAGTCAATAATAGCTCATTGCCTACAGGTGTGGGAGCAGTTACATCATCAAGTAGCTTAGGGTCAGGTGAGGATCCTGGCCATAGGAACTTCCATTTTCCCCACACTCCCCATTTCCGTGTTCCTATTTATCATTGTGCTGATTAATCCTTTACTCAAAAGCAGACAGATGTTCAAGGCAATGTCCCTGTCCTCGCTGTGAATGGATATTGTCCGTGTCAATGACCAGGCATGCCTGTAGGGCTACAGCCCTGTCTGCACCATCGGCTGGGATGCCCCCCCACACCCACTTTGCCTGGTTTCTGACATTCTGCTGACCTACTGCGGGGACTTCCTCAGCCTTCTTCCTCCGACAACACCTCTCTCACCCTGCCCCAAACCTCACTGCAAGAGCTAATGACCGCCAGCTGCCAGGCTTTAAGCCACCAGATGGTCACAGTAGGGTTCCCTGCTGTTACCTCCTGGAGCTGCCCTTTGAACCTGTTCACATCTCAGGCTTTTGTCCTCATGCTGCAGGAACAGACACCCTGGCTGTTTGGGCTGAAGCCGGCCTCTCCTCTGTCTATGTGAGGGTGGGTCATCACAGCATGACTTGTGTTTCCTGATGTTCACCTGGCTTCACCCTTCTCCACCATGTTTCAGGTCTGAGGATCTGGAATACATTTACAATCAACTGAGAGCAATAAAAGTGAGGGGCATGGCTGGGCTTCTGGACAAGCTTCAGAGCAGCTACTTCCCAGCTTTTCAAGCCATGTTCCGAGATGTCATCGCAGGTGAGGACCAGCAAGTATATTCATAAATATGTTTGACTCAATTTTTGTATTTAATGCTGAATCATTATCTGTCTCTGATTACAGCAGCTTCCAGTCTTTCTAACCTTGCACCCTGACATGATCTGGTATAGTGGTGAGAATTCCAAATCTAGAAGCAGGAAAGCAGCTACTCTGTGCTCTGTTTTATTCCTGGTGCTTTGTGACCTTGGCAAAGTCACCCAACCTCTCTGAGCTTTTGTGTACCATGATTATGATGCACACACTAACCCTGGACTTCCTAGGCCATTGTGAGATGTTATCAGTGGCAGTACTGTATCGACTGTACTAAACTGTTCAAACACATATTGTAATTTCTCACCTGGAATCTGGAATTCAGGTTCCTCTACCTGCCAGCTCCTTAAGAAGTCTGTTTCATTTCTAGCTCCATTCTGCTTGTTCTGTTCCTGCTTGTCGGGTGGGACTGCAATTTCCTGGCCATCTGAGCACCAGACAAGATCAGCCCTTGTCAAAATTGCAAAGCCAGCAAAGTCTATAATTAGAAGTAGGTAAATTCTTTCAGGGCTCCATCCCCCTCTCCCCAGTGTACTTTCCTTCTTTCCTTTCTCCTATCAAACCTCCTCCCAGCTCTTCAGTATTATAGGTCAGACTGTACTTTTAAAAAGGCACTTGCAATTTCTTATGATTTAAGCTTAATCCAAGCAGTGATTTCCAAATGCTTTTTTTCTTTTGGAAAGATGAATTTGCTCTGTTAGAGGTGAGAGAGCCCTGTGTCTGGAGCCCACTAGTCACACCTTGTCCCACCATCTCCTCCTCATGCCTTGGGGTTTGGAAACCACTCAGCTAAAGGGGTGAAAGTTCCGGTTGGGAGTTTCTGACATTGCTTATAACAGATAAGGTGGCATAAGTCGCTAGTCTTTCAGGTCCTTCTGGGCCTTAAAATCTTATCACAGAGGACACTCTGCCAGCACATGAAGCTGGCTTGGAATGCAGGCCCTCTTGAGGCCCTAGTTTATTGCTTCACTGAGAGATTTTGTGTCCTGGAGGAATCAATAGTTGTTCCCAATTTATACTTCAGTTCAAATGGGACAGGTGTCCCCAGAGTGGTGTGTTTACCTCTGCTGGTGTGAGGGATGATTGTGGGAGACCTATGGACAGGTATATTAAAATGTATGAAAGGGCAACTGTTTTTAGCAAGTGACACCAGTTTCCATTTGTAGTAGTGATTTGAAGTTTTCATTTTATATGATTTTATTTATCAATTTAGAGAATAGTATTAAGTACTACAGGTAGTAAGCAGACATGACATATCATAAACAAGGGATGCAAATGACTGAAATCTAGGGCTCTGAAATAAAATAACAGGTAGTAAGAAAGTAAAACATATACTTATGAGTTGGCTCTTTGGAGCCCCAGATATATTTTTCACATTAATAGATCCATAGATTATAATCATTCATATTGATTAATAGTTATAAAAGATTCGGTTCCCCAGGCCAGCTTCAAAAGTTCTTTGCAGTAGAGGATATGCTGGCAATGAAAATAAATTAGAAAAAACAATACCATTATAAAAATACCAGATACACACTATTATAAAATTAGAAATCCTTGAAATATATAGCTTAATTCCAATGATGGAAGAAAAGACATTTTGATTAGAGAAGTTAGGTAGGCTTGGCCTGAAATTTTGGTAGGGTCACCTGAGAATAAAAAGATTTTAGAGGCTGGTGGTGGATTTTCTCATTTCTAATTCAGTTTCAGAGCATCTGTCTTGCTTCACCCTAAGGAAATGTATTTACATGTGCATTATCATTACAGGTCTCAATCAGGTAGTCCTTTGGCTACTGATGGACTGAAGAGGGGGAGAGGAGAAGAAATATTCCTGGATTAGCAGGCACAGATTAGAAGACAGTGATACATAAAGAAGGTGGTTAGAAGGATGTAGGAAAAAATGTGGGAATATGATTGTCTGAATGAAGAACCTTGGAAAGCAGGAAGCAACAGAATCCTGAAGGGGAGAAAACAGGGCAATAAAGACCAATTAGGGAGTTCTGTCTCTGGCCACTAGGGGCACGATTGGCTAGAACAGTGTGGTTGCCAATCCAGGATCTTTGTAGGCAGATATGTAGAAGAGAGGTCAAGGTGCAGTGGTATGCTGGAACCAGCCTGGACTGGCTAGCAGTTTCTCTTGAGAGCCTGCTGTATGTACCTCTTTTCAAACCCCCCTGCCCAACACTCAGTGAAGTCAGTTTAGTAGCTTGAAATCAGACATGGTGAAAACATTGGGATTATTTGCACCACAGAAACTGGCAAATGCTACAAATGAAGGCTTTTGTCCCAGAAAAGCCTGTTGTTAAAGATTTACCAGCAAACTGCTAAACATCACTGTGAAACAGGCAGTTTATATTTACATTTTTAAAAGGTGTGTTAATTAACTCTATTCATCTCTTCATCTACTTTGTGATCAAAGGTCATTGCACCCTGGACTGGATAAGCCAACCCTCAGATATTTGTGCACTTAAAATTAGGGGAGTGCCTGTTTGGCTACAGGAGATTTTGCTTCTTACAAAGGCATCATAAAGAGAAAGCTACTCTGGCCTGGTGGTCTCAGCCCCTTTTCTCATAGCACATGTGCAAGCAGGCATGTGCTCACGTGAGTGGCGGCTAGATTCTGGTATTGCCTACTCCCATGCGGCTGTTTTGATATTTGCATCAGCTCTCCCATTTAAGAATCACTGCTTTAATCAATTTACCATGACATTTGACTTTCAAAATCCAATTCACATCCTGCTTCCCACAGCTCCACTTGGGATATAAAGTACAGATGTACACATCACAAACTCCTGTGTGTTGTGAGTCCCACAACCATCCAGCAAGAGATTCAACATGATAAATACGTGGGATAATCTTGATTTTGCTCAGCTAGGCAGGGCTGGCCAATTCAGAGGCAGACCCTGGGCAAGGTGTTTGAGCCTTAATATCTTCACTTATAAAGCAGGGATAATAAAGCTACCTTGCAGGGCTTCCTATGAGATGGGACACATCTAGTGAATAGAACAATGCCTGCATATTGCAACTGTTTACTAAATCGTGCATATTTTGAGCTTCCTTTAGGATGAATGCAGAACTTCACCCACATAATATAACCTAAGAACATTTTCTCTCATAGAACAGTGCCTGATTATCTGCCCAGGAATGAACCAACCTGTATAAACTCCCCCCTCTGGCTCAGTTTGTCAAACGGGCGTTGTTCAGTACCCTCTAAGTGGCCATATAGAATTAGTACCTGATGCTACAGGTTTTCCTACTTTCTGGTCTCAGGCACAAGATGACTGGTGAAAGGAGCCTGTTTTCTTGGCTGTGGTAGAAGGAAATGGCAGGAGATTTTCCTGGCTTTGAAAGTGAATGGAGCCTTGCCACAGTCAGGCTGTGCTGCTTCTCTGTTCCCTGTGACATCTCCATATGAGCTCAATGAGCTTCCTTATTAGCAAATATTTATCAGCATCATTACCATTTGTGGGACACCTGCTTTGGTCTGGGCACTGTGCTGGCTGTGTATGAAGAATCTCTTCATGTTACCTTCAAACCTTCTGAAGAACTTTTCGAATTTGTTACTGTTCAGACTATTTTCAAAATTCAGAGAGGTTAAATATGCCCAAATCATACAACAGGAAAGCATGTGAAGGCAGATCTTTCTGATTCTAAACCTTGTCCTCTGTCACCTATTTTGTATTTCCTAAGAGATAGCAGTACAGGAATTAGCAATTACCAGGTATCTTCTACACACAGAGCACCAGAGCAGGGCCAGGAGGGTCAGGGAGAAGTCCAGATACAGGAATTTTTGTGAGAGACTCCTCGACGGTTATCCTTGCTATCCAGAGGTCTTCAGATTTCAGTATTTCCTCCTAAGAGCTAGGAAGTTTTCAGGAG
The DNA here is from genome assembly GCA_032199065.1 of Smutsia gigantea. Classification (NCBI taxonomy): domain Eukaryota; kingdom Metazoa; phylum Chordata; class Mammalia; order Pholidota; family Manidae; genus Smutsia; species Smutsia gigantea. The sequence goes on along the minus strand of JAVSCE010003424.1, from coordinate 109,970 downwards.
CCAGGCTTCTCTGTTCTCAAAGTTTAGGAAGAGATTGCAGCCAGTGCTTTACAGATCTTTACTTCCCAGGCACAGGGCTCCTCTTGGTGGCTAAGGCCCTCAGTGGCTGTGAGCCTCAAGCAGGGAAGGTGACCATCTCCTATTCCTTCCAGCTCTGGCAGAGGCGCAGGACATCCACATGCACCTGAGGCCACTCCACCACCACCTGGAAGCCCTCGAGAGCATGGAGTTTCCCGAGGTGAAGCCACGGCTTCAGCCTCTGCTCCACGTGGTCTGTCTCGTTTGGGCCACGTGCGAGTCCTACCACTCCCCAGGACGGCTCATGGTGCTGCTCCAGGAGACCTGCAACCTTCTCATCCAGCAGGTTGGCTGCCCCAGGATTCCCAACAACCTGTCCCTGGGGGCTGGTACGCTGAATCACAGGGAAGAGTAAAGTGTGCATTTTTTTCAGGGCAGGGAATTATGGTGCAAAGGTTCTCACACTTGAGTTATTTTTTACATCACAGCCAGTAACTCCCAAAGCTGTTCTCATTGTGCTGGAATACTTGGGAAGACCAATTTTCCTTTCCCCTCTGTGCAAGCCCTGGGGGAAAGCGAAGGGTAGGGTGGGGGAGATGAATTTTGACCTCTTTAATCACCTGTGCCGATGGTCTGGGGTGAAGTCAGCAGCAGTTAGGAATGTCAGGCATCCCTGTGCCAAATACTGTATCACCACTTGGCAGCTGGGTGTGCCTAGGCAAGTTCTTTACCTGCTCTGTGCCTCACTCTGCGCTCTGTGCAGGGGTGAAGAGGACTGATCTCAAAGGGCTGCTGCGTGGTCGTGAGGCTTCAGGGTGATCATGCGCAGCAAGGCTTACCCTGAGCCCGGCACTGCTGGGAACTCAGTGCCTGTGAGGCTACAGAGGAGCTTCTTGGGACACACACTTAATGCTCCTCCGTCTTAGGAACTCTGGTCGCACCAGCCAGGGCAGCATGAACGACGAGGAGTGTGTCTGTAAGCACAGCTGGAAACCTTAATGAGGCTTGAGCAACCTGCCCCTAAAATTGGCTTCTTTTACCTCTAAGGAGCTGTAACCCTGAGAAAACAATGAACATGTTTTTAAAAAGTATCAAATAATAACTCACATGTATGGAGAACATTGCAAGCATTTTCATGATCTCGGTCACTTTCAGATGCACCCTGTGCAGGGAGAGCCTTATGAATTTATTATTATGACTTAGGATGTGGGCTAAGGCTTAGGTTTAACGAGTTGCCAAAGGTCAACTAATCCAGGGCCAGAAGCTAGTTGTTGGGCTCCTAGACCAGGGCTCTTCCAAGACTGCATGTTTCGTAGCCAGGACTCTTTTGGTTGAAAATATAAGGAAACCCAATCAAAACTAGCATCAACGGAAGGATAATTTGTTGGCTCGTGCCTAAGACTGGCTTTAGCCCTTAGATGATGCTGCCAGGACCCAGTTATTCTTGCCCCTCCCTGGGGTGGGGAAGGTGACTGCCTAACATTGCTTCACAGCCTTCCAGGTTCAAGTCTCTTGGAGACAGAGAAACAATTATAGTTCAAAGAATTTTTGCACTCGAATTATTTTACTCTAGAAAACAATTAAATCAGGAACACCTGGGAAAGAACACTGTTCCCTGCATCCCCCAGCTGGCCCAAAAGAAGTCTTGCTGTGTTTTCTTCCTTCTGTCCACTTGCACACCCTGAGCCAATCACTGACAATCTGGCTTGAACCCAGGTCCCAGTCCACCTCTGGAACTGAGGATGGGATCAGGTGCTTCCTATATTACGCTTCTGAAAAATACTGCTTGGGCTAATCATTCGGTTCTGAGTTGTGAGATGGGCAAAACTATGGGATGTCCCGCACCCGCCGGTTGGCATAGTGACACTAATCTGTTTAAATTCCAGGCCTCTAATTATCTCAGCCCAGACCTCTTGCGAAGTGAGGTGGAAGAAAGTCAGAGGAAACTGCAAGTCGTCGTGGACACCTTGAACTTCTTCAAGCAGGTGCTTCAGGACCGAAGGGAGAATCTCCATACTTACTTTAAAGAGAATCAGGAAGTGAGGGAGTGGGATTTCCCATCTGCTTTGGTCTTTGTGCACGTGGACAGCTTCCTGGGACGACTGCTCATGGTACAGGTGAGTGTCCTCGTGCACATCAGGCTCCCAGCTCCATACAGGAGTGAGCGATCCAGAGTCAAAAGGCAAAATAGGAAAAGGACCAGCACAACCTGGCATGACCCTCTGCTGGAGGAACCCGGAATAAGATTCATTTGCTCTTTGGGTTGATCATTGGACTGACCTCATGTAATGGTGGTTCTGTTAGAAGCTTAGGGAATTCTGACCATAGACTCATTTACGAAGAAGGCCCAAGGAATCAGTCAACTAATTCATCTGTTTTCCAATGTACCCATAATCTTCAAACTTTGTTTCAAATAAACTCTTGCTAGGAACTCCATGTGCAAAATGCAGGTGAGCTGATCTGCATGCAGCTGGCCATTCCCACCCAGCCACTGCGTGGAACTTCTGCACTCTCTCACCCTCAAGGTGGCTCTGAAAACTATAAGACTGGTGAATCCCTGTGCAAAAGAAACAGCACTTTTGCTCAGTGTGACTTTCCTGCGATTTTTAAAAGGTTAATATGAACCTTAGTTTAAGGGCAGGGTGAGAAAACATGAGGCTTTTTCCTTTGATTGTGTTCATCCTCAGACTTTAATATGCTTGGCTGGTCTTTTCCTACTTTACAGCTCTGCAGGGAGGGTATAATAAAATGAAATAATAGTTTTCCTAAAACTTACTTGAGAAATTTGGGGTAAAGGTCTAGATTACGACAATAGCCAAGGGGACTAAGAAGGAATTAGAATCATGTTTCCAGCTATGATAAGAGATTTGGGATGAAAAAGAGGGGATATGTTGAGAAGAGACTGTAAGGAGTGGCATAAACAATGGGATTATGAGAACAAGGGTGTACGAGATTGAACGTGTTGGTTTCATTTCAGGAAGCATCAGTCTGGCACTGGCACAGCCCAGGAACAGGGCTAGGAGCTGGGGATACAGTGATGGCTAAAACCTGGTTTTGCCTGTAAGAAGCCTGGTTTAGCCAGAAAGCAGGAGAAGGTACACAGACTAACGGAGGAGATCCAGGGTGGAAAGACAGTCAGAAAACTTCACTGAGGTGTATTGAATGCCATGATAGAAATCGAAATTGGGGTGCAAGGAATTGGGAGCAAAAACAAGGGGTCCCTGACTGAGAGGGGCTCTGAGAAAGTGTGGAGGGCAAGAGGAAATACATTTTGAAACTGGAGTAGGAATTCTCCAGAGAAAGATGCTGGGGAAGGGCAGGGAGACTGAGAAAATGTGTAAGAGAGAAAGCCAGAAGCTAGGTCTTAAGAAAGGCTCACCTTAAACCCTTCTCCAGATCATGGCGAGCATAAATAATTGATATCTAGCTTTATCCTAAATGCCTCATTTTTCTGCAGCTGTTTCCAACACCACTCGCCTGCGTTGTGCAGCCTCTCTCCTCCCCATCCCCATTCCTCTCCTCTCCTACATCAACCCCTCTACTGAGGGCTAGCCCAGGGCAGAACCTCCCCCTCCAGCCTGTCCTTCTGCAGCCACCAGAGTGGAGGTGCTGCCGGCCTGGCCTGGCAGCCGCCCTGGGAGGGGAGGAGAGCACAGCTCGGAAATGACTGCTGGCTGGAGCACACCTTACCCTGTGGTAATGATGTGACTTTGCATATAGACAGCTCTTCTACCATTAGGGCCCCTACCTAATCTGCTGGGTATATTCAGTAAATACAAGCAGCGCCAGCCACCAGTCTCCCCCGAGTCATTACCCTCACAATAGTTGGCTCAAAGGCTGCTGCTTCTTTCTGAATCAAGGGCACGGATGCATAAAAAGCAGTTGCCCCAGCTTAATTAGAGGATGACTTGAATGTCACCACGCTCTCTGTGGCTCTGCTTCTTCCTCTCCTGAGTTTCCCATCCTTTGCTCTGGTTTATTTCCTTGCTCTTGGGCCAGACGCCACCATTTCTTTTCTCTACTGCTTTTAGCTCTTCCTTCTCTTCTACTTTGTTTCCATTGCTTTCTCTCTTCCTCTCTCTTGTTTTGTTTCCCCATACCTTTGTTGTTCACCCTGAATTTCCATGCTTTTCCTTTTTCCTGTGGCTGCTCCTTTCCCCGTCCTAATATTTCCTCCTGTCTTTCACTGTCCATCTCCCAAATCCATGCTCCAGCTCATCCTCTTGCCGCCTGGGTCCCTGTCTCTTCCCTGCTCCGCCCAGCGCAGCGGACGTGGGCTATTGATTACCCAAGCATATTTCATATAGCCTTTTAGTTAACATTCTGTGTACCTCTGTGATCAATGCCTGTTTGAAATGGGATTAATCTGCTTCTGTGCAGCAAGAATTAGGGTGAACCCAGCCTTATTTATCTTGCTGTTCTAAGGCATCCAATATGTGGCTGCCAAGATATGGGCAGCTCCAATTAACAAATGCACGAAGCCAAGTTAATAAAATGACACAGATGCGTTCACACTTCTGCACGTTCTTGCCCAGGGCTATGTTGTGAAGGGCTGGTTTTTATCTCCTTAGTTCTTTTGGGCTTTTTTTCCTGATTTGTGTTGTTTTTCCTCTCTCTTTCCCTCTTTTGCTCTTGCTCTTTTACTCGAGAAAGTTTTATTGTGCAGATCGCCTCTTCCCTCTGGGTGTCTGCTAAAAGGAGGTGGAGTGGGGTGGGGAGGGGGCCACTTGGCAAGAGGCAGTACTTCTGAGTTTTCAGCAGGTCTGCCAGGTGTGGAGTCGCTGCATTCTCGGGATACCATCCTCCTCCTCCGCATCCCAGCCATGAAACAGCTCATTTCTTACAGAGCCAACCCTTCAGGAAGGGAAAGAATGGGAAAAAAAAGAAACTTAACATGTTTCAAGAGCCCATCTCCAGCCTGTATCCTTAACGATCATCAACAAATCGAGTTATGGATGCCTGCACTTTAAGAAATGAGCACAGTTGAGAATGACACATACATTAACACGCCTGCAGTTCCTCAGCTGAGGGGGGTGTAGCTGGGATTGTACCCAGAGACGTGTGGCTGCATGGATTGTCTCCCCACCTCACTCAGCTGTCTCCCAGGGCCTTCTCAAAGTCTGCATCCATCCCTGTCCTGTGAGTGTTCCAGGCTGGTTCTGTGGTTCCATTCTGCCCTTGTTCATTCTGCCTTTGCGCACTCTATTTTTACCACAAGATCTCTGGGTCTTTTTTCCTAAATAAATCATCTGGCTTAAATTATCATTCCCATTTAATGAAAGGGCCTTATTAGACTTGATGACTTACTAAGGAAATCGCCAAAGTATATAAAATCTTTGCAATTTGAATGAATAGTCAAAAATCTAAGGGAAAAGAGTCATTCAGCTGCCTGTCGAATCCCTCCTTCACCCTGCCTTTGGACTTGATGCTCCAGCACACACTCACACACCACACACCACACCACACACATTCACAGATACCTCACACACTGCACCACACACATACATGCACCACGCACAACTCCTATGCACACACATACCACACCTGTGCACACAGATCACCACCTGTGCACACACACGCTGCACATGCACATACATACACACAGGCCACATATACCACCACCACCCCCCCCTGCATACATACATACTCACATCACACACCCCACACAGAGTTCATTTTTGTGCCATAATATTGGAGATGCTGCAGATCACCTGTTTATGTTTCTGCCTACAGCCTCCTCCCTCCAAACAAGGCAGTAAGCAGCTTGGAGAGAACCCTCATTTCTTTCATTATAAAATTGCTGTAAAGCTGTGATTCACTTGGAGACAAAATGATTTCCTGCTGAGGCTTTATGCGAGGTGATTAGCAAGGAGATAGGTAATAAGCTGACCTAATATACCCCGCTTTCCTTTGCTCTTGCCACCATCTCCAGCCACTCTGCTGCCTCCTTTCATTCCGGGCCTAATTGGAGCAGCTTCTCTTTCAGCCTGCCCTAAGCGTGTGGTCACATAGGAGACCATTAGCTGCATAAGGTCGGCCTCTGTCGAAAGGTAAAGAAAACAGTCTTTTCCCCAACGACCTTTTGAGATTTTCGTCTATGAATGTCAGCTTTGTGCTCTCCCTTAATGAATTCTGGAGACATTTCTTTTAAGCTGTGGTATGGCCTCTTCTTCCAGAATGGGCTTGTGTTTGTGGGGCTTGCCATTATCCCTGATTTTGATTCTCTGCCCCACGGGCCATGGCATGAATGGAACCTTCCCCCACCACTCCCACTAAAGGTTGTACAGCTTTTCATAAGAATAGGACCTACTCGGTACAGTCAGCCAGCCGCCTGGGACCCCATGCTCTTTGTGGCATCTGTCTGGAAAGGCACACCTGTTTATCAGCCATGATCCACCTTTTATCCATCACCAGATCCAATGAAATCAGGGTAAAGATAGTTAATTACAGTGGCTACCATTTACTGAAGTCACACCAAGGCAGTTTTCATGTAACTCAGTAACCCCACAGCAAGTTGGGAATTGAACCCATCTACAGGTTGGAAAAGTAAGCATCTTGCTTTAAGCCATATAACTAGTAAATGGCAGATCAGGGTTATATAAACCCAGGGACTTGTAGCCCTTGATCTTGGGTACCTTCCACAAGGCCTATATCCTTGAAGTTAACATTTTTAGCCTGTATGTACCACAGTGGATTTCATGTGTCTACTACTGTGATGAATAAAAATGGATATTTAAAAAATACCATTTAAACCTCTTATTGGTGTAAATTGCCTTTTATCTGCTTTGTGAGGACTTCTAAATAAAAAATGAGAAGAACTTACGTTTAAATATTTTAAGACGCAAAGATATAGTCACCATCATTATGATGAATCTGTTTCTACAGTTGTAAGACTTTCCTGCCTGATTCAGAAATCTTCTCTATAATACTTCTGATGTCAAACTTCTACTAAAATCCATCCTCATAAGGAGAGCTTACTACCTCTCTTAGCAGCCCATTCTGCAGTTGGACATCTCTAGATATTAGATGTTTCGGTTTTATTAAGTGGAACCACATGAAATAGTCATTTCTTGAGGTCAAAATGGTAAACTACAAGAAATCTTATAAGTTCAGCCTACAAGTTGAGCCCAAACCTGCTTCATTGTCCTGTTCGCTCATTTGCCTTAGTTTTTGCCACGCAAGATTCTGCCTTGAGCTTTTGGCCAAATGCATTTGAAGGCATAGTTCAGCCTTGGTTTAGAATTCTCTTCTCTTGTCTAATTTTTCCTACTTTCCCCAATTGCTCCTGAGATCATGGTTCCTAGATTTTCTACCACCTTTTCACCTTCTCCTAGAGGTGCTGTAGCTGTCAGAGTTCAAAGATCATATATTCATTCATTTCACAAACAATTCTTCACTGTCCAGGACTCTTCCAGGGACTGAAGGGGAATAAATAATATATTATAATACCAGAGAATGGTAAGAGCTCTGAAGAAAGCTTAAGCAGGGTAACAGGGCACAGAGAGTCCAGGGGAAAGAAGGAGTAGGATGGGGGGCTCATTTAATAGGGGAGTAAGGAAAGGTCTAAGACCTTGAATTGAACCTTAGGTGTGTTACCCATCATGTGTTTGTTAAGTTACATAAAGTAATGTAAATATGTGTTCTTTTTGGTGATAGAGTTTCTCTCAAAATAGAATGATTAAATAAACATTTTTCTAAAATCTATGATTTATCTGTTAGATTGGAGATGGAACACCTCCCAGTGACCAGCCAAAACCATGCCTCAAGTATTCCTGAGAAAAAAAACATAGTGTAACAAAATTATAGTCTAGTTTTCTGATATAATCAAACATATCAAGATGCATCTGTCTTTTAACATGATTAGAGAGTATTTCCTAAAAATTGAAATCGACATCCATGGGATGATGAAAAATTGGTACCCAGGTGACATTCCATGGCACAAATACATTTCTCCTGTAACACTGATTCCAACTAAGCACTTGTTGAATGATTTAATTACTACTTAAGTCAATATCACTTAAGTCAAATTCATTTCAGCTTTCTTCCCAGTATATAAAGTTGAACGTGTTTTTAAATAAAGACTGACCCATTTCCCACCATCAGTGGGAAGAGCCTCTCGTTTGGGTGTATATCTTCCTTTACTAGGCTGGTTCTTTCTTCTCTCTCACTTTAGCTACTTGCTGACAGCCATGCCTGAACATAGCTGAGCAAAACAGCATTGCCAGGTGGCTGCCAACCTGGGGGAGCCACTTCTTACCACTTCCCAGTGCCTCTGTCGCTTCTATTGAAGTTGGTGTCCCCACAAGAGAAAGGAGTCGGGCAGCCCTCTGCAAACTTGAGGGGTCACCATGGGCAGTGGCCATTGGCAGAGGGCATATCCCAGGACCCTGTGGGGTTTCCAGCATAGTGACACAGTGTTCCTCCTTCTTGCCCTTCGAACTTCCTCAGAGTAAAAGACCCTCCCCTAGGGGGGCCCCACCAAATGTTTGCCAAAATCACACAAAGGTAACTTTTATTTCCCCCTCTTCTATTGAAGAGACATGCTCACAGGCTGGAAGTTGTAATGGGAAGAACATCTTGGTTTGGAGGTTTTTACGTGAGATGTAAATACAATCTGTCATGTGAGTGTGTTCTGGAGGCTGCTGTCCTATCAGCTCTTTCCGTGGACTCAGGAGGGTTTCTCCCCAAGGCTTTGGGTTGCACTGTCCACCTTCACTTAATTCTGAGTACAGCCGGGACACTGGCACGCCAGTAGCAGTGATAGTAATACACACTTGCTGGGTATTTACTGTGTGCCAGGCACTGGCCTAAATTCTAAGCCTGTGCTGACTTACTTACCTCTTACTATTATTATCCCCTTCCAGGTGAAGAAACCCAATGCGGAGATGTCAAGTAATTGCCCACTGTCACCCAGCTGACTGCGGGGTGTATCACGCTGCATATACTTGGCAAGAGCAGCCCACAGATTTCTTTTCTTGCTGAGAACTATTGGAAAGATCCACTTTCCTCTCAATATCCCTCACGATAGCTGCCATTCTAGAACCAGATACAATGGTCTTTTTTAAATAGATTTTTTTTTAATCAGTAATAAAGCCACCAGTTATGTAAATGATGTTATTATTATATTTTAGTATTTATAAGAGAACACAAAAAAGAAACTGAAGCATAAATCTGATTTTTTGTTTGTGGGAATGTTATCTATCTGTATTTCTCTCTTCTTTGCTATTGAGTTTAACCAGGAGTTATTTATAACCACCCAATCTAATAATAAGTTACAAAACTTATCAGACTTCACATTTTCCTAAGCAACCATCACCCCCACATGATTTCCAGCTCTTCCCATACTAATCTGAGTGTTACCTGCTGTTGTTATCATCATAATTATCATTATTATTTTAATTATTTTATGAATTGTCCCTTTAGGATCTTCTGAACACAACCTTGGATTTCCACAAACTGGGAAAGCTTGAATTTAGTGGCATCAGAGGGAAAGCCCTGAGTCAGCAGATTCAGCAAATGTACAAGGAATTTCAAGAGATGTACAGGGTCTTCTCAGAATCTTCTTATGACTGCTTGGATCCCCAAAGCATGGTAGGACTTGGAATGGCTAACCTGCAAGCTTTTCTCTCTCAGATGTCTCCAGCCTGTAGAGTCTGGGTATTCACTTGCATTTTTCCTGTGCATTTCCTTTGGCTCCAGAGTCCCATGGTTTGATCAAGAGAGACCACTCCTAATTATTCTTTGTATCAGGAGAAAGATCAAGGAGGGCCCTTCCAGCTCTTAACTGGTCCAAGATTTCAGGGATGCTGAGATGAGTATGAGGTGATCTCAGAGGCCCTGGCTGCAGGTTGCTCTGCAGCTTTCAAAGCTTTAAGCTTCCAGCAGTGACTGCTACACAAAGGCCAGGCATCCCTGGGCAGAGTTTTATTCATGGTGTGGGGAGGCGTAAGTGATGCAGTAGTTTCTTATCTGTTTTTCTGATCTAACCCTGGTTCCCAAGGGAGTAAATCCTCAGGAAGGCCAGAGTTTTCCAAGATTGGGACACAAGAACCCACATCTTACCTGCAGCCCAGGGATGCTCAGACCTGTGAGTCCAAGTCCAAAGTAACGACAAAGATGCAAAAGGGCCAGTACAGAGCAGTGGATGGAGCTCCCTGAGGAGGGAGTGGCTGGATTACTGGAGAAGGAATTTTAAGAGTACCTGAGGAAAAGAAGAAGGAAACTGGAGCAGAAATCTGCTTGGAGCACCTTCAGATAGTGGGAGATCTTAGTTGGCCAAACCCGAGAGTTACCACTTCCTAAAAATTCCATTAATCTAAAGAAGGAAGAAAAAAAAAAGATGGACTACAAAGCAGAATATATCCCATGTGTTTCCTAACACTGTGGTAAAACAAAACAACAAAATTCTAGGCATAGGGAAACATACTATAATGCTCATGTGGCTGGGCTAGGGAAGTAGGAAAATACTATGTTTTTAATTTTTCTTTGTCTTTTCATAAGACTATGCATTCTTGTTATAAAGCAATAATAGCCAATAATAATCATTCCACAAATTAGAGGTTTGAGTTAACAAAGTTTCTCTGAAAATTGCTACATTCTAAGAAGGAGAACACCCTTTAGGTTGCCAGATAAAATGCGGTAATTGGGGCATGCTCATACTACAAATGGTATTCAGTGATCTGAAATTTAAATGCAGCCGTGTGTCCTGTATTTTTATTTGCTAACCTTGGCAACCTTAGGAACAATGGCTAGCTGCTGTCTCAACCAATTCAAGTGCACTTAGAAGAAATGGTGTGTATTAGTTTAGTAACTTTGTTCCTCATGGCCAGATTAGTTTGTTTACGGTGAAAAAATAGGATTTTAACTTGAGGGAGGAAGGAAAGCAGATGGTTAGGATGGAATAACCCGTGGCTGGGGCTGTTGTGCGCCCCTCAGGGTGGCACGAGCTGGTGCCGTGGGAGACAGAGAAGGGGCTTCAGGAGGGGAAAGGTGACACAGAAAGGGAGGTGACAGGGTGCTGGCCTCACACTTGACTCCCTTTGTCCTTTTATCTAGAGTATCCAGGGACAAAAATGCTGTGATGATAGGGTAACTGACCACCTACAGGGATAACAACTAAGTCACACCAAGGTGAATTTTAGAATATTAAAATAAATCCTTGCTCTAACTGACTGAAATACAAAGGTTGGTAGTAAAGAACATAGTGGGGTTGGCCTTTAGAAAATCATGTTTTCCTTATGTCCATATGCTGTGTCTTTAGGAATTTGAAAATGATGTTTCTGAATTTAACCAGAGAGTAGAAGATCTCGACCGAAGACTGGGGACTATCTTTATTCAAGCCTTTGATGATGTGCCCAGTTTGGAGCATGCCTTTAAGGTTTGTGCGGGCGCGTGGACCCTGTGCCCGATTCTTCCCCCACCCTCATCTGAGGAGGGTAAGGGTGCTCTTCCAACTGTTTTATTCCTGGTATTAATTAACTAATATCAGATATTAATTGTTCCTGATAGGTCATTGTGGGTGTCCTGGGGCTAGGGAGTGTGCAGAACTGGGGCTTCTCAGGTTGATTACAAATGCATTTCTGAAAACACGATGAGGAAGAAATATTTTTCAAAAGAGTTTCGTTTGGAACAGGCTCTTTGGGCCTTATCAGTAGGGTGTCCATTAGAAGTGAAGAAGTCTAGTGGTCACTGTCCTGAAACTATGGCTGTGCAGGACAAGTGGCTACTTAACCACTGCTGTCAGGTTGGTTCAAGCTGGAACAAACCACCTGCCATGTAAATACTTATAGGGTTCAAGTACAAGTAACTAGAATAAGATGACTTGTGTCCTTGCCCTATGATGCCCAGATCAGATGGTACAAGAACATGGAGGGGAAGGTTTAGGACGATGAGCAGATAAATAGCTCCATAGCTGAGAATTCTGAAGCATGAGGCATGAAGATGTAGTAGAACATGATAGATCTTCTGTGGACTATGAGGAGACCTATTCTGTAAAGCCTTAAGGACTAGAACCAGAACTAATCAGTGCAAGTTACAATGAGCAGATTCTGGCTCAATAGGGGAAAGATTTTTGTCAAAACTGCTCAAAAATGGAATGGACTTCCTTGAGAAGTTAAGTTTCAAGTCATTGAAAATATCTAAAAACATAGAGTGGAGGAATGGGGGACAATTGAAGAACAAGCTTAAACTCAAGATGGGTGACCCCAAGCTATTCCAGAATACTGGGGCCCCCAAATTGCCAGGTTCATCAGCCACTGAGGGTGTTGAGTGTGTGCGTGTGTGTGTGTCTCCTTTAATAAATACCCGCTGTTCCGTAACTTGCATAGGAAGACTCTTAGGACTTCTCTCTCCAAGCATTTGTTAGTTCTTAGAAATTTGTCAGATATTTGTTAGAAATCAGTCCCAGAATTGGTTCTCTCTGAAAGTTTTTCTGGCTCCCACTCTCAGACTTTAGCCTTCTAAATTCTCCCCAATATCCAGCCCACTTAGCCTTTTTTTTTCCACATCCATTTTCTCCCTCCTGCTCTATTTTTGCTTGTGTTTTATATAGATCAGCTTAACCTTTCTGACATTTCTAGTTTTCTCTTTGTTTTATCCTTTATCCACGTTCTTACAACACAAGAGGGTCTGATAGGTAGTTCAACAGATAGGAGTCCTTCTTTAGAAGCAAAGGACAGGAGGGCAGACTATGAATACCCACCAATTAATAACTATCGATCCAGTTGCACAATAACAATTTCCTGACTCTCTCACTTTGGTAGGCACGTGAAAGAAAAGCCAGAGAATAAGATTTAAGTGACCACAGAAAGGGTGAATCTGTGACTTTCTCCTCTTCTTTCTCCACCTCCTCTGCAGCTCATAGACATAGCAGGAAAGCTCCTTGAAAGACCACCAGTAGCACAGGATGTAGCCGATAAATACCTGGTGCTCATCCAAATGTTCAACAAAGACCTGGATGCAGTGAGAATAATCTACAGTCAGCGTGTCCAGGAGGAGGCAGAATTTGGTAGGCTTGATGCCAGGGGGTGGGGTGTGGAAGGGGAGGTTCTGTTCCTGGGAAGGGTGTGCTTCACTCCTCTTGTATTTATTAACTGTTCATGGTGTATCCATGGCATTTTCCAAGAAAAGCAAGCATAGCCTTCTTGCGTGAAGTTCCAGACCCTCTTGGGTGATTGTAGAGTGCACTGAACTGCACATTTCCCTGTGTCTGGGGCTGAGATTGGCAGGCTGACCCAGAGCAGTGACGTCTTGATGGCTTCCAGTTCATTGAGACCTTAGCATAACGTATAAGTTAACCCTTGATCCACGTTGCCACGCTGATTAATCTCCAAGATACCTCAAACCCACAATAGATTTTCACATGCCCGAGAAGAGTTGCTGATCCCTTCCAATGCCATAGCGACCATGCTTCTGGAGGGAGGAACAAGCAAGAGCCTGACAAAGGGTGGTCCCATGCCGAGGTGTGATGGCTCTATTTTTATTGCAGTTCTTGATCTTATCTGTTTGAAAGTCAAACACAAGTTCAATTCAGCTTTACAAACATTTCTTGGATCTTTGCTGTATGCAGGACACATTTGTGGGCACTGTATGCAGAGGCAGGCCATACTAAGGGATAGATTACTTAATACTAAAAAGTAGTCCTTCAAGGAACCACCATCCCCGAACAGAGTTATCAATAACACACGGCAGAGTATAAGTAGTGCTCGATTTGAGTCCTAAAGAACCATAACAAAACAAGACGAACTGTGGCTGGAAGATTCAAGGGAGAGTCTGTGGAGGAAGGGGCAAGAGGCAGAGCCCTGAAAGGATGGGTGGACAGCCCAAGCCTCTAAAGCAAAGACAGGAGAGGGTGTGGAAGGTGCCCAGTCAGACCTGCTTGTAACCAAACAAGGTGTAAGGAGAGAGATTAGGGCAGCCCTGGAGTTTGGGCTGGGTTGTGAAGTGCTCTGAGTACCATATTAAAGAACGCAGAATTCATTATTCAGGCAATAGGAAATTATCCAAGGTTTTTAAGTATTGGAGTAGCAGGGCCACTCTGTCTATAAACAGGTTTCATAGTGTGGCTATTAAGAATGCTTCCAGTTAAGAAGCTATTCTCAGGAAATCTATTGGCCTCAGCTTTATGTGGGGTAATCCTCATGACTTCATCCGGTCAGATATGGAATTCAAACACTCAGATACCTTCAGAGGCCATATTAGTTTTCCATTCCTGCATAACACATTATCTCCACCTAGTGTCTTAAAACCACACACATCTTCACTCTTCTACAGGCCAGAAGCCCAGCTTGGTATGCCTTGGTTCTCCACTCAGAGTATCGCCAGGCTGGAATCAAAGTATCAGCCAGGCCGAGTTCTCATCTGAAGGCTCGGGGGAAACAGACCACTTTTGAGCCCATTCTTGCTGGTGGAATCCACTTCCTTGTGATTGTAGAACTGAGGTCTCCATTTCCTTGTTGACTAACAGCTGGGGGCCACTCAGCAACAGAAGGAGCTTCCATTCCTTACCAGCTGGCAAGGCTATGTAGCTGCCTCCATCTTCAAACCAGTAAAGGCACAGTAAATCCTTCTCATGCTTCAGATCCCTGACTTCCTCTTCTGCCACAGAAAACCCTCTGCTTTTAAGGGCTCAGCTGATTAAGACAGGCCCGTGAGGAGCCTCTCCCTTTTGCCGTACCAGATAACATCATCACAGGAGTGATCATCTCACTGTGTTCAGAGTTGCTGCCCATACTTAAGCAGGAGAGGATTATGCAAGGATGAGTTGTCATCCTACAATTTTGCCTACCATGGGGGCCAAGCAGAAAAATGGCAGTAATGGATCTGGGCTGAGCGTAAGACATCCGAGTGTTGATGTCCAGGGTAAACTAAATGAAGAGACCCCGTTCAGCTCCACTCACCAGTTGGAAGTGGCCGCTGATTGTTGCCAGATCTTCCTATTTTACCAGGGAAACTGGAAACTGATTTTTTTTTTCAGAAAAACAAAATCTCATAATTGTTAAATCTGGGTCACTAATTATAAGCAAACGAACCCACTGCGTGAATTAAAATAAGAATATTCAGGCAGTGCTAACTCTGGGCAAGTGCTACACAGTCCACATGGCCTGTCTCACTTATAATCTTACTAGATTCTAACAGGAACCCTGAGGTTATTATTCCCATTTTATAGGTGAAAAGACTGAGCCCCAGAGAGATTACGTTGTCTGTTGAAGGCAGCATTTCTCAAGCCTGACTGTGCAATTAGGATCCTCTCAAGAGCTTTTTTAAAAAATACAGGTGGGCTGGGTGCTGCCCACTCCACCCCACTCCCCCAGCCCCCACCCTCCCAGATCAGTTAAGTCCTAATGGTGAGGACAGGGCCCAGGTGATACCTGTGGGCAGCCAGGCTGAAAGTCACTGCTGTGAAGTCAGAAAGCCAGTGGGTGGTAGAGCTGCCTGGGGACCTCTGTCCTCTGACCCTGTTTAGTGTTCTCCCCAAGGTCACATTCCTTAGCAGAACACGGTGATCTTGCAGGAATACCCCATCTCAGTGTGAGCACAGGTGACCTTAGCATGTGGAGGTAGATGAGGCGAAAAGCAGAGGCTGCAGGTGTTCCTGGGGCAGAGCGGGGCAGGCAGCTAGAGCCTCCCTTCAGTCTGGCTGTGCTGTGTCCCCAGGGTTCTCCTCAGTGCACAAGAATATGCCCACTGTGGCCGGGGGTCTCCGCTGGGCGCAGGAGCTGAGACAGCGCATCCAGGGACCCTTCACCAACTTTGGACACATCACACATCCGTGAGTATCTTATTCTCAAAGGCGGGTGGTTTTAGGCTTCTGCCGCTGCTCTGGATTTTGAGTGTTAGTAGAAATGCAACTCCCTAAGACACAAAAATCATACTCATTTCTTTCCATTTCCTACAATCGCCCAGTGTCAAGTCCATCTGGGCTGCTGTAACAAAATACCACAGGCAGGGTGGCTTATAAGCATCAGCAATATGTTTCCCACAGTCTGGAAGCTGGGAAGTCCAAGATCAAGGTGCCAGCAGACACAGTGTCTGGTGAACAGCTTCCCGTTTCATGACAGCTGTCTTCTCACTCTGCTCACATGGCAGAGGGCGGCTCTGTGGAGCCTCTTCTACAGGGGCACTAATCCCATTCACAAGGGCTCCACCCTCATGACCTAAGCACCTCCCAAAGGCCCCAGTTCCAGACACCATCACCCTGGAGACCAAGCTTCAACACAGGACTTTTGGGGGGACATAAACATTCAGTCCACAGCAACCACATAGCTGTTGGCCAAGCAGTAACAAGATTGATATATTGGACTAATTAGGGGGCCTCTTGGTGTTAAATGAAGCTTAATGGACCACGGGCTGACTCTGCTCTGCGAGGTTCCTTTTCAGAGGAAAATGAGTCAGAATTTTCAAGCCCCATGGCATTCCTCCTCACAGCTCCCGCTGACACAGTGTCTCTTTGCAGGCTGCTGGGAAACAATAAAGCCCAGTGTCCAGCGTGGTGTAAGGACTTCATGTATGCATTAGAACCCCTTGGGTGCCTATAAAAACGCAGATTCCCAGGCTCACCCCTCACCCACTGAATCCCAATCCTGGGATGGAGCCTCTGAATCTGCTTCCTTGACAAGCCTCCCCAGGATCCTGACAACCTGCAGGGCTGGAAACCAGTGACCTACCTCATTGCGTCTAGAAGTCAAGCTAGTGAGCGCCTCTCGGTTTGCTAGAAGCGAGAGAGAACATTTTGTGATACCATGTCCAGGATGCTGCCTCCAGACGCCAGTCTTTCCCTGAGCCCTCTCTCTAAAGGCTCAGTTTTGTCGAGAGCACCCAGCTTTGGCAAACACAACAGCAACAAAGGAAGTGGAGTCTGGACATTGGCGTTACAGGCATTTTGGTGCGAGGAAGGGCTTTAGAGACCCAAGGGCCAAGACCGAATGCTTTCAGGTGCCTGGAAGACAGTGCAAGACAGCCAGGAGGGAGTCCGGAGGGGGCCGCCACCACTCCATCCAGCCTGGCAAGCAGAAGAGCAGACCCAGTATGAGCAATCTCCAGACTGTTGGAGACAGGCTGAAAATCTGAATTTGTATGTGAAATGCTCAACTTCAAAGTTAGCAAGTATTCTACATTTTTTCAGACTCCCCATAGATCACACAATCACGCTCCTGGGGCAGGTCTGAAGTGTCATGGGGTAGGAGGGCGGCAACCATCTGCAGCCTCTGCTCTGATCTGGGCGAGCGCTTTGTTTTGCAGATGAAGAAACTGAGAGAAGCAGAAATGAGGTGGCATGCCTAAATTCACAAAGAAAGGCAAGGAAAGAACTGGAACAAGAGCCTGGGGCTCAGGACCCCTAGCCCAGAGCTCTTTCCAGGGGCCCCCACCAGGGGAAGCTTGGAGGCAGGGAGAAGATGTGAGTGGGTGGGGAAGAGTGGGTCTGCTTCTAGGAAAGTGGACTGCAGTAGCTGCCCGTTGTATATTTCCCTTGAAGCAGACTCCGACGTGTGTGCACAGCAATTTAGAGATGCTCTTGGGAACGGCATCCGGGGGTTGGGAGAAGGGAGTGGGCAGAGGGAGAAGTGAGCTGTGGTACAGTTGCAACAAGGCCTCAGCCCATTTTATGGGGAACTCTGGCCCTCTGGGGTTGCAGGCCCCCTACTCCCACATTAGCTAGTTGCTGGAGGGCTGTTCTGGGAGGGGCCCGACTTGGGGCAACATGGCTTTTTCTGGCTGAGGCTGTTCCCAGAGAGGGAGGCAGCTGTGCTTCCTCTCAGCTGCTGGCAGATGGGCTGTGCTGTGGGGTAGGGGATGCTAAGTGCCTGGTCCCGGGAGGGGATCTGAATGGCACCCCACCATGCCCCCTGCAATTCCCATGGACACTCCATTGGTTTTAAAAATGAATTCACATTTGTCTTGCACACTCCCTATATAAATTGGTTAATTAAAATGTTTTAGATGCCTCACCATGAAGTACAGTCTACATACAGGCAGTTAGTCCTCATTCCTACGACTTCTTGGACCTTCTGGTCAATGCCACAGACCCCGGTATGAGAAGCTCTTCTCTCCTCTAGCCTCCTGTTCCAGATACGAAACTGAGATCTTGGATCATGAACCTTGCAGAAATCCCACAGCTTGAGAGGAGAGCCCACCCCCTGATCTGAAGCCCTTTTTACTTCTCAGTGCCTGGCAGTCACATCTGCTCATTCACCATGTAAGGGAACTAAGCACCTGCAAAAAACGGCCAGGAAATCCGGGGCTCGCTCTGCAGGCATGAGGGCATACACTGAAAGTTCAGGAGATCTTGTGAAGACACCCTGTGTTGGTTTATATATAGCAAATGGATTTTAAAGAATCTTTGCAATAAGCTGCCTCATTTTGCTAACAGAACAAACAAGACCAGAACCTCCAAGACTGTTAGTGTGAAGGTTCCTGAAAATGATGGATATTGCACCACTTCTCCTAGGAGCCGGACTCTCCTGGGAACATATAGTGTTGCAAAGGAGCATCATAGCTGAGGGAGTAAGTGTGGGTAACAGGGCCTGGGCTCAGACTCTGCTCACATTCCTCTGTGGTCCTCAGCATCCCTGTGGAATCTGAGTGTGCGTGTGTGCACGTGAGCACGTGAGCATGTGTATGTGTGTGTCTGTGTGCATGTATGTGCATCATGTATGCCCAAGTTTGGGGGCATAAGAGGTGGAGGGAACCTCCTAGGAACATATCAATGAGTAATTAGTAGCAGGGTTTCTCATTGCCTGTCCGAGAGGGATTTCAGAGAGAGAGAAATACATGTACGTATACACACACACATACACTCCTAGAGGGATTTTAGAGAGAGAAATGCATGTACATACACACACACACACACACACACACACATACACACATGTATATAACAATGTTTATACGTATGTGTATGGATAAACATTGTTATATACATGTATGTATATATAAAACATTGTTATACACACATATGAAACATTGTTATATACATATACACATGTATAATGTTATATAGTTTTTGTTATAATGTATAATTATATGTCGTTTTTTTTCCCTAAATATAAAATACAACAGCACCTAGAAATTTTCTTCCATGTCTCAATTTCCCTTTCATTCATATTTTTGAAGGACTTCATTTCCCTGTGCATGACTGGCTGGACTGGGGTGAGAGGGTGGGTGGAAGGTTCTGCCATCTCTGTTATCCTCGGGGCTGCCTGTGTTTCCGAACCTGCAAATGCCCCCTAGTGGCCCACAGAGGATGTTCAGGAAGAAGAATGAAGGCTCATTTAAGGGCATTTGGAAACCAGCTCAAGAAACTATTCTTTACAGGCTGCAATTTGTTATTCAGACCATTATTTTGACTTCTTCTAATTCGATGCCACTTTTTCCTCTGTTGTATGGATAGTTGCATGGAATCAGCTGAAGGAAAGCGCATGATACAAAAATACGAAGCCATGCTCTCATTGCTGGAAAAGTAAGCACTTCTGGGATTGTCTTGTTCTGCAAATTGCACAGCCCCGTGATGCCTTTTGCAGTCCCGAGTTGGTGCAGATCCTCATTGGCTGTGAAATGTCACCTGTGTTTTAAGTTATAAGCCAAATATCTGTGAGTACAGTGCTTGTGGCTTGCAGGCACAGGGCCTCTGGGGACTGCAGCTCTATTCTAGAAACAGACACTTGTCCAGTGTAGGTTTGTTGGGAGCATGAACGTGGCAATCTAGAAAAAGCAGGGTGCTCCTCCCGGCGCTCTGAAATCAGTGTGATGCGAAATCGCAGCAGCTGCTCACTAAGCAGAAAGCAACAGTTTGGGCTGCACAGAGAGAAAATACGTTTTAAAAATATTTCTTGTATCCTTTTATGGAGAAAGCGTAAGAATGAAAATTTTGCAGGGGTTCATAGTTGTTCCTGCTTTAAAGCTGCGATAAGTCTTTTGGGGGCCCAGGGTCTGGTGCCCACACTGCCCACACTTGCCAAATCTCTCAGTGATCATGTCACCACTTCCCCCGGCTGAAAAGCCCTCAGGAGGGCCTCCTGCCATCCCTTTACCAGCACATGCAAAGCCTTTTGTGATGTGGCCCTTACCTCCCTCTCCAGCCTTGACCCTCAGCCACTCCTGCCTCAGGTGTTCTTAGCACACACTCAGCTGTTTTAGCTGTTTCTTACTCCAGTTTTTGGCCATGCTGTTGTTTCTGCCAGGACCACTCTTCTGCTGCCCAGCCACCACTCATCCTTAGACTCAGCTAGGCATCCCTTCGGTCCCTCTTCCGCAAAACCTGCCTGGCAATTTCCCTGTCACCCCCACCCCTGCCGTTAGGTGCCTAACGCTCTGTGCAGCTCTCTAGGCCTGCACTTGCTACACTCCATTTCCCATGGCCCCTGCCGCTAGCAGCCTTTACCCCCTGGCGTGGCGCTCGTGGTGGCTCCGTCCCCTTGCCCACTGCAGGACAGGTATTCATACATCAGCCTGTGGAGACTGGACTATGAGCATCTGTGAGCTGCCTGCAGATTAGTGTGGGAGCAGATCTTACCCAGTTACTTCTTCCCACGTTGGCTGAGACTAATCATAACCTTTATCCCCTACAAAGACCTCATGGAGCTCTCTTTCTGCTCATCTCTGATGTAAGCTATAGCACCATTAGAAGTGAGGGGTTACCTGCAGTAGCTGCCATGCCTGGCTGAGTCAATGACTTTGACTTAAGAATGTATCCAGGTATTTTACTAACAGTATCTTCAGTTCGTGGTTTTATATATGTGTGTGTGTGTATGTATATAAATGTACATATGTATATGTGCATGCACACAGACAGATATGTTGAATATATGTTAATATATCTCTCTGTATAGATATGTATGTCAAATATATCTTTAGTAAATCATTGCTAGGTGTTGCAGGGGGAGGGTGCTTATGAGGTGGCTGTTCTCTCCGGTCTGCACAGATATGAGACAAGTCTTTATGATGACTGGTGCCAGACGGTATCAGAGAAGTCACAGTACAATCTTTCCCGGCCACTGCTGCAACGTGACCCAGAGACGAAGGAGATCACTGTCAACTTTAGCCCACAGGTAAGTCAGGCAGCAGTGATTTCCTTTTGTGTTCTTGAAGAGTTTTGCTTAACTCTGCTGATTTCAAAGGCAAAATGGCTTTTTATTAGAACATACAAAAGCTGCTCAAAAGAATTTGTGCCCTGGATTTCCTTTTCAGAATGAATTCCTCAGTGTCGTGTTTTCTTAAGTTGGCCAATGTTCATATTCTTCTCCAGGGTTAGCTGATATATTTTCTTTGGTTTTGCACAACAGAAAATATTGCAAAATAGTCTTTAAATTTTCATATGAGAACAGCTTTATTATGAACTCGACTTCCCATACAAAGTTAGGGTGGCAAATACACTTAAGATTAACTCATCAAAAAGTTTCAATATCATATTTTAGGCATACTCTACCTGAAATTCCAGAAGATATTTAAACAGGTAACAGACATTGCTATCCATCTTGGGACAGGTAGAAAAACATCATTACAGACCAGTTAGTACCAAACAGTCGATTTAGGCCTACCTTGAATGCATGCTCTATATGAAGGCGCTGACTAGAGGCTGGAGGGCTGACCAGATTTAACACTGGTTCCTGTTCTCAGGGAGTCCTCAGCTAGTTGGGAGCTAGAATCTCAACATGCAAAAATCTATCTTTATTAGATGCCATAAGACAAACCTCAAAGGAGTAGCTTTGGAAGTAAGAATCCAAAATAAGATTTCAGTGATTCTCAACCAAGGCAGTTTTGTCCCCCTGGAGGCATTTTTGGTTGTAAACTATGGGGTGAGTGCCAGTAGCACACAGCGAGTAGACAGTGAGGATGCTGCTGGCTCTTTACCTTGCACCACAAAGAGTTTTTGTCTGCAAACGTTAGGAGTGCCAAGGTTGAGAAGCCTTAGTCTAGATGATCCAAGGTGGAAGACCGTGTGGATTGCAGCTGCCATGGGCAACTTAATGCTGGGAAAAACTATGACCAAAAGTTAACCCACATCAGGAAGTACATCATTCAGCCAAAAAAAAAGTATTGGCCACCCCAAGCTAAAAGCAGCCACCTTCCTCCGTCCTGATGGCAAGCTCTCTGGGAATACAGTGTAGAGAGAGGTGACAGCTAAGCCAACACACATTTCTTCAAGTCACTTCCAGCCTGTGGAACTGAATATAAATATAAATATAAATATATATATATATATAATATCTCACCATTGTTTTAATTTGCATTTATTTGACCACTGGTAAAGTAGAACTTTTTTCATGTGCTCATTAGCTGTTCACGGTTTTCCCACGAATTGCTTGTTCATGTCCTCTGCTCACTTTTGAATGGAAAGGGCCTCTTTTCCTGTGAATTTGTTAGGATATTTGATAAATATTTTGTCAGATATTAAGAAATCTGCTGTAATACTTTTACCAGTTGAAGTGTGCCATTTTGTTATGTGTATCATATTTTATGCCTGTAAATTTTATCTTTTATTTTGTGGTTGTATGTTCTAAATGGCCTTCTGTACCTCAATATTATATAACTACCGCACATTTTCTTTTAATATTTGTTTTAATTTTTTTACATTTAGATTTTTATTATCTGTCTTGAGCTTTATTCAAAATCAACTAGAGGCTGAGGTCATTTTCCTGCCAAGTAGTTAGCCTTTGTCTAAACCTTGAGTAGAGTTGGCTAAGCAACGATGAAGAACTGGCCCTGGACCCTGGAAGGAGAGTCAGGAGCCCAGGGGTCTTATACGGAGTGGGGAGTGGGGAGTAGCGATGGGGTCAAAGGACTTATGGCTTTTTGTTTTGTCATCCATACCTATCCACATCAGTCCTCAGAGGTGCCAGGATAACAGATAATGAGAAACGGAGCCTGGAAACCCTTCCATAAACCTGTTTTTTCACTTGGCCACATCTGCTTGGCTTCTCACTTTTGCAGTTGCCACTAACGTCAGCATCCCACAGAAGTTCAGAAAAGCCTGGGTGACTTCCATTTCCCCACCTCCTCGTATATTAAAACGCAAAGACATGACAGCCCAGGGTTACTGACAGGAAGGGATATTTCAAATGATTCTTTTCCATGGTTCATGTTGTACAGTGGGCATCTCCCCCCAGTGCTGTCCGTGTCTGTGACAATGTGTTTGACCTCATTTGGAGAGGATACTATTTGTCCCAGTTTGAGGCTTTTCATGCACATGGGTGACCCAGACCAGATGCGCCTTGTCCTTCAGACCACCAGCTCTTGATGGGAACTTGCTCAGCCAGCACGAGCTCTTCCTTCTGCCTAACAGTTTCCTTTTCTAAAACTAGGTTTAAGCAACATGTAGGAACAGGAGTTCAGAAAGGACCTAAAAGGTGTTTGCATCCCTGGGTTTTTCTTGTCCTTGAATGACATCGCCGATACTCGCTGCTATGAAACTACAGCGACTTATGTCAATTCTTTCCTTCAGCTGATTTCAGTGCTGAAAGAAATGAGTTATCTTGAACCCAGGCAGATGAAGCACATCCCTGAGATGGCAGCAGCCATGCTCTCTTCCAGAGAATTCTATCGGCAGCTTGTGGCTAACTTGGAGCTCATGGCCAATTGGTACAACAAGGTTTTGAAAAGTCTGCTAGAGGTAGAATTTCCATTAGTGGAGAAAGAGCTGCAAAGTATTGATCTCTGCCTGAGAGCTGCAGAGGAGACTCTCAACTGGCAAACGGAAGGTAAAGGCACCACCTGGAGTCTGGGGAAAACATGGGGACTCAAGATCCTAACAAGTTGGTAGATCCTCAAATGATTCCCTGGTGATCTGGTTTGTATTTGAAACATAAGTCTATCCCCTCAGATGTATGTCCAAAGTGGAGAAGACAAGGGAGATTGGTGTTCCTTTTTCCTTCTCTTTGGGAATGATTAGTAGTAGGCTTGGAACATTTTACTGCCATGCACCTGGGGAGGCTGTGCAATGGCTTGAGAGAGGCTCCATCTCTCACAGTCAGTCTCCAGCATATACTGGGCACTCCCTGAATTTTTAGTATATTACCAACTGTTAACTTTTTTAAGTAGACTATGAACATCTTAAAGGTGGGGACTTTGCATTCACTTCTTTTGTATACTCTGATTCAGTTCAATAAATTTTCATTGATGGATTAACCTATGCAGGGTAGTATGTGAGAGAGTGTTGGGAGACTGACCCCTATCCTCAAAGAGCTCACATGTAGTGGGAACAACAGACATATGGACAACCTAAAGCATACAAGACAGGCTGTGAAAATAAGCCATCATAGAGTTAAAAATAAAGTGTGATGAATCACAGGGGAGGGAGATTAATTTGCATTAGGATCCTCAGAAGAGTTAAAGTTTGAAAAGAAGGTCACAGTCAACTCACAGAAGTCTTGGAAAGCCATATTAAACAAGTTGGAACTTTATTCCTTATACAAGAGGAATGATATTCTCAACATTTAATACAGTGAAAGTTCTTTAAAAAATAAGACTCAATAGCCGCAAAACAAGTCACCAAGTTGCACTGCTGTGCCCCAGCATGGGCACCAGCTATTGTTGGGTGTTTGGTAAACATCACTGTTTCTTTTCCTGAATAATCAGGGTTCTGGAAGGCAGCTATGCTCACCACTATACCACCAACGCACACTATAATCAGGGTTCTGGTAAGAGCTGACTTCTTGATACAACTAGGAAAAAAAAAGGCCCTTATGATAACAAAGTGATGTGTGCAGAAAAAGTCTTTTGAAACCCAGGAGTATTAAATCCCTGTCTTTCATTGAGACTAGACTTTTAGCTATGCCTCTGTAAGCTATCTCAATTAACTGTATTTCTTTTGGGGAACAGGTATTTGGGATTATGTCAGTCAGATCACCATTAGTATTCATGATCTTGAACAAAGAATTCAGAAAACTAAAGACAATGTGGAAGAGATTCAAAACATCATGAAAACATGGGTGTCTCCAATATTTAAGAGAAAAGATGGAAAAAAGGAATGCCTTCTTTCCTTGGATGATCAGCATGATCGAGTGGAAAAATCTTATAGTCTCATCAAAGAATCTGGCCTTAAGATTCACGCCCTTATTCAGGTAATAATCAACTTCTCAGACCCACATAACACTAGTGCAGGGAAAGCCTCAAGAAGCATGTTTGGGTGCAAGAAGTAACTTGAAAATTAGAACAGTCAATAGATGCTATGTCTTCTGCAGTTAGGAATAGCAGTTCATACTCATAGCAAAAGAACTAAAACTAACAGAGAGGGGGAGTGGAAAGTCACATTCTGTATCAGTGTGTCAAAATCAGTGCTATGTTCATAATGACACCACTTAGTAGCCACTTAAGTCCCACATGAAACCTCAAAGGGGAACCACTCCAAACTTGCCCATGCAACCTAGTGAGGACCTCCAGCATCATTTTCAGAACCTAACTTTGTAGAGCCTGATGAGGTGAGAGATTACTATGGGATCCCTAACTACACTTGGTAAAGAGAAGAAAACAATGCAGAGGGCGGCACTCCATGCAGTGAAGCTCTGCCCTGCCTTGTGATCAAGGCAACTTCATGTCTTAGCATCAAAGACTGAGCAATGGAAAAGTGCCATAAATGGCCACCAACTCCAACCCCACTGGAGTAGCCGTGGGGCAGTTCTGGCCGGCAGGCCTCATGCACAAAGTCAGTAATGAGTCACAGTTGGTAATTTGGGGTTACCTATGCTTTGAAGCACAGTAAGATGTTGTACTTTTGACATTGCTTACTTTCTTTATCTGTTTTCTAATATGTCTGTTTTTTATTATATCTTTCTAGTTAACTGGGGGTTAATTTGCTCATCTTCTTTTCCTAGCCTGTCAGGGTAGAAGCTTAGGGTATTGACTGTAAGCCTTTTTTCCTTACTAATGCAAGCATTTGATGGCATAAATTTCCCTCTTAGCAGGACGTTAGTGGCATTCATACATTTGATCTGCCTCATTCTCATTATCTTTCAGTTTTAAATTTTTTCTCTTGCAACTTCTTTAACTCAGTGGTTGTTTAGAAGTGTATTGTTAAATTTCCACATATTTGGGGCTTCTCTGGATATCTTAATGAAATTGGTATCTCATTTAATTTCCTTGTGTTCAGAGAAGATAGTCTGTAAGATTTCAATCATTTGGAGTTCTCTGAGACTTGGTCTATGACCTAGAATATTGTCTATCTTACTGCCTGTTCCCTGTGCACTTAACAATATGGTTTTTCTTGCATGGGTGGCTGTAGGGTTCTACAAATAACAGTAAGTTCCATGTGATTGGTAGTGTTGTTCCGATCTTCTATGTGCTTTCTGCATTTTTTTTCCTATTTGTTCTACCAATTACTGAAGGAAAAGTGGTAAAATCTCCACCTAGCATTTTGGATATGTCTGTTTAGTCCTTTAGTTATGTCCGATTTTTCATCATGTATTTGAAACCTTGTTAGTAGGTACAAACACATTTATAATTATTACAGCTTCCTGATAAATCAACCATTTCATCATTATGAAATTCCCTTTTGATTTCTGGTAATACCCCCTTGCCTTGAAATCTGTTTTCTCCTGATCATACTATAACCTTTCCTTCCAGACTCACCATCCCTACTTATTGCTTTATCCATCTGTTCCCACCCTTTTACCTCCAACCCATTGCTTCTCTGGATTTGAATTTATTCCCTTATAAACAAGCAGCATATGGTAGACACTTACTTTTCTAACAACTCTGCCTACTAATCTCTGTAAGTTCAGACTATTAACATTTACTATAAGTACTGGTATGGCTGGAGTTAGCTCTGCCATTTTCCTATTTGTTTTCTACTTGCTTCATGTTCTTTGTTCCTCTGCTCTTCCTTTCTCACCTTGTTATTGATGACATATTTTTGGGTATTTAATTTCTCATTGGCATTTCAGCTTTCGTTGTTGGATTACATTTGCAGCGGTGGCTCTACGTTTCCGCATGTCTCTTGAACTAGTCAAAATCTACTTACAGTTTTCCCATGAAACATGAGAGAGATACCCACACTACAGTGTGACCTAGCAACATATGGCTCAATTCAAAGACCACCCCAACCCCCATCTGTCACACTTTTGAGGTGTGCATGTGTGCACGTGTGTGTGCACGTATGTGAAATAAATCCCACAGTAGAGTATTATGATCTTTTGCTTTCAAATTTCAAGAAAAATGTTTATTGTGTTTTATATTTACCCAAAGACCCACCATTTTCAGACTTGTTTTTCCTTTCTGTAGAGCTGAGTTACCATCTCTGGTCATTTGTCTTCAGCCTGAAGAACTTCCTCTGCTATTCCTTGCAGTTCAAGTCTGCTAATGACACATTCTCTGTTTTTGTCCATCCAAAAATGTCCTCATTTCACCTTTGTTTCTGAAGGATAGTTTCACTGGACGTGGAATTCTGTGTAGACAGTTTTATTTTTCTTTCAGAAGTCATCTCATTGTCTTCTACCCTCTAATGTTTCTGATGAGAAGCCAGCCCTAATTTGTATCTTTGTTTCTCTATATGTAATCTATTATTTCTCTCAAGCTGCTTTTAATAGCTTCTTTTTAAATCTTTGTATTGTTTTCTGTTTGACTATGACGTGCCTAAATAGGTTTTCTTTATAGTCATCCAGCTTGGAGTTGGGGTTTTTGTATTTCAAAAATTGGGAGTTTATATTTAACAGCTTCTTGAATCTGTTTTTCCCCAAATTTGGGGAGTTTTTAATCAGATTATGGCATTCTTGTCTGATAATGCTAACATCTATTTTATTTTCTGAGCCTGTTTTTTTAGTGTGACAGAAGTGTGTTTTTCTCTCACTTAAAATAAGTCTTAAGGAATAGGCATTCCAAGATGGGTATGGCAGCTATTTTCTGAGTCTGTTCTTAGTAATTATTTTCTGTCTTGGTTAAATGTCATGTTTTCCTGCTTCTCTGCATGTCCAGTAATTTTTGTATTATGTTCTAGTCATGTTGGATGCCACTTTAGAATCTGGGTGTCATTTCCCTTCCGGAGATTGTATTTTGTTTCGGCAGGCAGCTCACTTACTGCTTGATCCCGTTGATACTCAATTTTAAGCTTTGCTAAGGGAGGGTCTAAAGAGGCCTGATTCTAGATCGGAACAGTTCTGATCCTAAAGCATGGCATTTCTGGGGTCTAATGAATTCCTGGGTTACCTGCAGATAATTTCTGGTAGAGCACAGATATCTCCTGGCACTGTATGACCTAGACAGTCTCCATTCAGCTTCGAGCCTCAGTAACTGTTCTCTGCCAGGCCTTGCAGAGTCTTGCCCTAAATGTGGACAGCTTACTATTCAAGGGCTCAAGAGGACTCAGCAACCTTAGCAGCCCAGCTCCAGTGCCACCTGTTCTGTCCACCAGGAAGGGTGCTGTTTCCTCATGCCGTGGTTGGGAAAGTGTGTCTATGTAGAAAGCCAGATGGTTGTGAAGCTCACCTGGAGTATTTCCCTCCTCTCAAAGATCACATCTCTGTATTGTCTGTTATCCAGTAGCCTAAACCAATTGTTTCTTGTATTGTACCCGGTTCTATAGTTGTTTGTAGAAGGGGGAGTCTGATCTCATTCTTCTGTCTTGACTACGATCAGAAACTTGAGCTATTTCTTCTTAGGTCACAGGAAACCCCAACGTGTTTGCTCCTTAGACCATCATAGATTTGAGGTAGAAAGGTGAAAAGTGCAGACTGAGGGAGGAAATAGAGCAACCATGCAAAGCAGTCATGAAAACTAGAAATTTTAGAGAAAAAAAACAGACATGCACATCTTAATAACATCTGAGAGAAACTCTATATCATCACTGTGTTATTTGGGTGATGATGGACTTTAAGGCATTAGGAAAATCTTCAACTGACTGAGGAAGGAAAGCTATAGTTATACATGTTAGAAACTTCAGAGTTTTGTCACTTAAAAGGCAGGATCCTGAGGTTATTTTTTAATCCAGGGGGATTTACAACCTGGAAATGTTTGTAAAGGGACAAGTGAGTGTGAATCACCTAGAAATTTTACTCCTGCAAACTCATTACCACTCTCTTTGGAGAGAGAAGATGAATGGGAAGTTGCTGCAAAAAGGCTTAATAATGAAAATGATGAAGAGAAAATGGGACAACTGTACTTGTCATAACCACCAGGTCAGGAAAGAGCGAGAAAGAGAACAAGAGCGAGAGAGGCAGACCAAGAGAGGGAGAGAGGCAGAGAGGGAGAATGTGTGCATTCATTTATGTGTATGTGTTTTCTCAGTTACTCTGTGTGATGAAGGTTTTTAGTTAAATGACAACACAAACACTCCAGCTCATTTCTGGGGATTATCTAGGAAATGCTTTACTTGCTTGAACCCCAAATTTCTTATAAGCCTTGAGTCATAACACCCCCCACCCTTGGTACTTCCTCTGCCTCCCCTATCTTCTGTGCTGAGGCAGCTTCCTCCCCAGCCCATCAGCCAGCGTTTATGAGGTATGCACACTGCACCCAGCAGTGTTCCACCCAGCAATATGGCCAGACGCCACCCTCCTTTCTCAGGGACGGGGTGATACCCCCTATTCCCTGCCTGGGTTAACTTTGTGCTCCTTCCAACCAGTGGCTAAAACCATTACACAGGATGGATCTGATACACATGTAATAGAAAGTCTTCACAAGAATGCTTTTTTCTCCATGTGTTCTTTTCATTCCCGTTACTTGTGATTAGACCAGTCCTTCCATGTTATCAAATATGGTTTAAATCCATTCTCTTTTTCGTAGGAAAACCTGGGTCTGTTTTCAGCAGACCCAGCCTCTAATATGTGGAAGACTTACGTTAAGTACATCGATGACATGTTGCTGGATGGATTCTTTCTCACCATTGAGTGCTCCCTCAAGTACCTCCTGGAAAATACTGGTATTTACTGGCTTGCGGGTGTGGGTTATTCCTGGAGACATAACAGTCATAAAGTCTGTTGAGTTACAGTAAGGGCAACTGAGCGTTCTGTGACTTCTCCCCAAAATGTTGTGGACATTTTGTGAATTATACACAGTAAAATAGCAAAGGTATTGAGTTTCTAAATTGTTCAAAAAGAAAAGACTTCTCTCCAAAACTTGGACAATAAACCAGGCTCTAAAACAGTGAGACCTATATATAGCAAAAGCAAAAACATAAAATCTAATCAATCTAAATCAAGCTTCAGAAAAGAGGAGTGACTGAATTGGAGCCGTGGGAAGCATAATCAGACAGCTTTGTCTTCCCTGGTCCACCTTCCCATTTTCCACCTTCTCAGGTTTGGTGAAGCCAATACCATTCCCACGACTTGGACTGGACTCCCCATCCTCTCTCAGAATGCAAACCCTGCCTAGGTTAAATGCTGCCCACTGTATCCAGGAATATTATCCCCCTTCTTACCTCCTAAAGTTGCTTGTACCAAGGCTATGGAACCACCAGGGCAGTCTGGTTTGAATGGTAATAATGCTGTCTTTGCATCTCTCATACAGATTAGGTTCTCATATTTGCACATGGGATAAAAATCTCATGTGGTCAAAAATGGTCTTGCAAGTCTTTAAAACCCTGTAAACTACATGCAGCTTGATCTATCAAATTATAAGTAACACATATAATAATGCAGAATACATCATGAGTACATATACAAAGCATAATAGTACAGATGTTTTAAAAACTATCCTGTGAATGTAGTATGATTGCGACGGTATTGGTAAACTTAAATTTCCTCAAGTTAAATGTGTGTTTGATGGGACAAAATAGGATATGTGATCCCTACAGTTTTGAAGGCAAGACCCTAGTCTTGCATATCTTTGAGGATCCCAGGTTTTTTAGTTAGGGCAAATAGCTAAATTCTGGTAAGAAAAACTCCATCCGTACTGCAGCTTAAATGACAAAGAACTCTATCTTCCAAGTGCTGGTTTCAGTTTCCTGCCGTCCTACCATTCTCCAGGGCCTCCTCTTCATTTCTGTGGTTGAGCTGGGTCACTGCCACATCCGGGCTTGAGCCTGTGAGAGTGGGAAAGAGAGAGGATAGGGGAGGCTCGGCTGCCACCTCAGTGACCCTGGCCCAGAAATGGCACCTGTCACTTCTTCCCACATTCCAGTGGTGAGGGAGTCATGTTACCACACCAAACCGCAAGGAGGGTGGGGAAAGGCGGCCACATACCCAGTCGTACCTCTATTTCTAGGGAAGGAGGGAATAATGAATTTCAGTGCATAGTCTCTGCTGCCCACAGTATCCAGCAAATAACAGTCTTCTAAATATTTCTACAGTCAAAAAGATACACGGAAATAAGTGGTCACTGATAAAAGTTTAAGCGTTAATCTTGTCCTTGGAACATCTTGCTCCATGTTATATAGTCTAGTAAGCAATCAGGGATTTATTAATTATTGATACCGTTTTTAAAGTGTTCATCACTTCAGGACTACAGAATTAAAGTAGGTTGTGTTTTCATAGAAAAGGAGCTGAACAGGCAGGATTATAACTTCTCTTTCCTTTTCCTGCCTAGTAACCATAGACAAGCATACCCCTGTTCACATAGGGAATGCCAGTGGGAGTGCATGGTTTGTGCCTAGGAAGAGATTAGCTGCTCCCAAGAAATTGGCTTTACGAAATCAACCTGTTCTCAACCCAAAGCTCTATCTACCGTGTGCTCTGGCACCCCCATGGCCCTGCCAAACCCAGGAGGCCTTGGGAATGTGGAAGGGGACTGGCTTGTGTTAATCAGTCACTGGGATGTGCTCTCTGAGGACAAGGAGAGTAAATGTCCTCCCATGCCCGGGACAGCCCTGCACAAGAGTTGGCCTATTTAAAATGTCAGGGGTTCCCCTGTTGATAAACACTGCAAGACTGTCACCCTCACCTTTCCTGGGGTGTTAGCAAATTTTACATTTCCATTTTCCTATACCCAAACAGCTTATCTAAAGGAAAGGAATGCACTGGGTGTTTTTAAAACAGCATTACAGTTTGCTTATTGTACCCATTCTTCTTTGTTTCATTTGTTTTTCTTGTTTTACAGAATGTAAAGCAGGACTCACCCCAATATTCGAAGCACAGCTGAGCTTAGCAATCCCAGAATTAGTTTTCCATCCATCCCTGGAGTCTGGAGTGAAGGGTGGCTTCCACGACATTATTGAGGGTCTTGTCTCCAGCATTTTTGGAATATCGTCTTTGGTGCCACGGCTTTCCCCACAGAATGGCTCTCCCCACTATCAGGTACTGGATCTGTGACCATCCTGTCTTCTAACCAACTCTGGAACTTCTTGAGAAATGCCGGTGTAACCTACCTGCCGTTGTCTTGCTCCCCAGGTCGACGTGGAGAGCATGGCCCGTTTGGCCAGCATGAGGAGTACCCTCATGGAGAGGGTTCAGAGCATGATGGCCCTCTGCTGCAGCTATCGGAACACCTTCAGCCAATATTCCTACCTCTACATGGAGGACCGGAAGGAGGTCCTGAGTCAGTTCCTGTTGTATGGGCATGTCCTCACACCCGAGGAAATTGAAGCCCATGCAGAAGATGGCATCCCAGAGAACCCTCCCCTCCTCCATCAGTTTAAAGCACAGATCGACTCCTATGAAAAGCTCTATGAAGACGTGTGCAGGCTGGAGCCCATCAGGGTGTTTGAGAGCTGGATGAAAATTGATGTGCGACCCTTTAAAGCATCTCTACTGAATATAATTAAGAAGTGGAGCCTCATGTTCAAGCAGCATCTTGTTGACTATGTCACCAACAGGTAATAGAGTTGTCCCAGCTTTCTTCCAGCATCCCAAGCTGTTAGGAACACCATGTTTTTAATTTTCTTTATATTTCCCTATAGGTTCATTTGTTAAATTAAAAATTAAAACAGCTGTTGGAGGTTCCAGGCTTCTGGACACCAGTGGAAACTTTCATCCTGCCTTTACTTTGCTCACCAGATATGGCCTCTTTTTGCTTTATTTTCCATTTGGTGCCCAGTGCTTGAAAGGCCCCCAGTAAGTGGTAAATAATGTTCTGTACAATCATAGCAGATCCAGCCTCCCCTCACAACTCTGACTGTGAAATCTCTTTAAGCCTGGGAAGCAGAGGGGGTCTAATGGACCTCTTAAATTTTATTTCTACCACTTACTCCTTGTCTCAGATGGTCCAGCTGGGCAATGCGGACGTCACTAAATCCACACACTCCTGATGCCCGCCTGGGCCATTCCAGCCATGTGACAAGACTGGGTCTGACATTCTGTCTATTCCACTGTGGGCCTCGACCCCCCAGCCCAGCACCAGGCTCACCAGCCCAGAGCATCAGCCTCTGATAAATAATCAGTTTGGGCAACAGTCCCCTGGTCACGTCACCTTCGCTTTGTCCCTATGGATCTGCCACAGTCAGAATGTTGACTCCCATCCCCGCCCTGAATCTTGTGGGGAGCTGTGGTCTCTCTGTTCAGTGCTCGGCCTTTGATATGACAGCTGGTGCTCCAGGGGAGCCGACATGTCCCCTCCCCTGCATTCGGTGCTGCTCTTGGTTAAGGTACAGCCTCCCTACTCAGTGAACTAGAGCTGTGGCCAAGTCAGGGGTGTGTCTGTCTGCAAGCAACACACCAAGAGACTTGCAAGGCTGGTGGCCTGCCCCTCCGGGTAACCTCAGGGAAGCATCGCAGGGTGTTTTAAATGGGGCTTCCTAGGTGTTCTCTAAGAAGCCAGTTTTCCATGTTCACAAAAACTTTTGCTCCCGAGGAGCTGAAAGGCAAGGAGCAGAAGCCCTGGTGGGCGACGGGGCAGCGGCAGAGGTGCCCCCAGATAGAGCACCGCAGAGAGCCACAGCTGCTCTGGCTCTTCTTTACTGGTAGGTCAGATCATCCAGAGATACAGGGGCATGTTTCAAAATATAGGTTTTATTTTTATTTAGCTGTGGCATGGCCAACAGAGAATCAATAGGAGACGACTGCCATTGAAAAGATAGGTTTGTTACACTTGTAGATTCCAAGAGGAAATGTAAACCCAACATGGAGGACTACACAGAGAAGCGCCAGGGTCCATCAGGAGGCAGAAGGTGTGAGGGCGAAACGTGGGCAAGAGACTCCATTGTGGTTTCTATGGAGAAAATGGGCAAGACAGAGTGAGCAGGTTTGGAATTGGCTTGTTTGAATCATTTCATCAGGCTCTGGGGCACAGCAGCTGTCCTTAGTTGCCTGGCACCTGGCCCCAGGGGGACAGGGCAGGTGGTTATGGTCTGGATGTGGGAGTTGGGTGGAGGAGATGGTTGGGGATATGGACTCTGGGTTGACTGGCTTTCTCACAAAAGGCATGCTCAAAGGCAAGCCCTTTACTATCCCTAGAAATTGGCCAGCCCTGGGAGGGGCAGTCCCGTTGGCATCAGCTAGGCCCCAGATGTCTGAGCATCAGGAACACGTGGTTGGTACGGAGTGTAGTGACAGCAGCTGCCTTGTATCTCTACAGAAGGCTTCACGGGGTCTAACAGTTTCACAGGGTAAGCACGTCGTAGAGCAGTTAGGAGGCCTGAGTGCTGTCCTTTAACTCCTATTTCTCTATCTCTGAAGGAAGGCAGGATGACTGGGTTCCTCTAAGGGGCCTCTAGTGTTACCACTTGGTGATTCCATAAACTGAGTGCTTTCCTACACTTTGGGACAATGTGTTATTGTGTTCTCAAGGAGTAGAAAACATAGAAATAATGAGGACAATAAGAAACGTTTATTATTGAGTGTCTGCTATGTATCATGTAATTATGTGATTTCCCCAGCCCTTAATAGGTCAGGTGGAAACCCCTCAATCCTGCCTTGCCTTACATCTCATACACTTCATTTACTGTCAGAAGCCCAGCGCTTCTTTACCAACTGTTTTATTCAGCTTGGGCTGTTGTGATACTGTGATTTATAATAAGAAATATGTATTTGGTCTTCATCCCCATCTCTGGCACAGAGCTCCTAAAACCCTTGAAATTTCCTAAGTGATGAGAGTGAGAAGGTGCTCTTTGTTATGTTAATGAGGTGACTTTTGGATCCATCTAAGGATGGGGGAAGGTTACCAAGAGAACAACCATGTGGTTAGAAGGTTGGGACTTACAGTTCCACCCACCTGGCCTTGGGGAAGGGGAGGGGCTGATGGCGAATCAATTGCCAATGGCCAATTATTTCATCAGTCTTGCTTATGTAATAAAGCCACCATAAAAACCAAAAGGATGGGGTTCAGAGAGCTTCCAAGTTGGTGAACATCTGGGGACGTGGGGAGCATGGCAGACTCAAAGAGGGCTTGGAAGCTCTGCACCCTTTCTCCATACCTTGGTCCTATGAATCTCTTGTATCTGGCTGTTCCTGAGTTCTGTCCTTTTATAATAAACCAGTAATCTAGTGAGTAAATGGGTTTCCTGAGTTCTGTGAGCTGCTCTAGCAAATTAATAAAACCCAAGGAGGGAGTCATTGGAACCTCCCATCTACACCCGGCCAGTCAGAGGCAGAGATGATAACTTGGGCTGTGACTGTTATCTGAAGGGGGTCAGTTTTGTGAGACTGAGCCCCTACCCTGCGGGATCTGATGCTACCAGATAGATAGTGTTAGTATTGAGTTGAATTGTAGGACACCCAGCTGGTGTGGGACAATTACCTGGTGGTGTGGGAAACGCTCCCCTACCCCCAACACACACACACATTGGAACTGGAATTAGAATCCTAGTAGCTGCCATAACAAAATGCCACAGACTGGGTGGCCTAGAAAGCAGAAATTTATTTCTCACAGTTCTGGAGGATGGGAAGTCCAAGATCAAGGTGCCTGTGGTTTGGTGCTTGGGGGAGCTCTCCTCCTGGCTTACTCACTCTGTCCTCATGTGGCCTTTCCTCCGTGTCTCTGCACAGAAAGAGAGAGATCTCTTTCTTCTTCTTATAAGGCCACTAATCCCTTCTGAGGAGCCATCCTCATGACCTCATCTAACCCTAATTACCTCCCAAAGGCCCCACCTCCAAATGCCATCCCATTAGGGGTTAGGGCTCCCACATAGGAATTTGTGGGATGCACACATATTAGGGCTCTAACATCATCTAAATTCTCATCCCTGTTCAGCTCTTAATGCCCTGATCTGTCTCACCCCTGACCTTGCCCTCACCAAGCCTTCCCACAGATCTCAGAATCTTTCATCAGCAAATGCCCAATGTTCCCTTCATCCTCCTCCATCCTCCTTTTTCTCTAACTGAACCCTGACTTGCTCTTGAGGACACTGCATTCCTTGCAGCCCTCCCCTGTAGGGCCTGATTTTTCTCCTGTATGCCTCTGACCCCTGGGCCTGGAGGTACTCTTACTGGTCCTTGCTTCTTCCAGACCATTTCTCCACCATCCTCCCTCAAAATCCCCAGCTTCGCTGGAACAAGTTCTACCAGACATCAGCAATTGCCATGTGTCTTTGCTGCAGCTGCCTCCCAAGCAGATAGCCATTCTTACCATTACTACAGCTCTTACCATCTGGCTCAGCCTCCCTTCCCCACACTTCTGTTGACAATCATCCCCAGGGAGCCACCATCCACACAGAGTCTTCATTGTACCTGCTTCTTACTTTGCTGACCTCTCTCCTCAATGCCCTTTCCCTCCTCCACACCTCTGCTGCCTGATTCCATGTTGTGCTCTCTGTGAGTAGAGAAAAAGTTGCAGAAGTAATTTCTCTCCCTTCAGAGCCTCAGGTTCAAGCATTTCATTCTCTGATCACCGCCTAGTATCCTTACAGCTCACTTACTTGGCAACCCCGCCACATACTTTCTTCAGACCCATCAGGATTCCCAATCCATTGGCCCTGATGCTTCTCACTGTATCCTTGATGTTTTATTTTTCGGTCCCTAGTATAAATGATATTTTAAAACCATGTTTGCTGTGGAAATGGAATTGATTTTTGTATATTCATTTTGTATCAAGCAACTGCTAAATTAATTTATTAACTCAAATAATTTATCTGCATCCTTCTTTGGGTTTACCATGGACATAGTCATCATCTACACATTTATGATAGGTTTATTATTTCTTCCTCCTCAGTCTTTTTATGAAATGCGTTTTATCGCTATTTCTTATCTTGCCACGCTGGCTAGGACTTCCAGTATAATGTTGAATAAAGTGGTGACGACAAGTACCCTTGTTGTGCCCCCATCTTAAAGGGGATGCCTTCAACATTTCACTACTAAATATAACATTTGCCATGATTTTGTGTGTGTGTGTGGATTCTCTTTATCTGATTAAAGAAGTCCCCTTCTATTCCTAATTTGTTAAGAAGATTTAGCATAAATGGATATAACATTTTACCAAGTACTTTTTCTAGCTTCATTAAGATAATTCTGCTTTTTCCCTCAAAATGTTGAAATGGTGAATACATTATTTAATTTCTAATATTAAACCAACCAGGTGTTACTGCAATAAGCCCAACTACAAAGTATTATCTTTTTGGATATATCCACTGGGTGATTTTGTTTAGCATCGATAGGTTTATGTTTGCAGTTGAGATTGGCCTTCAATGTTGCTTCCTTATAAATGAGTTTCATAAAATGAGTTAGGAAGTAATCCTTCTTGCTTATTCTCTGGAAGAGTTGATGTAAGATTGTAATTCTCTGATCCTTGAAAGTTTTATTTAAATCTCCTATTGAGCCATCTGGGCTTGATATTTTCTTTGTGGCAAGATTTTTACCTACAATTTCTCTAATAGTTATAGGAGTATTAGGTTTTGCATTCCTTACTAGGCCATATTTGTCTAGGAATGTACCCATTTCATGTAAACCTTTAAATTATTGTCATAAAATTTATAATATTCTCTTATCTCTTTAATCTCTGTAGAATCTATAGTTATATTTCTTTTCTCATTTCTATTTGTTTTTATTTGTGCTTTCTGGCTACTTTATTTGATCAATATTGCCAGAGATTTATAAAAATTTATCTTATGAAATCATTGATCCTCTTTATTATAACTCAATTTCCATCTAATTTATTCTCTTATGCTTATTATTTTCTTCTACTTGTTTTGGATTTGTTTTCTATTCTTGGCTAACTTATGAGGAATTCTTTTTTTTATTGATTTTGAAACTTTGCCTTTTTTTAATGTTAATGTAACTTTTAGTTTTAAATTCCCTTCTTTTTAACTGAAGTATCACTGATAAACAATCTTATAGTGGTGTCAAGTATAAATTCTCTTTTAAGTACAATTTTACCTACATCACAAGTCTTAACATGTAATATTTTCATTATAATTTAGTTCTAAAACAGTTTTAATATCCATTATATGTTTACATATATTTAAAATTTCCAAACATAGGGTCTTTTAGTTATATTTCTGTTACTAATTCCTAACAATCACACTATGGTCAGAGAATGTGATACATATAGTAACAAGCTTCTGAAATTTGTTGAAGTTTGCTTTATACAGTATCTAATGGTCAGTTTTTATAAATATTCTGCACACATTTGAATAGAATGTGTATTCTGTAGCTGCTGGGTCTAATGGTCTGTGCATGCCTATTTGATCAAGTGTGTTAATTGTTTTATTCACATTCACTGTATCCTCACTGCCTCTATTTGTCTGCTTAATTTATGAACCACTGAGATAATTGTGTTAAAAATCTTCCACTTTGCTGGTAGATATTTAATTTCTCCTTGTAATTGTTTTACTTTTTGTCTCATATATTTTAAGGTTATGTTCTGTGAACACTTGGAGTTTTACTCTTTCTATCTTCCTGGCAAACTGAAACTTTTAGCCATACATTAATCTTCTTTACCTCTAGCTAGATTTCTTGTGTTAAAGTCTGTTTTGTCTTGTTTTAATATGACTAAACCAATTTCCCTTGTATGATATTTGCCTAGTGTCTCTCATTTTACCCATTGGCTTTCAACCTTTCTGTGCTTTTATATTAGGAGAGATTTTTATAAGTGGCATAGAACTGAATGTTTCATCTACTGACATTTTGACTGGATACTCATCAACATGTCTTTTGCTATTTTGGGGTCATTTTCTACCATTATGTGCTTTCCATTTGTTCTTTTCCTTTTAATTTTTTCCTTTCTTGCCTGCTCTTTTTTTGTTTTCTTTTGTTTTTCCTTTTTTCTTATTCCATTTTCTTCCCTTCTGCTAATTTGGATGTTGTACTATTAAGGTCTCCTGTTCTAATGGTTCCCATTGCTATTTTAATAAGCATCCTTAAAAGAAAGAAGTTTATCAGCATTATTACTCTCTTCACAACCAATGCAAATACTTTAGAATAGTTTGAGCTCAATTGTTCACTCATAGATTTATATTCTATCATTCCCAGTAATTTCAATTGCTCTCTAGTATTTAAACTACACAAATTATACTTTATTTTTATACACTCAATGTTTATTTAAATTTACCTACATATTCACCAATATCTTTGCTCATTAAATCTTCCAACATCACAGAGCTCTTACCTGAGATCTATCCATTAGAGGCTCCCTTAATAAGGGTCTGTTGGTAGAACTCTTATACTTTCTTTGTCTGAAAATGCATGTATTTTGACCTTGTTCTTGAAAAAAAGTTTTTTAGAACATAGAATTCTAGGACAACAGATATTAAAGTATTAAATCTTTATGTATTAAAGTATTATTCCACTGTGTCCTGGCTTCCATTTTTTTGTTGCCTAGTCACCTGTTAGTCTGATTCTTTTTTCCCTCCCTTATTTTGTAGAAATCTGTCTTTGCTCTGAAGCTACTTAACTACTTTTAAGGTTTTTTTTTCTTTTCCTTTTTGGCAATCTTCAGTTTCATAAAGTACCTGTGTGAGGGTCTCTTTATATTAATTCTGCCTGGAATTTGTTGCTTTCTTAATCTCACATTTGGAGTCTTTTAACAATAAGAAAATTCTCCACTAGGATATCTTCAAAGATTGTTTCTTGCCCATTCTCTCTCTTGCTTCCTCCTGGAGCCCTTACTACACTTATGCCAGATCTTTTCACTCCTTCATGTGTCTCCACAGTTTCCAGAGCTTTTAGGTTTTGTCTATCTGCACTGCAGTTCGGAAAACTTCACTTTCTCCACATAGAGCAATCTGATTCTCTCTTTCAGCTTTGTCTAAATCTCCTCTTTAAACCATTCACTGAGCTTTAAATTTTAATTATACTTTCCATTTTTAGATTTCTATTTGGTGATTTTGTAATTTTGCTTGCTCATTTTTTACACTCTTTTGTTCTTTGCTCAAATTTTAAGGCTTCTCTTTTATTTATTCATTTTTTAAGTCGTAGAATGTGTTCATTAGATGACCTTAAGACAACTTTTGATGTGTCAACTTAAAAATTATTTGTTTCTTCATGTCATAGATTAAAGGTAATATAAAGGCCTACAGGAAATTATTAGCTTCTTTCTCCTGGAATTGTCCATCAACAAAGCACAGTATGATCATTTTTGCGTTGCTAAAACACATATTAAAAGCTTTTCTATGCTTCCCTTCACAAAGTAATGCCATCACAGGCCATAATTTTCATGTTATCCACTTCAGTGAGTTTTGTCACTTGTTGGAATCCATCAGTCAGACAAAGGTCCACATGCTATCACCGGTTCTGGCATATTTGGAAAGCCTCTGCAATTGCCTCCATTCCTGACTCTGAGATAATGCTGAATTTACACTTGAACTTAGTACTGGGTCGGGGCAGGGGGCAGGGTCTGTGACTTATTAAGGCTATGTGGACTTATCTAGGCTTCTAGAGTGATTCCTAAAGAAAGCACTTCTGTCTAAACTGGCATATGGTGCTTAAAAGGATAAAGTTGTTTTTCTTAGTCTTGAATTAATGTCCGAGAAACTGCAGGAAGTCACTTTCTCCTGCTCTATGGGTCAGAAACAATAAAGTGAAACACTCAAACAAGAACTCATTTGTCCTTTCAATATATTAAATACTGCTATTTTATATTCTGCATCTGAATTCCAGTATCTGAACTCTTCATAGGTTTCATGTCTGTTTCTGCTAGCTCCTACTCATGGTGACTTCTTTTCTTGTATGGGTTATGACTTTTGATTGTAAACCATGTTCCTTGGAATTTTATCTGTGGAAATCCTTTGAAGATTAGACTCTAGTTTCATTCCTCCAGGGATGATTTGCTTTTGTTTCTGCCAGTCATCCAGGGGATTCTTCCAACCCCAGACCACCTACACTTCAACTAGCAGTGGCTCACCTAGTGCCCAGGATAAAGCAGGCAAGTTTCCCTACAGTCTCTTTCTGTGCAGTATGTTTATTTCTTGTTCACTCTTACTGTGTTGCAGCTTCCTATTAGCTTAGCCTGCCCACCTTATGTGGGCCATAGGCTCAAGCAATCAAAATAGAGGTTCAAGGTCTTCATGGTACAGTAGAAACCATTACATGAACGCCAACTTAAAACCTTGCTTCGTTCTTGCTCTCGATACATCTTCAGCCTCTAGAGATTCCTTAATTTCATGCCCTGCTAGTGATGCATGTTTTAAATGATTTTGAAATAGTTGCTTATGCCTTCTAGGTGTTTGAGCAGGAGGGTCACTCATGTCATCATGTACATCATACAGCTAGAATCTGAAGTCTGCCATTCCCCAGCTTACTCTGCAGTCAGCCTTTTACTAGACCAGCCCACTGAAACCACTCATGTCAAGGTTGCTAACGGTTTTCATACGGCCACACCCTGTCTTCATCTTCACATGTACCCCTCAGGAGGATTTGGCATAGCTGATCATTCCCTCTCTCCCCGTTTCTCCCTGTGGCTTTCAGGACACCTCACCTTTCTTGTTTTCCTCCTATCTCACTGGCTGTGACATCTTGGTCTCCTAGCTGGGCTCGTCTCTTCTAGACCTCAAAATACTAGAATTCCTGAGACCTTAATCCTGAACTTTCTTCCCTATCTATACTCATATTCCAGGTGATATCTAACCCAGCACTTGCAGGACATCTGTGTGATAACTACCAAATTTATATTTTCAGCCCCATCTCTCAGGAACTCTAGATTCACATTCCACTGACCAATAAATATCTCGCTGAAGTGTCTAGTGTCTGGGAAGCATCTTAAACCTCACATGATTAAAACATATTTCTCTTCCCCTTCTCCCTCCACAAAAACTAGTCTTCCCCAGTTCTTCCCCATATCTTTTTAAATGGCACCATTATTTACCTCACTGTCTGGGATCACTATTGATCTCTCTCATTTCCTAACATCTCTCCCCTAATCCATCAGTGGGTCCTATAGGCTCTACATGCAAAATTATCTTGAATCTGACCACTCCTCAGGTCCACCAGCCAGGTCAAAGTCAATATCTTCTGTCACATGGACAATGATTATAGTCCTAAAGCCCTCCTGGCTTCCATTCTTGTCTCCCAATCAGCAATGCCAGCATCACCATGTTCATTACCACCTCCCGCTAAAACACATTCTCCTCCAGCTACGGATCTTTTGCTCAGAATAAAATCTGGAGTGCTTCTCATGGCCAGTAAGGCACTACCATGTCTGGCCCCTTGTTAACTCTCTGCCCTCTTCTCCCTCCATTTTTCTCCTATTTGCCTCTTGCTTCTGCCACCTTGACTTTTCCCCTTTTCCTCAAACAAGTCAACTGAATCCAGGTTCTGTGCCTCCCTCGTGCTGTTCCCTCTACCTGAAAGACTCTTCTATTTCTCTCTGTGGTTCACTCCTTCTTACCATCTATGTTCTGCTGAAAAACCACCTCAATAGAAAGGCTTTTACATTCACTCCATAGAGAATAGAGCCATCCTAAATAGTCTCTACCCATTTATAGTTCTCATCACTACATGAAACTGTTCAGCCTATTCCATCCATTTGTTTCCTATTTATTTTTCCCACTAAGATGTAAGTTTCATAAGGGCAGAGCCTTTGTTTACCCTATTTATTATTCTCTCCTGGAATAATGCTAGGACTCATGTGTTAGACATATTAACATTTTTCTCATATCATGTAATAGATACTGAATAAATATATCTGAATTAAAGACAACTCTTGCAATAACCAGTGAGACAGAAATGATTTCTCCAATCTTATAGGTGAGGAAACAGGCTCAGAGATGTTAAATGACTTGGCCATGATTACACATCTAGTAAGTGGCAAAATTAACCCGAGTGTGTATGATTTTAGATACTATAGTATTTTTGTGATTTACAGTTTTTTTAATTTCAAAAAACATTACAAAAAACATTGCAAAACAGTACCAAAGTTCCCTTTCTGTGCAGTGTATTTTTATTTATTTATTTATTTGATTAATTTATTTACTTTTACCTTCACTCAGATTTCCCAAATGGTAACATCTTGAATCACCACAGTACAGTCAAGATTGGAAAGTTAATATTGATGTACTAGTAACTAACCTACAGACCTTGTTCACATTTCACCAGCTGTCCTACTAATATGTCATGTCTCTGGAGTCTCCATCAAAGTGTTCATCTTTGTCTTCATGACTCCGACACTTCTGAAAAGGGTCATATTCTTACCATCAGTGTACAGTCTCTGCAGAGAGCTGGGCACATGGAAGGTTCTCTGTTGCAATAGCTATATTCTTGGGGAAATAAATAAATCTCCTTTTTGAGGAGAGGCAGGAGAGTGGTTCCTCATGTTCTGTTTGTGTTTTGTTTAGCTTGGCCGACCTTGAAGTGTTTATAAAAAATAGTGAGAGTGGCTTGCTCAAGGAAGTTGAAAAAGGCGATTTTAAAGGATTGGTTGAGATTATGGGACACCTTATGGCTCTTAAAGAACGGCAGGGCAGCACTGATGAGATGTTTGAGCCCTTAAAGCAAACTATTGAATTGCTGAAGACCTATGAACAAGAATTGCCGAAAACGGTGTTTAAGCAGCTGGAGGTCAGTGCAAAATTTGTTTTCCTAATCAAAGAAAGAGTGGGGAAGTTTCAGGATTTCAGAGTCGGGTGAGGTGAATTGAAATAAATGAGAAACAGGGCTTAGCGATGACCCAAGGCCTATATTTTGGAACAATATGGGTAAGGTATTTGTCATATCTAGCACATGGTGCAAACTCAATAAATAGGAAACACTGTAATTCTGAAGGATATATGGGAGAATTGATATGGACGAAGTGTGTCGGGTTTTTTTTCCCAGAATGAAGGGTGAACCAATTATTTTCATTTTCATTCAGAGGAGTAAAGAGCAGGTCTGAGGAGTGTTAAGGTGGTCTAAGAGGAAGTGTGGGGCGTTACAGAAAATAACCAAGTATTCTTGGAAAATATAACAAGGGAAAGGGTTTACTGGGTCAGAGGCTGAGGGCAAGAGGATTGTGTTGAGCCCAGAGTAGGTGATCATCGAGAGAGCAACTGACCAGGGAGGGAGATAAGTCAAGGAAGGGGAG
The DNA here is from genome assembly GCA_032199065.1 of Smutsia gigantea. Taxonomy (NCBI): domain Eukaryota; kingdom Metazoa; phylum Chordata; class Mammalia; order Pholidota; family Manidae; genus Smutsia; species Smutsia gigantea. Next base: position 65,735 of record JAVSCE010003424.1, on the reverse strand, counting down.
CTGGAGAGAATGGACAATGACACCGCAGCATTGCAGCAGGCGTTGTAGGAGACGTGGAGATATCTGGGGTCTGTCCAGTTTCAGGACTGTGGTGAAGGGAGGGATCCATGTGGGTCTGACCACACTGAGGTCTCTGTTGCAGGAGCTGCCTGAGAAATGGAACAACATAAAAAAGATGGCCATCACTGTGAGGCAGCAGGTGGCCCCACTGCAGGCAAACGAAGTGAGCCTCCTCCGCCAGCGGTGTGCAGCCTTTGCTGCTGAACAGCAGCGGTTCTGTGAGCGATTCCACCAAGAAGCCCCCTTCAGGTATGGATCAGAGTCACCACCACTGCCTCCTTACTTGTCAACATGGCACCTTTGTGTCACTGACTGTCTTTCTGTTGAGTTTGTGTTCTTTTAGCAGGTTGAGACTAGTTAACAGTCTTCCCTCCCATTGAGGTTAGGACGTAGGGCTGGACTGGGCAGTATCCTCTCGTGGCCTGCATGAGATGACCACAGGTTGTGCAAACAAAAGACCTTGCCTTCAAAAGTCTAGAAACTTCTGTGTCTCCAGGTCTATAAAGGGATTGTATGTGGTATAATTATAAGGTATTCACTAAACTGTTAGTATTCTAAATTCTCAAAAACTCCTTTTCTTTTATGGCTGATAGAATTTTTAAATACTTTTGGAAGGCATTTTGGTAGCCTAAATTAGGAAGGATTCAAGGTGAAGGATTTACATTTATATTTTCCTGGCTTAGTAATGCTCAAACACCTCCCTACTTGTGATTAAGGGGTCTTTACATAAACAAAACAACTATAGGATGGGCAACACCATTCACATGTGCGCACATTGGGCATGCACACCTAGGTTCCATTCTCTGAGGCTTCCTCCCTTAGTGGAGAAGTCTACTGGGGTCTGCTTCTGGTCTACTGCTCAGCATCAGAGCCTCTGAAATATTACATTGGGAGGTACATGTTAAAGCAACAAATGAAACAAACAAAAATCACAACTTTACTGAAAGAAAATAGAGCATAATGATTAAGTATATGGACTCTGGATTCAGGCTGTCTAGTATCTAATCTCAGGCTTAATGCCCATGTCAGGAAGCCACTCAGTATGTCTGTGCTTCAGTTTCCTTGTCTGTAAAATGGGGTTAAAAATAGCATGCACCGCATAGGGTTGCTGATAGGGTTAAAGCAATACCTTTTCCAAGTGTTTAGCATAGTATCTGGCACTAGGGTGACCAACCATCCTGGTTTTCCCTTGACTGTTCCCATGTTACCACTGAAAGGTCACACATCTAGGGAAGTCCCTCTGTACCAGGCACATTGGAACTGTTGGTCACCCAACCTAGCACACAGTTAAGGGCCTACTTATTCTTACTGAATAATGTTCACCAAACATTTATTAAGCAGCTACTATCCCCCAATTATTATCCTTGGGGCTAGAGAGAACAAAATGAGTATGTTGAGAGGAAGGGAAGGGCAGATTTGTAAAACTGCAAAAGATGTGTATAGACAGATAAAACACAGGACTCTGAAGCAGTGTGCTACCATGTTGGCTGCACATTAGAATCACCCAGGGAGCTCTTAAAGCTTCCAATGTCCAGTCTGCCCCACAGATCAACTATATCAGATTCTCTGGGGGTAAGACCTGGCATCAGCAGCTTGTAAAGCTCCCCAGGTGATTCCAGCATGCAGGCAAGTCTGAGACTGCTGCCCTAGAGGGAAGTAACTGCTTCTCTTTTCAGCAATCAAAGCAGGACATTAAAACTGAGTCTGTCTCTCTTTAGAATAATTGCCTTACTAGCTATGCCCTTATTCCTAAGAAACACCTATTGTTCAAAACACTTGTGGAACTCCTTTTAGAACTATCAGAGTTTGAAGCACATTCTTTTGACTCTCCTTTTAGGCATGCAGTTGAATTTTTTTAATTTAACACTGGTCATACAGAGCAAAACCTGTTGAGGGAGGTAAAATATCAAGCTGAGTAATACCACTTAGTGTTAACAATCACCCAATGGTAGCAGCCATAAAAATAATGATACTAATAACCTTGGCATTAGTCTGTCGTAAGACTGTCTCTTAAGAAAATTTCAAAAAAATTCCCAAGATGGTTTGGTGAACAAGATGGTTTGGTGAAATGGCTTCCCAAACAGACTTCTGAGATTGGTTGAAAGGGCAATACTCGTTTGCTAGTCATCTGATGGAAATCTGATATTCCTCCTTCATGGTTACATTGTGTACGTGTATTGATCGACTGTTGGTTTTTTTTTTCTCTTTCTTAGCACTTTATCTGCTGGCTATGAGTATATCACTCCCCTTAGCTGGGTTTTCTAAATTCACATCTGTTAATTTGACATGCAGACGAATCTCTGCAAGAGAATGCTTTGAAAAGAACTGCTCACAGCAGTGTGGAAATCCAAACATTACTGCAATTTTGATGTATTTCTCTCCTCAAGAAAGCCTTCAGGACTAGAGCAGAATTGTGGATTTATTGATGAAGGGACTCTTCATGGGTGTCAATTCATTTTCTTTTGTTTCTTAGTTTGGTGTGTGTGAATGTGTGTGTTTAAAATGTTTAGGTTTTTTGAGTAGCAAATGAGTTTAGTTCTGGTTGCTTCACTTTCAGATCATTGATGAATTTCTAAAATGGAGACTGTGGTGCATTCCTCTATGTATGCAAGTGTCTATTCCTGGTTAGACTACAGGTTAAGCTCCCATTTATCTTGTCTTTGAGGAAGAAAAAGAAAGAAAGTGTCTCATTAGGCCCTTGCAGTCTGACAGGTGCTGGGTGACGTCACATTGCTTGGGTTGAGGTTCTTCATGTCCAAGTCACGTTTTACTTCCTCTTTAGTCCTAAACTCTCAGCTGTGTCAGCATATTCCTAGTTGAGCTCTCTCACTTCACAGTAATTGGCTAAATCATCATACTCAGATTCAAGGGCTTTCTAGAACTCTTAAAATTGGAGACTAATTCTCCTCTTTAAGTGAAAGGGATGTTCTATGCTTCCAGCAGCATTCTCTTGTTCAGTCTTCCTGACATTAGGAATGATTCCATGACATCTTCTTATCCATCTCAAGACCAAGGTAACTCAGGGGTTTCTTAACCAAGCATTTGACCTCTGCAGGCTCCATCTTAATGGGGAACGTTAGTGGTTTTAGTTGGCTGGCAACCAGATTCTGTCAATAGCTAGAGAGCCTTCTTGAAGACCCCCTCCCACTGGGTACTATCCTATATGACGACTAGAGAAAGCAAGGCTTTCCAAATAGCCCAAGGAGCACACAGGAGGGAAGAAGGACCTCTGTCTTACTTGGACAGTGTCTACCATCTCTTCAGTCACTGGAGAAAAAAGCAATGTGGGTCATTAAATCTCCCAGGGACATATCTATAGTTGATTGGAACACATCGTTAGTTCAGCTCGACCCTGTTCTTCCAGCTAATTTGACTCATTCACATGATTCAGGCTTCCACAGAACAAAAGACGCTGTGGTCTCATCAGTGGAGTCAGCAAAAATGATGCAAGGGCTAGGATTTTAAAGTAATACACAGTCCCTGACCTCAAGGACTTAAAGCCTCAGGACAGTTTCAAAAATGAGTAAGTGGTCATGCTCATTGGATGCCAACTTCAACTCCCACTGGGAGGCAATTCACACCCCCTAGAAGATGGTGCTGGAGTCATCTTGAGAATTAGCCACTTGTTCTCTGTCTTCCATTTTGGACAAGTCATTGGAAGGGACTGTTCCACTGCTCACGGAGACAGGGGCCACAGGATGGGAAAAGCTGAAAGAGCACAAGTTCAGATCAGATGTGTTGATCTGTGGGGTATCAAGCAGAGGTGTGTCATCATTCGTTGTATACACATATGGTGCTGAGGTTAACCTTTACCTGTGGGGTATCAAGCAGAGGTGTGTCATCATTCGTTGTATACACATATGGTGCTGAGGTTAACCTTTACCTGTGGGGTATCAAGCAGAGGTGTGTCATCATTCGTTGTATACACATATGGTGCTGAGGTTAACCTTTACCTGTGGGGTATCAAGCAGAGGTGTGTCATCATTCGTTGTATACACATATGGTGCTGAGGTTAACCTTTACCTGTGGGGTATCAAGCACAGGTGTGTCATCATTCGTTGTATACACATATGGTGCTGAGGTTAACCTTTACCTGTGGGGTATCAAGCAGAGGTGTGTCATCATTCGTTGTATACACATATGGTGCTGAGGTTAACCTTTACCTGTGGGGTATCAAGCACAGGTGTGTCATCATTCGTTGTATACACATATGGTGCTGAGGTTAACCTTTACCAACTACTAGCTTCCTGCAAATCAATTTAAGTCACTTACTGCTCTTTCTCTCTCTATGCTCAAGTCTAGGTCAGGCTGGCATCAGTCATTTTTCCAAAATCACATGCATGAACACCATCTTTCCATCTCTCTTAATTATACTTTTATTCATCCAGACTTTCCAGACATTTCTCTTTTAGATTAAAATACTTTTGCATTATTATTTCAATTTCAAAGACTTAGTACACCCTTTTCCCTCCTATTACTTTCTTATTTTTGTACTGTATTGTTCCCCTGGGTTTAGAGAACCGCTTGTAGTTTATTAGGCACATTAATCAGGTCTATGGCTATCCTGACAATTCACCCAAGAGTGTTTAAATGGGAAAAGGGTTACCTGCCCACATGTCCAGGGGTTCTTTTCACTACTTAGGCCAAATTAACTTTTATGTGTGCTTAGCTGCAGGAAATTACTGTCCACAAATTCAAACTATAAACAAAAACTGTGCCACAGAGTAGATGAAGTTTGGGATAGGTTTGACAAATGATCACCTCTTAGAAATATTTGAGGAACCAATATTGATCTAAGGATGTTCATATGTGCCAAGGAAAGAATGGTTAGAAAGATCATCTATCGTCTTTTGTGTGCAGCCCCAAAACTCTAATAATAGTGCATATCTTACCTAATAAGTTATTCTTGAATTTTACTCCATTAATATATTAAACAGCATGTGGGCTCCTAGAACTTGCCTAGTAGATGTTGTGCTAATACCAAGAGGCTAAGTTCACTGCAGTCAAGATAAAAAGTAGAACCTACACACTCTGACAGTTAGTCTCTGGAAATTAAGAATAAGCAGGACCATTCAGGTATGGTGATCTGCCCTGCCTTGAGGATGTTACATATCTTTCCTTCTAGTTGCCTTGAGGATGTTACATATCTTTCCTTCTAGTTCTTTCTCCACTGTTCTCATGCCTTCTAGTTGCCTTGAGGATGTTACATATCTTTCCTTCTAGTTGCCTTGAGGATGTTACATATCTTTCCTTCTAGTTGCCTTGAGGATGTTACATATCTTTCCTTCTAGTTCTTTCTCCACTGTTCTCATGGGGGGAGAGGGGTCCTTGCCTATGTAGATGAAGGGCCCTCTTCATCTCTGTGATCTCCGAACTCATATTCTGTTCTGAGACAGCTTACAACTGGAGAACAGTGAAGACGTGCACTCTTGTTCGGCCTCATTCTCTTGAGAAGTGAATCCGCCACCGCGGCACAAGAGCCAAAGACTATTTAGAGGGAACAAGCGGAATCAAACATAGCAAGCATCAAAGTTAATCTGACACTAATTTAATGGTATGCATAACTGTTATTGTGTTGCATGGCAATTAGGCTTAAGTGGTGAGCAGTTCAGGTAAATGATTTTAATTAGGATACTTTCCATCCATCAAGTCCAATATTTCCAAAGACGACTGAGAGAAGAGGCAGCTCAAGAAAGGGAATTTGTATGCCATCCTCTTCCTTTCTCCTCTCTCCTCCACATCCCCCAACCGATACATACATACGATATACACACTCGGTTGGAGGAAACAGCCAGTTCTCTAGTCATTTATGTCCTCTCAACTTTCCCCTTGGGGATGGACCCTGTGATGCCCTATTCTGATTTTAGAGGAACACAGTGTTCACACATAAGTCATGGTGTCCCCAGTCCCTAACCCAAGCACACAGGAACAAGAAAACCTGAAATAGGTGATGGCGAAAAGGTGTAAAGAGAGATTGTGGAGGAAAATGAGAGGCTCCTTGAACACTGAGTTCTAGGTGCTCCTGTCCACAGAAACATTATCTGAGGGTGTGGGTTCCTTTGTATGTAGAATTCTTACATAGAGAGGCCATACCAGGAAAGCAGGTCTGGTCGGGTGGCAGCATAGAGTAGATTAACACTGCTGAGCACCAGGAGCAGAGGACACCTGCCAAACACATTGGAGAAAAGAGGATGAGGGGGCGTGAATTAAAACCCTAAAGCTAGATACAGTGTTTACTGGGGCAAGGGCACACCCAGGGGCCACCCCAGGACGCAGGCAGAGCAGACCAGAGAAGGGGAAGGGGAGGCTGAGGACAGCCTGGAGAAGGGACTTAGATGAGGAGCCCGAGCTGAGGTACACAATAAAGGGAATTGACGGTGACTGCGGAGTGCCTTGCTGAGGGCTTTGTGTTCAAACTCCAAGGCTCCCAGCAGAGGTTCTCAGACTTGGAGGAAAGCACTGCAGGCCATCAGCGTGGGTGTCACCACAGACAAGGACACCAGCGGAGCACACTGGAGTCACCTGGGGTGTTCGAAAACTGCCATTGCGCAAACCCAGCCCCTAAGATTCTGATTTAATTGATCTGGGGAGTAGCCTGGGCATGGAGATTTTAAAGCTTCCAGAAGATTCTAATATGTAGCCAAGACTGAGAGCCACCACTCAAGAGGAAATGATGCCAGATAGGGTCAGTGCTGGACTTCTAAGTGCCAGCCCTCTTGCTTAAAGACGACTTCCCACTGGCAGCTCCTCGCAGGCTTTGGCTTTTAGCATGTACGATAACATGCAGTGCTCTTTTGTGTCAAGTGGTCTGAAAGCCAGTGAGTGGAAGCAGAGTCTGAAGGGGGCTCGAACAAAGGGATGACTCCCCTCTACCCTGGATAAAGGGTTGGGGGAGGTGGAAGAGAAGAGGAGCATTTTTACCTTCTCAGAAGTGAAGAAAAGATCCAAGCAGGGAGTTCCTCTTGGACTGTCTTCCCTCCAGTGGGTTGTGCTCACTCTACTCCAACCTACCCTGAATGTCTTTTCTTCCCAGGCTTTGGTGAAACTCACTGCTCTTTGCTCAAATACTAAGCATTTGTGCTCAGTGAAACAAGCCAAGCAGAGAAAGACAAATACTGTATGATTTCGCTTACATGTACAATCTGAAAAGCAAAACAAAGAGACAAAGAAAAAAACAGAAACAGACACATAAATATGGAAAACAAATGATGGTTGCCATAGAGGAGAGGAGTGCAGGCATGGGCAAAATTGTTGAAGGGAATTAAGAGGGATGAACTTCCAATTATAAAAGAAGTATGTCATGGGGATGAAGAGTGCAGCATAGGGAATATAGTCAATAATTCCATAATTTTATGTGTTGACATCTGGTAACTACATTTATCATGATGAACATTTTATAATGAATATAATCATCAAAACACCATGTTGTTATACATCTACAACCAATGTAATACTGTATGTCAACTACACTTCAACTAAAAATAAAAAGTAAAGATTGGAGTTGGTGGTACTTTAGTGATCCTAGGAAATGGGCCTTGTACAGCAATAATATTACTAATAAGTGAGCTGTACTTACAATAATATTACTAATAAGTGAGCTGTACTTACAAAAGAAACACATTGTGTCTTGTAGATTTGACAGCATTGACCCTTATCAAATGCTGGATGCCTGGCACACTGAGATCCAGCAGATGGAATCCACCATGGCCTCCACTGCTGAGTCTGCCAGCCTGTTTGAGGTCAGCGTTCCGGACTACAAGCAGCTAAAGCAGTGCAGGAAGGAGGTCTGCCAGCTGAAGGAGCTCTGGGACACTGCTGGGGTGGTGACCTCCAGCATCCGTGCCTGGGAGACCACCATGTGGAGGGATATCAACGTGGAGGCCATGGACGCGGAGTGCAAGCGGTTTGCCAGGCACATCCGGAACCTCGACAAGGAAGTCAGGGCCTGGGATGCCTTCACGGGCCTGGAAAGCACCGTGCTGAACACTTTGACCTCGCTGAGGGCCGTGGCTGAGCTCCAGAGTCCGGCCATCCGGTGGCGGCACTGGGGGCAGCTGATGCAGGCCACAGGTGTGAGCTTCACCGTGGGCGAGAGCACGACGCTAGCACAGCTCCTGCAGCTCCAGCTGCACCGCTTTGAGGACGAGGTCCGGGGTGTTGTGGACAAAGCAGTGAAGGAGATGGGGATGGAGAAGACCTTGAAGGAGCTGCAGGCCACCTGGGCCAGCATGGAGTTCCAGTATGAGCCTCACCTGAGGACCAACATCCCCCTGCTGCGGTCGGACGAAGACCTCATCGACGTCCTGGAGGATAACCAAGTGCAGCTTCAGAACCTGATGACATCCAAGTATGTTGCTTTCTTCCTAGAGGAAGTGTCGGGCTGGCAGAGGAAGCTGTCCACAGCCGATGCTGTCATTGCCATCTGGTTTGATGTGCAGCGCACGTGGTCTCATCTGGAGAGTATATTCATTGGATCTGAAGATATCCGGGCTCAGCTGCCCCAGGTACTTGCTAAGGAGACCCTGCCTTCTGTTCCCTTCCCTGAGTCAAGGGAAGAGCACCCAGTTCCTTCATCCTCTAGACCTTTCCTTCTCTGCTGCCTGCCTTGGCTTCACTCAACAAATGCTTGCTTCATGAGCCACCAAAAGTCAGGCAGAGGAAAAGAAAGAAGGTGAAATACATGCCAGTCAGTTTGTCCCTGGGTGGGTGGGCAAAAGAAAGGAGAACCTGGATTTAAAAAAAGCCCATGTACACAAGAGAAGAGATAGAAAATATTTTGCTCCTGTAGTTTGCAGTGAGCTGCTCATGGGTTGCTCCATAGATAATCACAGTGCAGTTATCGATTGGAAGAGAGCCATTGTTTCCAAGCATATTCACATTCCTTCTCAGCAGCAAGCTGTTCTGTAACCCTCTGGCCTGTGCCTCATGGTAAATACCAGTCTTCAGCTAAATACAAAACAAGGAATTTCTCCAAAATATGCGTCCTTTTCTTTGCTACCTTCCCTGTTGTTGATTGCCCCTTCTAATTTGTCCTAATTAATGTGTCATTAACTTAGCTCCTTAGTTAGTGGACTCTAACTCTTTAAAAGAATTTTTTTTTGGCAGGTTTTCTCTGGGTCCCTTCAGCACAGCAAGGTCTTTGCTTACAAATAGTTTGATTCCAAAATGTCAAATGACTTCAACATCTTGATAAAAAGTTTAAAGCACATTCCATCAAAACATTTTATTTTCCCAGCTCATCCCACAAAAGCATATTTAATGTAATAATGCAGATTAAAGGTTGCACATTTGGAGTGGAAACTAACAGAAAACGATTCTGTCAAAGCTTTTGTAATTTGGCCAAATTGAATAAGCCAGGTTTTATTTATCTCCAGTGCTAGTGATTGAAGAAGAGCAGGTTTAATTAGAAGGAGGTGAAGACATGGTTGGAGGCTTTGGTAAAGACTTCAGTGGAGGTATTTGAGGACTTGCAATGAAATACAATAAAGAATCAGTATCATTAACTGCTCAACAGTGCCACAAATTTGTGTAAAATATGTAAATGCGTATTCTTTGTATTAACAGAACGACAATAGAGACAATCTCAAAACAATAAAATCAGTCATCTTACAACCTAATTAGTAACTATTTTCATTCATTAAGAATATGTCCCAACTTTTGTTTATGTATATACATATTCTTACATAATTGCTCTTGGTGTAATTATAATTCTCTCAATTCAGCTCTTTTTCATTTTAACATTTATGCCAGGTATTTCCAATACTTCTATAACCTTGATACCTTTTACACCCATAACTGGAGCAAAGTATCTCATTGGGGAATCATAATTCACTTTACGTGGCTCTCTTAGTCAAAGTCTTCCTGGAGAGAGGGTGGATTACAGAGGTCTGGGGCAGGCAGGGCCAGCAGCATGCTCCTGAGTCCTGACTCTGCCACTTGCAGCTGTGGGGTTGTAAGCAAGTTACCCTCTCTGTGCCCTGGTTTCCCCCCATGTAAACTGAAACTAGTACTAGTACCTCTTTCAGGGAGTCAATTAAAACAGTGCACATAGCACATACCATTGTAACTGTTATTATATAGTAACAATAATACCACAAGCTCTAACTAGGTGCCAGGTATTGAGTTAAAGTGCTTTACATATGTTATTGTCTGAATCATTTCAACAACACTCTGGGGGGATGTGCATTTGGGAAAAACGATGACATTTAACTTGACATCACAAATGCTGAGGAAAAACTCAGTTTGGTTGTCTAAACTTTTGTATGGACCCAGAAAGAATACTGGATCCACCATCTACCTGAGTTAGGAATTCTGTGTTTGATGCCAACATTTCTCAAAGTGTGGTCCAGTGGCCTCCGAGAGTCAAAAGTCAAGGTCAAAACTGTCTTAATAATAATGTTAAAATGTTATTTTCCATTTGGACTTTCCTTCTTCCGTGAGCATACAGGGGAGTTTTCCAGAGGCTGCATGATATGTACTTATCACAACACACTGAATGCAGAAGCAGAGAAGTGAATCTAGTCATCTCATTTAAGTCAGACATTAAAGAGATTTGTAATAAAGAAAGGAGAAGAAAAGGAACATGCCATTTTTTCTCTAAGTTATTTTGTTTGGGGGAATATAATTATTTTAGATAAAAGAACATGTTATTATGCTAACATAATGGGTTTAATATTGTTACTTTTTAAATGAATTAACAAATATTTTTTAAATTTCTCAGCTTTAGCTGCTAATATAGAAAATGTATTGGTAGACAATAGAAACACCTACATACAGAAAAGCTTTTCATACTCTTCAGTGTTCTTAAAAGGGTAAAGGGGTTTGAAGACCAAAATGTTTGAGAACTGCTGTTGGAGGCAAAAAGTATCGCTTTCTTAGCGTCTTCAGACAACCTAAGAACAGGTTTCTGCTTCTGACTTGCCTCAGAAGGGGAGCTTTTGGAACTGAGCAGGGTGGTAGTTAATGTTTTCCCACATTTTTATTTGCAGGATTCTAAAAGATTTGAAGGCATTGATATTGACTTTAAGGAGCTAGCTTATGATGGTCAGAAAACTCCGAATGTAGTGGAAGCCACCAACAAGGCAGGTCTTTACGAAAAACTGGAAGATATTCAGAGCAGGTGATGGTCTGTTAGCTGCCCCCTCTTATAATGCAGGAGGTGATATTTCCTTCTCCCCATTCTGTCTCTGAGCTCCTGACCTATTTAACTGCCTGAGTGAAAGCGTATGTGTGTTTCTGTGTGTGCCTGGATTTGGTAATAGTGGGGTGTTATTATAGGTGTTCATTCTGATGGAAATGTATCAGTGTTTATGATTGCAAATACCTGTGTTTCTTGCATTCATTTCTGCATGTATCCCATATATTGTGTATGTTTACATCAAGGTCTGTGTACCTATGCACCTAGGCAAACTTAATTCAGAATTCTGTGTCTGTGCCCTCAGATTGTACCTGTGTGAGAAAGCCCTGGCAGAGTACCTGGATACCAAAAGACTTGCCTTCCCTAGGTTTTACTTTCTCTCCTCTTCTGATTTGTTAGACATCCTTTCCAACGGCACAGCTCCACAACAGGTAAGCTGAGGGAGCACCTGTAGAAACATCCAGAAGGCCTCAGGGGCTCCCAGCAGGAGAGGTGTTGCCAGAGTATCAGATCTGCACTGCTACCAGCATCATCCCTGACCTCAGAGCTTCTTCATCCCCCATCACGGCTTCCCGGGGGGCCTTCCAGCCTGTCAGGGGTGATGGCTCCCCAAAGTAGAACTGGAAAAGCATTGAGGATGGCAAAGGTGGAAAGAGCTAAGCTTTTACCGAGAATGCTATTGATTTCATTATAAAGAGGGGTCCAGTGAACTGTGGTCCAAAGTTAGAGCTAAAATTTCCGTGGGGAGATAAGCTTAGAAGCTGTCTTAACTGGACATTGGATGGTTGTGGAAGGAGTGGATATGAGCAGTCCAAACTTTTGGGTTCTAGCCCCTGGTTCTAGCCACTTGGTAACCATATAGTCTTGGATGTACCACTTCTCTTTGAGGAACTTTCCTCCTCTGTGAAATGGGAGATGCCTACTGTGTTACAGGTTTTCAGAACATAGTAAAGTAACTAATGGAAGCACTGTTATTATTTGGACCTGTAGACAGTTGTTCTAACCTTGAGAGGGCATCAGAATCACCTGGAAGACTTGTAAAAATACAGATTCCTAGGGCCTGCCCCAAAGTCTCTGATTCAGTAGCTCTGGGTGGGGCTAAAAATTTGCATTTCTAAGGATTCCTCAAGCACTGCTGCTGGTCTGGGGACACACGGAGAGTCACTGCTATGTATCATAGGTCTGAACATCAGAACAGCTGATGAGAGGGAGGTATGGAATCCCTACTGTAGGTTCCTTTGGCTTTCATCCCTTCTCACCTGCCTTGGCCTGAGGGTTTCAGCCCCGGGCAAGTTCACTGTGGATTCAGTGAGACCAAGAAATGACAACAGAACGGTCTTGGAGTAAAAGGGTTTATACACGGCTTTACTCTCCCGGCAGTAGGTCAAGCACTAGAATTACATCCACATCCAGCAATCTGCAGGTCCATAATCCTCCTTCATCTCTGCTTCCGCCCAGAGCACTGGGCAGAAGTCTTTATATAGTGACTCAGTCAATAATAGCTCATTGTGTACAGGTGTGGAAGCAGTAGCCTAGCAGCAGGCCAGTTACATCATCAAGTAGTGTAGGTTCAGGTGAGGATCCTGGCCATAGGAAGTTCCATTTTCCCCACATCACTCTGTATCAATTCAAAGATATCTTCCTCATCTGCATCAAACTCCATAGACTAAAATACCATAGGTTTTTTAATACTGTTTTGCAATTACAAATAACTGGCATTGAATAACTTTGAGTTTTATATTGTTGGAGGTCTATCTTCCAGGTAAATTTCCAGAAGCCAGATTGCTGGCTTACAGGGTAAATGATGTGGTCTTGTTACATAATCCCCTCCATAGGAATTGCAGCCTTTTGCACCACCACCAGCAATGGATGAGACCTTCTCCAGCAGAGCCAAAAGATGGCACCCATGCATTAGTTTTCTGCCCTTGTCATTGACTTTCTAATTTACTGAAATTATTTTTAGATTGTTTGTAAGTAATAAAGAGAGAGTGTTCTCTCTCTCTTTATCCTTGATAGTTAAAGCCCCTCTTTTTTTCCCTATAGATTCCAGTGTTTACAAAATAGCCCAGGCATGGTGGAGTTGAAATATTTATCACATTAGCATTCTGTTTTTGTAACTATGTGTTTATTAATTCTATGTATAGGAGGGTCAAAGATCATTGTCAGACCTTTTATATCTTTTCTACATGAGGTACTCATTCTCAAATATATTATTTTATTTTTTTCTCACTTGGTTTGAGTAAATCTATAAGTAGTTGCCCCTTCCCTACGTCCCCAGAGATGAAGCATGGTAGAGTAATTCCCAATTCCTTCTGTATCTGTGACTCTTCGTAGTTTTCACATGGGAGTGATTGAACACTGGGGGTTGGAATTCACAGCAATTTCCCCTCAAATCCCTGCAGGCATATCTCTGCTGTGTCTCAGAGAAGACTTCTGCAGACTGCCTGCCTTTTAATTTTCCTTTCTGGGAAGCCTAATTTCTTTCTATTTGGATCTCTATAGAGATCAAAATTTCAATTAAATTTTTAGAAAAAAATTTATGTTTATACATTTGCTTTATTGTGTTAATGTTTCCAAGATATGCTGAGGTTTTTTCCTACCTGAAAACCAGGGCTTTCATAATCTTAAAAAAGTTTTCTTTCAGTATGCTTTTAAGTAACATTTGTATTCCATTTATCTGGATTTTTTTCCTTCAGGTTCATCCTCCTTCCATAAGTTGAAATTCTATTTTCTCTGTGCTACATATATTACCTTCATATAGCCATACATATTTTTATCTCTTAGTCCTCCTCTTTGCCATTCTTCCACTGTTTCCCAAGTTTATCCACCATGTTTAATTTTGGGTCATTTAGTCCTTCAGTATTGCTAATATTAGTATAGACACGCTGTGTCACTTTGTTTCTCCACCTCTGCCAACTTATCTTTCAGCTCATATTTCATAAAGTTCATGTTTCTTGCATTTAACTGAAAACAATACAATGTGATATTTTCCTAACTACCTCTGTTTCCTTTAGTAAAGCTTCTAATATATATGCTCATAATATAATGTAATAATAAAATAATAATAAAATTTTATATATAAATAATTATATACTCTTGTTCTATCAGTTAAGTCCTGTTTTCTTCCTCTTTTAAGTTGCAGGTACGGCCCACATTGGTGGTGATGGTTTTCTTTTTTTTAATTCACTATTTTTTCTTGGATAAAGAAAGACCCATGCCATCAAGATATTTGTTCCAAATCACTCTGGGTGGGATCTTCTCAAGCACCTTCACAGTTTACTTCATTACACTTTGAATTCTTCCTCTCAAGCTCATAAGCCACAAAGCTGGTTATTGTAAATTCAGGGTCGCAACTCAGGATCCCAGCAGCCTGAAGGATCTGGTATTTCTAAAAGCCCTACCAGAAAGCCAGTTTCTGTTTCTTTCCTCTCCAACCTGCCCTTTCCCTCCGCTCAAGACCATAGTGTGGCTCTACCCAGCCTCCCTCCTAGAAGTCCTTCTCGGGGCATCCTTAAGGGGGTTGTACCAAGAGACACTGGGCTAGGGAGAAGAAGCCCTGGCGTGGCCAGGCTTTCCGCTTGGTGTAAGCATGCTCGCCCTTCTATGGATCCTCCAGATATTGGTCTGTCTTATCCAAGCAGTTCCAACAACTGGGCGACTTTTTCCATAGACCACTGTCACCACTGCCCTGTGGCCCTCTGGATTTGGGCACGTTACTGTTCTTCTGCAGACTCTCCTGTGCCTCTCTCCTGCTGCACAGTAGTATTTTCTTAGGAAGAGGGTTTATGAATTAACCATTATTTTTTTCCTACAATCTGTTCCCATCTTTGGTAGATTAAGCAGAAATTAATCAAACTTTTATGGCTTCATTGGTTTGTAGCTAGTACATGATTCCCACTAGTTTTCTATTTCTTTGGCCACTTCTACTCAATTCAGTTGATTCCTGACTTCACGTCATCAATGTTCCTACAGGCTTCCTTCTAAATGTTTGGTATCCAATATGCTAACAGTTGTCACGTGGTAGACCTCTCAACAATACTACTAAGTAAATCCCTGGACACATTCTCCAATCCTTTGACATGATGTCCCTTCATAGGTTCAACGCCACCTTTCCAAACTCTTTGACAATATGGCCAAGATGCAGTTCCAGCTCAATGCCAGTGAGAAACCAACCAAGATAAGTATTGGCATGTACAGCAAGGAAGAAGAGTACGTGGCCTTCAGTGAACCTTGTGACTGCAGTGGTCAGGTAACATAAAAGTCCATTCTCCTTCTTATGTCTTCTCTGTCTCAATTGTCTGCATTCAAATACAGTCAGCATCAACATTCAGGATGACCTGTTTGACCTTGGGCCAAAACTGCTGTCTGTGCCCTGGGACTGCCGGCTTCCCTCCATTGACCTGATGTTGGAGAGCTTCTAGCACCTGCTTTCCTCTCTCTGGGAAGGACACATGTCACAATTCATACACCTTCCCTACAAAGACCCCTGCAGAGAGGAATAATATGCATGTAAACAACCACCTGAGTCAACAAGAAAAGGATTTTTCAGTGATTAGCAGCGCCAGGAGACTTTACAATGACAGTCCCTGGGGCACCCCACCAGGGAGTCAGGAACCTTGACATTTTCCCTGGGAGAGAATGTCCTTTGCAGTCAACCATGGTCCTGAGATACCACTTCTCTGTGCAAATATACCTCGGAGCCATTTCCTGCCATAGCCCGACCCCTAACAGAGCCAACTACCACCCTGCTCTAGGAACTACTACTTCCAAACCTCCCATGTATAATTCAAGAAACACAAAGCATGCAACAACTTTCTCCTTAAGTCTCCTTCCCATCTGGTGCCACTGCCACTAAAATATAATCCCTTCTTTGTTCATTATCCGAAACGATCCAACAGAGCATTACCCCTGGAGGGTCTAGTCTAGTCCTAAGTAACACCTGGAAAGATGATCTCTTACAGTGTCCCACCTTCATCCACCCATATCTTGGAAGGCAATTGCAGTACCAGAAAAGAATTGGACATTCTCAGTTTTATGAGAAGACCCTGGGGTTTGATTCAGCATGTGTTCTTTTTGCATACTTGGAAAGCACTTAGTTGGAGAATGTAAGCCTGGCTTATGTCTCCATACTCAGTGTGAACAAGGTCATGAGAATCCACTGACTTATTTACACCCAGCTCAACCCAGATGAAGATTTGTATGAACTCTAGATGGCAGCCCCCTGTCCCCTTCATCTGCTACTGTCCTGCGTGTTCTAAATGGGCACATCTAGCTGTTGCTGAGTCTGATTCTCACCTATCACCGTCTGGGTTACACAAACAAACTGTCTCCCCATGCCTTCTGGCGGCCCTTTGGGGTTATACATCATGCTTGGGCTCCATTCTCTTCACTCCCTCAGGCTGAATGGACACAAATGCATATTACTATCATATCTTCTTAGGAACCCAGCATCTAACCCAGAGTTGTTCTTTCAGGTGGAAGTATGGTTGAACCATGTGCTTGCTCATATGAAGGCCACCATAAGGCACGAGATGACAGAAGGTGTAACTGCATATGAAGAAAAGCCGAGGGAGCAGTGGCTCTTTGACTACCCAGCTCAGGTGGTCTCCCACCCAGGACCTTTGTGGGCCCCATCCTCTGCTAGGCTCTTCCTTCCTCTCCTAGCTTGACCTCCTTCTGCCTTCAGTGGCTGCCAGACATGCGACTCACTGTATGCATCACAGCCAGGAGAAGCTGGCCTGCGAGGGGTCAGCCAGAATGAGTTGGACTTTCAGCCATGACCTAATCCAAACATTACCTTGGAGAATCAAGGGCTGTCCATCTTTACCCTCTTTGGCTGCAGTAGGGAGAAAATATAAACAGTTCAACTCATTGAACCAGACAACTCTGTGTGTGCCAAGCTCTATGCTGAATATCAGAGACACCAACAGGGAGCAAAACAATATTACCCTGCCCCACCCGCTGGAGTTTACAGGCTGGCGTGGGAGTCAGACCTTTCACATGGGACCTGGCTTGATGAGAGACTCAGGGTGCTCTGGGAGCATATGGCTAGCTAGTGGGCTCAGGGGACCCCTGAGATGATATTTAAGCTGAGATCTGAAACTGGAGTGAACAAGTTCATGATGGGGAGAAAGAGCAACTGAGCATAGGGAAGAGCATGGGGTAAAGGCTCAGAAGCAAGGAAGAGCCTAATGTGTTTGAGGAATGGAGAGGAACTCAGTGTGTTTGAAGAAAGAGTAAGGGAGGGACCGGGAGCTTGAAGCAACAGATGGACTCTGGAGAGGAAACTCAAAGCTGATTCTTAAGACCATGTGAGGGAGCCTGACAGGATTCTAAGATACATCTGAATCCTTTACAGGGTTCTCATCAAGGTAATAAGAGAGGGGAGAATTGATGAGAATTTTGAAAATGACTCTGGCTACAATGCACCACTCCTCCCTTCCCCTCAGAGCTACAGATGTTGGTGGTAATGGAAGCAGTAGGAGTAGATAAGGTTGTTCTCAACCAAATGATCTATTTTGAAAGGGCAGAAAGTGCTTTTTTCCCACTGTGTTTCCATTTCATCTCTCGAAGGATTTAGAAGCATGTGACTCACTAATCTAGTCCATGCTGGTTAAAGAGGGAGGGAAGGAGCTAGTGTCACCCACACAATTACTCGCGAGCTCTTGCTGTGTGATGAGTGGGCTGGTTGTGGAGACAGTCCTGGTAATGGCTCACTAAGTGACTCTTGGTGCTACAGGTAGCCCTGACCTGCACTCAGATCTGGTGGACCACAGAGGTGGGCATTGCATTTGCCAGGCTGGAGGAAGGCTATGAGAATGCCATGAAGGACTATTACAAGAAGCAAGTGGCCCAGCTCAAAACCCTCATCACCATGCTGATTGGCCAGCTCTCCAAGGGGGACCGGCAGAAGATCATGACCATATGCACCATTGATGTGCATGCCCGGGATGTGGTGGCCAAGATGATTGCTCAGAAGGCGAGTCCCAAACATCCAGGAGTCCCTCTTTGTGGGCAACTATATCATGAATACTGGGGTCGTGGAGAAGCTCACCTATGGCCTAAACATGGGGGCCCCAGACTCTGCACTGGCCCGAGAACTGGGAGAGGATCATGGGGGTTGCTCATACTTTTTAAAACCCCAGCAAAACAATGCAGTCAGAGTAGCTCATGCTTTCTATGCTGTGGGCACAGGGTGCTGTGGTCGTGTCTGGTAGACAGCACCCAAGTCTCCCAGAGCACCGTGTGTCCTGTGGCCAAGGGGCCACCTGCTACCTGCTAACCTGTGGCTCACCCACCTATTCTGCCCCTGCCGCTCTCTCCAGGTGGATAATGCCCAGGCCTTCCTCTGGCTATCCCAGCTGCGGCACCGTTGGGATGATGAGGCCAAACACTGCTTCGCCAACATCTGTGACGCCCAGTTTCAATATTCCTATGAGTATTTAGGAAATACACCTCGCCTGGTGATCACGCCATTGACGGACAGGTGAGTGCGGGCGTCAGCCACTGACAGAGAACCCTACTGCTGTCTGGCTCAGGCCATCCAGTGGCCATCTGGGTTCAAGGCCACTGGGGTTTCCTGAGGACTTACTAGGTAGTCATACACACCTGAATTCTAACTCTAGTTCTAACACATTCCAGCTGCTTATCCATGAAAAACCTGACCTAATTCTTGGTTTCCTCATCTCACACCTCACATGAGTTTTGTAAGGTTAAAAGACCAAGTGCTTTTAAGCAGTTTAGTGTATAGATGCTCAGTCAATGATTCCTATTACTATTTTCTTATCATTCAATGGCCACATTTATTCAGCACCTCTCACTCTGGTAACACACAGATAAAAGCAAAGTAGTCTCTACTATGAATGGGGTTTTTAATTTTTTAGGGAACCATATTCTTTTTCATTCATATTAATTCATTTTTGAATGAGTTCACGCCAGACACTGAACGAGTCACTGGGAATACAAAGATGACTAAAACATTTTCTGCCCTTAAACTCCAATTCTAGTGAGAGAAAGCAGACACATGTAGATAAAAATTTAAATAGCCCAAGGGAGAAACATGCAAGGCCATAGTATAAAAGGGGGCTCAAAGCCATACAAATATCCAAGCAAGTGACTCATCAGTAAACTCTATGAGCACAGAGGGACACAGTCACTGTGGGATGAAGCGAATAGGACTGGAAATGGGAAGAGGGGTGTCTGATCTGGGCCTTAAAAGATGTGTAGGATTCCAGTAGGATTTCAGTAGGTTACAGGATGGCTGTCAGGGTATCCATGAAATTGCGCAGAAATCTGTGCACTTGTTCTATTGAGAGGATCTATATCATTCACCAATTCTTAAAGTGGTTGAGGATCCCTAAAAGTTAAATAACTACTGATTCTGGAAAATGAAATTTTATGGCAAAGGCCTGGAAACGGGAAAACTCAAGACATGTTCCTGGAAGAGGAAATAGACTCCTGATTTGGGAGGAGGTAGTTGGTCATAAGTCTAGGAGATGGAGTCAGAATATAATGTGTGAAGAATACATGTTTTTTATCCAGTAAGTAGTGGTAAACTATTGAAAATTTTCTTCAGAGGAGTAAAATGATGAAACTGTACCTTATGAAGATTTGTCTGACAGTAGAACATGTGCAAAGGAGAGAGGAGACGAGTGGGATAAGGTCATGGACCATGTGAGAAAGGGTGTTTTAATTCTGCTGAGATTTCTGTAATTTCTGTTAAGAACTGGTGCTCCTTCCCCTTGTAATTCCGTTGAGCACAAAATCTCTTCTATTCCAGGAAGAGGTGTATATCTGCGTGACTGGCTCACCCTAAATAAGTGACTTGTCAGTAATGAAGAGATTGTCTTAAGTTATAAATGTTAAAATAGCCAAATAGAATCTATGCCCTCTTTTACGTAACTTTTTTGTTTGCTTATGTGAAGTGTTGCCGCCTGTATTCTGGTTAAATCCTCAGATATATTTCCAAATGACATTTAGCTAAATTGTAATCACTGTGCTCATGGAATGAATAGGGGTGTGGGAAATTCAAAGTAGTTGAAAATACCAACATCATTCATAGACTAAGACCTCATGGTTCATCTCCCTCTGTGCTTTTCATTTATTTCATTCATTGTCCTGCTCCATGTGGAAAGGTCTTCACCCAGAATCCCATACAGACCACTCCCAGTTGCTCTTGTGCCTCTTTTTTATGGGAACCAATAGAGGTCACATCAGTAACTCCAGTTGCTCCCCAGTGCACTTAGACTGAAATATGAATTCCCCGCTGAGTCGTTCCTGCCAGCAGCCCCAATGTTTCATTCCTGCACTTTTGCCACACTGGCGTCCTTTCTTAAAATCATTTTCACAAAGAGCCCCTAAAACGCATGGTTCCCTCTGCCTGGAATGCCCTTCCCCATGCTCTCTGTTCCACTGTCAGCCTCTCATCTTTTTGTTCTAGTCTCAGTTCTCAGGAAACCTCCCATGACCACTGTTTCTAAAAGACAACCTCTCCCACCACACACACACACACACACACACACACACACACACACACACACACACACTCAGCAATAACCCTGATGGATCCTCTATCTCCTTCCTGAAATGACCTTGCTTGCTTGTTTATTGGAAGCATTCCCCTTTGGAATGTAAACTCTTTTCAATAAGAGACCTTTGTCTTATTTATTGCTATGTCACCAGCATCTAGTAGATGTTGAATTAACATCTGTTGAATGGTGGTCCAATACTGAAGACCCAGACCATAAGAATAGGCAGAATCAAGAAGCGGAGGTTGGCTCAGAGGATGGCTCTGAGGGCTCTGTCTGTGCCTTGGCTCTTGAAGAAGGAGTGCCAACTCTGTGCTCTGCTCTTAGCTGGGGGCTGACCCTCCTCCCTTCCCCGGCTCAGGATGAGAGGCAGATAAGGTCTGTTCAGGGGAAGAGGCAGGCTTCTCTGCAGTTGGGACAGCAAAGCCTGCAGCAGCAGCCCTGAGGGTTTTGGCACCTTCAGGGTTTTCGTCAAGCTTCATTTGGGCTCAGTCAGTCAGAGAGGCTCCTTAGTGTGGGTTAGAGGAAAGTTGTCCCACCTCAAGCTGCATCCAGAGTGGATCCTCTCCTGTGTCTTTGTGTTTCTAGTGATTCTCAGCAAGACACCTACCCTAAACAGGAAGAGAAATCTGATTTAGTGTTCTCTTTTGCTGTGAGTTTTTCTACCTGCCTTGGGATATGACCTAATAGTTTGGGAATTTATATCATTTGGGACAGAACAATGAAGTGATTGTACATTTGAGCAATTTGATTCATGTCCATGTCTCACTCTGGACTTCATGTTCCGTGATCACAATGACTTCGATTTGCTCAGGGCTCTACCTCCAGGACCCAGCCCTGTGCCCGGCACATCAGAGGCATTCAGGAAACACTCCTAAAGTACGTGCGGTGATGTGAGTTCTCAGCCTCTGCACGCATACCCCAGCTTCCCCATACCACTCAGAGTATTTCCTTCCTTTCTGCTGACAAATCAGACATTATTATTCCGGGTAATAAAAGGTACAAGACCTTTCTTTTCACTGGGTCTCCACACCTGTCCAGGAATTGAAGAAGTTAATTACCTTGTTGGGATGTGGAAGTCTCTCATACGCTAATGTTGAATGCTTCATAGAGGGAAAGGATGAAGTTTGGACAATGAATTATTTCTAAAACAGGAAATAATCACCTCTTTTATGAAATGAGCAAATAAGAACTCAAATGTTTGCTGCAGATAATGACAAATACTATGTAGACCTTGAACTTGTTTTGCATATTAGATGCATTTCTGACAAAGGAGTATATAGTGAATATTTATATGGCAAATTCCATTTTCTCACTGACTTCCATTATTGTCTCAAGAAATGTTTTGACCAGAAAAAAATTAGCTTCCACACAGCAAATCACATTTTAAAGAGTGTTCGGCTTTTGCTGGTGTGTAGCTGAAGTACATTTAATTCTCTCCTGCAAGGGGAATTAATCAAATGGACAATTGATCCGTACAACCTCTGCACATTCATTAAAGGCACACCTGCATTACAGAACATCCAACTGAGTATGCCTGTTTCTTTGGAATTTCCCACTGGCTGCATGGGACTTAAATATATACGTGAGTACAAGGGCTCAGCCATTGTTGCAGGACTTTGGCATGATGCTAAGTTGAAAAACTAAATGTAAATGTTTTTTTCAGGTTCAACAAAAGCACTGATCTTAGTTGTTTCTTAATCTTTGGGTGATTTGTTCCCTCTCTGCTCCCTTTCCCTCACCTTCACACACAGGCGCCCCTTTCAGCCCTGTGTTGTGTTAAGTACTATTTTAATCCACTGTTTTTCAATTTTGAGTACCTCTTAATTTCTTAGGAACTGCTGCAAGTAGGTAAAATGCACAAGTCTTTGAAGGTGATTTGCTGGACAAGGACACACTAGCCAAGGTCATACGCTTTCTTTAAAGTTTTTAATCTGATATTTTTGCCGGAAAATTTAGTAATCTGTAAACAAAGAAAATATGAGTTGCCCAATTAATATTGTTAATATTTAGTCTGTGTCCTTTTACATGTAGATTTTGAAAAAGTGAAATTGCAATCATATACTGTATATAAAATATCATAGATTGCTTCCTTTATGTAACATTATATCATGTGCATATCCTCTAAATATTCTTCTAAAATACTAATAGCTGAATTACCTTCTATTTAGAAGTATTATGCAATATAACCATATTATGGAATATTTAAGTTATATCTATGCTTTTACTATTAAAAATAGAGCTGCCATGGACTCGCTTACACATAAATTTTTACTACTCAGTATTTCCCCAGGAGAGTCCAAGAAGCAGGATATTTAGATGATACATACTTCATATTATTCTTGGGAAAAAATGTTTGCACTCTCACTAGCAGTTTATGAGAGTATTCATCTCCCAACATCTTCACAGACATCAAGTATTATTGTTAAAAATGTTATTTTATATGCCAGAATGTTACTGCATTTGGATTTGGACAGCTTTAATTACCCACAAGCCTGAGCATTTTTATGTGCTTATTGGCTATTAGATTTCTTTCTCCTGTGAATTGTTACCATCATTGCCCATTTTATTACTCTTATACTTAGAAAGTCCCTGCCCATTTCCAGATCAGTTTAATATAATATTGACCTATAATATAGCTTATTTTGTTTTACTTTTTCTGTGACCTTCACAATTCTTTGGTAAACTTTTTGACTTTTGAGTAAAGTGAGTGTTTTCATCAGAACATTTTGGTTCCATGTGATAGAAACCAAATTCAAACTAACTTAAACAGAAAAAGGACTTCTTATCTCTCATACCTGGAAAATGAGTCCAGCTTGCTGCAGTGTAACCAGCTCTGGGGCCTAAACAGGGAGATACCCAAGCTTGAACTGTCTCGTATTGTGGCTTTGCTTTCTTCAGAATGTTGACTTCTTTCTTGCATAGATTTTCTTTCTTTGGCCCAAGATGGTCTCCATGCCAACACTTTTATGGCTCCTCATCCAGAAGGAAGACAGACCCTGTGTTTCCCAGAACCATATGTAAGATTCCTTGAAGGAACTCTGATTGATCCTGTTTGGGTCATGTTCTGAGCCAATCACTGTGACCAATGAGATTTGAGTATTTTGCCCAGCCTGAGCCTTGTGTCCACTCCTGGTGATTGACAGCTCCATTGGAGACACCCTGTATATACATACGTGTGTGTGTATATATATATGTATATATATATATACATATATATATACACACATATATATAAACAATTTTATTGAGGTTTATTTTACATGTCAAAAATTCCACCATTCCCTATGTACAATTCAATGTTTTTAGTAACTTCATTGAGTAGTATAACCACCACCATAAATCAACTTTACATTTTCCTCCCCCTCAGAAAGAACCCTCACGCCCATTATAGTTAATTCCCATTCCTATGTCCAGCCCCAGGCAACTCCTAACCTACTTTCTATCAATTTGCCTTATTCTGGACATTTCTTATAAATGGAACTATACAACGTGTGGTCCCTTGTGTCTGGCTTCTTTCATTTTGCAGTGTTTTGGGGGTTCATCCATGATGGAGCATGTGTCAGTAGATGGTTCCTTTTTGTTTCTGAATGATTTTCCGTTTAATAGATACAACACATTTTCTCTATCCAGTCACCAGTTGACAGACCCTTTGCTTATTTCTAGTTTGGGGCTATTAAAATAATGCTGCTGGGAACATTTGGGTAGACATATGTTTTCATTTCTCTCAGGAGGTTGCTAGAATTTCTTGAAAATTTCTGGGTGGTATGGCAGTTGTATTTTTAAATTTTTGAGAAACTGTCCAACTATTTTCCAAAGTGGCTGGATCATTGTACATTCCCACCAGCAGTATATGAGGGTTCCCATTTCTCAATAGCCTTGACATTTATTACAGCCTGCTTATTTTTTATAACCATTCTAGTGGATGTGAGGTAGTTTCTCATTTGAGTTTAATTTGCATTTCCCCTAAAATGACATTAAGCACCTTTTCATGCGCTTGTTAACCATTTGTATATCTTCTTTGGCATAATCTTGGTTCATATCTTTTGCCTAATGTTTGGTTTGTTTGCAAATATTTCATAGTTTGCAAACATTTTGTCCCAGTCTGTTGCTTATCTTTTAGTTTTCTTAATGGTGTTTTTTGAAGTACAAAAGTTTTTAATTCTGCTGAAGTCCGATTTGTCTAATTTTTCTTGTATGGACCATGGTTTTGGTGCTGTAGCTAAGAAATCTTTGCTTAATGTCATTATACCTTTAACTTTCTTTTCACTTTTGTATGGGGAAATTTGATTTTTATAAACTTATCTTCTATTCTTCCTTGTGTTAAAAATTCTAAGAATTTCCCTCTTGATTCTCTTGAGTTTTCTAAGTCACTTCTAGAATTTCTAAATGTATTTGAAAAATACACATAATATGAAGTATAATTATAACTGCTCAAGCTTAGTTACTAGCTGGGTTAGTTATTTTTGCCAGAGAGTTCACATATCAGCTATTGCTCTCAGTTGTTTCTATCATGTTTTTTTTTAATATAACTTATTTTATTATCATTAATTTACAATTACATGTGCAATATTACGATTATTAAACTACCCCTTCATCAGGTCCCCCCAACAACCCCATTACAGTCACTGTCCATCAGCGTAGTGAGATGTTACAGAATCACTACTTGTCTTCTCTGAGTTGTACTGCCCTCCCCGTGCCCCCCCAACATTACATCTGCTAATCGTAATGCCCCTTTTTCCCTCTTATCCCTCCCTTCCCGCCCATTTTCCCCAGTCCCTTTCCCTTTGGTAACTATTAGTCCGTTCTTGGGTTCTGTGAGTCTGCTGCTGTTTTGTTCCTTCAGTATTTTTTCTTTGTTCTTATACTCCACATATGAGTGAAATCATTTGATACTTGTCTTTTTCGGCTTGGCTTATTTCACTGAGCATAATACCCTCTAGCTCCATCCATGTTGTTGCAAATGGTAGGATTTGTTTTCTTCTTATGGCTGAATAATATTCCATTGTGTATATGTACCACATCTTCTTTATCCATTCATCTACTGATGGACACTTAGGTTGCTTCCATTTCTTGGCTATTGTAAATAGTGCTGCAATAAACATAGGGGTGCATCTGTCCTTTTCAAATTGGGCTGCTGCATTCTTAGGGTAAATTCCTAGGAGTGGAATTCCTGGGTCAAATGGTATTTCTATTTTGAGTTTTTTGAGGAACCTCCATACTGCTTTCCACAATGGTTGAACTAATTTGCAGTCCCACCAGCAGTGTAGGAGGGTTCCCTTTTCTCCACATCCTCGCCAACATTTGTTGTTGTTTGTGTTTTGGATGTTGGCCATCCTCACTGGTGTGAGGTGATATCTCATTGTGGTTTTAATCTGCATTTCTCTGATGATTAGCGATGTGGAGCATCTTTGCATGTGCCTGTTGGCCATCTGAATTTCTTCTTTGGAGAAGTGTCTATTCATGTCCTCTGCCCATTTCTTAATTGGATTATTTGCTTTCTGTTTGTTAAGGTGCATGAGTTCTTTATATATTTTGGATGTCAGCCCTTTATCAGATACGTTTTTTATGAATATATTCTCCCATACTGTAGGATGTCTTTTTGTTCTACTGATGGTGTCCTTTGCTGTACAGAAGCTTTTCAGCTTGATATAGTCCCACTTGTTCATTTTTGCTTTTGTTTCCCTTGCCCGGGGAGATATGTTCTTGAAGAAGTTGCTCATGTTTATGTCCAAGAGATTTTTGCCTATGTTTTTTTCTAAGAGTTTTATGGTTTCATGACTTACATTCAGGTCTTTGATCCACCTTGAGTTTTACCTTTGTGTATGGGGCTAGACAGTAGTCCAGTTTCATTCTCTTACATATAGCTGTCCAGTTTTTCCAACACCAGCTGCTGAAGAGGCTGTCATCTCCCCATTGTATATCCAAGGCACTTTTTATCAAATATTAATTGACTGTATATGTTTGGGTTAATGTTTGGATTTTCTATTCTGTTCCACTGGTCTGTGGGTCTGTTTTTGTGCCAATACCAAATTGTCTTGATTACTGTGGCTTTGTAGTAGAGCTTGAAGTCAGGGAGTGTAATTCCCCTGTTTTATTCCTCCTTCTCAGGATTGCTTTGGCTATTCGGGGTCTTTTGTGGTTCCATATGAATTTTAGAATTATTTGTTCCAGTTCATTGAAGAAAGCTGTTGGTAGTTTGATAGGGATTGCATTGAATCTGTAGATTGCTTTAGGTAGTATAGCCATTTTGACAATATTTATTCTTCCTAGCCAAGAGCATGGGATGCATTTCCATTTGTTAGTGTCCTCTTTAATTTCTCTTAGGAGTGTCTTGTAGTTTTCAGAGTACAGGTCTTTCACTTCCTTCGTTAGGTTTATTCCTAGGTATTTTATTCTTTTTGATGCAATTGTGAATGGAATTGTTTTTCTGATTTCTCTTTCTGTTAGTTCATCATTAGTGTATAGGAAAGCAACAGATTTCTGTGTGTTAATTTTGTATCCTGCAACTTTGCTGAATTCAGATATTAGTTCTAGTAGTTTGGAATGGAATCTTTAGGGTTTTTTATGTACAGTATCATGTCATCTGCAAATAGTGACAATTTGACTTCTTCTTTACCAATCTGGATGCCTTGTATGTCTTTGTTTTGTCTGATTGCCGTGGCTAGGACTCCAGTACTATGTTGAATAACAGTGGAGAGAGTGGGCATCCCTGTCTTGTTCCCGATCTTAGATGAAAGCTTTCAGCGTCTCGCCGTTAAGTATGATGTTAGCTGTGGGTTTGTCATATATAGCCTTTATGATGTTGAGGTACTTGCCGTCTATACCCATTTTGTTGAGAGTTTTAATCAGGAATGGATGCTGAATTTTGTCAAATGCTTTTCAGCATCTATGGAGATGATCATGTGGTTTTTGTTCTTCTTTTGTTGATGTGGTGGATGATGTTGATGGATTTTCGAATGTTGTACCATCCTTGCATCCCTGGGATGAATCCCACTTGATCATGGTGTATGATCCTCTTGATGTATTTTTGAATTCGATTTGCTAATATTTTGTTGAGTATTTTGCATCTACGTTCATCAGGGATATTGGTCTGTAATTTTCTTTTTTGGTGAGGTCTTTGCCCGGTTTTGGTATTAGAGTGATGCTGGCTTCATAGAATGAGTTTGGAAGTATTCCCTCCTCTTCTATTTTTGGAAAACTTTAAGGAGAATAGGTGGTATTTCTTCTCTATATGTCTGGTAGAATTCAGAGGTGAATCCATCAGGCCCAGGGGTTTTGTTCTTGGGTAGTTTTTTGATTACCAATTCGATTTCGTCGCTGGTGATTGGTCTGTTTTAGTTTTTCTGTTTCTTGCTTGGTCAGTCTTGGAAGGTTGTATTTTTCTAAGAAGTTGTCCATTTCTTCTATGTTTTCCAGCTTGTTAGCATATAGATTCTCATAATATTCTCTTATGATTCTTTGTATTTCTGTGGGGTCCTTTGTGATTTTTCCTTTCTCATTTCTGATTGTGTTTATGTGTATAGATTCTCTTTTTCTCTTAATGAGTCTGGCTAGGGGTTTATCTATTTTGTTTATTTTTTCAAAGAACCAGCTCTTGGTTTTATTGATTTTTTCTATTGTTTTATTCTTCTCAATTTTATTTATTTCTTCTCTAATCTTATTATGTCCCTCCTTCTGGTGACTTTGGGCCTCATTTGTTCTTCTTTTTCCAATTTCCATAATTGTGTCTTTAGACTATTCATTTGGGAATGTTCTTCCTTCTTTAAATAGGCCTGGTTGCAATATACTTTCCTCTTAGAACTGCCTTTGCTGCGTCCCACAGAAGTTGTGGCTTTGTGTTGTTGTTGTCATTAGTCTCCATATATTCTTTGATTTCTGTTTTGATTTGGTCGTTAACCCATTGATTAATTAGGAGAGTGTTGTTAAGTCTCCATGTATTTGTGAGCCTTTTTGATTTCTTTCTAAAATTTATTTCTAGTTTTATACCTTGGTGATCTGAGAAGTTGGTTGGTAGGATTTCAATATTTTTGAAATTACTGAGGTTCTTTTTGTGGCCTAGTATGTGGTCTATTCTGGAAAATGTTCCATGTGCACTTGAGAAGAATGTGTATCCTGTTGCTTTTGGGTGTAGAGTTCTGTAGATGTCTGTTAGGTCCATCTGTTCTAGTGTGTTGTTCAGTGCCTCTGTGTCTTTACTTATTTTCTGTCTGGTTGATCTGTCCTCTGGAGTGAGTGGTGTGTTGAAGTCTCCTAAGATGAATGCATTGCTGTCTATTTCCTCCTTTAATTCTGTTAGTATTTGTCTCACATATGCTGGCGCTCCTGTGTTGGGTGCATATATATTTATAATGGTTATATCTTCTTGTTGGACTGACCCTTTATCATTATGTAATGTCCTTCTTTATCTCTTGCTACTTTCTTCGTTTTGAAGTCTATTTTGTCTGATACAAGTACTGCAACACCTGCTTTTTCTCTTTGTTGTTTGCATGAAATATCTTTTTCCATCCCTTCACTTTTAGTCTGTGTATATCTCTGGGTTTGAGGTGAGTCTCTTGTAAGCAGCATATAGATGGGTCTTGCTTTTTTATCCATTCTGTTACTCTGTGTCTTTTGATTGGTGCATTCAGTCCATTTTACATTTAGGGTGATTATTGATAGATATGTACTTATTGCCATTGCTGGCTTTAGATTCGTGGTTACCAAAGGTTCAAGGGTTGCTTCTTTACTATCTAACAATCTAACTTAACTTTCTTGTTAAGTTATTGTAAACACAGTCTGATGTTTCTTTCTTTCTCTCCCTTATTATTCCTCCTCCTCCATTCTTTCTATAATAGGTGTTTTATTCTTTGCCTTTAGTTGGTATTTGGATGGTCTACTTTCTTTGCTGTGATTTTTTTTTCTCTGGTGACATCTTTTTAGCCTTAGGTGTGCTTCCCTCTAGAGCAGTCCATTTAAGATATCCTGTAGTGGTGGTTTATGAGACGCAAATTCTCTTAACTTTGGTTTATCTGGAAATTGTTTAATCCCTCCATCATATTTAAATGATAATCGTGCTGGATACAATATTCTTGGTTCGAGGCCCTTCTGTTTCATAACGTTAAATATATCATGCCATTCTCTTCTGGCCTGTAAGGTTTCTGTTGAGAAGTCTGATGATAGTCTGATGGGTTTTCCTTTGTAGGTGATCTTTTTTCTCTCTCTAGCTGCCTTTAATACCCTGTCTTTATCTTTGATCTTTGCCATCTTAATTATTATGTGTCTTGGTGTTGTCTTCCTTGGGTCCCTTGTGTTGGGAGATCTATGAGCTTCGGTGGACTGCGAGACTACTTCCTTCCCCAGCGAGGGAAAGTTTTCAGCAATTATTTCTTCAAAGACACTTTCTATCCCTTTTCTCTCTCTTCTTCCTCTGGTACTCCTATAATGCGAATATTGTTCCGTTTGGATTGGTCACACAGTTCTCTTAATATTCTTTCATTCCTAGAAATCCTTTTATCTCTCTCTGCCTCAGCTGCTCTGTACTCCTGTTCTCTGTTTTCTATTCCATTAACAGTCTCTCGCATCTCATCCATTCTGCTGTTAAGCCCGTCGATCGCTTGTCTGATTTCTGTATTGTCTTTCCTCAGTTCCCTCACTTCCTCCCTCAGCTCTTGCACATTTCTCTGTAGGTCCATCAGCATGGTTATGACTTTTATTCTGAATTCTTTTTCAGGAGGCTGTGCATTTCCATCCCTTCAGACTCCCTCTCTGGGGTTGTCTGGTTGATTTTGGTCTGAACCATATTCCTCTGTCTTTTTGTGGCTGTATAATTGGTCACTGATAGTTGCCACGTATGTCAGCTGGGCTCTTTAAGACTTTAAAAAGAGGAGAAAAAAAAAGAAAGAAAGAAAGAAAGAAAAAAAGAAAGAAACGAAAAAACAAAAACAAAACAAAAAAAACAAAAAAATGCCCACCGGACGTAGATTCTGAGGGAATGCTCTAGGTGGCGCTATTGCCCCACTATTCCACACCTGTGACTGTGCCGCTCCGCAGGGCTTTATCGCTCTGGCAGGGGTGGGAACGAATAGGAGGCTGTTGATCTCAGTGAGAAGTGTTAAGTATGGCTACGCTTCCTCAGTCGCCAGCTAAGGCGTCTGAAACTCCCAGGACTCCCAGCCTGCTGGGCTGAGTGTGCTGGGGCGATCTGGCTCCTCCGCTGGGCTCCTGTCTCTTTAAGACCGCTGAAGAAAGCGCGCGCTTTTTTTTTTTCCTTCCCGGGAGCCGGCTGCAAGCACCCTGGCGCGTTCCCCCGCTCAGATCCTGCCCCTCTGTCTCTCCAATCTCCGCTGCACTGTGCAATGTGGGTCAGCGCTCCCCGCGCAGATCACCGGGGCTGGCTACTTCGCGGGGTGCACTTCCACTCCCTCCCGGCTCTGAATCCTCTCCTCCTGCCGGTGCGCTGGTGTGGGGGAGTGCTCTGGTCCCGCCGGGTCGCAGCTCTGTATCCTACCCGCCTCTTTGGTTGCCAAGTCCTCTCGTGTGTAGCTGCACGCTGTGCGCTTTCCTGTGTATTCTCATCTCTCTTTTAGGAATGGATGTATTTTCTGTGTTTTCGTAGATAAATATAGTGTTGGGAGGAGATTTCTGCCGCCCTGCTCACACCGCCATCTTCCCGGAAGTCACTCTTAAAATTTTTTAAATAATTTATTTTGGATCATTAATCTACAATTACATGTGCAATGTTATGATTATTAAACTACCCCCTTCATCAAGTCCCCCCCACTCTATATCTTTTGATTGGTGCATTCAGTCCATTTACATTTAGGGTGATTATCTATAAGTATGTACTTATTGACATGGCAGGCTTTAGATTCCTGGTTACCAAAAGTTCAAGGTTAACTTTTTTACTATGTAAGAGTCTAGCTTAACTCATTTAGTATGCTATTACAAACACAATCTAAAGGTTCTTTTTTTTCTTCCTCCTCCGTTGTTTATATATTAGGTATCATATTCTGCACTCTTTGTCCATCCCTTGATTGACTTTGGAGATAGTTATTTTAATTTCTGCATTTGCTTAGTAATTAGCTGTTCTACTTTTTTTTACTGTGGTTTTATTACCTCTGGTCACAGCTATTAAACCTTAGGAATACTTCCGTCTATAGTAGTCCCTCCAAAATACACTGTAGAGATTGTGGGAGGTAAATTCTCTCAGCTTTTGCTTATCTGGAAATTTTCTAATCCCTCCTTCAAATTTAAATGATAATCTTGCCAGATAAAGTATTCTTGGTTCAAGGCCCTCCTGCTTCATTGCATTAAATACATCATGCCACTCCATCTTCGCCTGTAAGGTTTCTGTTGAGAGGTCTGATGATAACCTGATGGGTTTTCCTTTGTATGTGATCTTATTTCTCTCTCTGGCTGCTTTTACTAGTCTGTCCTTATCCTTGATCTTTGACATTTTAATTACTATATGTCTTGGTGTTGTCTTCCTTGGGTCCCTTGTGTTGGGAGATCTGTGCATCTCCATGGCCTGAGAGACTATCTCCTTCCCCAGATTGGTGAAGTTTTCAGCAGTTATCTCCTCAAGGACACTTTCTATCCGTTTTTCTCTCTTATTCTTCTTCTGGTACCCCTATAATGCAAATATTGTTCCAATTTTATTGGTCACACAGTTCTCTCGATATTCTTTTATTCTTAGAGATTCTTTTTCCTCTCTGTCCCTCAGCTTCTTTGTATTCCACTTCTCTAGTTTCTATTTCATTTATTGTCTCCTCTGCCATATCCAATCTGCTTTTAATACCATCCATTGTGCTTTTCAATGATTGGATCTCTGACTGGAATTCATTCCTGAGTTCTAGAATATCTTTCCTTACCTCCATGAGCATGTTAATGATTTTTATTTTGAACTCTTTTAGAAAGAGTCATGAGGTCCGAGGCATTTAAATCTTTCTCAGGAGTTGTATCAATAATTTTACTCTGAACCCAATTCCTTTGGGGTTCCTATTTGTATATGACACCCTCTAGTGCCCAGAAGCTCTACTCCCTTGAGCTGCTCAGCCCCTGAAGCAATGTCAGTTGTTGCAGGTGAGTGGTATTGGTGCCTGGTGGGAGGAAAAGAGCTGTCTCCTGCTACCCTTCTGCTATGCCAGTCTCCACTGCC
Source organism: Smutsia gigantea (assembly GCA_032199065.1). Classification (NCBI taxonomy): domain Eukaryota; kingdom Metazoa; phylum Chordata; class Mammalia; order Pholidota; family Manidae; genus Smutsia; species Smutsia gigantea. Next base: position 32,872 of record JAVSCE010003424.1, on the reverse strand, counting down.
TTAACCAGTAGGCTATGCACACAGGTATAAGCCTCTATGCTTATCGTTTGTAGTTTCTGTAGGCAGATCTTCCCTTTGGCTGGTCTAACGCCCAGGTAGGATTTGCCGGTTTGGGAGAAAGGTGGGGTTGGCCAGGAGAAAGGCGCTGTAGGCTGCATATCATGGAGGGGTTCCTTGGAGCTGTGTAGCCAGCCAGGGAGCTGGAGCACCTGAAGATCGTCTAAGGAGGAAGATTTCTTTTTCCTCCTTAAATATGAGAGTCTATATGGAAAAGTTCCCAAACTGCTGGGCAGAGTGCACCCGGACAATTTTGTCTACCTGACCTCTCTCCTGAGCAGTAAGCTCTGTGCAATCCTTGCCCCTTTAGCAGCCCTCTTGCTAAGGGCTTCCTTGTTAGGAAGTCTCTCAGATTTCCCACCTTTCTTTTGTCCCAGAGCAGCCGTATATGGTCCCTGCTTACCACAAACAGCTGAAATCTCAGTCTCTCCAGGAATTCTGCCTGTCTTAGGTTTCCAACCCCATAATCATGAAAGTATCATGCAAGCACCATGAATTGTATGTTTTTGCTCCCAGAGCAGATCTCCAGAGTTAGGTATTCAGCAGTCCCAGGCCCCAGTTCTTCCCTGCTCTGTTTCTCTTCCTCCCACCAGTTAGCTGGGGTGGGGGAAGGGCTTGGGTCCCACCAGGCTACAGCTTTGGTACATTACCCTGTTCTGTGAGGTCTGCTCTTTTTTCCAGGTGTATGCAGTCTTGCGCAGTCCTCTTTCCTGTTGCTCTTTCAGGATTAGTTGTATTAATTATATTTTTGTATTATATGCGGTTGTGAGTGGAAGCCTGTGTCCCACCTCTCACACCACAGTCTTTAATCCCAGGCATCCCTCCTTTTCATTTCCAATATTTTCTTAGCTGTAACTTTAAGAAAAGGCTTTTGTATAGCCACATTGAATTATACTAGCTCTTTATTTCTTTCCTCTAGGAATTGTAAAGTATTGTAATTCAATTTTGGGGCTCTTACTCTTGTCAAGGCTTGACTCCTTAAAATGTATTCATTTTCCTTTTTTCCCCTCTCTCAGTTCTAGATTCTCCTTATCTAACACTGTGGGTGTCCAGTTTTAAAGTCCATATGGTTAATTTCTCTTTATCCAATTCTGATATAGAGAGCTGTAATTTTCCTGCCCTTATCTGTTGGTATAAAATCATTAGCAGTACTGCAGATGATCTTGAGAGAAAGGAGTGGAAGGAAAACCAAATGGATGGCTCCTGTCATTGTGTCTTTAAAACAAGTGGAGGACTCCACTTATTTGTGAGAAAACAAAAACATCAGTGTTCATGATTTTTTTAACACTAGAATTAGTTTTATCTTAATTTTAAAGAATAATGTAAACTAAATTTTAATGAAAGAAATAATACTTAAGTGCATATTCTCTGAAAACCAAATTAGTCATCCCCTAGAAGATTACGGTGTTACACCAACACATGCAAGACAGATAACTAAGGACATTTTATGGATAGACAGGATCTTATAATGTGTGCTTTTCTCTTTTCTCTTCAATGCTTATAGGTGATGAGGGTTCACCTTACTATTGGCTTAAATGGGTTGGATAATGGGAGGAAATGCAATCCTCTAGAAGTCTGAAACAAAAAATAGCAGCTGTAGCAGCAGTGATGATAATGATGAAGCAATAATAATGATTAGTGTCATTAAGTCCTTGCTGTGTGCTTGGAACTAACTCTTCATATGCCTGATTTACTTTATCCTTACAAAAAACCTAGGGGAAAAGTGTGTATATATCCTTATGTACATATTGTAGATAAGAAACTGAGGTTTGGAGTGGGGGGTTGTACATTTCTCAAGATCACATAAACAATTAGTATTGAAGTTGGCATCCTATCCAAATTCTTGTGCCAGAAAACAAACATTTAATCAATCGTCTGTCCAGGAAAGAAAAAAACAAAAGAAAGATGTATCTTGAAAGGCAATGGCAGAAAACTAAGATGTGAATCTACATAAGTAACAGGCAAAATTTAGAAAACTTGCTTCTTTTTTCATTCTTTCACAACCTTGGGTAATAAGATAACTAATGTGGTTATTAAAAATGCCAAGATTAATAATATATGAGAGTCTTGATGAAAGGGAATCTTTACTAACTGCCAGTGATCAACTAAGATATACAAACCCTTCTACCAACACAGAGCATTTTCTTGGTACGTCTCTCATGTATTCTTTCTGTCGCCTACAGAAAACCATGGCTAAGTTTGCACTTAATGAATTTTTAGTATCTAAAGTCTCTAATTCCCATTTTTGCCATAGACATACTTTTCTCCTCAGTGCCCCAATCCAATTTAGTTTCTATTCTGTTCCTGTAGTCTAAAATAGATGGCAAAAGGAACATAAAGTGGTAAATAGATGAATCCATTGGAAATGGGATAAAGAAAATGATGACAATGTCCCCTCAGGGCAAAAATGTAAAGAAAAAATTAAAAGTGTGTTTTTTTAAAAGCCAAGCATGAGGAAGAAAAACATTACACAAAAGAGATTAAAAAATGTTCTGAAAATAGCAAATAATTTTCTTAAAATGCCACACGACCTGAGGACGAGTTAGATCTCAGCATAAGCCATAGAGATTTTAGATGAAAAAATACCTGAGAAATGGGGCAGAGAGAAAGGACAATTGACCTCATCTTTCTTAGTGGAGATGAGTGTGCTGTAAAGGGCAAAGAGATGATATGCACTCCCTGCAACAGAGTATGGTGGATGACTCAAAAAGGACCAGATGGAGGTCTCCAGCCCACTGCCAGAGCTTGGACAGAACACAGTAGGAGGAAGAATAAAAATCTTAGTCCTGCAAAAACTAGAGGATATCTACATTTAGTATGTAAGTAGAGTCTTCTTAATATTTACAAACAGAAATGCTGTTAATTCTAAAGTTAATCACAATACACATGTAAAACCCAATTCTTCTGTTAGCCAGCAGTGTCCCTCAAGGAACTTTAGGGTATGAACATATAACCCCATTCATGTGGCTTAGGATTCCGGCTACTGAGAGTGATTGCTGCATAGGATGTGAGGTAGACAGGAAAAGAAATTGGTAAAATACTGATGATGAGATCAGACTCTGAAACAGAGATAACTAATCTGGATTCGTATTCTACTTACCAATTTCTTCTAAAATAAGTTTACTTGTTTCTACTTGCAGCTATTAGATAAAGCTATTTAAAACATGCAGTTTTTAATTATTGGAATCTAGAGAGTGTGCTAGGAGTATTTTTAGAATAAAGATCTCTATTAGTTGGAAATTATAATAATCTTCTCATGCAAAGACATTTAATAGAAAACAGTATTAGAGTGGTAATGGATTCTTTTTCTTTCGTCTCTCCTACCTTCACCTCCTGCTTTTTCTTCATCAAATACTTAAAATTGATTTAAAAATAACATCTATTATCTCCTTTCTCCAACTACGAAACTATTCTGATATAGGATTTGAGGAATATTTTAGGAAATGGAAAATAAATATTTATATAAAGTTATAATTTTGGAGGATTACACAAGTATTTCATTAAAGGGATTGGTTTATACCAAGGTTGTCCTTTTCCCCTATATTTAGAATAAGGATCTTAATCTTAAACATTACATAAATCAGAGAGGTTTAATTAAAACTTGAAGAAATGTGTTACTGTTAATTGAATTCTTGCTACAGTTACCTTTGCAAACCAATGTTAATGAAACTCCAGTTCAAAGTGGATGGGTATGGGGAATTCAAACAGCTATTTATTTCCTTACCGAGATACCATAATAATTTCAGTAAAATGGAGGACTCAGTTAAGAGAATTCTGATTTGTAGCTGTTGACAAAGTTTACACAAACTGCTAGGGTTTCTAAGCAGACGTTCAAAGAGCAAAAAATACGGTTAGTGAGAAACGGAAATACTTCTTTGAGTAAGGGAAATATTTCTTTGCATTCTGAAAGCCTTTCTTTCACCTGTGGAGCAGAGAATGAACTTACTCCCTGCTGCCCAGAGCTGGGGTCCCCAGCCGGCATCCCTTCCCCCACGCGCTGAACCTCCCTGGGTGGTATTTCTCGGTATCCCCCAGCTGCAAATTGCCCTACAGCTTAGAGACAATCAGGTCAGCACCGCTTGCACAAGGGAAAAGCTTCTTACTTCCGAGCAGAACGCAGGGAAGAGAGGCAGGAGGGGGGAACCCACGCTACGGTCGTCGCCGCGCCGACCAGGGCGGGGGCACGGGGAGGTGCGGGCAGGAACCGCATCCCCAGCAGCGCCGCGCTGGACCCAAGTCTGCACACTTAGGTCGCTGGTGGCCCCACTCCCAGTGCCCCCCACGGCGGGCCGCGGGCTGCTGGGTGGAGTCGCGTCCGCCCGCCTCGGGGCCGAGCTCCGCCCGCGGCTCGGGGCCCGCACCCTTCTCGGAGAGACTCGGGCGCCCAGCGAGGCTCAGACCGTCCCGGCCGCGCCTCCGTCCCTGGCCCCGGCGGAGCAGCGTGATGAGCCTCCCGCAGCCGCGGGCCACCGCCCTGGGCCTCAGTTTGAGGACCTCGGGGGGAATGCTTTCCTATCCCCGCCTGCTCCGCTGCCACAGCTCCGCCGGGTCAAATGCCAAAGACAAAGTTCTCCCTCTTTCCTCGCTCCCACCTTGTCAGAACCCCGCAGCTGCACACGCACACGCGCCAACTCCTAGGGCGCTGTTGCGGTCTGGGCATGCTCAGTATCAGGGAGGTTCTGATTGAAAGTGCGAAAAAAAAAAAGGAAAGAAAGAAAGAAAAGGAGTTTTGTATTATGCTGTCTCCTTCTGTGCGTCTGGCTTGCCGAACAGGTTGTGCGGCATCCCTGCGCCTGCCCAGAGGGTTTATTGCGTGCCCTTGACGGCGTCTCCTTGGGATCTGTCCCCGTCTTGGTTTCCCCCTCCCGCAATGCTCCTCCTCAACCCCTTCCTCAGGTCCCTGTCCGCCGTGGGGACGGAGAGACACTAACAGGACTGAGCGGCTCCACCTATTATTAGTGAGCCCGGATTGGCTGGCTGGCACAGCGTGCCCCGTGGAACCAATCAGGCGGCCGGGCTGGGAGATGATGGGCGGCCGCCTCCTGCCGGGAGGGACTCATGGAGAAGCTGCAGTGTGGGGATGTTCTAGACCGAGTCCTGCCCCCAGTGTCTCTCACCTCCTTCTGCAGCGGCGGCAGGGCCCGCACTCCGCGACGGCAACTTGAGGTTGCACCCGGGCAGCCCCAGAGCGGTGCTCCGCAGAGGGGCTCCGCGTCCCGAAGGGGTGTGTGCAGGGTGAGGGCTGCAGCTGGGACCAGCTTGTGGCCCTGGAAAACCTCCCACGCACCCACGCCCACACACCCCTTTTGTGTTGCAGGCTGTCCCTCCGAGAGCGGCGGCAGCGAGAGGGCGCGTGTGCCTCGCACTGTCCGCGCGCGGCGGGGACGGCGACCCGCACCACCTTCTGGTCCACCTTCCAGGTAGGGCAGCGGGACTGGCCCCGCGCGGCCACCTCGGAGGTGCTTATCTGCTTGAATTCGTCCACAACATTTTGTTCGCGGTACACTTGGGTATTGGTTGTGGGAGACTGAGACCTGGCGAGAGAGCCCCGGGTGGCCTATTGTCTGATATTATAATGATCCACATGTGCATCTCCTGGAAAAGCATTTTGCACAGCGCCGGTGATTTGGAGCCTGGAGTTGATGCTGGGCATCCCCCATCTTCTTGCTTCCTCTTTCCTTCTCTCATTCTCTCTTCTCCATCCACCATCCATAATCTCAAGCTCTCACCTCCCCCCGCCCCAATTTCTATCTCATCTTCGCCCTCCTCCATCCTAAGTATGCACAGGATTTCTTTCTCCTCCTGGAGAGGATTGCTTTTTCTTAGAGGAAACACGGGAGGTGGTGAAGAAAGGAGAAAGATTTCTTTCTGTCCCCCGAGAGCGGGGGGAGGGGACCACGATAGAATACAACCTCTGGGAAAATTAGAGTACAGAAAGCAATTAAACTGAATAAAGGGAGTAGTCAGGCTCTCCAGCCCGCGCTGTCAGAGAGGGGAAAGCGTCAAGTTTGACTGGCTTTCCTCCTTGCTAGAGGCAATGTCTCTCACTTGATTCTTTTAAATGGAACAAAAACAACCACAGATCCAACCCCCTTTCAACTGCTTAATTGCAGTTCCTTTTAAGTGCCAACCACCTGACTTCTCCTGTTTCCATCTGGCCTGTGGGGCTGACTAGTATTGCCCATCAGTGGTAATGTCGAAACTTTGAGGGGTTTCTTGAAAGAAGAAAAAAATTTAAAAACAGATGTTTACTTTACTTGGGTTCTTGGTATGGCTTTAGTGTTGAAGGGGGAAGCAAGAACTGTAAAGTTTCAAAACGTGTAAGTGATGCCAGTATTCCCTGGAGGCTTGGATTTCTACTTTGAAAAAGGCAATCTTCTTGTTAGCTTTGTGTACATGTTGATTTTCACTATCTTGAATTATCAACCCTTTGGTGACATAAAGCAACCGTTTGACTTTTGTGTTAAAGCTGTTTTTGTGTATGAATTGTCATTTCATTCTACTTTTCTGTTTGCATTTTATTGCCTCAATATCAAATATCAAATTCACTCCTTGCCTTATTTTCTTGCATTAAGACTATTTTAAGTGTAAACATGATGTTTACGCAATTTCAGTACTCCATATACAAGACACATGTAAGCTCAGTTGGCCAAGAATCATCTTGTACTGGAACAAAGTTTAGAAAGTGATGGTAGGAAGATATCCTCAAATTAAAAAAATCTTAAAGGGGAAAATGTTTTTGCTCTCATGCCTTATAAGAGAAAGATATCCAAAGAACTATATGACCTGGTAACGGTCAAGAGAAAGGTACTTGTTGAAAAGAACCTTGACAGCAGCTTCAGCAATTTCTAATTCCATCATCAGTGATACAAACTTTCCTTTCCTATTATTCATCTGAGACTGCTAAGTGATTACTGTCAGGGGGTAGGAGGTAGGGAGAAGTGCCTGGTTGACTGTAATGGGAAAGCATTCCAAGTGGGTTCTACGTGAGCACAGAGAAGTGAGCAGATGTTAGTGTCCACATAAATCTTTTCCTTTGATTTACCAGGGAAATGCCGCGTCTTACTTTTTTTTTTTCCTACATGTCCTCTTGGGATAAGAAAAGGGAATTTTCCTTCTCAACTCTGCCTGATCTGCCACACTAATCTATGCACCCTAGAAAGTATTTTTCCACCATATATCTTTACTGTATGTTTATATATGGACTTAGAGAAGAGCTGGTTTCATTTACTATCAAGTAAGGTATATTTTTCTAAACCATTTTCCAGTTGAGGCACTCATCTCTCCTATCTAAGTAGAATTACCTTGAGTCACAAAAACAAGATCTTCTTTCTAGGGCTTTGACATTTAAATGAATTTTTTTTCTTTTTAATGTAGTATCTTTGTTGAAAGCTAAATCTAATTTTTAAATGTGCCACTTTTTGGTTACAAGGGCAAAAGGACAATTGCTTAATTGCTCATGTATGTAAAACTGAACTAACAAGTTTAGACATGAAAAGACCGACAAAAGGGAACTAACTGCTTTCTGTGTGAGCAAAACAAGATTTTGTTTTATTTCTCCTTGTCTTAAGATAAAAGTTTGGGCTTGGTTTGTGACATTTATTTTCATGACTTTTTACAAAAGTTAATTATAGCAATGACACGCATAAGAGATGCATATGAGCCTTTAGTTTTTCACATACTCTGAAAAATGAAGCTTTTATATACTGGAATTCACAGCTAATTCCAATATATAGTGAGTGGATTGAGGAGAGACTTTAAATGATATATTACAGAAAATTATTACCCTGTCATCCCACAAAATGTTCTGGTGTAACGATTTTATACAGTCTTCATCTTTTCTCCTTTTAAAAGCATATCTTAGTATACCTTACTAAGGTTTCAGAACAAATACGGTAATTAGGGTTTAACAGATACTTAATTTTATCAGAGCTAAAGGCAGCTACTATACAAGGGAAACCTTAAAATCCTAAATCCAAAAAATGCCACAGAGAGTTGTTGCAGAATTTTTTTGAATTTCATTTTATAATGAAGAATATTAGTTATTCTATCTGGTCAAATTATCAACAAATATGAAAGTCTAATCAAAAAATATGAAAGTTGATAACATGGTATTTACATCATAAGATTTGTATATTAGAGTTGGTGTTAACTGAAAATAAAACTCAAATATAGAAGTTTGTCTTAATTATATGCAAAGTGGACTGGAAGATTAATACATAAATACAGAATGTGTTAGAAATCTGAAAGTTAATTTGAACTTTCCATCAGATTAGTGACCCCATGGACATAATATCAATTCTTCTCTTGAAGTCAGTGTATTAAATAAATTTAGAATGAACTGAAAACAAGTTTTTAGAGACATCTAATCTTAAAAAAGTCACATTTTACACAATTATATAAACCTAAAATACTTATAGCTCTTAAGATTTCTAGTTTGCACAACAGACAGGAAGCAATATCATTAATTCCAAATTGGAACATAATATTTCTTTTCCTAATGGTAGTGATTAAATGATTTGGGGGAAGGAATTCAAAAATAAAGTTTGATTACATAATCGATTAAATTTGGTCTAATACAGGAAAGTAAAACTACAGTTATTTAGAATCATAGAATAATTTAGATATGCATCTTGGAAACATTTTGCTAAGAAATAATGCTTTCTAAAATTAAATCTGATCCACTTACGATTTTTTTTATTTTAAATGATTTGTTTGTCATAAATACATCTGTATCAAAAGTTTTGTAAGTGATGCCTTTTAACTGAATTTGTTTTCCGTTGAAATTGACCAAAGCTATTTAAACAGGGATAAAGTACATGGCAGTCTAAGTAAACAAGTAATTTTAACTAGCATTTAAGGATATCTCTACATATGTGTGTATAGATATGTGTGTATATATATATATGTTTTTTAATTACATATCTTTTTCTAAAGAGAATTAGAGATTAACGGACAGTAGCAAACAATTTACTGAAACTAGAAAGTACATTTCAGAGAAAGATGACAAAGTCTTGGAGTTGTTTGTAATAGTTCTTTGGTTGAAAGGCTAGGAGTACACAGAAACTACATTAATGATGGAAGTCTACCACTTTCCCTTTAACAACTCTTCTATGGCTTTGGGAAGAAGTAATTTTTGTATGAATCATGGGTTTAAAAACCTCTCAGTACAAGAAGATGCATTTCTACATACAGGAAACAAGTTGAAATTATATTTTCATATGATTTGTACATAGTGGGGTGATAACATTTCTTTCTAAGGCTTTTATTGGGTGTTTTATCTTTTATCTTTGAACATTTGCATAAAATTTAATGGTCTTTTACATAATTGAAGGACATGATTATCATTGTTTAGGAAAGTGGGATGCATCAGTATCTTTATAATTCCTTTATGAATTAATGATCACATTTTTTAATAATATTTTGTAAACTTGATCCATACCTTTCCATCAAATATGGCCAGTTTTTAAAGCACAAATTTGATCTTTCAAATCCCCAGAAAACAGTGTTTTTTCTTCAGCTTCTCTGTCATTTTAAGAGAGTTCTTGAAGAGTCACTGTTATATTGACTATAAGATAAAGTGTGGTAGTGAGACAGGGACTGTGGGTGTAGTCAGAGTAGGGGGAGGGCCTCAGAAAAAAGCAAGGCAGAATATTTGCAGTCAGAGCAATGTAACTACATACAAGGAAACCCCCTACCAAAACTGTGTGAAACATTAAGCTCTAGAGTCATTCTTCGGTAATATCAGTTGGTGATCCCCAGATAAAGAAGAGTACCTCATGTTGTTATTATTCTAACCACTTGTAAGATTCACTTTAGCATGCTAAAAAGCCCAGGACAAACTGGGCAACTAATTTAGCATGCAGACCCAGCTCTAAACAACATAGTGAAAGGCAGGGAAGATTCCACCTTAAAGATAAAATTGCATTTTAACACCCAGGAAGTTTGGGAAGCAGAATTCTTAACTTACTCTTTAGCAAACAAACAATACCTCAGGCCACCTTGGGGCTGGGCAGGCTGCTCCTAGACCAGGACGTGGGTGTTCTGGAGAGAAATCGGGGGGTGGAATTCCTTGTGTTAAGTTAACTCAGGGTGTTCAGAAAAACATGGCAGGTCTACACCCCTAAACCTTTTTTTTCATGTTCTCGAAAAATCCTAATCTTCCTATAAAACCCCTAGACAACGCAGCACACCGGACTCTCTTGTCCCCTCCTGGCGTGAGCCGGGAGCTCTGTCCTGTCACTCTATCTATAAATAAAAGCCTGTACCTTGCTCTCCTACCTTGCGTATTTGCTAAGCTCATCTTCGGCTTCGTGAACAAGAACCCCGGCATCAGTAGCTGGTGGATAAATGTCATTCTCCTCATATGTGTTAGTAATAGGAAAATAAACTTACTTTAAGCTATATTGCAAACATATTTATTCAACCTATTGCAAGTAAGAAAGCATGCCACCCTTGTATATATGAATAAAACTTTAACCTTTGCTGTCTTATTGAATGAGCAAAAAACTTCTAAAATGTATAATGAAAAATATTTTTATGCTTTGGATGTAGTCAGCTCTGGAGATGCCATTTCTGTACTTTTAAATACAATTTTAGACCTTCTATTGTAAAGAAGCCTCCTTTTAAATACATGTTTCCTTAATTTTTTTTTCATTTTATTTTATTTTTTTAATATAATTTATTTTATTATCATTAATTTACAATTACATGTGCAATATTACAATTATTAAACTACCCTTCATCTGGTCCCCCCCACCAACCCCATTACAGTCACTGTCCATCAGCGTAGTGAGATGCTATAGAATCACTACTTGTCTTCTCTGAGTTGTACTGCCCTCCCCGTGCCCCCCCAACATTACATCCGCTGATCGTAATGCCCTTTTTTCCCTCTTGTCCGTCCCTTCCCACCCATTTTCCCCAGTCCCTTTCCCTTTGGTAACTATTAGTCCGTTCTTGGGTTCTGTGAGTCTGCTGCTGTTTTGTTCCTTCAGTATTTTTTCTTTGTTCTTATACTCCACATATGAGTGAAATCATTTGATACTTGTCTTTTTCGGCTTGGCTTATTTCACTGAGCATAATACCCTCTAGCTCCATCCATGTTGTTGCAAATGGTACGATTTGTTTTCTTCTTATGGCTGAATAATATTCCATTGTGTATATGTACCACATCTTCTTTATCCACTCATCTACTGATGGACACTTAGGTGGCTTCCATTTCTTGGCTATTGTAAATAGTGGTGCAATAAACATAGGGGTGTATCTGTCCTTTTCAAATTGGGCTGCTGCATTATTAGGGTAAATTCCTAAGAGTGGAATTCCAGGGTCAAATGGTATTTCTATTTTGAGTTTTTTGAGGAACCTCCATACTGCTTTCCACAATGCTTAAACTAATTTGCAGTCACACCAGCAGTGTAGGAGGGTTCCCTTTTCTCCACATCCTTGCCAACATTTGTTGTTGTTTGTGTTTTGGATGTTGGCCATCCTCACTGGTGTGAGGTGATATCTCATTGTGGTTTTAATCTGCATTTCTCTGATGATTAGCGATGTGGAGCATCTTTTCATGTGCCTGTTGGCCATCTGAATTTCTTCTTTAGAGAAGTGTCTATTCATGTCCTCTGCCCATTTCTTAATTGGATTATTTGCTTTCTGTTTGTTAAGGTGCATGAGTTCTTTATATATTTTGGATGTCAACCCTTTATCAGATACGTTTTTATGAATATATTCTCCCATACTGTAGGATGTCTTTTTGTTCTACTGATGGTGTCCTTTGCTGTACAGAAGCTTTTCAGCTTGATATAGTCCCACTTGTTCATTTTTGCTTTTGTTTCCCTTGCCCGGGGAGATATGTTCATGAAGAAGTTGCTCATGTTTATGTCCAAGAGATTTTTGCCTATGTTTTTTTCTAAGAGTTTTATGGTTTCATGACTTACATTCAAGTCTTTGATCCACCTTGAGTTTACCTTTGTGTATGGGGCTAGACAGTAGTCCAGTTTCATTCTCTTACATGTAGCTGTCCAGTTTTTCCAACACCAGCTGCTGAAGAGGCTGTCATCTCCCATTGTATATCCAAGGCACTTTTATCAAATATTAATTGACTGTATATGTTTGGGTTAATGTTTGGATTTTCTATTCAGTTCCACTGGTCTGTGGGTCTGTTTTTGTGCCAATACCAAATTGTCTTGATTACTGTGGCTTTGTAGTAGAGCTTGAAGTCAGGGAGCATAATTCCCCCTGTTTTATTCCTCCTTCTCAGGATTGCTTTGGCTATTCGGGGTCTTTTGTGGTTCCATATGAATTTTAGAATTATTTGTTCCAGTTCATTGAAGAAAGCTGTTGGTAGTTTGATAGGGATTGCATTGAATCTGTAGATTGCTTTAGGTAGTATAGCCATTTTGACAATATTATTCTTCCTAGCCAAGAGCATGGGATGCATTTCCATTTGTTAGTGTCCTCTTTAATTTCTCTTAGGAGTGTCTTGTAGTTTTCAGAGTACAGGTCTTTCACTTCCTTCGTTAGGTTTATTCCTAGGTATTTTATTCTTTTTGATGCAATTGTGAATGGAATTGTTTTTCTGATTTCTCTTTCTGTTAGTTGATCATTAGTGTATAGGAAAGCAACAGATTTCTGTGTGTTAATTTTGTATCCTGCAACTTTGCTGAATTCAGATATTAGTTCTAGTAGTTTTGGAATGGAATCTTTAGGGTTTTTTATGTACAGTATCATGTCATCTGCAAATAGTGACAATTTGACTTCTTCTTTACAAAATTGGATGCCTTGTATGTCTTTGTTTTGTCTGATTGCTGTGGCTAGGATCTCCAGTACTATGTTGAATAACAGTGGAGAGAGTGGGCATCCTTGTCTTGTTCCTGATCTTAGATGAAAAGCTTTCAGCATCTCGCCATTAAGTTTGATGATGTTAGCTGTGGGTTTGTCATATATAGCCTTTATGATGTTGAGGTACTTGCCCTCTATACCCATTTTGTTGAGAGTTTTAATCAGTAATGGTTGCTGAATTTTGTCAAATGCTTTTTCAGCATCTATGGAGATGATCATGTGGTTTTTGTTCTTCTTTTCGTTGACGTGGTGGATGATGTTGATGGATTTTTGAATGTTGTACCATTCTTGCATCCCTGGGATGAATCCCACTTGATCATGGTGTATGATCCTCTTCATGTATTTTTGAATTTGGTTTGCTAATATTTTGTTGAGTATTTTTGCATCTACATTCATCAGGGATATTGGTCTGTAATTTTCTTTTTTGGTGAGGTCTTTTCCAGGTTTTGGTATTAAAGTGATGCTGGCTTCATAGAATGAGTTTGGAAGTATTCCCTCCTCTTCTATTTTTTGGAAAACATTAAGGAGAATCGGTGTTATTTCTTCTCTATATGTCTGGTAGAATTCAGAGGTGAATCCTTCAGGCCCAGGGGTTTTGTTCTTGGGTAGTTTTTTGATTACCAATTCGATTTCGTCACTGGTGATTGGTCTGTTTAGTTTTTCTGTTTCTTGCTTGGTCAGTCTTGGAAGGTTGTATTTTTCTAAGAAGTTGTCCATTTCTTCTATGTTTTCCAGCTTGTTAGCATATAGATTCTCATAATATTCTCTTATGATTCTTTGTATTTCTGTGGGGTCCGTCGTGATTTTTCCTTTCTCATTTCTGATTGTGTTTATGTGTGTAGATTCTCTTTTTCTCTTAATGAGTCTGGCTAGGGGTTTATCTATTTTGTTTATTTTTTCAAAGAACCAGCTCTTGGTTTCATTGATTTTTTCTATTGTTTTATTCTTCTCAATTTTATTTATTTCTTCTCTAATCTTTATTATGTCCCTCCTTCTGGTGACTTTGGGCCTCATTTGTTCTTCTTTTTCCAATTTCAGTAATTGTGTCTTTAGACTATTCATTTGGGAATGTTCTTCCTTCTTTAAATAGGCCTGGATTGCAATATACTTTCCTCTTAGAACTGCCTTTGCTGCGTCCCACAGAAGTTGTGGCTTTGTGTTGTTGTTGTCATTAGTCTCCATATATTCTTTGATTTCTGTTTTGATTTGGTCGTTAACCCATTGATTAATTAGGAGAGTGTTGTTAAGTCTCCATGTATTTGTGAGCCTTTTTGATTTCTTTCTAAAATTTATTTCTAGTTTTATACCTTGGTGATCTGAGAAGTTGGTTGGTAGGATTTCAATATTTTTGAAATTACTGAGGTTCTTTTTGTGGCCTAGTATGTGGTCTATTCTGGAAAATGTTCCATGTGCACTTGAGAAGAATGTGTATCCTGTTGCTTTTGGGTGTAGAGTTCTGTAGATGTCTGTTAGGTCCATCTGTTCTAGTGTGTTGTTCAGTGCCTCTGTGTCTTTACTTATTTTCTGTCTGGTTGATCTGTCCTCTGGAGTGAGTGGTTTGTTGAAGTCTCCTAAGATGAATGCATTGCTGTCTATTTCCTCCTTTAATTCTGTTAGTATTTGTCTCACATATGCTGGCTCTCCTGTGTTGGGTGCATATATATTTATAATGGTTATATCTTCTTGTTGGACTGACCCCTTTATCATTATGTAATGTCCTTCTTTATCTTTTGCTACTTTCTTCATTTTGAAGTCTATTTTGTCTGGGACAAGTACTGCAACACCTGCTTTTTTCTCTTTGTTGTTTGCATGAAATATCTTTTTCCATTCCTTCACTTTTAGTCAGTGTCTATCTTTGGATTTGAGGTGAGTTTCTTGTAGGCAGCATATAGATGGGTCTTGCTTTTTTATCCATTCTGTTACTCTGTGTGTTTTGATTGGTGCATTCAGTCCATTTACATTTAGGGTGATTATTGATAGATATGTACTTATTGCCATTGCTGGCTTTAGATTCGTGGTTACCAAGGGTTCAAGGGTTGCTTCTTTACTGTCTAACAATCTAACTTAACTTTCTTGTTAAGTTATTGTAAACACAGTCTGTGTTTCTTTATTTCTCTCCCTTCTTATTCCTCCTCCTCCATTCTTTCTATAATAGGTGTTTTATTCTTTGCCTTTAGTTGGTATTTGGATGGTCTGCTTTCTTTGCTATGATTTTTTTTTTCTCTGGTGACATCTTTTTAGCCTTAGGTGTGCTTCCATCTAGAGCAGTCCATTTAAGATATCCTGTAGTGGTGGTTTATGAGAGGCAAACTCTCTTAACTTTCGTTTATCTGGAAATTGTTTAATCCCTCCATCATATTTAAATTATAATCGTGCTGGATACAATATTCTTGTTTCGAGGCCCTTCTGTTTCATAACGTGAAATATATCATGCCATTCTCTTCTGGCCTGTAAGGTTTCTTTTGAGAAGTCTGATGATAGTCTTATGGGTTTTCCTTTGTAGGTGATCTTTTTTCTCTCTCTAGCTGCCTTTAATACCCTGTCCTTATCTTTGATCTTTGCCATCTTAATTATTATGTGTCTTGGTGTTGTCTTCCTTGGGTCCCTTGTGTTGGGAGATCTATGAGCTTCGGTGGACTGCGAGACTGCTTCCTTCCCCAGTGAGGGAACGTTTTCAGCAATTATTTCTTCAAAGACACTTTCTATCCCTTTTTCTCTCTCTTCTTCCTCTGGTACTCCTATAATGCGAATATTGTTCCGTTTGGGTTGGTCACACAGTTCTCTTAATATTCTTTCATTCCTAGAAATCCTTTTATCTCTCTCTGCCTCAGCTGCTCTGTACTCCTGTTCTCTGTTTTCTATTCCATTAACAGTCTCTCGCATCTCATCCATTCTGCTGTTAAGCCGTCGATCGCTTGTCTGATTTCTGTATTGTCTTTCCTCAGTTCCCTCACTTCCTCCCTCAGCTCTTGCACATTTCTCTGTAGGTCCATCAGCATGGTTATGACTTTTATTCTGAATTCTTTTTCAGGAAGACTGTGCATTTCCATCCCTTCTGACTCCCTCTGTGGGGTTGTCTGGTTGATTTTGGTCTGAACCATATTCGTCTGTCTTTTCATGGCTATATAATTGGTCACTGATAGTTGCCACGTATGTCAGCTGGGCTCTTTAAGACTTTTAGAAGAGAAGAAAAAAAAAAGAAAAAAAAAGAAAGAAAGGAAAAAAAGGAAAAAATAAAGAAAAGAAAAACAAAAACAAAACAAAACAAAAAAATTTTTTTTTAATTAAAAAAAAATTTTGCCCACCGGACGTAGATTCTGTGGGAATGCTCTAGGTGGCGCTGTTGCCCCACTATTCCACAGCTGTGACTGTGCTGCTCTGCAGGGCCCTTTATCGCTCTGGCAGGGGTGGGAACGAATAGGAGGCTGTTGATCTCAGTGAGAAGTGTTAAGTATGGCTACGCTTCCTCAGTCACCAGCTAAGGCGTCTGAAACTCCCCAGGACTCCCAGCCTGCTGGGCTGAGTGTGCTGGGGCGATCCGGCTCCTCCGCTGGGCTGCTGTCTCTTTAAGACCGCTGAAGAAAGCGCGCACTTTTTTTTTCCTTCCCGGGAGCCGGCTGCAAGCACCCTGGCGCGTTCCCCGCTCAGATCCTGCCGCTCTGTCTCTCCAATCTCCGCTGCACTGCGCAATGTGGGTCAGCGCTCCCCGCGCAGATCACCGGGGCTGGCTACTTCGCGGGGTGCACTTCCACTCCCTCCCGGCTCTGAATCCTCTCCTCCCGCCAGTGCGCTGGGGTGGGGGAGGGCTCGGGTCCTGCTGGGTCGCAGCTCCGTGTCTTACCCGCCTCTTGGGGTGCCGAGTCCTCTCAGGTGTAGCTGCACGCTGTGCGCTTTCCTATGTATTCTCATCTCTCTTTTAGGAATAGATGTATTTTCTGTGTTTTCGTAGATAAATATAGTGTTGGGAAGAGATTTCTGCCGCCCTGCTCAGACCGCCATCTTCCCAGAAGTCCTTCATGTTTCCTTAATTTAAAAACCATACTTTTAAGGGAGTTCTAAATAAATTAAAACTAATTTAGTATAAAAATAGCACACTTATGATAGTGTTACAAATGAATTTTTTGCCATTCTTTGAAAAATGCAAAGATTTTAAGAAGCTATTTCTATAATTTGTAAAGTGTTTACATTTAGTTAAATGACAAGTTCTCATTGTTTAGAACTAATTCTGATTCTCTTTGGGTTTGTTTTGTCTCTACACATACACTCAGTGCTTAGAAGGAATGGGGCACACTGTTTTCCAGAAGTTAGTAGTAATGTATATGAGGGGAGATGAAAGTCCATCTATTTTGGTTACTGCTGTCATGGAGATACAAAGAAAAAATCCTGGCCATTCCTACA
Source organism: Smutsia gigantea (assembly GCA_032199065.1). Taxonomy (NCBI): domain Eukaryota; kingdom Metazoa; phylum Chordata; class Mammalia; order Pholidota; family Manidae; genus Smutsia; species Smutsia gigantea. Next base: position 15,580 of record JAVSCE010003424.1, on the reverse strand, counting down.
TTGGTCTCACATGTAGTATGTTGAACATGTTAATAGAAACATAGGGAGTCATTTTGTTAAAGATGAACTCTGGAAAATTGTAAAGCAGATGATGATAATAAATGTATTTATTTCTTAGCTGTTGGTACAAATGGGAGCTGTGAATTTTCCATGTAGAATGAGAATGACCTTTGTTGGTTAGTATAAGAATCCGGTGAAACTACTTGGTTAAGATGTAATTTCTTAAATTTCCTAACAGCTCTGTCTGACATTTCATTGCACATACCAGAGTACAACCTGCTACAGCCACCCAAAATACTGTGACTAAGATATTTAGTTAAGTGCCTCGGTCAGGAATTAATTTTTGGTTGAATTACCCAATGAATCAAATCCATGCATGGTACTGAAACTTGGTATTACCTTATTCCAGTGAACCTGTTTCTCTGTAAAATGTGGCTTTGCTTATAATACTAAAGTGCTTAGAGATCATGTAATTCATTATTATTTTTCCAAAAGGTATTATATAAGTAAAAGGAGTGTGTTGTTTCCTGCAATAAATGTTTTCTTTCTAAATAGTTCAAGTAGGTGGACAAGGATAAAATGCACACAGGCACTTCAATGCAAATAGGATCAGAGTGTTATTAAAATGTGGAACATTCTTATACTGCAGTTGCTTAAAGGAGACATACTATCTCTTGTCCTTCTCCTACACCTGCCCTGACTATAACCATCTTTTTAGTTCTCACGGGAATGAACAGGAAAGCAAATAGCCACCTCACACCTCTGATGAGAGTTTCAGAGTGTGGCCTCTAGGAGGCAGCCTCCTATTTTCCTTGAGCCCATTTCCTTTCTGGGCCAGCCTCCTTGCATGTCACCCCATCCCCCATGCTAGCTTGGAAGCAGGTAATTCGATTTACTAATTGCTACTTTGAGATTTGCTGGTATATTTTGATAAGCATGAAGTCAAAAACACATGGAAATACACAGACAAAACGTACACAGCTACACCAAGCAGTATTGACTCCAAGTGTGACAGTGTGTCATGTAAGGTTAAGGATAATTGATAAAATAACTTTTCTTTCTTCTAATTTCTTCTAATTACTTCCAAATAACCCAAGCAAAAGGGAGGTTGTTAAACCGTGAATCTGCATAAGTTTTTTTTTTTACCTCTGAAAACCATTGGATAACACAAATAATTGTTCAAATGAATTTCAAATCCTTGGATTGGCCTAGTACTTCCAAAATCCACATGTGTCTTGTTATGGAGACCCTGAAACATTCTCATACCTCATCCTCCTCATCATAGGTAATTCAGAGCTGATTAAGTCTGTGGACTGTCTGGACTGTGCAGAATCCCCCAGATTGCTTTTCAGATGGATTATTCATTATTATCAGAGGTAATTTTATGTGAGAGTTACTGTAAGGAGAAAGAGCCAACTGGGTACATTTTTCCTCGCCGTGCTAGACCCCAGTATTCTATGCAATATGAAAGTGGGGAGGTCCTTGTGCAACACCTATGAAATAAGGAAATGGCTTATTTTTGAGAAAAAAAATCAAATATTTTCAGGACAAATGACTTAATGGCCTTTGCAACAAGGACATGTGGTATGACCCAGGTCACGAAGGCCTGGTTGAGCTCCTCTAGCTTTCAGGCTTTGTGTTAGCAGGAGTAATAAGTAAAGTGACATTGACACAGTTTCTCTGGAGAAAGACAAGGTAACAATGCAATTGCATCTCTTTCTGACTTGGAGTGTGTGCCAGATCCTAGTTTACAAGGCCAGCTTGTCGCCTAATCCCTGGCATTTTCTACAGATGTGAGGAATGAATAAAGTGAACCACTGGGCATTAGAGCATATTTCTGGAGTGCCAAAATCTCTTCTATAAATAGGAAAATATCACCATCCTATTTTAGCCAATATTCAAAGTCCAAGACAACAGCTTTTATATTTAAAAATATGTACACTAGACCATTATTGTCTAACAGGGCCGGACTTTTATGTCTGTGTACAGGAAATTCTTATGTTAAAAACTTAGTTAACAACATGACATTGTAAATAAAATGTCTATGTTTAGTGTTTTTATTAAAGTATAATGTTAAAAAGCCAAGAAATCACATTGAGATACATCTGAGTTTAATAATTAAAGAAAATGACATTTCAACAAAAAACCAACATATTCCTAAATTGACCAAAACTGCCCTGGTTTTAAATTGTAAAAAAAAAAAAAATGGTAAGGAAGAAAGAACAAGAAAGACAAAGTACTTGATATTCAAGATCCAGTTTTTTCCCCATGGGAATCATAGTTACTGTCTGAACCACTCCTAGGCACCACAAAGTGAATACTGATGGTAGGAGAGAGCCGACTCCTTCAGGGAAAAGTGGGGTAGACAAGTTCTGTTATGCCTTTGAGAATCTGTTTCATCATTTATATATTGAACACACAGCAACAGTTTTATTTCTCTCAACTTCTGGACTTTCAGACCTGCATGCATTGAAGCATATTACTGCTCACGGCCAGAGTAGAAGACCAAGTAGTAGTAGCTCTCCAGCTAAAAGAGTAAGATAGTATTCTCTTCCTTTCTCAACTTTTCCCTTTTTACCCTCTCTTTATCTTTCCTTTTTCTTTCATTCTACTGTCTCAGTGAGTTATCTTCCTATAGAATCACTGAGAGCTTGGTGCTTTAGTCCCCATGCTAATCTCTACTAACAGAATTTATCTTTTGTCGACAACTAAGAAGTTTAATTCTTAGTTTGTACATGTTTTAGATTAGCTTCAAAAAAATATGTAGATTAAAAAAAGGGAGCAACCTCTTCATGTGTTTATGTAATTGACATGTTTAAAAGGAATGTGCCAATATTTTAATGTTTTTCAGTTTTTACATGCAAAGACTAGCCTACAGGTAATTTTTAGAACAAAATTGATGCCAGAGAGATAGAACAATAATGTTTAAAAATCCAAACAAATGGCCTGTACTATTAAGCACCTTTTCTGTTTTGCTCTTCTACTGATAGCAATTAAATTATTGTTTTCATTACAGTTATATAGCACTGTATTTTTTTAAATAACTTCATTTATTTAGTGTCACAGGAATGATGTGAACTATCTGGTGTTAGATTTCTATGGTGTATTGCACTGTATTTTTTTTTCAGGTCCAGAGGTGCAATTTATTCATCAGTGGTAATCAAAGAATCTTAATATTTACAGCAAAAAATATATAGATCATGTACAATTAGTAAGATAACTCAGTTTTCCCATGGAAAGGGGTAGATAATACTTTGGGATTATAAAGAAGGCTAATCAAAGGACTTTCCAATTTTCAAAGCTCAGTGGTTAAAGAAAAAAAACACTGGCTTAGGAAGTCAGACAGGTATAGGTTTGACTCCTGTCCTGTCACTCTCTTTATATGACCTATCTCAAACTTACTTTACCCTCACAAGTCTCAATATTGGCATATATAAGATGGAAATAGTAATTGCGTTGTGAAGGTAAGACAAAAAAAGATAAAGCACTCAGGCACACAATAAATACCTAACAACTGGCAGTTGCTACTATCAAATTTATTTTTAGAAACAAAATTATTTTTTAGATTCAGTAATAAATATCTATATATTTTGCATAATAAGAGTGGAGAAAGAGCTAGAACTTTCATGATTATAAATGGTAAAAAGGCTCAGGATTACTAGATGATCATATGGGACATGAAGAGAAAAAAAGCAGGGGGGGAATTGACAGTAGCCAAACTCATACGTAATTTCCTAATTTTTACTTAATAGATACCCTGGTCTTTAAGTGCAATACATCACATGCCAGAGGTACCTAATGCAAGTAACAGGATACTTTAATAATTACCTTTCTTTGTCTAGCTTCACATAGAACTTTGGATGTTTAACTTAACTTTTATGAAGTGAATGACAACACCTCTATCTGAATTAAGATGTAAGAACTTAGGTCCTAAACTACATACTGAAAATTGAATGATACATAAAAAGTATAATATTCAGGCCAAACCTAAGTTGTACTGGTTGGACGTATTCCTTGCGAAATCTTTTAAGATCTGCACTGATTGGCTGTTCACCTTTCTCTACTGCCAATTTATCTGCTTCAGTAGGTTCTGGCTCTGGAATTTCAAATCTAAGAAGAAAAGCAAAGTGAGAGAAACTGTTTGTTCATCTATAAATGAAACAGATTTCAAATACAGCAGGTAAAATATTTTAACTAAGCAACTTTATTTCCTACCACATATGTGAAAAGCATAATTACTGATAAACTTCCCTTGAAGTATTACTTTACATACTACAAAAAATTGCCCTTCAGCAGTACTAAGTACTAAGCTTTTATATTCCTACTTTCACCAAAAATTTTAATAACCAGCACTGATCAACATAGAAAAAGTCAGTGGAAAAGATACAAGAAAACAATCTATAGAGAACATAACCTCTTTAAAGAACTTAACAGTGATGACTTAGACATAAATTTCTTTGAATAAATGAGCATAAATACAAAGAGAAGGCCCAAATTGAATTTTAAGCAATACTTAAGGAACATAAGTGGATAAGGTAAAAGTCAAAGTTCAAAAAGGAAAAATGTGAAACATTACCCAATCATAGGAAACATAGCTAAAATATAAGTCTAAGAAGTGTGCTTTCCTTATTTTGGACATAGAAATACAGCTAAGTAGATTTTCCTAGCACATTATACTGATTCAGTCAGGCAAACTTAGAACAACATGATGATAGATGTCACATAAAATTCTGGCCTTAAGTTTTTAAATGTGAAACAAAAATTTTTTTGGGGGGGGATACTTTTAGCCTATCGAAGTGCTACTAATATACTCAGTGAAAAGGAAAAATTCAACCAAAAACTTAACTTTTAAAAACTAATCATAATAATGGAACTATTAACATTTTTGCTTCTAATAATGAGATTGTGATTGTTTTTAATAAAAGTACTTTTTTTTAGAAATATGAAGAGAAATATTTACAGATGAAATATGTTGTCTAGAACTTACTACAAAGTGAATCCTGCTGAAGTTGATAGAGAAACAGATGAAACACTGAGTTGATAATTATTGTACTTGGATGATTGATAAATGGGGTTTATTATAATCTATTTATTTTTGTATATGTTTTACAATTTTCCTTAATAAAACTTTGTTTAAAAGTGAGAAGTAATGGACAGTGATTGCAATGGGTGGGGTGAGGGGACTTGATAACATGGATGAATGTTGAAATCACAATGTTGCTCATGTGAAACCTTTATAAGATTGTCTATCAATGATACCTTAATTTAAAAAAAAGTGAGAAGTAAAGAAGTCTCTTTTAAGTAAGTACTGTTTTATTGCACAGAAAAATGTTCATTAAAATATAAAGTTTTTTATCCTCTAATGTTGGGTCTTTTTGATTACTACTATTAATATTTGGTAAGATCTAAAAAGATCTCTGTTGTAATAAACAAGGATATCAAGGAGCATGCTGTTTGAAGAGAACAGTAAAATACTGCTAATTTAATGCCAAACAGACTATGTGCAAAAACTACTTGAGTACATATTATGTACCAGCACTACACAAGATATAAAATAGTTAACTTTTTACAAAGTGTTAGTGTAAGTGAAATATTTTTCTTACCATTCAATCAGTAAGCTTAGCAATTCCTGTGGTTTACAAAATGAACGATATGTAGTAAGAAAAGTACAAACAAAATTGGGATCTGAAAAGGTAGAGCATAAACAGGTTGCATGTTCAATTTATTGTTTAATTAATTCAAAGCAGCATATTTTGGAGGCCTTTCTTCCTTTTTCTTTTTATTCTGGTTCTTCCCACTGTGGCTCTTCCTGCCAATCGTGGTAGTATTCTTGATAAATGAGGGTTATTTTCAAATTCAAGATTCATGAATCTACAATTTTTATAAATATTTAATAATAATGAAGTCAACAATATTATATTTTAGACATTTAATTACTTATTCCTTTTGATTATATAGAATTCTTTTTATATTTTGGAGGCAATCCATTTTTCTAGGCCTCAAGCATTTTTTAATATGCTTGAAAAGCTTTTAGATTCTCAGCCCTATGCAAGCACTTATGAGTTTCATTTACCTGCATACATATGATATGTTAACCTTTCAATTAATTTCACCACAGTTCCTCCTTTAATAATGGGGATTCCACTTCTACTCTGCAAGTTGTCTTCAAAAACAATGTTTTCCTCAGAGTCTTTTACCACAAAACGATATACTTCAGGACTAGGTAATCTCAGTGGCTGTTCATTTTCTTCTTTCAATAATACTGAATCTAGCATTCGATCTAGAGTACTACGATAATGAAGAGAAATAAGTGCTGCCATCCAGTTATTTTTCTCTTCAGCAGACTTTGCAGCAAATATTATGTTGTTTTCATCTTTGGATACTAATTCAAAAGCATGTTTGCACTCACATGTATCTTCTTTATCACAAATTTGTATTTTCCTCATGACAAATTTTTCTTTTAATCTGTATTCTGCACTACTGCAACCTGGAAGGCGAGATTGGCTATGATTGGGTTTACAGCTAATCATTAAGCCATCAAAGAGAAAAATATGCCGTTCATGTTTAGCACCAATTCTTGTCAATGGACCTTCCATAATGAATTCATTACAACACTGTCCAATATCTTTGCCTTCCCATCCATCTATGTTTTTCTGAATTTCATTCATTTTTTTAATAGCCAGATGCTTGCTTCTTAGTTGACGATTATAAAAAGGGCAAACAGGATCCCTAAAAAAAACCAGCAAAATAAATTTAGCTCATTCAATGGCTAAGCAACCCTAACTGCTTTAAGTGTAAACTTCCTCAAATCAATTGATAAAAATACTAAATAACCAAACCATAGAATTTTACACGTGGCATTTACTTTCTTCTATTTTGTCACTAGATGATATATGCTTTGATTTCATTATTGTGAAGAAGTGCTAGAAGCTCTCTATTTCATTGCTAATGCCATAAAAACTAAAATTACAAAGAATCCTAAATTTTGTATATAAATTACACAAAAAATCATTAAATGTATCTTTTTAAATTTTATTAAATATATCTTAGCAATATGACAGTCAATTAAAAAAAAATAAAAGACCATAAAGAAAAATGTGAAACAAAGTATAATTTTCAAAAATGCAACTATCACTATAAATCACACTTCTTTAGAAAACCAGGCATCAGATATAAGTGAAGTATGCAAAAGCATTCATATTTTCAATAGTTTGGAATTACCCAGGTCGGCGTCTAGGTGAATACTGCTTGTAAATTCGGTCCATACTACCCTGGAGATTCAAGAGAGCAGTAATAGCTTGGTTCAAACATTCTCTGTCTTCTTGCTCTTCACTACATGCTTTCAGTTGCTAAGAACCAAAAAGAAAAATTAAACCTGCATTGTTCAATTCTTTGTTTCTCATAATTAGAGGAATCAGCAACAAATATTATAAACTCTAAATGAATTTTAAATATACTTAATAAAAACATCTATAATTTTATATAATTATGTATACCTCCTGATCCCTCTTTCTACATATATAAACATAATACACATAATAAAGTACTATTGCCATAGCAATCAGAAAAAAACACCTGTGACACTCATTTGGACATTCTCTAGATACATAAAAATAGTTTAAAATATGCAAAACATGAAGCTTACTAGTTACTTTCATTAGTAACTATGAATAGAGAAAACAAATTTCATATTCTTTAATGATTAAATTCTTAAGTTTCAGAGGTTTCTAAAAGCTTGCATATCTTTGTTATACAACATAATCAAGTATGCTAACTTTAGCACTTCAACCCATTATAAAGGTTTCTGCAAACAGCACTCACAAAGGATTCAACTCACAGTTTTTACAATTTATAAAATTCAGACACTGTAGTAAATATCATGAAACCATGAAAGGTAATATTCTACCTTATTAACCCTTAGAAATAAAGTTCATAAGTTGCATTATTAATTCTAACAACTCTGGCTTTATTTCATTTATCCAAATATTTCTCTTAGATCTTACTCTCAAAATGGAAGAAAATTTACCTTACAATAAATAATTCAGATTGGATGATGCTCCAATGTTTTGTTTGACAAAAGAATTCAAAGTGGAGCATTATATAGATATGATATAGAGATTATATGGATATAAATATACACTAATACAAGAATATGGAAAAGTTATAATTACTTCCAGAAAAATTTTTTAAATTTAGATTTCATGATTTTAACCTACCTTACTAGAAATTCTGTAATAAATCTTATATTCCTTAATCTCTAGATTAAGAAATAAAAAATCTAATGAAGAAAGAAAATACAACAGGAAGTTTGAAGAAAAATCAGCATTTAGTCATTCTAACTTCCAAAGGTGAAAATTACTAGGAAAATCATTTTGCTGTTTTAAAGATTTCTTACAAATATGATTCTTCACAGCTCTACTCTAAAATATTTCCTTAGCAAATCTGGATATTGATGACATAAAATACTTAATTACAAGGTTTTTATTCTTACTGCTTTTGTTGATTCAAATTTCCAAATTATCTCTAATAAGGAGATTCTACCGAAATAAAACTACTTTTCAATTTAGGTGTATAAGGATACTAAATTTCTACTGTCTACTTGGTGTTTAGGCTGTTCACTCTTCCACATAACTAGTCTTGTCATTTCTAAATATACATTAATAACTATAGGCTGTCAAGGAAAAAAAAACCTTTAAAGCATAGGATTTCCTAGTGATGGAAGTATATAAAGCAGCAGCTCTGTTTGCTATAATCTTAGTCCAATAATTCACTAAACATTTCTTGAATTTTGATAAACAGTGAGATTTAACAAACATCAGATAAATGAATATCCAATCTAATTCTCAATAATGCATCCCAAATATCTCAACATAGAAATTATCTTGCCGAACCACCTGCAAGTAAGTCATGCTCTTTCACACTCTGGTTTTCTACATATGCCTCTGCCCCTCTTTACCGTACTTGGTGAATTCAGCCTCTAGGATACAGCTGAAATGCCTCCTGTCTAAGAAACTTTCCTTTTTCATCCCCATTAATTTTTTTCTTTAGAAAAGTTGCAAAAATAATAAATAACTTGTATACTGAGTCACCAATTTTTAACATTTTTTTTACGTATGTTTGATTATTCTATATGTGAGTGTATATGCACCATTTTTTTCCGCTGAACTCTTCACCAGTATGTTGACCCTCGAACAACACAGGTTTGAACTGCATGGGTCCACTATACAAAGATTTTTCTCAATATATTGGAAAATTTTTTGGAGATATGCAACAATATGAAAAACATTTCTCTTTTTATAAGAGTACAGTATATAATGCATATAACATACTAAATATGTGTTAAATGTTTATGTTATCAGTGAGGCTTCTTGTCAATAGTAGGCTACTAGTAGTTAAGTTTTGGGTGAGTCAAAAGTTATAAGCGGATTTTTGACTGTGCAGTGGCTTGAGGCCCCTAACAACAGTGTTGTTTAAGGGTCAACTGTAGTTTGGGGTGCCATCCTTTCAGTTCCTTGCTGAGGAAGGGGAACCATTGTTAAAGATTCCTGAGCTTGTTTTGGAATACAAGGAAAACTCAAGTGTGTCAGCATTATGTTAGCAATACATCTCAGAACAAAGATATTCTTTTACAGTACAGTGATCAATTTAACAATGATGAAGTTCTATTATCTCATTTTGTGCATATCCAACTTCATCAATAATGTCCTTTAGGGTAATTTTCCATCCAATACAAGATGTAGTCAGGGTTGCACTTAGCAGTCATATTTCTACTCTTTTTTTTCCACTTTAGACATGTAACTGACACACAGCACTGCATGAGTTTAATGATCTGATTTACATATATTGTGACTTACTGTCTCTCTTGATCTGCAGTAGTGCCTTGAGATTTGTCTTGTCTGTCACAGCTCCCCCAAATAAGTAACACACACAGATCAGAACAATAGGATAAGCTTTATGTACCTAATCCCATAGGAGTTTTTTTTAAGCTTTCCTAGACAGTTAGTTACTCCTGCCTCAGTGATCCCATAGTACTACTTCCATTAGGCACTTACTACATTGTAATTATTTGTTTGATATTCATCTTCTTCACTAAGCCATGAACTCCTTAAAGCCAGAGGATATGTTTTATTCATTTTTAGTATAGTACCTGAATATGGTAGGCACCCAAAAGGTAATCAGTATTAGTGAATACCATATAAATACTTAAAATTTTATTGTTTAGATAAGTAACAAGGATGAACATTCATTGAGTTAACTCTGTGTATGCTATTTTATGCATTAGCTTATTTAATCTTTCTCATACAATTCTGCAAGATAAGTACTATTATATACACATGTAACAGATGAAGAAACTGTAGGTTTCAGAGAGATTAAGTAATTTACCCAAGATGAGTAGCAGAGTCTTTATTCAAACCCTGGAATTCTAACTCCAGCATCTGTGCTTTTTTGCCACACCACTACACCACCTCTCTCAATGACACAAGACATAGCTATGCAAAACACGAGTCTATGCCTAAATCTGGTGACCCCGAGTTGACAGGGACCCCTATATATTAAAATAAATTGGACAATTACACAGTTTAAGAAATAAAATGAAGTCAGCGTGTTTTGGAAAGCAGTCAAAGAGAATAAATGCTCTGCAATATATGCCTAAACAAGGTAGTAAAATGGAAGTGGTCTTTCATTTATGTGTAGTATTGTATGAACTTGACTGAAGAATATATTCCTTGCTTACCTGATAATCATTACTCTCTTTAGTTGTCTATAAGTGTATCCTGCCCAAGATTTTACACTTCATGTAAGTTTTTTCTTAACTCTGTAAGATTTTACTGAAATTCTTACCATGCTTCTCTTAAATTCTTATAAAATGCTGTATCTAGGAAAACAATTCCATTCACAGTTGCATCAAAAAGAATAAAATACCTAGGAATAAACCTAACCAAGGAAGTGAAAGACCTATACCCTGAAAACTACAAGACACTCTTGAGAGAAATTAAAGAGGACACTAATAAATGGAAATTCATCCCATGCTCTTGGATAGGAAGACTTAATACTGTCAAAATGGCCATCCTGCCTAAAGCAATCTACAGATTCAATGCAATCCCAATCAAAATACCAACAGCATTCTTCAACAAACTGGAATAAATAGTTGTAAAATTCATACATAAAAACGCATCCTACAGTATAGGAGAATATATTCATAAATGACATATCCGATAAAGGGTTGATATCCAAAATATACAAAGAGCTCACACACCTCAACAAACAAAAAGCAATTAATCCAATTAAAAGATGGGCAGAGTTGCTGAACAGACCCTTCTCCAAAGAAGAAATTCAGATGGCCAACAGGCACATGAAAAGGTGCTCCACATCGCTAATCATCAGAGAAATGCAAATTAAAACCACAATGAGATATCACCTCACACCAGTTAGGATGGCCACCATCCAAAAGGCAAACAACAAATGTTGGCGAGGATGTGGAGAAAGAGGAAACCTCCTACACTGCTGGTGGGAACGTAAATTAGTTCCACCATTGTGGAAAGCAGTATGGAGGTTCCTCAAAAAACTAAAAAGTAGAAATACTATTTGACCTAGGAATTCCACTCTTAGGAATTTACCCTAAGAATGCAGCAGCCCAGTTTGAAAAAGACATATGCACCCCTACGTTTATTGCAGCACTATTTACAATAGCCAAGAAGTGGAAGCAACCTAAGTGTCCATCAGTAGATGAATGGATAAAGAAGATGTGGTATATACACACAATGGAATATTATTCAGCCATAAGAAGAAAACAAATCCTACCATTTGCAACAACATGGATGGAGCTAGAGGGTATTATGCTCAGTGAAATAAGCCAGGCAGAGAAAAACAAGTATCAAATGATTTCACTCATCTGTGGAGTAGAAGAACAAAGCAAAAACTGAAGGAACAAAACTGCAGTAGACTCACAGAACCCAAGAATGGACTAACAGTTACCAAAGGGAAAGGGACTGGGGAGGATGGGTGGGAAGGGAGGGATAAGGAGAAAAAGGGACATTACGACTAGCACACATAATATGGTGGCAGGGGGCATGGGGAAGGCAGTATAGCACAGAGATGACAAGTAGTAATTCCATAGCATCTTACTATGCTGGGGCAGTGAGTGTAATGGAGTATGTGGTGGGGACTTGATAATGGGGAGAATCTAGTAACCACAATGTTGCTCATGTGACTGTATATTAATGATACCAAAACAAAAAAAAAGAAAGGATAACTATGTGAGGTGAAGGACGTGTTAACTTACCTTATTGTGATATTTCATGATAAATACATATATCAAATCATCACATTGTTCACTTTAAATTTATAAATTTTTTTGTCAGTTGTATCTCAATAAAATGAGAAAAATAAGGAATAAATGAAAAAAATGCTGTATCTACTATGGATATCTGCATGCCTACAGCAAGGGAAATTATAATAAATTATGAATTTGTCTAATTCATTATACTTGGAGTTCAGTCTAGATGCAAAATACTTAATGGGATCATTCTTTTTTTTGTAATAATTACCTTCTCTCTACATTTTCATAAAAAAAAGAGTTTTAGTAATTTGGAGGGAAATTCAACCATTAAAACCTATCACTTTTATGTATTTTTTTAAAAATGCATTATCTTCCTGCAGATGTCCTTGAGTGATGTGTCAGTATTGGAAGAGTAAATATTATGTAATAAAATACTCCTTGCAGTCTTTTCAATGGTCAGAATATTTCTTTCAATGTAGATTATCTCAAGCACTGATACTATAATACACTCATACACATGCACACACACAGGAACACAAAGACAGTGACAAAGCAAATGTGACACAATGGTAACAATTAGTGAATTAGGTAAAGGGAGGTCGCTATACTATTTTTGTAACTTTTCTCTAGTTTTTCAAAGTAAAAGGTAAAAGTATTAACTAAAACTCAACTGTCTCATATTGAAATACTGGCTTATCTTTCCCAATGAAGCACCTTAAAATTATTACTAATATGTCTTCCTGTTATCCTTTAAACTAAATTAAGATGGACAAGTTCTCAAAAGGAGTTTTATGCTTTTCATTACTAAATTTCCAGAGAATGACCAGAGAGTTACAGTATAAGAATGTTACTTGACCTTGAATAAACCAATTCTGAAGTAAAATATTAGAAATGTTTTTAATAACAGAAGGACTAACCTAAGGTTTTTTCTGAGACTATAAAAAGTATATTATAAAGTTACTTAAAATCAGGAAATGTGTATTTTTTCTTTCCCCTCTTACATAAGGATTGAAATATACATTAAGAAAATAATCTAAAATTTATCTGAGGAAAAAATAGAAAATGTAAGTCATTTGTGATCAATTCCAGAGGGGCTTAAATTTGAAAAGAACCAGAAAAGAAATATATTAACTGTAAAGAGAAGTTTAAATAATTGCTACAAATAACAATCCAACAATGTACTGTAAACTAACTTCAGGCAAACTATATATGATATCCTATAATTTCTCATTATGGAGCTGTTTTTCTATCTTGTTTATCATAAATTCTGATTCTGGGAAATACTACTCAAAAACTATTTAAATGCTAGTCCACAAATAAATAAATTGCAATACTGTGCACTGTTGGTGGGAATGTAAAATGGTATATATAGCTACTATAGAAAATAGTACGGTGTTTCCTCAAAAAATTAAAAATAGAATTACCATGTGATTCAGTAATTCCATTTCTGGGCATACATCCAAAAGAATTAAAAACAGAGTCTTGAGGAGATATTTGAATACCCACAGTCATAGCAGCATTTGGCTGTTTACATAGCCAAAAAGTAGAAGCAACCCAAATGTCCAATGACACTGTTGCATAACAATTTACTTAACGTTACTGAACTATACACTTATGATGTATGTATATTTTACCACAATTATAAACAAATTAACAAAATGTTTTAAAAAACCAACAGTACTACAGTCAGAACAGATTTAAGAGTAAAAAAGTAGTTTCTCATCTGCACATGTGATAATCTACTTAGCTATGTCTAGAATTAATACTTCTTTCAGTGTTTTTCAAACTGCATGTCATAATCCATTAGTGGGCCACAATAATTTTTTTAAAAGAAAGAAATAGAATAGAATATAACAGTGTACAAGCACAAACACTAAGTAGCATTTCATGAAACTTTTTGCTTCGTAGGAATTGGGAATGTGTGTTTGTTTACGTACAGTCATAACGTTAAATGTATTTCTTACTATAGATCATTCTCACTGTATACTACAAAGACTGACTCCCATAGGACAATAAATGTTCATAAATAAGTGGGCCATGTCCTAAAATATCTGGGCCCTTCTGATCCTGTTAATTTAGTAGTATGCTTACTAAGAATCAGTAGTGTATGTTTCCAAATATGGTTATGCCAGATGTGCTTTTTTGTAATTACATAATTTAATGACAGTATATCAAAGAAATGTGAATATAAAAAAGATATTAATATGAAAACTCCATCAAGTAATTTTAAAGGCAAGTTACCTTTAAAAAGGCATAGGAAAGATAACTATAAAAGATAAGAACACAGGTCTATGCACTCAGATTGCTTTACAAGCATCTTCACGTTCATATACCATCTGAAAGATGGAAAGTAGAAATCAGATAATATTTCTGATTTAAGTAAGAAAGATTCTTGTAAATCAGTCAATGTCATACACCACATTAACAGAAAGGATAAAAACCACATGATCATCTCAACAGATGCTGAAAAAGCATTTGACAAAATTCAACATTCATTCATGATAAAACTCTCAATAAATGGGTACAGAGAGTACGTACCTCAACATACTAAAGGCCATATATGACAAACCTACAGGTAACATCATACTCAATGGCAAAAAGCTGAAAGTTTTTCCTCTAAGATAAGGAATAAGATACATACTCAAAGGAAAAATTTTACACTAAGTCAACGGATTAGCATGTAATTACATATAATTTGTTTTTATTAAAATATACATAACATTTTTTATGATTCTCTGCTTTATTTTAATTAACTGACCAACTACTAGTCCCAATTACAATGGCTAAAATGACTTGCAGTCCAGTGATTAACTGGTAGCAGAAGTTGTTAAGGCCTCAGAGTCAATGCCCTGATCTTAGATGTAGACTTAAGAGCTCTAAGATCAACCTCAGGGATTAAAAAAACCAATCATCATACAGACAGGGAAAAAAATAAACTTCAATCATAGATTCAAGCCAAGATTTTAAAACACCGACAAATATTAGAAGGCAACTATAAGACTAATGATAGGACTTCCAATTAAATATGAACTTTATCTAAAAAACTTTGGGAATCCAAATACACATTTGGGGCTGCCAATGTATTATTCATATGAAGCTTGCAACTCTTTATTTATTCTCTATGGCTCCATTAGTCTCCATGGAGATAGTATACAATCAGGTTGCTCATCTATTTGTGCACAAAAGCTGGTGAGCTCCAGCATCACACATTATGGGTAGTAACACTTCACAAAACAGAATTCTTGCGGTAGCAATTCATTAGAAACAATCAAATAAATTCTTTGCCTAGATGCCTACAAA